>CM053582.1:261636641-261677328 GCA_028627135.1 Pseudochirops cupreus
AAAAAAAAATAAAAACAAACAAACAAACAAAAAGCTGCTTCTGTGAAGGTCTTAGGATCATAAATCTAGAAACAATAGGCTCCTCAGAGAATGTTTAATCTAACTTTTTCAATTTACAGATGAGGAAACTGAAACCCAAAGAACATAAATTACTTACCCAGTATCACATGGGTGATAAGCATCAGAGACAGAAAATTTGAATTCATGTTTCCAACTGCCCTTCAGACATCTTGAATTGAATGTCCAGTAGACATCTTAAACTCAATGTCTATAACAGGACTATTATCTTTCCCCCTAAATCCTCCCCTGCTCCTAACTTCCCTATTACTGTAGAGGACAACACCATCTCCCAGGGTAGGGAACCTGCAACCTCAAGGCCATATGTGGCCCTCTATGTCCTCAAGTGTGGCTCTTTGAATCCAAACTTCATAAAACAAAGCCCCTTAATAAAAGGATTTGTTCTGTAAAACTTGGACTCAGTCAAAAAGCCACACCCAAGGACCTAGAAGGCTACATGTGGCATTGAGGCCGCAGCTCCCCCACCCCTGTCCCATTCCCTCAGGTTTACAACCTAAGAGTCATCCTGGATTCTTCACTATCTGTCACCCTTCCAACCATACTGAAGCTGTTGCCAAGACCTGTTGATATCCGCTTTTGCTACATCTCTCCAATGTGTGCCCTTCTTTCTGCTGACACCGCCAGCAGCCTAGTGCAGGCCCTCATCATGTCATGAATATTGCAACATCCTGCTGGTGTGTCTGCCTGCCTCAAGTCTCTCTCCACTCTAACCCATGCTCCATTTAAGCTTTAAAATGATATTCCTAAAACTTAGGTCTGATCATGTCCCCCTCCCACCACCTACTCAATAAACTCCAATGGTTCCCTATTGCCTCCAGGAGCAAATACAAAATGCTATTTGGCATTCAAATCCCTTCATGGCCTAGCCTCCTCCTACCTTTTTACCCTTTATTTCCCAATATATACTATTTAATCTAGTGACACTGACCTCCTGACTGTTCCATAAACAAGCCGTTCTATCTCTCATCTCCAGATATTTTCCCCATGCCTGACATACTCTCCCCACTCCTCTTTGACTACTGACCTCTCTGGCTTCCTTTAAGTCAAAACTAATTCTCACTTTATACAATAAACCTTTCCTAACTCCTCTTAATTCTAGTGCCTTCCTTCTGTTAATTATCTCCTATTCATCCTGTTTATAATGTATGTGCATATATACATATTTATATAGTGTGTTTCTATATATCTGTATGTGTATATATGTGTATCTTGTTTGTGTGTTGTCTCCCGCATTAGATTTAAAGCTCCTTGAGGGCAGGGACTCCCTTTTACCCCTTTTTGTATCCTGAGAACTTAGCATAGTACTGGGCATATTGTGGGTACTTAAGAAAAGTTTAATAACTGACTGATTCTGACTCTAGAGTCACTACTCTATCTACTATAATACATTGCCTCCTATCAAGTGTTTGGCCTCTAGGTCCGCCATTTGTGGTCCTGTAGAATTCAATCTGATAATCAAAGATTCCCTCAGTTTGCTCTTCTATGAAACAAACCTACAAATTCCTTTTATGAAAAAAACTACCATTTCTCCTCTCCAAAAGACAAGAGAGCATCAGTGAAATGGGAAGGTAAAATTGGCACCATGTGACCCAGAATGGTCTCACACATTCGTTATTCTGCTTTTATTCTTCTTTGCTTTCCTCTTCCCCCTTTCCCTTCAACAAACCAGGAGTGCCAGGACCGGGAGACATCAGCAGACCTTCAGCGATCTAGTCAATTAGGGCAATTACTAGCAGCAAACAATAGAAGGAAGTCCAGACAGACAGATAAGGAAGTCCAACAGAAGATGGCAGCCGGATGGATGTTTTGGGTACTGGGCAGAGAGCAGGGTGTCAGCAGAGTCTGGCAGCAAATGATCAATAAGCAGAATTCCAGGAAGACGCTTTGACATCTGAGATATCTGGCAGTTAAAAGGGGACCTAGTCATAGCATCTGGGGGGTCAGTAGTAGGATTCCATTTTCTAGAAGGAATAAGAGGGAAGAAAGGATTTCCACAGTCCTGAAGGAACTGGACTACTGGGTAGAAGAGAACTAATTTATAACTAAGACATAGGGACCAAGTCAGAGAACTATATATTGGAATTTTGGTTCAAATCAGTGCCTTGGTCATGAGGAAATAGATAAAAGCTAAGTGATGAAAACAGGTTTCAGGTTAGAACAGGATCAGCAACAAAAGAGATGTTCCTGAGTGGAGCGGTTATGGATTCAAAGAGCTTAATATTTTCTCTGCAAAGGGCCTGGGGTTATAGGTGAGGGTTAGATACAGTCCTTTGTGTGGTCTAAAGTGATAGAAAGGTGGGAGGAAGATGGAAGAGAAGAGAGTCAGAAGGGAACTGCATAGTCTTTTTAATTTTCTAAAAAAACTTTTATTCTGAACTATACAACAAATAGAATGAGAATTTTCATATAAATAGTGCAACAGAAAAAGAGGATTGTACATGAACCCCCGGGTTTCTATTATCCCCAGCTTGCTTTTATATGGCATAGTCTTAGACACAGGGAGAGAATGACAAGGAAGTTGAAAAAAATCCTAAAGCACTGGACAAATTTGACCTCAAAGAAATCACTAAAATGTGGTGAGTTAAAATCCGTGACTGAAATATGGATCTGGAAAAAGTTAACCTTAAAAAGAACAAGATAGATAAAAGAAGGAGAGGGAATATTATCTATTAAGAAAATAGTTTCCTTTGAGGAAATTTGGGAACCAGGCTCAAGGGGGAACATGGGGAACACTTTATTGAAAATCGATGGAAGCAGAAACATAAGTGACATTGTCATTTGTGAATACTACAGACCATTGGGGAGAAAAGATGAAGTACATGGAGGGAAATATAAATCTTTCATAAATACATTATAGAATAGTGGTGGGAGACTTTAACTGTTGTCCAAAAATAATTTAAGGGATAGAAGAATGAGAGAATGGATTCTGAAAACTATAGTGCACCTGAGACAGACTTTAATTTCTGGCAGAATTCTAGAATATTTATTAAATGAATGGTTAATGAACATCTAGGAAAGAAAGCAATAATCACAAATTACTGGCATAACTACATCAAGAACAGGTCATGTTAGAATAAACTCATTTCCCTTTTTGAATGAGTTACTAGATGGATAGATATGGAGATGGAGAAGGTAGTAGACATATATTTACCTAGATTTTAGCTAAACATTTGAAAAAAAGTTTCTCATAGTAATCTTATGGAAATGATGAAGAAATGACATCCAGGCAATAGTAGGAATTTGGAACTGATTGAATGGCCAAATCCATATTATAGATTCATAGATTAAGAACTAGAAAAGATCTTTTCAGATTATTTGACCAAGCCTTTCATTCTACAGACAAAGAAATTCAGACCCAGAGAGGTTAAGACATTTGGTGAGGTATACAGGTACCACCACTATAGATAGAATTCCAACTGGGATCCTCTGACTCCAAAGTCCATGATGTCTCCACAATACTGTAAATGCCTACAATCATTAAGTATTACCAAATATCTCAAAAGGTGATCACAAGTGTATAGCCCCAAGGAATAATGTTTAACTCTGTACTGTTTAATATTTTTATCAATGAACTAAGTGAAGGCATAGATGACATACTTATCAAATTTTTGGATGATATAAAGCTAGGAAAAATATGCAAAGTACTGGATGACAACATCAGAATCCAAAAAGATCTTTGGGTTGATATAAATGTAAATTCTTGCACATGTTAAAAAATCAACTTTGTGAGTATCAAATGGGATAGATACAGACATCAGTTCATCCGAAAAAGCTTTGGGAACTTTAGTGGACTCCAACTTCAATATGAGTCAACAGTATGACATGGGAAGCAAAGAAAATTATTGAAATCTTTGGCTAAATCAATAATAGCTGACATTTACATGCATTTTAAAGGATACAAAATGCTTTACGTAGGCTATTACTTTAGAGCCCAATAATAATCATGTAAGTGCTACAGTTATTAACTTCAGATAAGGAAATGAAGTTCAGAGGGATTAAGTGATTTGTTCAGGGCCATACAGAAGAATCAGAAGGGGGATTTGAACCCAAATCTTCCTGATTCTAAGTTCAACAATCTACCCACACAGTAGTTCATCTAAGAAAAATCTGGAGGAGAAGGGTGTTGATTGAATATATGTTCAGAGTGTAATATATCAAACAAGTAAACTAATGCAATTATAGGCTGTATTAAGAGAGGGAGAGTGTGTCCAGAACTGGGCTTACTATACTCTGGTCACTCTGCTGTTGAAATACTACGTTTGGTTTGGAGCATCACATTTTAGCATCATTGATAAGGACATAGCAAAAAAGATGGTAAAGGGATTAAAGGGAAGTCATGTCCTATGAGCACCAATTGAAGAAATTGAGGACATTCATGCTGTAGAAAATACTTAAAATGGTTAAAACAGCTATCTTCATGTACTCAAAAAATAGTCATGAGGAAGAAAGATTTGATTTGTTCAGCTGAGCCCCAAAAGGCTGAATTAAGATTCAATGGGTAGAGGCTGTCAAAAGGAAAATTTAGATTTGACACAACAATAACAGTAACAATAAAACTTCTAACAAATGAAGTGAACTCAAGATGGCATGCCATGGGATATGGTGGGTTCCTCTACTGGTCTTGGCAAGCTGATCAGTTTAGGACTTTACTGTAGAGGGAATTATTATTCGAGTAGGGGTTGTACTAGATACCCTTTGAGAGCTTTTATATCCTGATTGTGTGACTTAATTTGACTACCAAAAAGTCAGCATCAAGGAATAAAAGTAACCAATTGCCTTTTTCCAATCATTACTTTGATCCCTGCAGACTGAATGGGAACTCACTTTCAATAAATAAACATAGACTCAAAGAACTTCAGTTTGAAAATTCCCAAGAGGTTTTCCCATCTGACCTATATGTATTAGCCATACTAAGATACTATCCAGCTTCTGATCAAATACTCCTGAAGTAGCAAAATCACTACCTCATTAGCCAGAATATCCAATTTCTGGAGAATGCTAAAGAAACTTTTCGGGGAATCATTTGCCTTCATTCATGCCAACCTTCACAACTTCCACCTATTTGTTTGAGGTCATTTTTTCTGGGACTAACAAAACAATTCAAATTTCTCTTCCACGTGATGACCCTTAAAATATTTTAAGCCAGCTATCATACTTGTCTCCTTTAGAAGCTTCTCTTCTCTGAGATAAAACAACGACAGCAACAAAACCAAAACAAAAAATAGTTTTTCCTGGTAGTATTTAATTTAAATATGGTTTAGAATCCTCTTAACACCTTGGTTGCCTTCCATTGAAATTACTCTGACTTGTCAAAGTTCTTCATAAAATATAGTACCCCAAATGAACCACTATTTATTACTATTACCTGACCTTATTATAGCAGACTAAAGAATCCCTCACTCTGAACACTATGTTTCTATTAATGCAACCTAAAATGCCATTTATTTTGGGGGGGGGGCAGGAGTGTTGGCAGCTGAATAAGACTAGTGATGCTATTAAGTGAACATTCTACTAGAATCCCCAATCATTTTCACATGAGCTGTTATCCAAACATGGACAATATCCCATATTTGCTATACAATTGACGTTATTTTAATCCTAACAGAACACATTAAATATTATCAAGTCTCTCCTTGTTAGAACTCACCCATCATTCTAGTCTATTAATCTCTGTGTCCTGATATTGACATCTAATACAATACATATTCCTCCAAGTTTTGTGTCAACCACAAATTTGACAAATACGTCATCTGTGCCAAATACTATCCTTTAGAAAATTATAGATAATGCAGTGTAGAATAGTAGATAGCAAGCCTGCTTTGGAGTTAGGAAGATCTGAGTTCAGGTTCCATCTCTGATAAATAATGGTTTTTGACTTTGAACAAATCACTTCATTTTTCAGTTGTCTAGCAACTCTGTGAAGTGAGAAGTTACAAAGAAAATGATGATCTGCAATGGGAGATGAAGTTCCTTCCTGGAACACTCTATATTGATGAAATCACAGACCCAGTCAAAACAAAATAATTAAAAGCATAAAATCATATAATATCAGTAGTGGGAAAGCTACCTGAGTGAGAATACCCTAAATAACATCTCTGACAAGTTATCAACCAGGATGCACTTAATGACCTCTTGGGCTCTGATATTATACAATCACTGTAACTTTATCATAATAATAGTAACACTGAATATAGATAATTAGATTTATACAATGACAAAATCACAAGATTAGATAGATACCTTTGGGAGATGCTGAATACATGCTTTTGTCATCAGATAGCAGCTATCATACCAAAAACATAAGAAAGTTCTGAAAGATCTCCAGCAAAGATTTTATAAGCCATTTCTATAATTTATTCTTGTAATACCCATGGCCCAGTAGCACAATTTCTGGACTTATACAAATTGGATTTAATTTTAGGGGACTTACCCCACTCATATCTCTCTAGCTAATTTTGCCTCCACCAAAGTTCTCTCTATATATTCTTAGAATATAATTTATTCATACACCTCTATAGATGTATGTATGAGTGCCTGGATCCTAGTCAAGTACTCAAAGTAACAAGGGATATGGGGAACAGAGCACTCTTTATTATACTATGCAGAAAACACAAAACCAAACCAAACAACATATCATAAAAAAAAATCCCCATAAAGCATTGACGTTAGTACATAACCTTTCTCTATAGAGATGAAGAAATTCAGTCCCAGAGGGGTTAAGAGATTTGCCCAGGAATACAGGTATTACTACTATAGCTAGAGTTTCAACCCAGGTCCTCTGACTCCAAAGACCATGATCTCTACACAGTACTGTATTGACTACACTCATTAAGGGTTACCAGTCAGAAGGTTATTTCCATCTTCAGAGAGGTTCACTTCCCTCCCTCTTTTGTCCCCTCTCTGCCCATTCATATCCCAATAAATCCTTCAGACTTCAGAAAATCCCAGTACAAGAAAATGTACCTGTGGTGTCTAGAGAGACAACCCCTTAACATCTTGGGACATTCCTTAACTCCAGGGACCCACACAGATCTGTTACATCATAGTACTATCATATAGGCTTAGATAAGCCCCAAGAGGAAAAGAAAATTTGAGTTTACTACAAAGTCGACCATTTTTCTATCAAATCTTCACCATCTGAATAATTTGTGCTAATAACTGAGGGCAACGTCTAAATCTTTTGCTGCCCCCCATCATGATTCACTCTGTTATTATCTTTCACCTGGAGGGACATACACACTATTATCTGTGCTGAAATAGAAGCCCAGAAACTTCCCCTTTTCACACTAGAAGTTTGGATTCTATGATCCTCTTGTCTTTAAGAGCTTGGTATTTCCCCAAAACTCTCATTCTCTTTCTGTAAAGCAGCATCCTAAAATTATCAAGGTCAAAGGCTGCTAAAGAAGTAACCCCACACCTAGCACTTCTCAGGAAATCTTTTTTTTTTTCCCTAGGAAGCTGTGGTTGAAGAATGTCAACATCTTGGCCACATAGTTCCTCTTTTGTGGGGCCACATATAGGAGAGTATGAAAAATTACAATATGTTTCTTCTGTTGCCTCTCTAGGACTAGATTCAGGAACTCTGTGTCAAAGTACTCTTGCTTCTTAAGCAATACCCCAGCTTCTGTCATTTCTTCAGCCCAGAAAACTTCCATCTCTGAGGCTTAGGAAGGATTAGGGAAGAGTCACTTAGTCCTTCAAAGCTTCTCTTTCCCACCATCCTCACCCTCACCTCTGAGGGAAAAAAAAAAAAGAAGAAAAAACTGTGCAACTGGCCCCATTTAATAAGCCTAGCACAGCTTGAGACACAGCAGCTTAAGTCACTCAATTCATCCCCAACAATCCTCAGGCACTGAGATTCAGTCACTTATTCTCAATGAGAGACGAACTGGTCAATAAGTACCAATGAGCATGTCCACAGTCTCCTTAGGTCATCATTGTTGCTCAGTCATTTCCAGTCCAGTCTGACTCTTTAGGAAACCATTTGGGGTTTTCTTGGCAAAGATACTGGAGTATTTTGCCATTTCCCTCTCTAGCTCATTTTACAGATGAGGAAAGTGGCTTGGCCATGGTCATACAACTAGTAAGTGTCTGAAGCCAGATTTGAACTCATAAAAAAAATTAGAACTGATTCTAAGCCCAGTGCTCTATCCACTGCACCACATAACTGCCCTTAGCCTCTAGCAGGAGCCCCTCTCCCTAGGATAGATGCCATAAAAATCTCCAATAAAAGTTCACCATGCTTTAAGCTCATCCAATCAATCAAGGTATTTTCCTGAACATGATACATTTTCCCTGATTTAAATAGTTTAGATCGCTGAAAATCAAACTGGGCTGGTTTTGGGTACATTGCTTTTATATGTACCCAATTCTGTATAGCAGTCTGGGTATATGGAAAAACCCCATAGTATCAGACTATTCACTCAATTAAGTATTTTCCCTCTTTTCTTTTCTTTCACTAGACTTTACATTCTCTTCAAGGGATCTTTAGCACCAGCCATGATGTATAGCTCTTGAATGCTTCCCAAACTAACAGCCTTATATGAAGGTTTAGACTTCCCAAAGCTGAGTGGGTCTTGATCTTATACTAACCACCAACATCCTGATGAATCCCCTATGCCAGCATTCACAAACCTCCCTAATTTAAAATTTAAATTCTTTGTATATCAGATTTTTCTCTTCTGATCTTGTCATTTCTAAGACAGACCCTTAGACAGACATGCTTGGGATGGCACAATGCCCCATTTGAAGATTTCCAATTGCCAAATGAATGCCCTTCCACTTCCCATCAAATATTTGTATGTGTCCTATTGCTGCCCACCTCACCATCCTTCATATAAAATTCATGTATAAAGCCCAAGTCCACATCCTCTGCTGAACAATTTTCACCGATAATAAAGATTATTGTTTACCTTTCATCCTTTTCTTCTCAAGGTCATTTTACGATCCCAGTCAGGGCCATAACCAGTTGTCTTGATTCATGTATGGCCTTTGGACTCTAATGATTGTAGAGGAGAAAGTGAGGCTGATGATTTTGCACAGCCCTGCCTCACTTATATCCCATTCATTTGCAAATCAAGACATTACCCTCCTAACGTTCTTTGTTCTCTTTGAGAACAAAGGCTGAACAACAACAACAAACCATTCCAGTCTTTTTTTTTTCATGTCTTATTCACCATCCCTCTCACTATCTCCTTGGTTAGGAGAACTAAAGCATGATAACAATTCTGCTTTGTTTTTGTCAAGGTTCCAACAGATTGGCACTAGACTTCCCAAGTGTATTACTTCCTAAATAAGTGCTCCATTGCCATGGGAGTGGTCAGAAACTAAAGAGTTGTGATCTAAAGAAAGGAGGCATGGTTTGCCCAT
This sequence comes from Pseudochirops cupreus, assembly GCA_028627135.1. Taxonomy (NCBI): domain Eukaryota; kingdom Metazoa; phylum Chordata; class Mammalia; order Diprotodontia; family Pseudocheiridae; genus Pseudochirops; species Pseudochirops cupreus. The sequence goes on from CM053582.1 coordinate 261,646,089, forward strand.
GTAAACATGACTGATTAACAGAATGCAATTCGGTTGTGACATGTCTATATTTAAATGCTTCAGTATTGGAGAATTGATTCACATGAAAGGTCTGAGACTATCTCCCCATCACAGACTTGGTATTATTGGGGGTGGGAATGGAAGGGGGAGTTAATGCCCTTCTTCAAGTGTCACTATTAAGGTAAGTAGGTATAGGCTATGAACTGTTTTCTATGACATCCATATAATTCCCAGGCTTTTTCTTTCTGTGACTTGAGAATCCAATGAACACCATGGTCCTCAAAACAGACACAAGCAAGGGAAAGTAGAACAGAGAATAAGAAAATACCACTTAAATTATTTCCTTTCTTCAAAATTCCTTTATACTCATAACCACTTTGTATTCACTATTTCATTAATCCTTTATAACAGCACTCTATGAGTAGACAGGAGGAGTGAGTTATACTATCCCTTATTTTCCAGTGGAGAAAAGGTTTTACCAAGATTACACAGCAAGTCAATAAGCTGCAGACTGCATCTCTTGACCCTGTATCTATGCTTTTCTCAATTCAAAGCCTAGGCAGAAAATCTTTGTAATGAAAAATTTGTAATATGAAGTAGTGGGGGAAGAACACCCAAATAAATAAGTAAGCAAATAAATAAATGAATGAATGAACATATATATATAGATAGATAGATAGACAGAGAGAGAGAGAGAGAAAGAGAGAGAGAGAGTTTTAAGCTGACTAAAAACCGTAAATAATTGTAGAAGGAATAATCCACAGGTTTAGGTCCACAATGTCCCCAGAGGCCCAGCTCCTACTGTCACATGACCACATTCAGGCCTGATCAAATGAAGCTGATCACAGTGAACAGGTGGGAACTTAGACAAGAGCAGGTCAGTCAAATGAAGGGAGACAATGCCAAGGACCCTGGAAAAAAATCAAAAGAAGAAATTCAAGAATCAATACAGGCAACTTAATAGGGAGCTGATGTAAAGGCTATGAATGTGAGTAATGTGCCATGACCACCTCTAAGAGGAAGAGCAGAAGGGGCGGTTGGGGTGGAGTACAAAGGGGACAGAAAGGGGAGGGGACAACAACCTGTTTCCTGATTCTAATAAAACAATGGACCCTGAACACCAATCCAGCCAATATGCTGAAAGCACTTTCTCAAAACAGGAAAATACATGACCCCAGGTCATTGGCAATTTGACCAAAAAAAAAAAAAAAAGAGAGAAACCAAAAAGAGAGTCAACATTTCTTAAAAATAAGTTCATTCAAAAACACCTGGCTTCAATTCTGGTACAGGGGAAAGCACTCTGAATTTGGAGTCAGAAACTCTGACTGGGCTCAAATCCCTATTTTGAGAATTACTCTGTATGACCTTAGGCAAATCATTTGACCTTTCTGAGACTCAATTTCTTCATCAGAGACAATTGAGCAAAATGGCATTTGTGGTCTCTTCCAGCTCTCCATCTATGAAAATGTGACTTTAATTTAGAACAGGATAGTCATAAGATAATAAGAAAATCCTGGTCACCCGGAGTCCTGAGCTCAATAACACCTCTGAGACAAACATTAACTAATAATACGGCCTCACGCAAGTGATTCGTCTTCCCCAAGCTCTATTCTCTCCTCTGTAAAGTGAGGGTGAGAGTGGATGATCTCTCAAATCCCTTACAACTGACATTCTCTGAATTAGTGATCCTGATTGTGGTAAACACACACATACAGAATACAGACACAATGTCATAATGACGAAAATGGAATCAAATGGACAATTATGAAAGGAGATTATATGATTTGTCTTAGCTTCCTTAGAAAACTAAAAAACGTGCGTTTGCTGCTGGATTCAATTCTTATCTTTCCGATACACCTAAATGTGATCTTTCTCTCTCACTCTCTCTGTCTTATTCTTATTTCATTCTTATTTCATATAACTTGCCTTCATGCACTCTCCCTTTCAGGCTTAAAGGACACAGTTGCTATTCACCACAAATGGCAATCCATTTCCTCTCTCCTTGACTTTTACACAGGTGGTCCCCTATTACTGGAATGCTCTCCCTCCTCACCTTCCCCTCTTAGAATCCCTAGCTTCCTTCCAGGCAGCCAGTGCAGGTGGTCCCTCCTATGCAACGCCTATCCCGTTGCCTGAGTTGTTACTATTCTCTCCCTCCTAAAATTAGTTCGCATTTATTTTGTATCTATGTACATTGTATCATAGATTTAAACCTGGACGGGCTATTAGGACGAAATGAATTCAACTTCTTTATTTTCCAGATGACACAAGTGAGTTTCAGCAAGGCGAAGGGAATTACCTGTGGTCACAAAGTTAGTAAATTTCTGTGACAGGATTCGAACCCATTGTATCCTCCCCACCTCCATAGATTTTAAACTCCTTGAGGTCAGGGACTATTTTCTTTTTGTCTCTGCATCTATCCCAGGAGCCACATAATAGAAGGCACTTAATGTTTATTGAATTAAAATGACTTTATCTGAGAAAGGTCATTTAGTTTCAGCCCTGCAGAGCTGTATCTAAATCTTCATAGAAGGATGGAAATATATTTTATAGATAAAGCTAGATGCAGCCTGCTGGTAAGGTAAATAAAGTCTTGGATTCAAAAACCAGGAAGGCTTGGGTTCAAATCCTGGTTCAGATACTTACTTGCTGTGTGATGGTGAGCAAGTAACTTACTTAGCTTCTATTTGCCCCAATTTTTTTCATCTGTAAAAATGGGGATAATTATATACTCTACCTCCCAAGGTTGTTTAGAGTATAAAATTGGATATTGTAAAGTGCTAAGCCTTTAAGTACTACACAAATGTTAGCTATTATTATTATATACAGGGAAAAATTCAGAGACCTTAAACCAAAGAAAATTCCATAGGCTCCCTCTGTAACAGGTAATTATGCAAGAATTCAATTCCTTCCAAGACTTAGTTTATCTTTTGGTTGAGGGAAAATAGCACAGATTAAACTCTTAAGACTCCATGTAGGAAGCAATCTCCTTCACTCCTCGAATTCCTAACTATGGGTATAGGCAATGACAGACTCTACAAATGAGGCCACTGACTACATGAGACACCAAAGAATCAAGCTACCTCATTCAATGATCCCTCAGTATCTGAGAACTGTTAATTCTCTTTCAGCTGCATTTTCATAATGGACCTTCTAAGGTTTCATAATGAAATTTCTAAAGTAGATTGGGGAAATTTTTGAATGAGATTACCTGGTAAAGGCACCATTGATTCTCAGTAGAAAGTCCTTCACCTGGGGGCAGCTAAGTGGCACAGTGAATAGAGTACCTGCCCTGAAGTCAGGAGGCCCTGAGTTCAAATTTGGTCTCAGATATTTCACACTTACTAGCTGCGTGAGTCTGGACAAGTCATTTAACCCCAACTGCCTCACAAAAAAACAAACACAAAATGGGGTAGCTAGGTGGCACAGTGAACAGAGCACTTGCCCTGGAGTCAGGAGGACCTGAGTTCAAATCCAGCCTCAGACATTTACCACAAAAACTAGTCATATAACCTTGGGCAAGTCACTCGACCCCAACTGCCCTACCTTCCCCCCTCCAAAAAACAAAAAAAAATAAAGTCCTTCACAGGACCCTCCTTGAGTTCCAAGCCCAGCCATGAAAATCTAGCGAGCCTCAAGTTCCCTGTGCAAGGGTGGCATAAGAGACCCAGCTTTATAATGAGAATCTGAAAACTCAAGCTCATAGATCACAGGATCATGGACATACTGTCTACATTGGGCCAACACTACACATGCACAACAATTTAATCCTAGAATTAAACAGAAGGAAATGAGCAGGCTGAATTACTTTAGGAAATTGTAAAGTTCCCTTATCAACCCCAAACTTCTCCCTGAAATAAAGCTCATCTTGTAAATAGTTGCTATTCCTGTTCAGTTGTCTGACTCTTGGTAACCCCATTTGGGGTTTTCTTGGCAAAGATAATGGAAAAATTTGCCATTTCTTTCTACAGCTCATTTTACAGATGAGGAAACTGAGGCAATTAGGGTTAAGTGACATGCCCAGGGTCACACAGCTTATAAATGTCTAAGTTCTGATTTGAATTCAGGTCCAGGCCCAGCACTCTATCCGCTAAACCACCTAGCTGTCCCTCTTGTAAATAGTAATAGTCTACTAATGTCCCCAGGATCAAACATTTAAAGTTGCAGTATACTTTAAAGGGTATGTATTTTAACCTCTTTATTTTACAGATAATGAAATGAGGATCCAAAAATTTACATTACTTGCTCAAAGTCTCAAGAATCTGAACCTAGAACCTCTGACTCCAAATCCCACATTGTTTCCACTGTCATCTTTTAGTCTTGATTTCTACATGAAGTGCTGTGTTATTCTGAACAGGTCATGTAACGTTCTGTGGGCCTCAATTCCTACATCTGTAAAACAAGCAGGGCAAGAGTTGGACTTAAATGGTCTATAAGATCCCTTCTGAAGTCAGCTAGCTAGCTCGGTAATAGAGTACTAGGCCTGGAGTCAGGAAGACCTGAGTCCAAATCTGGTCTCAGATACTTACTAGCTTACAAGTCATTTAGCCTGTGTTTGTTTTAATCCCCTGGAAAAGGAAATGGCAAACCAAGCCAGTATCTTTGCTAAGAAAATGCCACAGGTGGTATTGGTGAGCTATGGTCCTGAGGTCATGAAGGGTTGGATGTAACTGAACAAGGTTCTTTTCAGTTATAATGTTCCATGATTCCACAACTGCTTGCCCAGGAATTCACCTTTTCTTTATTAAAATCTGTGTGGTACTTAATTATTTAGTGCATATTATCCAAACACCAACACCATTCACCTTGGCAGCTGTTCCACACATATATCTAGAAAAAGATACTTTGATAAAGAAAACAAATTTTTAAAACTTCCATCATATAATGTAAAAGCATTGTGTGATAAAAGTCTGAAAACTAAGGCAAGCCACTGAATAGATGAAGGGACAGATGGATGGATGAATTTTTAAAAAGCATTTATTAAGTATCTAAGTGGCAGACACAGGATACAAATGCAAAAGTAAACTGTGTCTGCCCTTCTGAAGCTTAAATTCTTTTTTTTAAACCACATAATAGTATTTTATTTTTTTCCAATTACATGTAAAGATAGTTTTCAACATTCTTTTTTATAAGATTTTGAGTTATAAATTTTTTCCCTCCCTCCCTTTCCCCTTAGTCCCCACCCCAAGACAAGTCAGTCTGATATAGGTTATACATGTACAATCATGTTAATTATTTTCACATTAGTCATGTTGTGAAAGATGAATCAGAACAAAGGAAAACCACAAGAAGGATAAAACAAAAGAGAAAGAGAAAGAAAGAGAGAGGGAGGGAGGGGAAGGGGGGGAAGAGAGGGAGAAAGGGAGAGAGGGAGAGAGAGAGAGAGAGAGAGAGAGAAAAGAGTATGTATGCTTCAATCTGCATTCAAACTCCATAGTTCTTTCTCTGTATATGGATAGCATTTTCTATCATGAGTCTCTTGGAATTGTCTTGGATCATTGCATTGCTGAGAAGAGCTATGTCTATCAAAGTTATTCATCTTACTATGAACAATGTTCTGGTTCTGCTTACTACACTCAGCATCCATTGGTATAAGTTTTTCCAAGTTTTTCTGAAATTTGCCTGTTCATCATTTCTTATATAGTGTTCCATTATATTCATATATCACAACTTGTTCAGTCATTCTCCAATGGATGGTCATCCCCTCAATTTCCACTTCTTTGCCACCACAAAAAGAGCTGCTAGAAATATTTCTTACACATCTGGATCCTTTTCCCTTTTATTATTATCTCTTTGGGATACAGAACTAGAAGTGGTATTGCTGGATCAAAGGGCATGCACAGTTTGATAACTCTTTGGATAAAGTTCCAAATTGCTCTCCAGAATAATTGGATCAGTTCAGAACTCCACCAACAATGTATTGGTGTTCCAATTTCCCCACATCTCCAGCATTTATAATTTTTCTTTTCTTTTCTATTAGCCAATTTGATACATAAAAGTTGGTACCTCAGAGTTGTGTTAATTTGCATTTCTCTAGTCAATAGTGATTTGGAGGTAATCAGTAGATTCTTTCAATGACTATTTTACCTTCTGGTTCTGTGATATCAGAGCAGTTTACCTTGATAATTTCCTGAAAGATGCAATCCAGGTTCTTTTTTTTGATCATGGCTTTCAGGTAGCCCAATTATTGTTAAATTATCTTTCCTGGATCTATTTTCCAAGTCAATTGTTTTTCCAATGAGGTATCTTACATTTTCCTATATTTTTTTCATTCTTTTGATTTTATTTGACTGATTCTTGATGTCTCATAAACTCATTAGTTTACACTTGCCCAATTCTAATTCTTAGGGAATTATTTTCTTCAGTTAGCTTTTGTACCTCCTTTTTCCATTTTGTCCATTCTGATTTTTAAGGAGTTGTTTTCTTCAGTGTTCTTTTTTTTCAGTTTGACCAATTTTAATTTTTAAGAAATTGTTCTCTTTAGTCAATTTTTGTTCTTCCTTTTCTAAGCTCTTGACTCTTACATACTTCTCATTTCTTTTTCCAATTTTTCTTCTACCTCTCTCGTTAGATTTTTTAAAATCCTTTCTGAGCTCTTCCAAGAAGGCCTTTTGGGCATGGGACAAATTCATCTTCCCCTTTGAGGTTTCACATGTAGGCATTTTGACATTATTGTCTTCTTCTGAGTTTGCGTTTTGATCTTCCCTGTTTCCAAAGTAGCTCTCTATGGTCAGGGTTTTTTATTTTTTGCTCATTTTTTAAAAGTTGAACTCTGTTCCTGTAGCACAGAGGGTACTGTCCCAAGTTTCTTGTACTGGCAGTTAGGGGATTGGTCACTGGCTTTCAGCTCCAGGGCCTGGGGTGTTGGCAGCTTTCCCATCGTACTGGGGTATCCCAGACCAACTGTACCTGTGTGCCCTGGGTTCTGGGGCTGGCAATTTGCCTGCTGCACTAGGACTGGAGACCTCACAGCTGGCTTGATGTGCCACTGGCCAGCTGAGTCAGAGCTGAGGGATCTTCATTACTGATCTGTGCTGTTGCTAAGAACCTCAGATTTGCTTGTCTGGACACTGCCTGCGCTGGGCTCCACTTCCCTTTTACTCAAAGTGAGACAGACCTTTTCTGAAGTCCTTTTAAGTTCTCTTGGGCTGGAAAATTATTTTATTCTGTCTTTTTGTGGATTCTGTCACTAGCATTCTTTTAGAGGCTTGATTTAATGTTATTTCTGAGAGAAACCTGGCTTCTCTCTGCCATCTTGGTTCTACCCAGTGGATTCTTTCAATGACTATTTTCCCCTCTAGGATATCAAAGCAGTTTTCCTTGATAATTTCTTAGAAGGTGCTGTCCAGGCTCTTTTTTTTTTTGGTTCATAGCTTTTAGGTAGTCTAATAATTCTTAAATTATATCTCCTGGATCTATTTTCCAGGTCAGTTGTTAATGAGATTTTTTCCATTTTCTTCCTTTTTTCATGCTTTCTATTTTATTTCACTGATTCTTCATGTCTCATAGAGTCATTAGTTTCCACTTACCCAATTCTAATTTTTAAGGAATTATTTTCTTCAGTGGATTGTTTTCAATTTTTGCCAATTATATTTTGGAATTGCTCCCTTTATTCAATTTTTGTCCTTCCTTTTCCAAGATGTTGATGCTCTCTTGCATACTTCTTTCTCATTTCTTTCCCCAATTTTTCTTCTACCTCTCTCATTTGATTTTTAAAATCCTTTCTGATCTCTTCTAAGAATGCTTTTTGGGCTTGAGAACAATTCGTCTTCCCCTTTGAGGCTTCACATGTAGGCATTTTGATATGATTCTCCTCTTTTGAATTTGTGTTTTGATCTTCCCTGGCACCATGGTAGCTTTTTATGGTCAGAGCTTTTTTCTTTTCTTTTCTTTCTTTTTTTTTGCTAATTATTAGCCTATTTCATGACTTTTAAAGTTGAACTCTGCTCCTGGAGTACAGAGGGCACTGTCCCAAGCTTCTTGTCCTGGGGGCCAGGGGCCTGGTCACTAGTTTTCTGTGCTGGGGCCTCAGGGGCTGGTGGCTTTTTCACTGCACTGGGGTGGCCCAGCCTACTTATACCTATTGTGGCCAGTGTTCTGAGGTTGGCATTTTGCCTTCTGTACTGGGGCTGGAGGCCTCACAGCTAGCTTGCTGTATGACTGGCCTGCTGAGCCAGGACCAAGGGGCCTTGTTTGCTGACCTGTGTTATGGTTAAGAGCTAAGAGCTGGCTTGCCCAGATACCACCTGTGCTAGGCCTCCCCTTTTACCCAAGTGAGACAGACCTTTCCTGAAGTCTTTCTAACTTGCCTTAAGTTGGAAAATTGTTTCACTCCATCCTCCAGAACCTGTTTAGAGGCTTGATTTAATGTTATTTCTGAGGGAAACTGGGGAGAGCTCAAGAAACTTCCTGGCTTTTCTCTGCCATCTTAGCTCCAACCTTATAAAGCTTAAATTCTAATCGAGTAACATAATACTCAAAGGAGAAAAGGGGTTTGGTGTAGGGAAGTTATAGGAAAATCAATTGCCATGTGCTTTCCAATAAAAATGTTAGCATTGATTTGATTACTATCTCCAGATCTACAGATAGAAATGTGGGGTAGGAGTCCAAGTACAGAAGGCCACCATTGTGAGTGGATTGAAGATGTGCATCAGAAGGTCAGATCAAAAGATACACATGCTTGATAGACCCTAGTGTTCTATGGATACCAGATTGATATCTAATTTTCAGAAAAGGGTAAGTTCAATTGCTTTATAATTTGTAATTACTATATTGCTCTATAAATTGCAAAGTACTTTAAACGTATTCTAAGTTCAGCAAGCCACCACAGCCCCTGTGAGACAAAGAGAGTAGGTACAATTACCCCATTTTACAATTTGGAGAAATGAGTTATAGAGAGGTTAAGTGACTTGCCAAAAAAAAATCAAGAATTAGGTTCTGAACTGGAGTCTTTTGATTCTATGCTCAGGACTCCTTAAATTATACCTCCCTATACCAGACTCCCATAGGGGTTCTATGACCTTTAGGTATTTTATACTCATGCTTGAATCTGAAGGCCATCTACTCCTAGGCTGTTGATAACACAGCTATAACTATTCTAGATACAAACATGTCTGTGACCAGAGCTACTCCTGGGAGATAAAAAACCTAAGCCACTTCCTTCTAGGCGTAGGGATGGCGTATCCTGCTCCCCAGGTAGTTTGATGCTGACTCAGAAAGGGAAGAGAAATAAGACTTTCAGGCAGCATTAAAAGAAGATTTGAAGATATCATACACATAGTTAGGGTAGTTATAAGTACTTAATTAAATGTTTGTTGACTTGACTTGACATGCAGCACAGAAATCTTAGCACTCTTGGCAAAGCAAAAAGGATGGAATGAGTCTTACTCTTCCAGCTCCCTCTGTCCCCCTCACAAATATTCTTTAGGCTACCTTTTCAACTTCTTTTCTCTTTAAAGCTGAAACTACCTGATTGTTATAACCCACCTTGTATTTGACTACAATGCCTTGTATTTAACTACCACGCCTTGTATTATTGTTGTTGTTCAGTTGTTTAGGTATGTCCAACTCTTTGCGACCACATTTGGGATATTCTTGGGAAAAATACTAGTAAGTGTCTGAGGCCAGATTTGAACTCACAAAGCTGTCTTCCGGACTTCAGGCCTGGCACTCTACTATCCTACCTAACTTCTTTGTATTATCCTCTTGTTTTTGTTCTTGTTCTGTATAGACTTACAAGTGAACTTATTGTCTCCCCCATTAGAATGTAAGCTCCTTGAGAGGAAGAATAGATTCATTACATGCATTTGTGTCACCAGCACCTTCCTCTGTCCTTGGCACACAGTAGTTGCCTAAGGAATGCTTGTTGATTGATTGATTTGAACCTGAAAGGAAATATTTATACTTAAAACAAGACTGAATTATTTTATTTATTCTGGGTTTAACTTTCTCTAGAGGTAGTCCAGAGTATGTAGTCCTTATAAGGGATCTGCCTATTGAATATGGACTGGGGAAGCTATGAAAGTGGTTAGAACTTTGTCCCGTATTCACTCACAATCCAAGATTAAGGGGTTCTAGACTGGAGGTGAGCCTCTTTGAACTTAGCTGGGCTACTCTTCCAAGGATAAATGCACTGTAACACACTGAACCCTCTCTCAGAGTTTGGGGAAACCTGTCAGATTTGCTGACCTAGCTTTCAAAACTCAGTCATTTCTAGCTATGGTAAGTAAAGATTTCATTGAACCAGAAGATAAAGTAAAACCAAAATCTGAGATTTTCAGCAAAGCTAGGAAAAGCAAATCTTAGTTATACATAAACTGGGCAACTAGGTGGTGTGGCAGACAGAACACTGGGTTTGGATTCAGGAAGATTCATCTTCATGAGTTCAAATCTGGCCTCAGATACTTATTAGCTGTGTGACCCTGGGTAAGTCACTTAACCATGTTTGTTTTCCTCACTTGTAAAATGAGCTAAAGAAGGAAATGGCAAGCCACTCTAGTATCTCTGCCAAGGAAACCTCAAATGTCACAAAGAGTCAGACGTGACTGTGCAACAAAAACAAATGTTAGAAATAAACATACACACATGTGCCTGCACACTCATACACACACACACACACACACACACACACACACACACGAACACAAACACACTACTTAACATGATCTCCAAGACTGAGCATTGCAGTAAGAAAAGTCCTATCATTTATTTGTAAAATTGCTCTGACTCTCTAAGATCTGCCCTCAAAAAATTAATTTTCTTTTTATTATGTATTTATTAACAATCCTTAAAAAAAGCATTTCACCACAGAACAAGATAGAAGATTCCATAGAAACCATGAACCTCTGTTCATGAATTTCTGTTCTTTCAAAGTATATATTAAATTTGATAAGGTAATAACCGAATTGCCCTGTTTTTATGCCCCCTTCTGAACATCTATTAATTTTAAGACACGTCTTTTGCCAGAAAACTAGCCTAAGATTTTTTCAAGGATATATGCCAGGAGATAGGTAGACACTTAGGAGGGAAGTGAAATAATTACATACAAATCTGTAGAAAATGAAGTCATATTTCTCTCAATGGCTTCTGACTTCTCCACTGATGCTTTCTTTATCTGATGTTTCTAAGGGTCCCTGGTAACCCTTAGAGTCACGGTGTTTGCACCTAAATGAGAAACCTTGTTCATTTTGTCTCAATGTTTGTTATGAGACGTTGTGTACAGTAGTGACCTGGAATAGTAGCTATTCTAGTTCCTTTTCTCCATGAAGCTCTGGTTTAAGCTGATAAATTTGATACACTCACACCATTAATAGATCTATTTATTCAGCAGGATCTTGTGCTTCTTTCTTTTGAACTTAGCAGATATTCAGCATGTTTAGAGAAGTGGGGTCTTGGGCTACAGGATTTATGTCTTACCAAACATTAGGTAAACAACAGTTGACTAATGCTTACAAACAGGACTTGCTTTCCTCTAATGGCAAGTGTTCCTTCTGGCTAGGGATCACTTGGGTAATGGGCAATAGTATGTTTGGCAGGTTGAGTCCCATTGAGTAAACATGTAGTTTGGCTCAAGGGAATATTTAATGAGAACTAGGACAAATATTCAGCTCAATAACAAACATATTGATAGTCTCAATGTATGTAAGTTGAGAATGTTAATCTTCCATAATAGCGCTCTATCAATTAACAAGCATTTCTGGAGAATTTATATTCTAGGTACTGTATTAAGTGATGGAGATACAAAAAAAGAGCAATGCCCTTGTCTTCAAGATTTGCATTCTATTTGGGGGGAGGGGTGGACAGGTAGCATACACAAATATATATACAAGACACAAGTCAGATAGATCGATTAATCAGCAAATACTTACTAAGTGCCTACTATGTGAAAGCAGCAGCTGGATGGCACACCTAGATAGAATACTGGGCCTGGAGTCAGGAAGACTCATCTTCCTGAGTTCAAATCTAGCCTCAGACTCTTACTGTGTGACCCTGGGCAAGTCACTTAACCCTGTTTGCCTCAATTTCCTCATGCATAAAATGAGCTGGATAAGGAAATGGCAAATCACTGCAGTATCTTTGTCAAGAAAACCTCATTTGGGGTTACAAAGAGTCAGACATGACTGAACAACAATATGTGACAGGCAGCAGATGGACTGTAACTTTGGAGGGGAAGGCATTAGTAGTTAAGAGCACCAGGAAAGGAAAGGATGGTATGTGCACAAAGTCTTGAAGGAAACCAGGGATTCTCAGGATGGAAATAAATGACCAACTGATAGCCATCGTGGGCTCAGCACGGAGGCCCAGGAGAAGTAGAGGAGCAAAGGAGGATCTTTGTCTAAGTAGAAGAAGAGAGAAGAAAGAAGACACCAGAGGTTTCAGCAGACAAGCTCTGAGCTTTGCCCATGACATCTGGTCCAGACAGATCACATGCCAGGCCTCTCTGGCTCTGATTAGCCTGAGGCTAATCAAGTGTCGTACAGCCCAATAGACAGAGCTCTAGATTTGGAGTCAGAAGACTTTAGGTTCTCAATTTACCTTGTTGATTAGTATCCCTGGTACTCAGTTTCCACATAGGCAAAATGAAGATGTTAGATTAGATGACCTTTGAGGAAGGTCCCTTCCAGCCCTAAATACATAATCCCAAGATTAGATGACACAATGCCCAGAGCTTGTGCATTCTAAGTTCTGAAGGTCAAGTCTAGAGGTCAGCAAAATGATACTACTCTTCTCTGAAGGACAGGTCAGGTTTAAATTATGGAAGTCTAGCCCTCATGCCTCTCCAACACAGGCTTAGGATTTCCTCTACCATCCCGAAACCTCACCATGTACTGGTTCTTCATCCTGAAGCCTCATTCCAGCCTTGAAATTCATTCGTTGGAAGTAACTTCCATCCCTGTGGCCTTTCCCTCTGATCAGATGGTTTTTCCAAGAATTTCTATTTATGGAGGAGGTGCAGGCCAAGCATGTTTCATTCCTCTCTAGGCTGCATTCTCAACTCACTCTACAATATCCCCATTATCTTCATCCCTCCCAAACCCCCTTTCAGCTTCATTTTATGTTTTGTCTCTCTCTCCATTAGAATGGAAACTCCTTGAGAGAAGAGACTACTTTTCTTTCTTCTTATATTTCCTGGGGCACAGCACACAGCAAGTGCTTAACAAACGTTAATAGACTGCTAATTACAAAAATATATCTCCTCAATCTAATTATTCAGTGCCACAATTACTGGGGCCCACTTTCCTGAGACCTATTTCTCAGATTAAAACTGTGTGGACAAAGGGCAAATCATTGTGCTCTGCCAATACACACCATTCCAAACAAAGAGAAGTCATTTATTATCCAGGATGGCTAAGCAGGCAGTCTCATAACACTAACCACTAACAGGGAACTGTGGCGACTCCTGACTCCTTGATAGAGTGAGTGGGAGTTTAATTCTTGCTCAAGGGTGCCATTTATACCCAAGGACATAGAGTGTTCCAAGGCAATGTCTAATTTCCAGATGTTTTATGTTCTGTGTCCCTGTAAAGAATCTCTTTAGGACCAGTAGTATTCCCAGAGAGAACAAGAAATTAGCTACCTAGAAAATCACCCTAGATCATGTGCAGTTTTCTTGGTGGCATGAGGGTTATGAAATACAAACCTTTTGAGGATTCTTTGACCTCCAGTTCTGTGCCGCACTATTCCTACTTGCTTCCATTGGACAATCTAGAGAATACTTGTACAGCTGAAAGGGAAGATTAAAATACTGGTTGGGATAGAGGGGATGGGGAAAAGCAGAGGACAGTATGTGAGAATGGTTGGAGTCCCATTCTGCTTCCACACTAAGACACATTGTATAACATTAATGCCAACTTATTTCCTTTCCACTGATCCCAATAAGGAAAACTTATTTTGTAAGCATGTCATCCAATTCAATCATATAAAAGCATGAAGTGAAGAGAACTTTCTTTCTGAAATGAGGGAACACACATTTGTTTTATCCTCTTGTCTTCTAGGACTAAGAATTTCATAGTAGGTTTCCCAGAACCTCGAGGCCAGGCAAGATGACAGTGGGCTGGCCTGGAGCTAGCCTGCTTTCCAGTCTCAATCATTCTTTCCTGTCAAAAAGCAAAGTTGATTTTACTAGAATATTTTGTGCATCAGCTATACTGAACACGAAAAAGTAGATGGCAGACTTGGAGTCTAGTTTTGGCTCAGTCCTTAACTGAGTAATTTTATGCAGTTCATTTAAACTTTCTTTCCCTCAGTTTTCTCATAAGTTAAATGAGGGAATTTGATTAGATCTTCTTTAAGGTCTATCCTAGTTATGTGACTCTATAGCATCTGGTCATGCCATTCTATAAAAAGCCATATTTTCATATACAGATTTTTTTTCCTTTTGGTCTCAGGGATTTTAGTGAACTGCAAGGTCAATATGAGTTAACAAAGTGATACATGAGCTAAAACAGATATCACACTCTTAGGTTGCATTAAGAGTCATAGTGCCCAGGACCAAGAAGATAACCTTGAGGTCCTCCACTCTAATCAGACAACATGGAGAATTAATTGTGTTCAGTTCTGGGCATTATACTTTAGGTAGTACTTATTAGGACTTGTTTTGTATTTTTATGTTATCGTTTTCATGTTCCTTCAGTGTTCACTGTTTCATATGAACTCTGGAGAGCACCAAGAGCGGAGCAATCGAGATATAAATGAATACTAAGGTCTTGCCACATTGAAAAATGAAACATTCAAAGAATTGGGAATATATACCCTGGAGAAGAAAAGTCGCAGGGGAAAGGTGACAGTTGCCTTCAAGTATCTGGAAAATACTTAAAAAGGACTTGATAAGGAATTAAGAGTATTTGTCTGGTCCCAGAGGACAGAATGAGAAGTAATGTGTAGAAATTACAAAAAGGAAGATTTGGTCTTGAAATAAGAGGGAAAAATTCCTAATATTTGGAGCTTAAGCAAAATAAAATGAGTTGCACTAAGGTAGTAGGTTCTTCATGTCAAGTAGAAGGTAGATAACCACTCACGTTAGTGAGGTAGGGAGATTCAATAGGTGACTTCTAGATCATTTACACTTTGATATGCCATGAAAGTTAAAATATTTTTATTTGAAAGCTTTATTTTTGAGTTTACACACCAGGACCCAAACCTATTAATAGAGACCCAGGTGTTTCAGTGGATAGAGTGTTGGGTCTAGCTTCAGAAGTCCTAAGTTCAAATCTGGCCACTGATATTTACTAGGTATGTGATCTTGGTCAAGCCACCTAACCTTGATTTGCATCAGTTATCTCAAATGTAAAATGAGGAAACTGGTACCTACTTCATATGGTTGTTGTGAGGATAAAATGAGATAATACTTGTGAAGTGCTTAGTACAATACCTGGAACATCATATCCTATGTTATAAATCATATAATTATATATTATGTTATTATGTATAATTATATAAATTATAAATTTATTTATAAATTATATATATTATAAAACACTAATTATTATTATTAAAATCTACCTCTATGGCTGATCAACTGCAAATTTTATACCACCTGAGGTTCCTCTTTGCCATGTTTCTTTATCTCTGCAGCCTAGATTTCTCCATCAGTTCCAAAGAGCCCCAGCCTTATACTTTTCAAATCAATGCATTTCAATTCAGTTAAATTCACAGAACTATAGAATAATAGATTTAGATTTGGAAGAGGCTTGGCCATAGATTCCATTTTACAGCTGAAACTAAGACATAAAGAGTTTAACCAACTTGCTTTACAAGCTGCTCACACAGCTGCTAAGTGTCAAACAGAATTTGAACCTGGGTTTTCTTAAATCCAAGTCCAGTGCCCTATCCACTGTACCAAGGGTGGGGAACCTGTAGCATCAAGGCCATATGTGGCCCACTAGGTACTCAGGTGCAGCCCTTTGACTGAATTAATTTACTTGAGAACTTAGAGAGTCACATGTGACCTCAAGGCTACAGGTCCCCCACCTTGCCCCCTGCCCTGCACCAACTTAATTCAATTCCATTAAAAAAAAACCCACTTATTTTATACTTCTTAAGTTCAAAACATTGTGCTAGCAGCTAGGCACTATAAAGTCAAAGGTGAAAAAAAAGAAGAAATAGCCCCTGTCGTCAAGGATTTTCCATTCTATTGGGAGTGAAGGTGGGGTGTCATGAATATAACACAAAAATAATTAAATACAAAATAATTTGAGGAGAGACAATGTATTTACAATTGGGTGTAATGAGAGGAGCATTAAAAGCATACAGTTTCTGAAAGGAAGGAACAAAGAGAGAGTGAATTCTAGGCACAGGGTATAGCTAGTTCAAATACAAGGATGAGGGAGATGGAATGTCAGTTCAAGAAACAAGTAGCTCAGTTTGGCTGGAACAGAAAGTACATGAAGAAGATTATGGTGTAACAAGTCTGGGAAAGGAGGCTGGAACCGAATTGTCGAAATCCTTAAATGTCAGGTGGCAGAATTTGTGTTTTATCCCAAAGGCAATAGGGAGTCACTGAAGAGTTCTGAGCAAATGAGTTAAGCATAGATAGATTTATGTTGTACAAAGATGGTCTTGGCAAGTGTTTGGAGGATAAATTAGAGAAGCTGAAGGCAAACCAATTAGAAGGCTATTACTATGGTCTAGGAAAGAGGTGCTGAGGGCCTGAAATGAAGACCTGAATGCTTGGGGTTGGTGGAGGTGAGGGGGTGGGAGTGCTAAGGAGAATTAGTGGAGAGAAGGGAGACAGATACATATGATGTCCTGAAGTTAGAATTGACAAGACTTGTCAAGTGATCATATATGAAAAGTGAGAGAGAGGGGAGAGGAAACAGACAAGGATGAATTTGAGATTACTAACATGGGTGATATGGAAGCATGGCAGGGCCATAAACAGTAACGGGGAAGTTTGGAGGGTGGTAAATTTATATAAGGAAGATAATGCATTCAATTTTGAACATCCTGAATTTAAGGATGACCAGGTGGAAATATCCAGCAGTCAGTTAAAGATGCAGAACTGCAATTTAAGAGAGTGACAAGTATTGAATATTTTGATTTGGGAGTCACCTTTGCAGAGATAATTGAAGTCATGGGAACAGATAATATCAATAACTATCACAGGAATTACAGGATCAATAAGCTAATAAACATTTATTAGGCACCTATTGTATCTCAGGCACTGTCCTAAATGCTGGGGATAAAAAAAAAGGCAAAAGATAGTCCCTGCTCTCAAAGAGAGTCTTAATAAATGAGACATGCCAACAATTATGTTCAAAAACATGATTTACAAGATAAATCAGAAATGATGAACAAAGGAAAGGCACTAGCTAGCATCAAGGGGCCTCAGTAAAGCTTTTTTGTAGAAGGTAGGATTTTAACTGTGAATTGAAGGAGGCCAGAAGGCAAAAGAAGAAGAAGGAAAAAATTATAGGCATGTGCAGGGAGTGGGGTGGAAAGAGATGCAGCAAGTAAAAATGAATGAATTAGGAAACTGAATGGCTTCTGCAAGGAATTTAAAGAAGGCCAGTGTCCTTGGATCACAGGGCAGATGAGGATGAATAAAGTATAAGGAAAGGAAAGGTGGGGAAGGGGTGAGTTAGGAAGGACTTTGAAAGTCAATGGACTTTATATTTAATCCTAGAAGAGCCACTTGAGTTTATGGAGTAGGGAGGTGGCTGCTTATATCTGTGCTTTAGGAAGATCACCCAGGCAACTATGTAGAAGATTTATTTGAGTCAGAGAGGTGTATGGCAGGGAGCCCAACCAGCAGGCTATTGCAATAGTCCAGATGTGAAAGGCTGCACTAAGATGGTGGCAGTACTGGGTGTAAGGATGGTAGAGAATATGCAAGAGATATTAGAAAGGTGAAATCAAAAGAACTCAGCAATCAATTGGACAAGGGAGGGTGAGAGTGAGAAAGGAGTTGAGGATGATATCTAGGTTGTAAGACTGAGGGATTGGGAAGATAGAGGTATATTTGATCATAATACTGAAGTTAAGAAAAGAGGAGGTTGTGGAGAGATGTGAGTGTGGAGATAATTCCATTTTAGACACGTTGAAGATATTTACAGGACATCTAGTTCAAGATTTCCTATAAGCAGTTAAAGATGTTTTGTGCAGATAATAAGAGCAAGCCAAGACTTGGGCTCAAGATAAATTTAGGTGTGGATTTACTGATCAAGCGTGCAACCACCTGGAGTATAAACTCAAATCAGGCAGTAATTTTTTGGGGGTACAGACTTGATTATATAGGCTAAAACCACAAAAACCACAATCAGGGAGGGGAGCTAGCAGAAGCCAGAACAGCCATTGGTTAGATCTATAGCTCAGGGCTAATTTGGAAATATGGTGCAAGGGTACAAGGGTGCAACCTTCCTCTGTCATGGGGGTCCCTCCTAGAACAGGGCGGAGGGCACAGGGTGGAGGGCCATAGTCAGCACTTTCCAGAGCAGGGTGGAGGGTTATGGGGTAAAGGGGACCGGAATTCCCCAGAACAGGCTAGGGTCATGTTCTGGGCGAAGAGGGTAGGGGCCCTGCTTGATCAGCGGGACAGGACAGGGTGGTCCCTACATAAGATCCTTGCACCACAGTGAACCTTATACACTGTAATAATTCAAGGAGAATATATAAAATGCTGATTAGGGAAGGAAGGGTCAGGGAACTATGCCTTGAGCGATGTGCCCAGACATGCCTTAAGCAATTTTCAAGCTATGACAAAATGTAGAATAGAAATATAAAAGGAGCTTAGTGGTGGGCCACAAATCAGATGGTGTGCAGTGACCTGGGATTTGGGTTTGGGTACAACAATGTGAGGCTGGGGTTCAGCAGGGAGGTTAGGGCTGGGTGATTAGATCTATGGTTCTTCAGCATTGAGGTAATAATTGGAATCTATGAGAACTGATGACATTGCCAAGTGAAATACTATAGAAAGAAAAGAGAAATGGGTCCAGGACAGAGACCTGGGGTGACAATAACAGTTAACAGGTGAAGTCTCACCTGATGAAGATTTAGCAAGAAGGGAAGGAATAGCCCATCCTCCAGGAAGGAGAAACAGGAGAGAGTAGTCATGAAAACCTAGAGAGAAGGGACAAGGAGAAGAGGGTCTTCAAAAGTGTCAAAGGCTGCAGAGTAGTCAAGAAGGATGATCATTTGGCAATCAGATCATTGGTAACTTTGGAAAAAGCAGTGTGAGCTGAATGATGAGGTTGGAAAACAGACTATACAGAGCTTAGAAGAGAATGAGGGGAAAGTAGAGGCATTGATTGTATGCAGCCTTGTCCACATGAGGAAAGAAAACATATAATGATAGCTAGTGAGAATGGATAGATGAAGAAAGGATTTTTTAAAGACGGGGGTAGGGAGTCATTGGTTTGGTTTGGGTTTTTTTTGGTAGCCAGTAGAGAAACAACCTGGAGACAGAGAGATTGAAGATAAACAACAAAAGAGTGGGTATTGTAGAAGGAACAATTTGCTGGAGAAGACCAGATGAAATGGGATCACTTATGCATATAGAGGTGTTGGCCTTGACAAGAAGGGCCACCTCTTCATATGAGATGGAGTGAAGGAGAAAATTGTGGCAGAAGGTTCCTGAGTAAATGTTAAATGAGAAGAAAAGAAGAGGGACCTCTCAGCAAATGGCCTCAATGTTTTTTTTTTCAATAAAATATGGACATAGTAAGGTTTTTAGCACAGAAGTATGGGGGGAGGGAAGAATAGCCATCAGAAACTAAAGGAAGCATAAGAAGTGAGTAAAGGGATGGCCCCTTTAATTAGAAAAAAAGAAAAGAAATATCAAGCTGTGAGGCTAAGACCCTCAAGGTTGCTGTCCAATCCGAAAGTTACCTTTGGCATTCACTCTAAGCCTGGAGGATCCACAATACAGCCATTAAGTGGATATTGGGCAGGGACCTATTGTGGTTCAATCTATGAGCTTCATAGTGAACTGGGTTTAAGGTTTTGTGAAAGAAGACAGGAAGGAAGGAAGGAAGGAGAAAAGGAAGGAAGGAAGGAAGGAAGGAAGGAAGGAAGGAATTATGAGTATTACCTCACTCTAAGTGAGTACCTGAGTACCTGAAAAGGCCTTAGCCTAAAAGGGCCAGGGTCTCCCATTGCATCCTGGGTCATCTCCAGTCACCCTAATGAATATCTGGTCACTGGATCCCCCAGATGGCTCTGGAGGAAAAAGTAAGTTTGGTGACCTTGGAACAGCCCTCCTTCACTCAAATCAAAGTCAACTGCAAGTTATGTCATCATTTCCCTGATGCCATGGTCCTCTTTAAAAATGAAAGACAAACACAAGGAAGCATAAATAAACTTGAAAAAGATAGAGGTGTGTGGAATAGTGAGCCAATGAGAAAGGTATAAAAAGATTGCCTTGTTTCAAGGGGACCCAGTTGAGAGAATAAAACATAAATTTTAGTGGATCTAGTCAGCATGGTTTCCAGATTTTCTTCAGTTTCATTCAGCAGCATGTGAGTAGGAACAATGGATGATAAGAATCATCCAAGACTGAGACTTGACAAGATTGGCAATAAAATAAAGAAATAAGGGACTCACAAGAAAAGGACAAAGGAGAGTTGAACTATTTCACCAAGTGGTCAAGATGGATAAAGGAAGAGAGTGTAACTAGCACGGGGTTGACGATCTGGGGAAGAAATGAGGGGTCAAGGGATTGGAGATCACAATGAAAATCCAGTAGGGAATTAAGGATTACAAGGTATAAGGAATGTCCACAGAATCGCAGACAGTGGTCAGATAATGGGAATTTCAGAGTTCATAAATATAAAAGTGGTATACTTTTGGGTGATGACAAAATCAAGGGTGTAAACCTCTCTGTGTAGCTGAGGTGGGATGGGGGAATA
The DNA here is from genome assembly GCA_028627135.1 of Pseudochirops cupreus. Lineage (NCBI taxonomy): Eukaryota > Metazoa > Chordata > Mammalia > Diprotodontia > Pseudocheiridae > Pseudochirops > Pseudochirops cupreus. Next base: position 261,666,932 of record CM053582.1, read on the forward strand.
GATCATGAGAAATGAGAAAGTCGAGGATCTGGAAGGTTAGAGTGTTCGAGAAAATATCAACATTTATATTGAAGTCCCCTAATAAGAAGACAGAAGCAAGGCTAAAAAGAAAGGTTATGACCCAAGTACTGAACTCATTGAGGAAAAAACGGGAAATATCCTGGAGGTCAGTAGTTTATAGCTACCAGAATTTTGATTATAGATTAAGAGAATCTCAAAAGAGGAAAGGTTACTGAGTACTGGTGGTAGAAGGTGAACTCAATGGGGAGAAAAGAATATTCCAATTCCCCCACCTGGATCAGTGAGTTGAGGGGAATTAGTGAGTGCAGCCAATGCTGGAAAAGGTGGTCAGGGAGGCTGTGACATCTGTAAGCAAACCAAGTTTCAGTGAGTACAAAAAGATGAAAGGAGTAGGAAAGCAAAAGGTTTAAAATGAAGCAAGCTTGTTACTCATGAAACAAGCTTTCCAGAGAGCACAGTGGAAGGGTGGGTAGCTTTATAGTGAGATATTGGGGGATGAGGATTGTGCTGAGGGAGATGATAATAAGGAAATGGTAGTAGAGGGAAGGAAAACAAGTTTTAATCATGACAGTGGGAAGGGTGGCATTGAAAGTCATTGGGATATGGGAGAGAGTATGACTAGGTGGGGATTTATCAATCACTGACAATTGAGTTCTTCTCAGGGTGATAGGCATTTCAGGTGAAGAAAACAATAACAATGCTACTTCTGTTCTTTCCTTGTAGGCAGGCCAGGCCAGAAGATAGGTGGAGGGAGCAAGAGGGAATGACATCTCTCTTCCCTGCAAGTGTAAAGAGTTCAGCCACTCTAGTCCATATGATGGTCTCTCCGATCCAGTTCAAGCAGGAAGAGACCAGTACTTGATGGAATGCTGGCTCTCTGATGCCCTGTGAGCAGGAAGAGGGCAGCATATTACTCTAACAGAGATGTGAAACTCACAGTCAGTCAGCCATAAGTGGTACAAAACTCCCAAATACAGGCCAAACCAAATTAAAATGTAATTAGGCAATGTGCAGGAAAATAAAAATACCACATAGATCATTGAGATTTTTGGTTTTCTATGTCAATATGCAATCTGCAGGGATCCCTTCCTGTTTGAGTTTGACCACTGCTCTAAATCATAAATTTAGAACTAAAAGGGACCCTTGAGGTCACAGAGTCTAAATTCCTCATTTGAAACTATCTGGCTTAGCCTAGAGAAGTACAGTGGACCGGATGACTCTTCTAAAATGAGAAAGATTTACATGTGAAAGGAGAATTGAATGTGTTTAGGTTGGCTCCAGAAGGCAAAACTTGAATCAGTAGGTAGAAATTACAGTGTGGGTGGGAGGGGAACACTGGAATTTAGAATGAGGCAAAACGTTCTAAGCAATTAGAGCTCTACATAAAGTAGAATGAGAGACTTCATCAGGTAGTGAGTTATCTACCCCTGAATGTCTTCAAGCTAAATTCAGATGGCCACCTATTTATTGGTAATATTTCGGAGCAAGTAATTTTGTTTAAGCGTAGATTGGGTTAGATAACCTCTGGGGTGCTTTCCAAGGAAGATTCTACTTCTGTGATACAACTTTAATAATATAACAACTAGAACCTAAGAACTACCATGCTGGAGCAAATCTATGACACACCCAACTCAGGATTTTGTTTAGGAGTAATACCAAAAGGTGTTTTCTGAAAAATCACAGTTGTTCATATCACCTGCATATGTGCATGCGCACACACATGTAAGCACACAAATGCACACCCATATGATCCTTAAAACATTAGTTATATGCCCTTCAAGTTAGGAAGATAATGATGATGTTAAGGGTGATGATGATATTTTAAAGTTTACAATGCTCTTTATATAAATGTTATCAGTTCATTATCATAACAACTCCATATGGTGGTTATTACAGGTAACATTAGCCCCATTCTAGAGATAAGGAAACTGAAACTCTGAGACCTAAAATTACCTGATGAAGGTCACATATCTAGGAAAGGACATAGCGAGGATATAAATCAAGGTTTACTTAATCAGTGATGGATGCACAATGATCTCATTGAACATCCATCACTGATTAGTTTACATAAACCCTTCTGGACTGTATTTACATATTCTCTTAGAATACTATTTAAAATTCCCTGTGCAAAGCATTATCTCTTATCTTTTGTTTACTTTAAACCATAAAAAACACATTATATAAAGTTTCCAGTACCTTTCTTGATGGCCGTTTAAACTTTGACTGTTCAATGCATCCCCACCTACATTGTCTTCCTTAATCACCACAGTCCTAAGTGATTATTTCCTCAACTGAACTCCTGTAGCAATTTTGGTTGGTAGCACTCATGACATTTATCTGCTTGTTTACAAAGTTATTCAGTCTGTGCCTTCCCTACAGAAACAATGGAAACATGATGCAAGAAGGTGAGGAACCTGGACAGGGTCCACTTTTGTTTCTCACATGTAAAGGTACTTTATTTAATGTTTCTTTCCATTTATTTAGCAATTATTTTGTTGTTTAGTCATTTTATAACAGTATCCAACTCTTTGTGACCCCATCTGGGGTTTTCTTGGCAAAGATACTGGAGTGGTTTGCCATTTCCTTCTCCAGCTCATTTTACAGATAAGGAACCTGAGAAAAACTGGGTAAGGTGACTTGCCCAAGATCACATAGCTAGCAAATGTCTGAGATAAAATTTGAACTCAGGTCTTCCTGACTCTAGGCCCAGCTCTCTATCTATCCACTTCACCAGCTAGTTGTGACTTAATCTAAATATTAATTTAATGAATCATTTTAGTCCACCCAGTGAAGGGGAAATGAGACTGCCATTAATTCCATAGGGAGGTGACACTTTCCCTACCTCAAATTGTTGCAATAGTCTACTTATTGGTTTCCCTACCTTAAGTTTTGCCCCACTGCAACCCTTTTTCCTACAACTGAACTGCTAAAGTGATTTTATTAAAGCTCAAGCCTGATCCTATTACTCCCCTACTCAACAAACTCTAGTTTATCTCCATTTCTTTTTGGATCAAATATAGACACTTTGATTTGGTTTTTAAGGCCCTTCAAAATTTACCGCAACTTATTTTGCCAACTGATGCTAAGTGAGAAGAGCAGAACCAGGAGAAATTTGTACACAATTACAGACACAATCTATGTATGATGACCAACTTTCACAGACTGGACTCTTCTCAACAACGCAACGTTATAAGAGAACTCCAAAAGACCCATGATGGAAGGAGATGTCTACATTCAGAGAAAGATCTAGAAAGAACAAAGTTTAAATGTGGACTGAAGCAAACTACCTGCTCTTTCTTTTTCATGTTTGGTTTTGTCTCCTCTTTCCCATTGTTCATTCTGTCAGTTACAACCCTTCTTTACAACCGGACTAATGTCTAATGTGAAAGTATTTGCAGATCTTATACTTGACTGCATGCCACCATGGTGGGGTAAGGGAGAAAATTTGAAACTCAAGGGATTGTGGAACTGAATCTTGTAAACTAAAAGTAAACAAACAAATCAATTTTAAAAAATTTATTTTGCCAATGCTTAACACGGTATTTGACAAGTAAACACGTAAGTACATTTTTTATCATTTTTATCCATCCATCCCTCCACCCATCCTCTCATTATTACATTTCACCTACCTTCCTGTTATTCATGGTTCAGCCCAACTGGATTCTTGACTTTTCTTCACCAACATTTCATGTTTCTTCCCTGTACTTTTGCACTGGTGATTCTCCATGCCTAGAACATACTCACTACTCATTTCTACCTCTTAAAAATCCCTTCTATCCTTCAAAACTCAGTTAAAATCTTATCTTCTAAATGAAGCCTTTGCAGATCCTCCCCACTGCTACTGCCCTCTCCCCAATTTCTATGTATTCCTATCATACATTTTATATATGTAGATTTTGGTCTTCTTCCCTTCTATCACATCATGAAAATTCCTTGAGAGCAGAAGTTATTTAATTGTACCCCCAGTACCTAGCACAATGGCACTAGGTATATAGTAAGGTACTTTAAAATATTTGACTGATTGATTTTAATGTATCACATATTGTTATCTTTTTTCCCCCAGTGTTGGCCTGGACATAGTAAGACCTTAGAAATTCTTTGCTGATGATGAGTGTGATGAACGTTTTCAGAGAAATTTTTTTTCCTAGAAATGTGTCTGTAGCCCTCTCTTCCAAGAAGAAATTAGGTCTTCCTGAAATTTGTCTATGCTCATATTTTTATGAATTTTTTCTTGACATGTCTATGACCTCAAATGCTCACACAGCTTGCAGGAAGCAAAAAGAATAGTTGTGATGAGCTCTATTTAATAGATGAAAGACCTCAGATACAATAAAGTTAAGCTGAATGCGATGTGCCTAAAGCCAGAATGAAGCAGGGTGAAAGCCAGGGTGAGAATCCAGGTATGCAGCCTCTATAGGGGTCAATGGTAGGCCACAAGAAAGAAAGTGAATAATCTTGAAGATTTTAATAGTGCCTGTGTAAAGCCATGAGCTTTAGAAAGCAAATCGGACCAATATTTTCAGTATATATTCCAAGCAAGTTCAGTCCTCCACTGTGGGAAAAGGGTGTGCCCCACCAATTCCATGAAGCTATTTTTCAGGTAACCCCATCTGGAAGCCAATTTTCATCAGGTAAAAAGAATGGGCAGAGTAACCTTTGGCCATATGTCAGAAAAGGAAGTTCCAGGACTGGCAAACTTGTTTGCAAAACCAGAGGTATCTTGCAAAAGTCAAAGGTGTCATATTCATATTTTCCTCTTGAAAAACCATTGTGAAATCTTGGGTCACAGAGATGCAAGATTTCAGCCCTGCTCCAGTGAGGTGCTAAGAAACTCTGCTTATTAATTCCCTTCCCCCATCTGACAGAAGTAAATATTATTTCCCACCTTTTGGGAGAAAGGCTTCAGAGTCAAGAGAAATTAAGTGACATATTGAGGGCCTCCCAAAGCCATTCCAATCAATGAGCAAAGCAAAACTTTTGCATCAGATCATTATATCCTGCTAATTTTACTGAGAGAAACTGGCCTCTGCTAAAGTGGTTTGACGTAGAAGCAAAAGTTTTGGGTTTGGAGTCAGAGGAGCTGGGTCTGAATTTTGGCACTGACATTTAGCAGTGATGTGACCATGAACAAGTCACATCATCTCTTGGAGCCTCAGTGTCCTCATCTGTAAACTGAGAATAGGGATATACCTTCCCCCCATACCCAAAGATGTTGAGAAGTATATTTTATAAAACTTAACGTGTTATAAAAATGCCCATTCTTTTATGACAAAAACCCTCACCCCAGTATAGCTGCAAGAGAATTGAATAAAGTCCCAAGAGCCTTTAGCTCTAGATCTGACAAACTGTGGGTACCCTGAGGTCTGTCCATCTCTTTGTACCCACTTTCGGTATATGGAAAACAGGGAGGATAAGCTCTGTCTTCTTTGAGTCAGCTCTGTGATATTCTACATAGGTGCTGGACTGGAAGTCAAAATGGTCTAGTTTGAATCCAACCTTTGACATTTACTTAGCTGCATGATATGGCCAGGTTATTTCATCTAAGTCTCAGTTTCCTCAATCATAAAATGGAGATACACTAACAACAGCACATCCACAGGGTTGTTGTGAAAATCAAATGATATGTGTAAAGCACTTGGTAAAACTGAAGGCTCTGTATGAAAGTTATCTTAGGATAATGGATTTGAGAAATAAGTTAGGGTATTGTGTTGTAGGATAGTGAGTTGTCCTCAAATCCAAGAAGATCGAGGTTCAAGTCTCATCTCTGATACATACAGGCTGTGCAGCCTTTGGAAAGATAATTAATTTCTCAGTTCTCTGGGTAACTTTAAGGCTATAAATTACAGGTAAAGTGCTGACTTACATTGTTACAGGGAATTTATTCACTTGGAAGTTCCCATTACCAAGAATATCGCCATACCTATCTCTATCCTAACCCCAACTTTATGGCTTTGCTAAAAGGATCAAATTTGTTGGTACTATACCCAAAGGGTAACCAAACTGTGCATAGCCTTTGATCCAGCAATACCACTACTGGGTCTGTATCCCAAAAAGATCATAAAAAAGGGAAAAGAACCCACGTGCAGAAAAATATGTATAGCAGCTCTTTTTGTGGTGGCAAAGAACTGGAAATTGAGGGGATGCCCATCAGTTGGGGAATGGCTAAAGAAGTTTTGGCATATGATTATGATGGAACACCACCGTGCTATAAGAAATGATAAACAGGCAGATTTCAGAAAAACCTAGAAAGAAAATATATGAATTGATGCTGAGTAAAGTGAGCAGAACCAGGAGAACACTGTACATAGTAACAGTAGCATTGTGAGAGGATAAACTTTGGTAGATTTAGTTCTTCTCTGCAACACAATGATCGAAGACAATTCCAAAACTCATGAGGGAAACTGCTATCTACATCCAGACAAAGAACTATGGAGTCTGAATGCAGATCAAAGTATACTATTTTCTCTTTTTTTGTTCTTGTTTTCTTTCTTCTTTCACAACATAACTAATGTGGAAATACACGTTTTGGAGTTAGTAGAAAATGCTCACACGAGGCTGTTTTTCTGCTCCCTGCTATTTGGGGTACAGAGGAGAAAAGAACACTGGGTGAGGAAGTCAGGGTGCCTGGATTCCAGTCCTGGCTCTTTCAGTAACTGGCTGGGTAACCATGGGCAAACCTTTCACTTAGAAACCTCTGTTTTTCCTCTATAAAGTGAGGGGCTTGGACTAGAGAGCCTCTAAAGTCCCTTCCAGCTCTTCATGAGAGTTGAATTACTATAGATCTAACCGTATTTTTTTCTTATGGTTTGTCTGTTTGACTTTCACACTTAAAAATCTCAGACTGTTCTAATCAACCCAATATATTATTTGCCCTTATCCAGTTTCCCAAGAAAGGTAAATTATGTACCTTCTTGTGAAGGATTCACTCCAAATCACAATCCAAACTAGATGGGGCATTAATAAGTACTGTGCTGAAGAGGTGTCAGTTTGAAAAAGTGACTTACTTTCTAAAGTTTTATTTCCATTCAAAGCAAACAAAATCTTCCTTAAACACCTAAATATTATTGGCAGACAAGCGTCCTTGAAGAGGAGCTTGCCTACCTCATGTATGTCCCTATCTGGATCCTTCTCAGGCTATTGTATTCTGGATGCAAGGTATAGGAGAAGAACAATGGAGACTGGGTGCTGTGTCTCTCCCTCTGCCTCCCTCTGCAATCATGATAATAGAGCACTCATACAGATTGATTAAAAGGGAGTTCCATGTCTTATTTCATGTGATCCTCAACACAAACTCTTTTTGTCCCCCACTAATTACTCGTTTATGTCTTCCTATAGCAGCCGGGCTCTATTTTCATTAATTTCTGGATGGGGATTAAAAGACATATTAAGAGGCTACATTCAAATAGATACTATTTGATTTTTTTTTTAATGTTTTTCTAGGCTTTTTAATGTTGACGTGGCCCTGAGATGGGTGACTAAGATGGATGAGTCTGACTGAGTAACACTATGTATTGAATGCCACTCTGTGGCAGAATGGATGGCAGGCAGAGCAGTCTTACCATGGGGTACGGTTGGCAAAGTCATTCAGTTTTCAGGGAAATACATTGAGTAGAATTTAACCAGGTGCTGGACTTCTGTAGCGTAGCCTGTGATGGGGCAGGTCTGGTATCTACTCACATAGTTATACACACATCGGTGAAAAAACACATAGCCTGAGGTGAAGAGTGCAATGTTATTCACCCCCAAGTAAGGGGCACACCGAATTCAGCTTTGGCAGAAGAGAGGAATCAGAATTGTAATCCAGGTGTACAAGGGGTGATGGGGCAGACAGGGCTGTCAGGAATTTGATGGTTTCTTGATTTTCTAACGAGTACCGTCAATCTAAGAATTGCAGGAAGAAAACACCTACAGAAAGGTCTGAGAAGAGGGACAAGGCGAGGCCCCCTACAGCTTTCTCTACAGCTGACTTCACCTTCTCTCAAATACTAGAGGCTGGCTGTTGGCCTCCCACTAGCTCCAGCTAGCGTCTTTTCCAAAGCTCGGATATCCTCTGCTGAGAGTCTCCTAGCCGAACTATCTGGCCTGGCTCAGCAAGGGCAAATGATGCTGAGCCTTCCCCAGGATGTAACCTAACTGTTGTTTGAGGAACCAGTCTTCCCAGGCCATGGTCACAAAGGGATAGGCTGCCAAGAAAGCTCCGTAAAACCACTTCCAATAGGAAGAGGGGCTATGGATGGAACACTCATCCTCTTCTCTTAGGCTGGAGACCAACTGCCCCAGCTTCACTTTTAAGTAGGGAAGGAAAACCAGGAATGAGAGATTTCCAAAGCTGCTTCTTTGGGAGACCAGCACTGGCCAACCTCTGGACCTCCCAGATCACGATCCTCTTTAAGCCATAAATATTTTCAGAGAAGGAGGCACTAGCTTTGCACATAGTGCCGCTGTGGCCAAAGATCCAGAAAAGTGAAGATTTCATCAGTCTGCCTCCAGAGGAAGCCTGAATGGTCAGGGTGGATTCTGCAAGAACCTTGGCCACGTGCTGCAGGGCGGGAAGATGGGAGGCTGGTCACCTGCTCACGGTGAGGCTGTAATGTGAGCCCCGGGCCTGGCCATCATGCCCTCACTAGAAGGGGACAAGCTTCAAAGAGGGACATAGGGGAGCCCGGCTGTCCGGAGCCTCGGGGAGTAGGGAGGCCCCGGTGCGGGGCAGGGAAGAACGGGGAAGCAGGAGCTCAGAGGAGGAGGGTGACCAGAGCCAGGTTGCTATCTCCCGGCCAAGGGGAGGAGACTGAGGCGGCCCGGCCAGAGGCTCGAACCCCGGCCCCATTGAGGAGCTGGGGTGAGAGGGAGGAGGGCCCTGGGGTTGAGAGCCTCACCTGCTGTGCCCCCTCTCTTAAATATAATAGAAAAAATATAATAGAATATAGAATATAATCGAAAAAATAATTCTGGTCTCTGATTGGACACCTCCAATGACCGGAGATGCACTCTCTCACAAGACAGCAAATGTATTTCTGGATACACCTTCCCGGAATATAAGGTAAATACATCCTGAAATAATTTTAGGGTTTTTTGACTGACATATGCTATTGATGAGAAACAAGGACGACATTGTAGGTCGAGAGCTGGCTGGACTTAGAGCCAAGAAGACCAGGGTTGAAATTGTGCCTTTTACACATACTGGCTAAGTGGCACCTTTCAGTGCCTAAGAATATAAACTGCAGAACGTGACCCCTATATTGAGAGAGGGAGTTTCCTCATCTGAGAATTGGTTTTTCATACCAGTGAAGTTCTTATCCCTGTGTACTGCGGTATGTTGAACTTTCAACCCCCCAAAACTCCCTTAGACCTTTTATTTCACATGAATCACTTTATGGATATTCTCCCCTCCCCCCTTCCCCTGCTCCACTCAATTCAGTATTAGTGTAATTAACTTTTTTTTGAAAATTTAACTTTTGTTTATTTTTAGTTTATATCATTCATTTCCATGAGATTTTTGAGTTACAAATTTTCTCCCCATCTGTCCCCTACCCACCACCCCAAAACAGCGATCCCACTGTATACCCCCTACCCCAATCTGTTCTCTGCTATATCCTCCCCCATTGCCCTTCTGACTTTCTGGCAGGGCAAGATGGATCTCCCTACCCCAGTACCTGTATATCTTATTTCCCAGTTGCATGTAAATAATAATAATGATAATAACATATACATACATATATTTAACATTTGATTTTAGAACTTCAAATTCTAGATTCTTTCCCTTCCTCCCTCGTCACCTACCCCCACTGGAAAGACAAGCAATTCAATACAGGCTGTACAAGTATAGTTACGCAGAACATCTTCACAATGGACATATTGTGTAAGACTGACTATATTTCCCTCCTTCCTATTCTTCCCCCTATTTGTTCTATTCTCTACTTTGTCCCTGTCCCTTTACAGAAATGTGTGCTTCTAACAACCCTCCCCCCAATCTGCCCTCCCCTCCCCCCTCCCCCCTCTCATCCCCTTCCCCCCTACTCTCTTGTAGGCCAAGATACCCAATTTAGAGTGTATGTCATTCCTTCCCTAAGCCAAATTCAATGGGAGTAAGGTTAACCTATTCCCTTTTGCCTTCCTGTTCTTCACCTCCATTGTAACAGCTATCCCTTCCCTCTTCTATTTAAGAGGACTAACCCCATTTTGTCTCTCCCTGTCTCCTCTCATACTATTCCTCTCCCACCTCTCAATTTCACCTTTCAAAATATTAACCCATCTTATTCAATTGATTCGGTGCCCTCTGTCTATGTACACATATATCCACATACTCTCCTGTATAGACATATGTGAATGTATACATATATGTGTGTGTGTGTGTGTGTGTGTGTGTGTGTGTGTGT
>CM053582.1:261677828-261696684 GCA_028627135.1 Pseudochirops cupreus
TTTACCTTCTCATGCTTCTTGTATTTGAATGTCAAATTTTCTATTCAGTTCTGGTTTTTTCATCAAGAATGCTTGGAAGTCCTCCACCTCATTGAATGACCATATTTTCTCCTGGAACATTATACTCAATTTTGCTGGGTAGGTAATTCTTGGTTTTAATCCTAGCTCCCTTGATCTCCAGAATATCATATTCCAGGCCCTTCAGTCCCTTAATGTAGAAGCTGCTAGATCCTGGGTTATCCTAATTGTGTTTCCACAGTATTCAAATTGTTTCTTCTTGGCAGCTTGTAATATTTTCTACTTGATCTGGAACTCCAAAACCTGGCTATAACATTCCTAGGAGTTTTCTTTTTGGGATCTTTTTTCAAGAGGTGATCAGTGGATTTTTTCAAGTTCTATTTTGCTCTCTGGCTCTAAAATATCAGGGCAATTTTTCTTGAGAATTTCTTGAAGGATGCTTTATAACTTCTTTTTTTGATCATGACTTTCAGGTAGTCCAATAATTTTTAAATTGTCTCTCCTGGATCTGTTTTCCAGGTCAGTGGTTTTTTTTTAAGGAGATATTTCACATTGCCTTCTATTTTTTCATTTGTTTGGATCTGTTTAATAGTATCTTGATTTCTCATAAAGTCATTTGCTTCCATTTGCTCTACTCTAATTCTGAAGGAATTATTCTCTTCAGAAAGTTTTTGAGATTCTTTTTCCATCTGGCAAATTCGACTTTTTAAGGCATTCTTCTCCTCATTGGCTTTTTGGGCCTCTTTTGCCATTTGAGTTAATCTATTTTTTAAGGTGTTATTTTCTTCAGTCAGGTTGTTGACTCTCTTTTCATGATTTTCTTGCATCATTCTCATTTCTCTCCCCAATTTTTCCTCCACTTCTATTATTTGGTTTTCAAAATCCTTTCTAAACTGCTCTGTGGCTTGTAACCACATGGCTTGTAACCAGTCTACATTTTTCTTGGAAGCTTTTGGTGCAGGCGTTCTGACTGTGTTGTCTTCCTCCCTTTCCATGCTTTGATCCTTTTTTTCCCAAAAAAGGAATCTAAAATTGGATTGCTGGGCTTGCTTGGCTTCCTTTGCCTGCTCATATTGCCAGTCAATTACTTGACTTTTTAGCTCCACGAAACTCTGCTTCCAGAGGGGAGAGCTTTGTCCCAAATTGCTGGGGTTTTTGAAGCTGCTGGAGCGTTTAGGAGGCCACTGCAGCCCCCACCAGCTTTGGCTCACTGAAAACACACCTCAGGACCACCACTCAAGACCATGATCCAGATCTAGGCAGCTTAAGGTAAGAGCCCTTAGCCTCTGAATGGTTTTTTGGCCCCCCTGCAATCTGCAGGCTGAGAGCTCTGAAGCAGCTACGTGGAGGCAGCCTTCTGCTGTTTTCTTGCCCTGGAGGTAGATGGCTGACCCACTTTTCTTCCCCAGATTTAGCCGAGTTCCAACTGACCTTTCACTTAGCCCTTGTTCCTTATGGGTTGATAATTCTGAAAACTGCCACAACTGCCAGTGATCTACTCTCCTGAAAGCTCCAGCCGTGGCTTGTCCTGGCCACCCCGGGGCCAAGTCCAGGTTTCAGGCCAGACTGGTTTTGGCACCCAGGGCGCTGCAATGAGCCCTTCCTGTCCCTCCTGCCGGGCTATCTTGAGTGGGAGCTTTGTTTCTCTGTACATTTGTGAGTTCTAGAGCCCTAAAATTTGTTTAGAATCATATTTTATGAGTATTTAAGGTGGTTATGGGGGGAGGTCATGGAGTTTTCCTGCTTCTACGCCACCATATTGGCTCTGCCCCCTCTTCTGCAATTAACTTTTAAACCTAACAATGCAGCCTTCTGCTTATCCTCATTAAATATTACCTCATCAACCTCAGCCTTACACTCTGACATGTTTAGGTCATTTTTTATCCCAATCCTGACACTCAATGTATTAGCCATCTCTCCTAGTTTTATGGCATCTTCAAAATTGTAAAGCTTACTATAGAGGACTTCACCCAAGTGATTGATAAAAATATTGAACAGAAGAGGGTCAAGGATGGGGCTCTGAAGAACTCCATCCAAAACCTCTATACAGGTTGAAAACCATCAATTAATTGTCATTCTCTAGTTCTGATCATTATACCAGTTTCAAATCCACCTAATTGAATACTGGCATTTGGGGCCCCCATCTTCCCATCATGACTATTAGAACAAGGTGAAAAACTTTGCCAAATTATTTTTGGGAAAACCAAGTTATCTGTATTTGTGACATTACCTTAAGGTAAATTAATTTACCAAACTAGTAACTATCAAAAAAGCAACTAGGTGGCACAGTAGATAGCATGCTGAGCCTGGATTCAAGAAGATTCATCTTCCTGAGTACAAATCAGGCCTCATGCACTTACTAGATCTGTGATCCTGAGTAAGTCATTTGATGCTATTTGCCTCAGTTTCCCTCATCTGTAAAATGAGCTGAAAAAGGAAATGGCAAACCACTCTAGTATCTTTGACAAGAAAACCCCAAATGGGGTTATAAAGAGTTAGTCTTGACTGAACAACTACTATCAAAAAAGCCAAGAGTCTGGCATAATTGATTTTTATTTTTTCATTTAAATGTTGTCTTTAAAACTTATTTGTTAGTATCAATTCAATGGTACTATGAAGATTATGGGTTTGGGAATGAAAGACTCTGGATTCGCATTTCAGCTCCTAGACTTAACTAGCCTTAAGTCATCCATCTCTAAAATGAGGGCTCTGCACTGAATGACCTTTGAGATCCTTTCCAGCTCTGAATCTATTATTTTAAGAGCCAAACTTGCTTAGTAAAAAAAACAAACTTATATTTAATCACCTTAATTTCAACTCAAAGTGTCCTAAGCCTTTTTCAGCCCTGCCTTTTTAATCCCCTTCAGGATTCTTTAATCATTCTCATTCACATTTCCTCATGAGGTCATTGTACATATAACATTTGATTGTGCCTTTTCCCTTTGTATTATTTCATAAAGGTTTTTCCATATTTCTTTGCCTTTTTCATAAATGTCCATCTTGATTACTTTATAGTATCTCATTATGTTAATATATCATAAATTATTCAGCCATCCACCTATTGCTGGTATTTAGGTTTGGTTGCTCCCAGCCTTTGTTTTTTACAGTTACATATAATATTAATGTAAAAATCTTTGGACAGCCCTTTTATTGTGTTTGGTTTTGATAACAATGTCAGGGCATAATCCTAGCAGTGGAATCATTGGGTCAAAAGGTATGATTATTTTTATAACATTTATGGTATACTACCAAATAGCTATCCTAAAAGTCTATACAGAAGGCATAACTTATTTCTAATGAACACGTGCTGGTTTGTGATTATCAATGTCTCCCTTTCTAAGAGGTCTGTCACTTCTTTTATGAGTTGTTAAACCATTTTGCTAGGAATTAACATCAAATTCACTCTATAATTTCTAGGTCAAAGAAAGAGTGTTCATAAAAATAGGCAGAGGGAAGAAAGTGATATGAGATAAGGGAATTGAAAGTAGTCTAGTTTGGAAAGATACAATCAAACACTCAACAAGTATTTACTAAGTACATACTAATACTATATGCCAGAAAATTTGCTACTATTACTTTTACTATTACTACTAGTACTACTAGTACTACTACTACTGCTACTATTACTACTACTACTACTATTACTATATTCCTACTAATTAACATTTATTAATTTTAAAAATCTACTTTATTTTCAATTCATGGAACAAAACAAGCATTTCCGTAACACAACGCAGTAAAAAAGATGATCACACATAAAACTGCAAATTTACCACATACTACTTGCTATTCCCTACAAATTCACAACAAAGTTATCATATAAATTTATTTTTATTTCCTTCCCTCCTGACCCTAGAGATGGCTACCATTAGACGCAAATAAGTATATGTATACACATGTGTATATGTAAAATTATTCTATACACACTTCTATTTAATAGTTCCTTCTCTGGATAGCAGATAGCATCTTTCTTTATATGTTCTTTATTTTTAATTTATGTATTTTATAATGGAATGACAGTTGCTCAAAGTCTTTCTTAAAACACTATTGCTGTTACTGTATACAATGTTCTCTTGGTTCTGCTCACTTAGCTCTTCATTATTTTGTGCAAGTCTTTCCATGCCTTTTTAAGATCACTGAGCTCATCATTTCTTATAGCACAGTAGTATTTCATCACAATCATATACCACAACTTGTTCAGCCATTACCCAATTAATGGAAATTCCTGCAAATTCTAGTTCTTTGCCGCCACAAAGAGAGCAGCAATAAACATCCCGTTCATGTTCAAAGTTATAAGTACCATTTGGGGATCTACCTCCACCTTATTTCTACTCACCTGTTTTCTTTTTCAACCTCTCTTTTTTGCCAAATACCTATTACCTTATCTTCTTTCCCGTGTGCTTTACCTACCTCTCCAAGAATCCCCCATCTCCTCATCCAACCCCTCAACTAACACTTAAATAGTGCTTACACTGTGGCAGGTACAGTACTAAGTGATTTACAAATAGGGACTATTCAATCAAGCATATTGAAGAAGAAACCAACGTTTAACAGTTTTAACTGATGCAGAAACTGAAGTTAAGTGACTTGCCCAGGGACACACAGTTAATATGTATCTCTGCTGGATTTGAACTCAGGTCTTCTTTTTTTCTATATAGCTAAAGGAAAAAAAACTGTGACTCTTTGTTATCGCCTCAAACCTTCTGGGGTTTAGCCCTTCTCAGCATTATTATCTCAGGACTGTGTCACTCTTTTGGAAATCATATTCAGTTGATTCTTTCAATTCTATCTTTTTTTATTCAAATTAAGCCAACAAGCATGTATTAAACACTTGCTATGTGCCAGGCAATGTGCTAAGTTCTGGGAATACAAATATAAGCAGAAATAAAGAAAATTATTGCCCTGAAGGAGTTTATATTCTAATGGAGGAAGAGAAGACATAAAAAGAAGATAGAAAGGGGGGGGAGAAAAAGAAACAGTATTCACATGAGGGCATTGTGGGAAAAGTCTGCAGAGTCAGGGATGGAGACTGGTCAGGAATAAAGACACATGATTGGCCTAGGTAAATTCCTTAAAATGGAGGTCCTGAAAGGAACCAGTCAGAGGAAGGGACCACAGGAGCGCAACAAACTTCAAGGGTGTTAAAGTCAGGGGTAGAATGAACTTAAGGATGAATTAGCTGGTATGACGTGGTGGACAAAGTCTGAAGTGTTAGGAATGGAGGCTGGACAGGAATAAAAATATGCCTGACTTGAGCACTCTCCTTAAATTGTACATGACTTTAAAATGTGAATTGTCTTATGAGCAACTTGTTCATCTACCTTAGGTCTGTTTTACAACTCACTTTTATTATCCATGATAGAATTATATGGAAAAATGTGAATTCCATTCTTGTGAAATTCCTATACTACGTGAACTGACTTCCTTTTTTTAGAATCAGAGCATGGAAGCTTACCTAGATTTTTTTTCTCTGAACTAATTGAAATAACATTTCATTTTATGACCTATACTGAAGTATGCACAGCATTTCCTTTCTTATCAGTCACAAAATTCAAGAGGGCATAATTACTTCCTCCCAGGGATCTTTGACTTCACCTAACAAACTCTGACAATGGTCAGAATTGGGTCTAGAATATCAGTTCCCTTTTCAAATTCCTTTACCCTTTGAAATATGAAATTGTCAGGAAGACAAGGTCAAAAAAATCATTTGCTCTGTTCTGAGCACAGAAACAGTTTTAATGGAGAAAAATCACACAACCATTCTGACTAGGGTCACTACAAATTTATGTTGCACAACCTTTACTGGGCTCTCAACTGCTGCTGGGAAAGCCTGCCAACTAACCTAGTTACTCATTCACTATCTCATTCTCCACACTGGCTCTTCCACACATTTTCATCCATCCTTAAACTCTTTGTGGCTTCCACTTCACCCTTTCTCTCAGCTAAAAACTTTGCCTGATGTTTTACAGGGAAAATTGAGACCAGTTGCCTCTTCTTCCTTCTTTTTCATTTCCTATCACTCAAATGCCTTCTGCCACTCTCTCTTCCTTTGCCTGTGTTTCACATGATGAAATGGCCTTACCCTTTACCAAGGTTAACCCCTCTACTTGTTCAAATGATGCCGTTCTATCCCATCTCCTCCAACAGATTACCTTCCTGTCATACTCTCTCTTTCACTTATTTTCATTCTCTCCCTCTCTGCTGGTTCATTTCCTACCACCTGCAAAAATGCCCATTGTGAGAAACCAAAACACCCAACTCACGATCCTTCCATCATCCTAGTTCTCTTCTTTCCTTTGTGGCAAAATCTCCAGGAAAAGGGTGTCTACAATAGGTGCCTCCAGTTTCTTTCTTCTTACTTTCTTGTTAACCCCTTATAATCTAGTTTTCAGCTTTATCATTGCACCAAACTGTTCTTTCCAAGGTCACCAATGATCTCCTAGTTGCCAAACCCAAGGGCCTTTCCTCAGTCTTCATCCTCCTTAACCTCTCTGTAGCCTTTAGCAGTTAATCACACTCTCCTCCTTGATACTCTTCAAGTTTTAGGGTTTTGGGGACACCACTCTGTCATGGTTCTCCTATCGATCTGACCATTCCTTCTGCGTCTTTTACTGTGTCCTTATCCAGCTCATGCCTCTAGCTGTAGGTGCCCCTCAGAGTTCAGTCCTGGGCTCCCTTCTCTTCTCCATGTGTACTACTTCTCTTGGTGATTTCATCAGCTGCCATGGATTTAGTTACCCTCTCTAAGCTCTCTATGATAATTCTCAGATGTACTTCTATTGCTCCAGTCTCTCCGCTGACCTCCAGTCTCACATCTCCAACTGATACCCAGTAGTCATCTCAAACTAAATATATTTAAATACAAACCCATTATTATCTCCCCCAAAACCCTCTGCCACCTTTCTTATTACTTTGGAGAGTAATACCATGCATAGTTGCAGATCCTCGGACTCACAATCTAGGAGTCATCCTGGACTCATCTCTATCCTCACCCCCCCCACCCATATCCAAACTGTTGCAAAGTTCTGCTAATTTTACCTTTGCAACATCTCTTGAATATGCCCCCTGCTCTCTTCCTACTGCCATCACTTCATTGCAGGCCCTCATCACATCACACCAGCACTATTATAATAGCCTATTGGCAGATTGGCCTGCTTCAAGTCTCCCCACTCTTATCAGTCACTAAAAGATGTTCCTAAAGTACACATTTGATCCTATCGCCCCTTACTCAATAAACTCCAGTGACTCCCTGTTACTTCCAGGGTCAAATGCAAAACACTCCATTTGGCCTTCAAAGCCCCTCCTATCTTTCCAGTTTCCTTATACTTTACTTTCCAAAGTACCTTACTCGCTGTGATCCAGTGATACTGGCTACTTAGCTATTCCATAAACAAGACACTCCAGCTGTCTGTTCAGGGTGTTTTCCCTGGCTATAATACTCTCTCTCTTCTACTCTACCTATTGACTTCTCTAGCTTCCTTTTAAAATCCCAACTAAAATCTCATCTTTTACAGGCAGTCTTTCTCAATCCCCTCTTAATTCTAGTGCCTTTCTTCTGTTCATTATTTCCTATTTATCCTGTATGCAGCTTGCTTTGTATATATTTGTTTGCTTGTTGTCTCCCACCTTAGACTGTAAGCTTCTTAAGGGCAGGGACTGTCTTCTGCCTTTTTCTACACCCTCTACTGTTTAACACAGTGCTAGTAAATAAGTAGTGTTTATCAATTGTTTCATTCTATGGATGTCTTGCTAGCTGAAATCTCCACTGACAACCATATCCTGTTTCCATGCCAAGTTTGATACCTGTACCAGGAATTTGTCATTCAATGCCTTCTTCGGACCAGACAGTCTGTAATATACTCTCATTTCAATATCTCTTCCAACTTTCCTTTCATTTATCTTCACTTGAAGTGTTCTCTGCCACAGTTCCTGAATATTATGACACTAGGTCCATGGATTTATGTAAAGGAATAAATTTTCTCAATATACTATATGACTCTACCACCCCTTTTATCTTACCTATTCTTTGGGGAAAGAGTGTACCTTCTCATTGCTATATTCCAGTCATGAGTCATATAACACCACAGCTAAGTGGTATTTATGAGGTCATCTTTATCTCCCTGCATTAAACTCTCTAGCTCACTTTATTACCCATATTCTGGCAATTAGCACATAGACATCTGAGGTCATTTTTATCATTTCTGTCCCTTTTTGTGGTTATTTTTTCCTGGACCCTCGTGTTCCTACCCTGATACCATATGTGTTTCTCTCTTTAGTATTTTTTGACAGTTGTATCTGGGCAGTTTTCTCACTCATCTTCCCTTTTTGTTTAAAGGTTTTTCTGGATCAGATCCAAAAATATTTCTTGATTCACTTAACAACTGTTCATTAGGCTGTCTCTATTAGTCCTTCTTTTTCAAAGAAGACAAATGACATCACAAATGAATGATGTCTTGACTTACACATGAATTGGATCAAAGTGAGGCAGAGTTGCACAAATCCTCAACCTCATTCTCTCTTCCAGAGTCATTGAAATCCAGTGGGAAGACAAAAGTAAAAATAACTGGTGACAGCCCCAGGCAATGGATGACCATGGTGTCTTCCATGTCTTACCAAGATCTGCTCTTGTTTCAGCCACTTTCATGGCTATTAGAACAAATCATTCTCATCCACTCATTCTGTCTGGGGAAGTCTTCACCTTCTTGGGGGAGGCATCCCCTTAACTGGCCAATGGGTTTAAAGCATGTCAGCTACCCTCACAAGGACAGTTTGCCAGGGTATGGCCTCTCCACATGCTACAGCTTCTTGGATCCACAGGTAAAAGTTGAATGGTTGGTAGGCACCAAAGGTGGGTGAGTGGTCCTAAAAAGGGCTTAGCAGCCTTCTCAACAGAGGTACTAGTATTCTCTGAACACCCCATAGACCCATCATTAAGCTACTGTTATGTATAAAGACAGTAGTCTAGATCCTGGAATTCAGAAGGAGGGGGAGTTGTTAATCTCATGGCATTTGCATTTCACTGGGGGGGTACAAATAAATACGTGCAAGTTAATTTTAAGAATCAGAAAACTAGCAATTAGACAATCTGGAACGAATGGAATACCTGGTCTTTATTAGATATATTCTGTCCCTAGTTCAAATCCTGTTAATTCTACATCTCAATTACCAGTAGAGAAGATTAATTCCTGTTTTCAAAAGCTGTCTTGTTAATCAGTTGTACATCTCTCATTTCCACTTTTGTGTTTTAAAACTCCTACTTTTAATGAGCATCAGTAATGGAGATATTCCCATAGCAGGGATAGAGCCCATACACAAATATAATAAAAACTGGATCCAAAAATTTTAATAAAATCAGTATAAAGTGTCAAGCAAATTCTGAAGAAGGAATGACTAATTTGATCTTATGTGAAAAGGGGAGGATAGATAAAATTTCAACCAACAGAGATTGGGGAAGAGGACTTTTGCCATATGAATGAAGAAATGGAAGAAGGAATTGTGGAATAACTGTGGGGACGGCAAGTAGTCCTGTTTTTATCAGAGCAGAGAGTAATACTAAGCATAGGTCATCTTATATAGAAAGTTCATGTTCACAAAGTATTTTATACACATTAACAATAACTCAGCACTTATTAAACACTCACCATGTGTTAGATATGAAGCTGTCAGATTATTTCCTTTCTGCTGGCTCCATTCAACTCCCATTCAGCCCTCTGTGAGTTACTTTCCCATTCCCTCAACGATATTATCCTTGCTCTCCCCCAGTTCAGACAAAAAGAGAAACTAAAAACCTATTAATTTCTCCTTTTACCATCCTGACCATTTATTACCTGAGAAGCCTGTCCTGTCTTTCAAGGGTATTCTTCTGAATTATGCTGCCACCCAAAATAAAATGATTTTCTAATAAGAGGTAAGTTTGATTTTATTATTTTATTCTTGAATTATTATTTCATTTCTTCCACCTACTCTCCTGCTGATTTTTCCATTTTTATACTTGTGGTTTTTTTCCCCCCCTTGGCTTTTTTCACCCATTGATGGTCTCTGTCACTCAGATAATATGTGGGACCTCTGCTTTTATTTATACAAAGGATAAATTCTACCACCCTACGTCACACTTACGTCTTATTCCCAAGCTTCAACTTGTTTGGGCAATGAAGTTTCACCTAGGATACAGCCAAGGGATTTACTCTGAAAATATGGTACCTAAAATTTCCTCAGTAATAGGGATCCACAAGCCTAGTCAATAGGCAGTTGTGGAAAGAGCTGAAGGACAGAGTGGACCTTTATATGCCTCAAATTTCCTTGGCCATGAATGTCAAAGGTCCACCCCATCTGAGCATGGTGGATTTGGGGAACACTAGGAGTGTCTGAAGTAACAAGATAATTTCATTTTTCTTCTGGAGGCAGGAAGACCTGAGTTTGAATCTGGCAGACACGTCTTAGCTTTGTGATCCTCGGGAAGCCACTTAACCTCGGATTTCCTCACCTGTTAAATGGGGATAATAATAGCACCTGCCTCCCAAGGCTGTTGTGATATTTATAAAGGACTTAGCACAGTGCTTGCCACCTCTAAATGTTAGCCAGTAGTAGTAATAGTGGTAAATTTTCTGGTATATGGTATATACTTTAGTAAATACTTTTTGACTGACTTTTTTTTCTTTCCAAACTGATCTCATCTCACTTTCTCCCTTCTGCGTATTTGTATACACACTGTTTCTTAGACCTTGGAATAGATTGACTCAGCATTTCTAGCTAATTAAATACTTTCCTTCCTTAAAGATCCAACAAAAGTGCCGCTTCCTCCATGAAGCTTTCTCAGGTTCTCTCAATCACATAGAATGTCCTTTTATTCTCAAATCTTTCATAGCAGTCTGGATCTTCCCTGTGCACTTTTTATAATATAACTTGTCTTATAATTATTAATATACTTGTCACTGTGTGTACTAGACTGTAAGTTACTAGAAGGCAGAGACTCTATTTTCTTATACCTTTGTCTCTAACATAATAACAGCTAACATTTATATGACTCTTTATATGCTAGGTACTGTGCTAAGAACTTTACAGTTATTAGCTAATTTAGTCCTTACACCTAAATACAAATTAGTCACTATTCTTACCCCCATTTTACAGATGAGGAAACTGAGGCAAATAGGGTTAATTGATTTGCCCAGGGTCACACAGATATTGGGTGTATGAGGCTATATTTGAACTGAGGTCTTCCTGACTCCAAGCTTGGCATTCTATCCACTGTGCTACCTAGCTTCCCACATACTGCTCTGTACCCTGTTCATAAACTGTGGGTCATGATATTTATCTACTCAAGATACCTTAATTGGTTCCCCATTGCCTAATGAATGAAATATAAATCCTTCATTCTGCCAGTCAACTTCTTCAGTAATCTAGATTCCACCTACCTTTATGTCCTGTTCTCAAATTTCTTCTTTTCACATGCTTTATATTCAAGACAAATCAGACTCTTCTCTACATATCATTCTAAGCATTACCTTTGCAGCTTCCTTGACTTTGTTCATGTCCATGCTCATGCTCCATTGTACCTGGAATGGGAACACTATACCCTACCTCATTTCACTTGTTAAGGAAATCCCTTGCCTCTCTAAGCAATCAATCGGTAAGCATTCATTAAGTATTTACTTTGTGTAAGGCAAAAATGAAAAAAGTTCCTGCCCTCGAGGAGTTTACATTCTATGGGGGGCAGGGGGGAAACAATGTATACACAAATAGGTATATGAAAGATATACCCAGAGAAATCTCTTCTTTCCTTCAAGGCCCAGATAAAGTGAGCTTTGAATGATCTACTACCACTACCTTAGGTGAAAAAGACCTTTTTTTCCTCAAATATCTCATTACACTTTTCATAGTCCCCTCCTTTGCATTCTCTTCTTACTATTCCCTGTTTCATAGTTATTTGTATCCGTCTCTCCCCTCCATTATATTGCAAATTCCATAGGACCTTACCATATACACCTTAAATACTTAACAAAGTTTCATTAAAATGAAATGAATTGGACTCATATGTAAATGGGTGTTATTAATCTAAATAATACTTCCAAGTTAGAAAGAGTGCATCAAGCACATCTTTGGATAATACTATTAAGAGCAACACCTGCTATACCACTGAGCCCATCCTACCTGGAAGGAGAAGGGAGAAGAATAATTGGCATTGATCTTTCTAAATTACCAGACTCTCCTTCTGTTAGCAACTTACCTTCTGTTTAATTCTCTCCTCCATACTAAGAAATATTCATTCACATGGATAAGTTTGGGTAGTTTTTTTCTTCCCCCCACTTTCTTCAGCAATTACTCTATTTTTCCTGGGTCACATATCTCCCCCTCCTCGTACTTTAATATGTTAGTTTATTCCTGACAAAGTTTTCTTCAGGCATCCAATATATAGTTTAAAATGGGCTCATCAGTCTGAAGACACTTTGACAGCCCTGAAAAAAGAAATGAACATATTAATATACTGCCACAAAGGACTTTTTAAAAAATAAAAACCCTCCTATCATGCCAAGACATCAATTGTACAGAATGTAACAATGTGATTTACTTTCCTTTTATTCATAGTATGGGGGATGTATTATACCCAGTTCCTACTGTTTGCTATCTAGATAAAATTTATAGGGTGATTCAGTTGTCAGGAATCATACACAAAAGTAGTTAGGTTTTTAAAGCACATTGTTTTGTTTCATGCATTTGCATTTGGCTATTGGATATTTATTTCTAGCTTTATAAAGCTATTTCTTCTCTGTTTTTAAAAGGATGGTTATTATGGAAAATATTGTTTTGGAGGCAGTACACAATTTTATTTTTACAGAGATAGAACACTGAAATTCAATAGAACCAGGCAATAAGAAATAATTTTTATTGACTGCATTAAATAGCAAAAGAAACATTTATAGAGAAAAAGCAATAGTTATTGGTACAGAAAACCTTGCAATCTTTTTTGTTTTAATTTCTGTACATCTAGTAGGCACACATGCATACACACAATCAAGTTTGCTTTAGTCCAATTTATTGCCAATTAAGACCCCTATGTCTTCTTGATGATCATGTATCCTGTCCACCTGCTGGGTCACATAGATGAGCTGGTAGAAATTAGAGTAAATGCAACTTTATTCTTGTCCAAAGATCAATTCAACTGGTTGGTTGTTGACAAGGAGATTAAACAATTGGTTGTTTGAGTGTATTTTCTACTGAACTGACCAGCTGTTTTGGCATTATAAAGATAGCTACAGATGGTATTTTATTTCATCTTTTTTTAGAAGGAGGATATCCCTTTACCAAAATGGCATGATGATTTTTTTTTTTTTTTGCTTTTTGGAGGGGGGAAGGTAGGGCAATTGAAGTTAAGTGACTTGCCCAAGGTCACATGGCTAGTTTTGTGTTAAGTGTCTGAGGCTGGATTTGAACTCAGGTCCTCCTGACTCCAGGGCCGGTGCTCTATTCACTGTGCCACCTAGCCACCCATGGCATGATGATTTTAATGATATGATGTAAATGAATGCTTAGAAATTCTTTAAGATCAGGAATTATTAATTCTTTTTGTGTTGTGGACCCTGTTGGAAATCCGGGGAAGCCTATGGACCCCTTCATGTTTTTCAGTGCATAAAATAAAATACATAGTATTAAAAAGGAAACCAATTATATTGCTATATATTTATCAAAAATGTTTTTTTAAAGATCATAAAAGATAAACTGTATAATGAGTAAGGCATAACTGTATCCATCTAAATGAATAGTGGAGAAACTAAAAATTGTTTACTAAAACAGGAAAGTACCTTTCTAATCAGTATATGCTCTCTTTTGCCCATTTCTAACCAGAATGATAGGAAAGGAGAAGAGACATAGTTATTCAGTGTCATCAATTCTAGAAACCATCTTGTATGTTGGGTGGTTCTCCTCTGGAGAATATGTAAGAGGATATGGACAAAAGAGCAGTACGAATTAAAATAATTCTGAGATTATACCTCGTAACCAACAGAGTGTCAAAGCTGACAAATAAGGAAAATGACACTCTTGGAAGGGCTGTGGAAGGACAAGCACACTAATGCATCATTGGTGGAGCTATGAATTGGTTCCATTCATTCTGGAAATCAGTTAGGAACTATACCCAAGAAGTGATTAAAATGTTCATGCACTTTAACTCAGTGGTTATTATGCATGTGACTTAAGTAGATCAAGGACAGAAAGTAAGGACCCATATGTATGATTATGTTTATAGCAATACTTTTTGTTGCAGCAAGAAACTGGAAACAGAGTAGGTACTTTTCAACTGGGGGCATGGTTAAACAAATTATGCCATGAGTGCAGTGGATTAGTATTGTATCATAAGAAGTGATGAAAAGGACAAATTCAGAGAAACCTTGAAAGACCTCTATGAACTGATACACAATAAAGTAAGTGGAACCCTGAGAATCATTTATACAATTACCATAAGACTATAAAGGAAAACAGCTTTGGAAGACTTAAGAACTCTGATCAATGAAGAGGGAATAAGCCTCTTACCTTTTAATAGAGAAATGAACCAAAAGTGCAAAATGGTAGATCCTTTTTCAGAGACAATTACTACACACAAATATGCTTTACTTGACTATAATTTTAAGGAATGACTTTTATTTGGGTGAGATGAAGAAAATTGTATTAGGGATAATGGGGCAGAATTGATGGGGGTAGTGATAGATGCAAAAAATAAAAGGAAGATGGGCAAGAAAAGACCTCAATAAAATATTTTTAAAATGTAAAGAAGAAAAATTCATTTCCTTGCTTGTCATAGGAGGCCACAGACAAGCAAGGCAATATGGGTATTTTTATGTTAAAGGTAATATGCTATAAGTTAATATAATAATAATACATTAAAAGGAGCAAGCTGTATGTAGTAGATTTGCAGTTTCATGTATACCAAATAACTCTACATTTCCTGAAGAGTATTTCAGTAGTAATCTTTTGTAGCAAAGATTGAATTCAATGAAGCCTGTGTTAGGATGAGCCCAAAGGGACCATTTCATAAAGAATATTCCTGAATTTCACAGACAACTTTTAGGTATCCTTGGGGAACTCAGGCTCAGGTTCATGACTTAATGGAGTATCCTTTACCAACTCATCCCAAAACATGCTCCATATGTGCATAATGTCTGTGACACTTAAATAGCATAATTAGACATATAATATGTTAGTATATCTGCACATACATATATGTACACACACACATACATATATACTTTGATGTATCTGTGATCTCATCAGAATGGGAACTCTCTCCAATACTAAAGAGGGCCACCCATTGAAATTTACCCACCATGTGAGAATCTCGCTCATATTCTCTTACAAATCCTTGGCGGGGATCCATTCAGTATATTCTAGGCATTCCAGGAAGTCATTAAATTGTGTAGATATCATTGAAGCATAAGGTCTCTTTATCAGTTATCCTATGCTACTCCCAATCACTTCCTTTCCCTTCCACAAAATCCTATGCTAATGCCTCCCTGTGGCATGGCTAGGAATTTGAGTTTGTAAAGACTAAATAGAAATGCTGGCCAGTAATAACATGAAGAAATGTCTTCAAGTACAATTTTAGCAAAAGGCCATGTAAACATTTTAAGGACAAGCAGACTAAAATATAGAGACGTGTGTTATCTGACAACTGGTGAGTTAGTAATGAAATCTTTAACCATGCAACAGTCATGTGCACATTTGGGGGTTTTCATGTATATTCAATGAAATGCCAACAGCAAAGATCCCTGCCCATCTAAATCTACCTATCCTGTGAGACTTCTGTGTATATCCTCTTATAAATCCTCTGCAGGGGATCCATTCAACATACACTAGGCTTCCTAAGAGTTCATGACATAGTATGGATATCACTGAAGCATAGTGACAAAAGTACTAGACTTGGACCCAAGAAGACTGGGGTTTCAGATATCACTTAGGGGAATACAGGATATTCAGGAAAGACTAGCACCTCTGCTGTGAGGGCTGCACAGGGCCTTTTAAAAGATGCTCATTCCCATTTGTTGTCCAACCAGTCACCCACCTCTTATCTGTGGCTCTAAGAAGCTACTGTATGTGCAGTGACCCAATCCCCGCAGAAACCATCCTGGCAAATGAGCTAAATCAGATTGAGGGTAATTGGCAGGTCTAAAACCCGTCAGTGAGTTAGGGGAACGTCTACCCAAAGCATATGTAGACTCCCCACCCCCACCACAGCAGAATGGGCAGATGTAAACAATTTGTTCCAATGGCCACGAAGGCAGCTAAAGCAGATGGTATAGAGTGCTTAGAGCTTGGTCAGACATCAAAGACAACAAGGTTATCTACTGCTTCCTGGGCCATTGCCAGTTGTCTTAACTTTTGACTCGTTATTGGACTTCAATGATTCAGTAAGAAAGAGGCTGATGACTTTGCGCAATTCTGCCTCACTTAAATCCAATTTGTACACAAATCAAGACATCACTTGATGATATCATTAGCTCTCTTTGAAAATGGAGGACAAGCAGCCAATCCTCCAACTGTGTTATATGCCATTCAATCACTCTGTGCCACAGTCAATAAGATTATGAAAATTCAGATAAAGATGAATCCAGGTCCTTGATGTAGTGATTAATTCAGGCAATCATCACTGATCAAACATTGATCAGGTGATGAACAATTAAGTTCAAGGAACTTGGGATACAAAGGTAAAAAAAAAAACATGGCAGAGTCCCTGACCTTGAGATCCTTACATATAGGAGAAGATATAAGACATAAACAATTATAATGCAAGATAAAATGTGATTGAAAAAATTAGAATCCCCAAAAAAATCATTGTATGAAAACTTGAGGAAATACTAAGTACTTTCATGGAGGAGGAGAATAAGAGAATGATTTTGGAGAGGGGATAAGGGGAGGACAGTAAAAATGATGTAAAAAATGGACAATAAAAAATACCTTTACAAAAGATTTTTAAAATGAAAAGCTGCTTTTGATAAAGAGCCATAGACAAGCAAAGCAATATGGATATTATTATGGTAAATTTAGAGCTGAGCTGAGCCTAAAAAGAAGAGCGGGATTCTGAGAGGCAGTAATAAGGAAGAATTCCATTTTAGAGGATGGAATTTACAAACTAAAGCCAGTGAGCTTGACTTTGATTACTGAAAAATTCTAGAATGTATTATCAAAGGCAAAAGAACACAGGACCAGCATGGTTTCAACAATAACAAACTACCTTCATCCTAAATCAAATTTATTTCCCTTTTTGACAAGATTCCTCAATCTGATTATGGACTTATTGCACATAAACAAAATTGTTGGCAAAACATTTGACAAAGGCTCTCATGCTTTTCTTGTGGGGGAAAAGATAGAAAGATATAGGTTGGATGGTAGTACTGGAAAGTGGGCTCATGGTTGGTTGAGTTACTAGATTTTCTCGAATTAAATATGGGGGTGAGGGATTATTGTTGGTGATTTGTGATTTTTTTCCTGAAAATATACTTCAAGAATTACCCAAAGATGTAACTAGAACAATTCATTTCTTACCCAAAGGATATGCATGAATTACATTATCTATTATTGTTTCTGAAGTTAAATCACAGAGGCTAATATATTAGTAAGAATATGTATCCATTTTTTTTTACTTTATATTCTGGGCCACACTTAATTTAGGCCAGTCTGGTGAGTTCAGGTTCAGAATTTGCATGAAACAACACATTTATTAAGTGAAAATTAGATGGTTATTTGATGGAATAATCTTAATCAGTTATAGATTGGACTAAATCATCTGTGGGTTCTTTTTGAATTCTGAGATTATTCTGTAAAAAAAAAAATTAGAATAAGGACTAGACCTCCAGGTGAGATCCTACTTCTTTTCTAACTCAGAGGGTTAGATATGCTCTGAATATATTTGTAGAATATACTGCCCTAGGTTTGGGGCAAATTGCTTTGTAACTACTATTTTTATTATGCCATCTGAGTAAATACCTGTGCTAAAGAACTGAATCTTTGAGATGATTGTAAGAGGAAAGTGCTTAGAAGGGCTCATAAGCTATAGTGTTTGGAGGACAGTAACTCACAACTTTCCCCCTAAAACCCTGAGAGTATTAGCAACTCTCCTTCTGAGGACTCAACATACCAGGGTTGGTACAAATAGGGGTGGGGAACCTGCAGCCTTGAGGCCACATGTGGTGCTCTTTGTCCTCAAGTGTAGCCCTTTGACTGAATCCAAATTTTACAAAACAAATCCCCTTAATAAAATGATTTGTCCTGTAAAACTTGGACTCAGACAAACGGCTACATCCAAGGACCTAGAAGGCCATATGTGGCCTCGAGGCTGCAGATTCCCCACCCCTGGTACAAGGGGAGATGAACCAAAAGGGGTGGTGATAGACAGATAGACAGATGGATAGATAGATAGATAGATAGATAGATAGATAAAAGCATTAGAGAAGGACAAAAAAGGAGGGAGAGAAAGAAGAAAGGAAGAAAGGAAGGAAGAAAGGAAGGGAGGAAGGAAGGAAAGAAGGGGAGAGGAGAGGAAAGGAGAACAAATAGATGGATTTAAGTAGTGCTTTGAAGTTCAAAGCACTACTTATTTCATTAGATAGATAGACAGATAAAATTTAAAGCAGAAATCAATGCCTTTTATATAACTACACAGCACCCACCAACTGTGCATGTAAACTCTTTTATTTTTTCTTTTTTTTTTAAATTTATTTTATTAAATTTTTTTTGAGTTACATATTTTCTCCCCGTCTTTCCCCCGCCCACCACCCCAAAACAGCCATCCCAGGGTTTCCCCCCTCCCCCAGTCTATTTTCTCCTATGTCACTTTTTGGTAGGGCAGAATGGA
>CM053582.1:261697184-261734923 GCA_028627135.1 Pseudochirops cupreus
GGGGTGGTGGGTGGGGGAAAGACCGGGAGAAAATATGTAACTCAAAAAAAATTTAATAAAATAAATTTTAAAAAATAAAGAAAATCAAAGTGAAATATTAAAGTTGGATATTTTCTGATAAGAGAACTTTGCAAGACAAGACTTGGCAGGTCTGTTGAAATATACATATGAGTGACCTGTATTTTTTAGTTCACCTCACTGGATCACATCATGGTAAATAATCAAGTAGTGCCCAGCACAGAGCAAATAATATGCCTCATCTGCTTTTTGTATTCATGAATCTTTCTACTTTGCTCAAAACAAGAGAACTGAAGGAGAACATTTTTGGATAGCCACAAAGATGGGGGATGAATTTGTTTGCAAAAGATAAAAATGTGAATTGGTAAACCAGACTTACCCCTCAGACACCCCACTTTGCTAAACCCGTGGCATCCCTACCTATGAAGGGCATCTGAAAAATTGTTCCCTATAGTTGATCATTTCAATCTTTTACCTTCACTGAATGATCAAAGAAGTACCATTTGGGGAAAATAGATAGGTAGGAAGGTGGATAGATAGATAGATAGATAGATAGATAGATAGAAAGATAGACAGACAGATAGATAGATGATACATAGATAGATGATAGATACATACATAGATAGATAAATAGATGATACATAGATGATAGATAGATAGATAGATAGATAGATAGATAGATAGATAGATACGTAGGTAGATAGATAGGTAGACAGACAGATACAGCAAATAGCATTTGTTAAGTACTTACTATGCACCAGGTACTTTCTTAAGCACTAGGGATACAAACACAAGTAAACAGGACAGTCCTTACCCTCCAGGAGCTTACATTCTAATGAAAGTTGACACATACAGGGGAGTTAAAAATAGGACAAGGAAGGAAGGGAAGGGGCCAGGTGAGGAGAAGAAGTCCAGAGATTGAGGAAGAGAGATAAAAGTGAGCATAGTTGGGGACTCTACTTAAATGACAATCCAGAAAAAGGAATCACCAAAAAAAAAAAAAAAGGGTATGGCTCCAAGTTGAAGGTTTCTCCAACATGGCAATGAAGCTGGGAAAGAAATGGAGATAAAAGTCTGTAGAACAAGTCATGTCAGGAGTAAAGAGAGCAAGGCTGGGACCCCTTCTAAAATGGAAACCATAATGCATGGTAACCAAAATTATGAATGCAGAATAAAATTAGCAAAGGCTGAAAAGGATATGAGATCAAATTCCTATCAATAATTACCTATGTAACCTCAAGCAAGTTACTTAACCTACTCTGGACTCAGTTTTCTTACCTATAAAATAAGGGAATTGAACTGCATGGTGTCTGAGGTCTCTTCCAGTTCAGTATCTATGAACTTATGTTCCTATAAAAAGAAACCACTTAGATTGTTCATCAAGTATTACAGGAAAAAGTTATTGTTCAAAGATGGAAATCATGGCCAGTGGATTACAATGACAAGCCAGATATTAGCAGATGATTAGAAGTTTCATCCTGCACAAAATTTGTGAAATTGGTGATTTGTGTTTTTGCATCATAGCAGCTTGGTTTTCATCAATTTCTCTTCTTCCTTTTAATATTGCTGAAGAAAAGAAATGACAGGCAAGGCAAGGCTAAGAAAAAAAATAAGGAAAGGAAAAGAAAAGAAAAGAGAAAGGGAGAGGAAGGGAATGGAAGGTAACAGAAAGGAGGAGAGGAAAAGGAAGTGGAAGGGGAAGGAGAAGGGAGAGTAAAAGGGAAGGGGAAAGGAGGGGCAAGGGAAAGGGAGGAGGAGAGGAATGGCAAGGAAAAGGAGAAGGGGATGAAAGAAGAAGAAGAAAAGGAAAGAAAAGATCCCTTCAGTGAGCCCAGTGAAGATGAGTTTACATTACCCAGCTTTAATTCAATTACAAAAAGCAATCGTTTTATTCACCTGCACAATGGTCTGATGAACATTAAACAAAAGAACAAGGGTAGAATATTGACTTATCCTAGGATGTTTTCTAACTGAACTCCATAGAATATGATAATAATTAACAAAGATAGCAGTCCTCTCAGTTGGATTAGCATCCTGACGGGGAAGGGGGGGGGGGGGGACTCCTGAAGGCTAAAAAGCTTTCAAGAGTCACAGGAATTAATTTTTGGTGTTGGAATTTCAGACAGTCAGCGGGAGTGCACATTTAGAAGCAAGGAGCCCTGCCAATCATACCAAATAAAAATCACCTACTACATTTTGTTGTTCAAACTTGGGAAAGTCATCTTAATTCTTGACTTTTCATTTTCTCATCTATAAAATAAGAGACTTTAGCAAGGTGACCTGTAAGGTCCTTTTTTCAACCCTGTGGGCCTACTCAGTGTCTATACTCCGTACTGTAAACATCAGCTCTAGACAAATGTTTCATCCTATGGGTTGTAGCATAGGTTTTATGGAAAGAGCATATGATTTCATTGACATAGGGGACTTCAAAGTGAAGAAATCCCATCTCCCAATTCAGGTTGCTGCCTTCTTTGCACCTTAAGAGTCTTTAAGAATTCCCTAGTACTCAGAGGTGAAGTGAGTGGCCCAGGATCCCACAGCCAGCATATGTAAGAGGGAGGTCTTGAATCTGGTCTTCTGGTTTTGAGGATAATTCTCTATCCACTATGTTCACCTACCTTTGATTGTACCTATACTTAAATTGACCAGTTTTTAGGATCAGCGTAAAACAACCCTTTGTAAGCTAGCAAATGAGGCAGGCAAGGGAAGCCATTTGGAAGAATTTTTAAAGAATCTTTTTAATCCTTAATTACCCATGTTTCTTCAATTACACTAGTCCCGGATGTAAGCTGTGCTACATCTAATAAATAAATGACACATAACATGAATCCAAATTGCATGAAATGCAAGGCAAGAGATTTGTAAATCCCTGGATATATTTTCCTGTTTCACAGTGATGAGCAACAAGGGAGAGTGGAGGAGGCATAACACAGGAAGAAACTCAGCCAATAATGTGGTGGGGTGGTGGGTTATTTTGTTTTCCATTTTTGCAAATAAAAATCTCTCTTCCTATTGATTCCTGTGCATTCATATAATGGGTAAGAGGAGAAAGAAGGGGGGCAGGCTCAAGACTCATCCTGAATTGGGTCTCTGAAATCTCTCTGCTCTGCTGAATAGGAATCAGTAATAAGGACAGCTCTGAAAGAATATGCATGCATTTTTTGTATTTTTTGTCAGGCAGTGCAAAGACAATTAAGGTGTTTTTTTCCCCCTTGCTATATGTATAATACTCAGAAGTGAAAGCTTAATTAACTTGTCAGAATCATGGCATCTCTTTTCTTGAGTTTCTGTATCCACCTTCCCAAAAGATTTGAAGAAGTACAAACTCTCTAAATGCCTTCACTGAAGCACCTGATCAGCCACGACAATCCTGTCCTCTAATATGGCTCGCTGTCAATTGCTGGGGGCTTTTTCATCCATCTGGGTGAGCACATTCTTTTCACCATTTGTCAAGAAATGTCTCAGCTTTGGAACACCAATTGTTCTACAGGGTGGGGGCCCGGCAGGTTGCAAAGAGGAAGCAAGACAGAGCAGCTAATTACCGTGTACCAAATCCATCTTTTTCTTGGGGAAAAACACTGAAAGAAGTACAACATTTGACAAGTCTAGGGTTGCCAGTAAGTTCATTTTTGCTTTCTTATAGTTAGCTTCTAGCCTATCCTACAGTATTTGTCTTGTCAAGTGAATTTCACTTTAATGACCACAAAAGACAGACGGACAGACAGACAAGACAAAACCTTTATCAGGCCCTGTTTCAGGCACTGTGCTATGTGTTAGGATATAAATACAAGCAAACAAGTTAGTGCCTATTCTCAAGGATTCTACATTCAAACAGGGGAAGACAACACATGAAGAATGGTGGAGTGAGGCAAGACAAGACCCCCTTTCAGAGGTCCTATGTGCCGAGTTCAAGTTTCAGAGGGGAGGAGACAGAGATAAAAACTGGAGTGGAGGTGGCATGTCCAGAAAGTGAGGTTAAGGTCTGGATCTGGGCCAAATAAGGTAAAGCTCAATTATCAAAGCCCAGGGTGGTTGCAGGAACAGTCTATATTTCCAGAAAGGAGAAGGTGAGGACGAAGACCTGACTTGAACCAGATCCTCTCAATGAATACTTTTCTTGGATATAAATTAGGTACCTTTCAAAGCTGTATAAACTATTTTGGGTGACGAGCTTTAAATATAAGCTTATCTGATCTTCACAATAACCCTGAGAGAGAGGTGCTATTATTATCCCCATTTACAGATGAAGAAACTGAGGCACAGAAAGCTTAAGTAACTTGTCCACTGTCACACAGCTAGGGAGAGTCGGAGGGCAGGATTCAAACTCAGGTTTTCCTGACTCCAAATTCTGTGCTCAATACACTAAGGTTTGCAAAGCACTTTATATGCATTATTTGCATGTTATTTGTTCTTTCCAATAACCCTGAACTAGAGGTAATTATTCAGTGCTCTGATCACATATGCACAATGAACTTTAAAGAAAGGAAACTCCCTCTATTAATGCAGGTCAGCAAGCACTCTGACACTTCATCTTAGGGTTGTCTGCAGTGTGATGGGCTAGGTAACAATAGTAATGACCAACATTTTATGGAGTGTTAATGGTGACAGAATACTTTATATACTTAAGTACAGATTTATAGATATGTTATCTCATTTGATTCTCACAACTAGATGATGTGGATATTAACCCCATTCCCCAGAGGCTTAGACAAATGAAGGGAATTGTAAAGACTGAGTCAATATTCAAACGGTGACTCCGTGGATCAAGCCTTGGACCTGAAGTCAGGAAGACCTGACTTCAAATCTCACTTTAGTAACTCATCAATTTTTGACTCCCGGGCAAGCCACTTTAAACCATCTGTGCTCCAATTTCTCATCTGTAGGATGGGAATAATAACAGCACCTTCCTCCCATGGGTTGTTATAAGTATCAAATAAGATCAAATATTTGTAAAGTGCTTTCGTAAACCTTAAAATTAATAAAAATATAAATGATTGTTGTTGTTTGTGACCCCATTTACATTTTTTTGGCAGATACGTTAGAGTGGTTTGCTATTTCTTTCTCTAGTTCATTTTACAGATGAGGAAACTGAGGCAAATAGGGTTAAGTGACTTTCCCGGGGTTATATAGCTAGTGTCTGTCTGAGACCAAACTTGAACTCAGGCCCTCCTGATTCTAGGCCCAGAGTTCTAGCCACTGTACCACCTAGCTGTCCCATCTAAGTTTTAGGTAGTATATTTATCATTCCTGACTCCAAAACTGTTTTCACAACTATCTGGCTGCTATTGTGTAATTTGCCTGGAATTACACAGCCAGCATATATCAGACTTGAAACAAGGTGATCTTGATGTTGAGGAGTGTTTTCTCTATCCATTCCCATCCTTCCCCTCATAGGTACTATCATTCATTTTTGCAGATGAGGAAATTGAGGGATCATGGGATAGAACAACGCTTTAGCTAAAGATCCTAGTGACTAGACATGCTTCCCTAAGATGAGAATAGCCTTCTCTCTCTTTCAATCCATGTCCTTTGACCCTTTAAAAAAAGCAAACCACAATTCACATTTTCCAGGAATCTTTACCTGATTTACCCTAATTCTATTCTGACTACTCCCTAATTCTTCATTCTCTCACCACTCATGGACTCATTTCACACTAGGCTCGTTTGCTTTTGTGAGTATGTTGCTCTATAAAGGCCCCCGAGTCATTTTTATGCCAATATGATTCCACGCACCAAGTAAGTAATGAGCCTCTTGGGAGGAGGGACTGTATCTTCTATTTTGGTTTCTTCTATTCTCAATCAATTCAACTGATGACTTGATGATGTGTTTATCATCTTCCTTTGAGAGAGAAAGGAATTGAGGCTATAACTAGTTAAGTCATTTTTCTGAGGTTACTCACTATTTCAGTGAGAAAGCTAGAGTGGAACCTACTTAATCATTTATGATTTCATATTTAACTAGTGGCTCCTGGGTACAAGGAACCATACTGGACATGCTGGCTGCCATATTAACCATGACTAGACCAATTGCACAACTCTGGCTGATTTGAGGATATGTCAGAAATTATTTTCAGGGCAATTCATAAAAAAGTACACTTTCCTTTGGAAGCCAGGATTTTTTTTTTTTTTTGCATAAGTGGTTCCATTTCCATGACTTTGCTGCAACACTGGCCCAAAACCACACAGTTAATATCACCTTTAACCAAGGGAATGGGAAGTGCAGAATCAAGACTGTTTTCTTGACAATCTAGGGGAAGATAGTATTTGGTTCCAGTTACAAATTCCACTTTATCAATAGAGATATAGTCACTTAGGGATACATTATTGGAACTCCGTTCATCTTTGTTCATAATCTTTTGAAAACACAGACTTCTAGCTGCTTCTAAACAGATTTAAATTAAGGGAAAAATCAGAAGATTATAGGAATGGATTAAATATATTTTATATATATTTTATATATATTTATTTATACATATATTATATATATTTATATATATTTTAATATATTTTATATAAATATCACCTTATTAGGAAGTTGGGGTGAGGAATATAATAGATATCGGAATCACAGGATCACATATTTAGAACTGAAAGCAACCTTATGGGTCATGCAGTCTAACTTCTTCATTTTATGGAAGAGGAAACTGAGCCGTAAGGTCATATAAGTTTTTGTAAAAAGTAGCAGATAGAGAATTTGAACCCAGGACCCATGAATTGAAATTCATCATTGTTTGGGAGAGAGAAGAGTATGAAGCAAGAGGAAGTCAACATAATGTGTTATATTAATGCATTTCTTAAGGAGCACAGACCTTTAAATGGGGACCTTTAAATGCGGTACAACTGTTGATCAGGATGATAGCTCCATAATTGTGGCTATATATTCATCTTTAGGGAGACATATCTATAATCCTCTCACAAGAGTAAAACAACTTGACCATCTGGTCTACCCTTCAGCCAAGAATATTTCAGGGAATAAAAGAAGAAGAAAGGGGTATGGTAAAATTAATAGAATCATAGATTTAGACCTAGAAGGAATTTCACAGGTCATCCAGTCTTATCTTGAATTTTACAGATAAAGAAACTGAGACCTAAAAAGGCTAAGTGACTTGCCCAAAGTCACAGAATTATAAATGACAGAACCAATATTCACTCTCTTCTTCAAGCACAAGAGAATATGCAATTAGATAATTAGGTCATTTCCATAATATAGAGACTTTTGGCGGCTGAAACTTTCCTTTCCTCTGAGAAAATATAAGAAAAAAGGGAGTGGTAGAGAAAAAATGAAGGGAGAAAGTACATACTAAATACCCAAGAAAGGCAAATTTCCCACCTGGCAGAACCATTGGCTTATTGGCTAATTCCACTGAAGGTTGTACAACTTTTGCAAAGAATCACTGTTAGCTTAAATGCAACTATCTTGAAAGGATGAGACAATATGTGAAATTATTAACTGGACTTAAGTGTGTTCTCCTAAAATACTTACTTTAAGAGATCCATGATTTCATCAGTTTGGGTAGTTACTTTCCCAAGCAAATCACAATTGTCTAAGCTTCATGAGTTGTTGTGCTCAAAAATTTCATCACTTAATCAGTCTTCTGATGATGAGTCTGTCTACACTTACATGGACTGGACCTCATATGATAAGACAGAATCCACTTTCAGGAATCGAGATTCACCTCCAATCTAAGCTGAGGAGGAAAAAATAGGACCTTAGTGGAAAACACCTCAACATACATGTAGAAATTCAAATACATTAATCTAAGGCACTAATGAGTCAAGAACGCAAGTTCACATAACTGTCCATATGTGACTGCTCTGAGGATCAAATGAGATAACACATGTAAAGTCTTTTGCAGACTCTGTAGATGATAGCTATCATCATTACGGTTCTTTTAAATTAAAAACATAAGAATGAACAATAGAACAATAAATAGTGTTTTAATTCAATTAAAAAACCATTTATTATAGCCTATCTGAGAAGCAAAGTGATATTTAATAGATATGTTTATAGTCCTTTTTTGAGGCAAGATCAATAAATATCTATTAAGTGCCTACTATGTGCCAGGCACAGTGCTAAATTCTGGGGAAACAAAACAAAGATGCAAAAGACAGTCCCTATTCTTAAGGAGCTTACCATCTAATTGAGAAAGAAGCCTAATATTGCTTTTTGCACTAGAATGTGGAATTTCCTAAAGCTTTCAAAAATTCAGCTAAGAGAGGTCTTTGGAAAAGCAAGCGTCACCGTTAACTATTATCCCTATCTATTTTTCTAAGACAACTTAGAAGATGAAATTACATCTTCATGAAAAGGAAAGAGAAATGTTCATTCTTCAGATGGCAGACGAGCTGTTCCTTTTTCTCCTCAAGCAAATCCAGAAAAATCCTCAAACTTTAGTGACTTTTAGGGAGACTTGGATCCAACTATGCCATTCCCCTCATAAAACCCAAGGCTACTATAAGTAATTGCAAGCTCACAGACCCCTACTTCCTGTGCCCTGTTGAGAAATTCTATTCCCTATTCTCATTATGAATACTGCACAAAAAGATCTTAAATTTCTGATTCCTGCATTCATTTCTACATATGTAACTAATTAGATTTATCATTTTTATGCAATACACTAGGGCAATGAGCTGGAAATATTTTCTCTCAGACATTCTCTCAGCCATGTGAGTAGTTGGAGAGTAAGACATATTTGAGACAAGGTCTTTGTATTAGCAAATGTCCCTGAAAAAGAAATCCCTTCTTTAGAAAGCAACAAGAAGGCATTCAACATACAGTAAATTATACCAGAGGAAGAAATCCTTCTTCAGGCCATCAGTCTTTTCCTTGTCTACAGGAATAGTAGTGTAGAGAATAGGTTTTGATTTTAAGATTCTTACAGTCATCTTTGTCTCAGATGGAGAGATCAATCCCTACAAATCATTGTTAAACGTGACAGATGGACAAATGCCTGATGTACAAAAATAAATTGACATAAATATATGAAAACAAGAGACATTCTGCAAAATGTAAGTGATCAAAAGATATGAATAAACAATCTGTAGAAGGATTGCAAGCCATTGACAACCATATGAAAGATTGCTCTAAATCACTAATAATAAGACAAATGTGAAACATAACAGCTCTCAGGTTTCGCCCCACATTCAGCAAATTTACAAAGTTGATAAAGGTGGGAATAATCAATATTGGAGGAGTGTAGAAATAATGTATTCATAGTGAAGCAATGAGCAAGTCTAATAGTTCTGGAAACCAATTTGGAATTATGCTGACAATATGATTAATATAACCACACCTTTTGGAAGGTAGATTTCACTCCTAGGCCTATACCTCAAGCATGTCAGAGATGGAAAGATCTTAATGGCAGCACTTTTTACAGTGGCAGTGAACTGGAAACAAGGTAAATGTGCATTGCCTGGGAGATGGTCAAACACTTTTTAACACGTGAATGCAATGGAATGTTATTTCTCTGCAAGTAACAATGGTTTAACAATGGTTATGAATACAGCAAAACAAGGAAAGACATAAATGAACTAACTCGAAGTGAGTCAGGGTCACCAAAAGAGCACAATGACTACAATAATGTAAACAATAGCAAAAGTGAAATGCAATTAAATTTTTACTTAGTGTAATGAAAGATCACAGTCCTTGAGAACTAGTAAGTGAATATACCTTCCTCCCCCCTCTCAGTAGAGAGGAGGAGTCTATAGAGGTGAGAAAAACATACATACTGTCAGGCATGATTACTACACCAATTGGCTCGACTCAAATGTTTTTCTTTGTTACATAGAAGGGCTGTGGTGAGTAGAAGGGTTAAGGGAAAATGAAAGTTATAAAAACAGAAGGCAACAATCAAATTCTAAATATTTTTTACAATGTCCATAATTATGTACATGTGTGTATATAGACACACACACACACACACACACACACACACAAACATACATATGTAAGCAATAGCCAAAGAATTCAAAATAACACTAGATAAAGAATCAGTATCAGAAGATCTATTATTGAGTTCCGGCTCTAACACTTCCTAGCCATATGATTATAGAAAAGTTGTGAAAACTTTCCAAATTTCAGTTTCCTCATCTATAAAATGGAGACACTTGGACTCCTCACCTAACATAGTTGTTATGAGATCACAATCAGATCCTTAAGGTAAAATAAGATAACAGATGTCATTTGGGGCTAACCCTAATTCAGGTCAGTCAATTCAGTCTCGGAGTTAAAATGAAATGAGACGCTCATGGACATAAAATGCAAACCTCTCTCCCTGCCCCGTTCCCCCCCCCCCAATTACTTAGAATTGTTTAAAAAGAAACAATTTCTAAAGTTAAAAAGGATACCTCCCTCTTCAAATTCATCATAGCAACTGGCTATGCTAGGCTCAAAAAGCATTCCTACAGGGCAGTGAGAATTCTGATAAAAATGACACTACTTCCCCACAGACTGATTCTTTTGTGCCACAGGAGGAAAGGAAGCCTCCTCATCATATTAAAGGGAAACCAGCTAACACAGATGTGAAAACTTTCTTCTCTGTCAAGGCCCTACTCAGAGGCCACCTCCTGCATGGAGCCTTCCTTGGCATTATCCTCCCTACCCTCACCCTGAAATAGCACTTCGCCTAGACCTATCATCTCCTATTTTCTCTCTATCCTTTGTATCATGCCATTTATGTCTATGTCCCCCACAATTAAATTACAATCGCATTGAAATGTGGATATTTGTGGTGTCTATCTTCGTCTGTGATTGTATTTTTTTCATTTAGTAGATATTTAATAAATAACTTTAGTAGATGTTTGTTAAATTGAAGTTTTGAAGTACAAAGTACTCTGTTGTTGTTCAGTCATTTTGAGCCATGTCCAGTTCTTCACAACCCCATTTTCGATTTTCGCGCAGTGGTTTGCCATTTCCATCTCTGGCTCATTTTACCAATGAGGAAATGAAGTGAACAGGATTAAGTGACTTGCCCAGAGTCA
Source organism: Pseudochirops cupreus (assembly GCA_028627135.1). NCBI lineage: Eukaryota > Metazoa > Chordata > Mammalia > Diprotodontia > Pseudocheiridae > Pseudochirops > Pseudochirops cupreus. The sequence goes on from CM053582.1 coordinate 261,708,183, forward strand.
CACAGCCAGGAAGTGTCTGAGGCCAAGTCTGAACTCAGGATAATAAGTCTTTCTGACTCAAGTCCCAGTGCTCTAACCACTCCAACACCTAGCTTCCCAAAAGTACTTTATACTTGTAATTGTAAGCTAAATGTTGTCTTTGAGATTTAGCTCAATGTTTTCAGGTTGCAAATTAGAAAATTCAAGTCCAGAAATACTTTATGACTTGTGAAAATTCTCCCAGTCAGTACAAGAGCTAAGAGTACAACCTAAGCCTCCAAATTCAGGGCTTTTTTTTTTTTATACTACCAGTCCTTAATGCTAAAACTGCACACTCACATCCCTTTGCACTCAAAAGTGCCCAAAGACTCATACATCCCTGTCTCTTGTGTTTAGGTCATAGAATCTGGGACTCTTAGTTTGCATTCCTTGAGTCCTGAAAGGGAAGGCAGAATAGAAGTCTGCCAGTCAGTAAGGTGAAGTCAAATAGTCAGTAGATGATCCTCAAAGGTATACTAGATACAGGCAGAGAAGGCCACCACACACAAAATGATCTGAGACATACTGAAAGCTCTCACTTAAAAAATATCTCCCCCTATCATCTGAATTTTTTATAATTAGTAACCTTCAAGTTAAGACATTCAAAGCCACTGTTAACATTCAAAAGTTACTTGAAAAGACAATATTTTCCATCATTATCACCTCTGCAGAAATTGCTAAATCATATTAGCTAGTCAGTCACTGAAAAGGGTCCTTAAGAAATGGGACCCAAAGCTGATCCTTTTTTCTGGGTAACACAGATGGCAAAACTCTGGAAGAATGGGTAGTACACAAAAGGGGAAACTAGAACATGATTCATATTGTGGGGGCTCCTAGGTAATCAAGATAAATACATGTAAGTGGGATGGGGGATAAGGAGGCATTGATAGCAAGATTAGGGACTCGAGACAATTCTATAATCTTGCTTACAGCTGTTCCTGGGAATTATACAAAAGTAAATAATCCATATTTGAGTTAATAGAAAGTTGAATAGGTGTGATTTCTACAGAAGAATGGGAAGAACAAGAACAAGCAAGTTTAAGAGCAAGAAGTATCTTACAGGGGGAGGAAGGACAGATGAGAGAGGATGGGAAGAAAAAAGAAAGGAAAGCCATAGAGAAGGAGAAAGAGGAAGAGGGGAAAGATAGAGAAAGGAGAGGGTAGGGAAGGAGAAGAAAAAGAATAAAAGATGAAGTTTATTAAATAAGCACATTTTTGTCTTTTATATTAGTTGATTAAAAATATAACAACATTAGATTCTTACTTAAGTAGAATTATCCTAGTATCTTTGGCAGAATGTCACTAAAGAAGAATTTTTAAATGGTATCTTCTGAAGAGCCACAAAATCTGTCGTTTTAAGAGAGGAAAAAGTCCCACCTGCCTTGTAGATTGGTAGCACATAAATGGATTGAAGAGGACTAAAAATTAAGAACTACAGTACATTCGTGACTATGTGAAGGAAGATACATGCCTGAAAAATTAGGAATTTATCATGTTCAGTTATTCTAAATTTTTCTCTAATATCCAAATCTTATAATTACCAAATCTGTTTCCCTAGAAAACTTAAGAGCAGTTTAAGGGTAGAAAACACCTCATTTTTAAGTTCAAATATCTTGTAAAAGATAAAAATACTTTAACTTAAAATCCAATCAACACCAGTGCTATTGTGGTGGAGGAGTATTTCCAGATATTTCTTCCAGCTATGGCTGCTTCATGAAAATTCCTGTTACAAAAGTGGATGTTTAACTCAATGTATAAGAAAAGCTCTAAGGATGTCTGATTTGTGAAACAATTATTGTTTTAAGAGCCTGGAAAACCACATCTGGCACTGAAGTGCAAGAGTCTAGGGAGTAACATTATTAACAATGGTGAAAACAATATCTGAAAAGAAAAAGGGGAAAAAAATCTGTTTTCAGTTGATGTGGAGTACAGTTTCTCTCTGTCTTTCCTTCACTCTTGGTAGAATGTTTGTTCTTGGTTTCAGATGAAAAACAGTTATAAGTTCTAATCAATGTCCATGCCCAACTGATCCAAGACTTTTCGAAATCATCCTGGAAAAGCTAGGCAAAGAAGCTCATCCCACCACCAGTTACTCTATCGAACTGGCCAAAGCCCAGAAAGGAACAATTAAAACTTGAAAGGTATTTTAAAGTGCCCAGCCTGTCAGCTGCTGAGTGATGGGGCAAAGAGAAAAGATACCAGTTTCTAAGCCAAATTCACTCAGGCCCGATTACTCACTGTCCCCAAAATATGCCTTGTGCTTTCCTGGTGGCATCATTTTTCTTTGTCTTTTTTACTTCCTAGTCCCCTCTGTTCATCTAAATCTGACTAGTCCTGGAGGTTTAAACTCTGCAATTCAACTTCCACTACCTCCTAGTAGTTTTCCTTGAATAACTAGAAGTAAAGGGATATTTCCTTCCTTGGAATTCCTTTTGAATGTGCCATTTATCTCTGTTGTCTTCTCTTGGCAACTCTATTGCCTATTCATAGGTAGCTAAGTGGTGCAAGAGAAAAAAAATGCTAGACTTGGAATCAAGAAGACCTGAGTTCAAATGCTTCACTGCCTCAGACTGGCTGTGTGACTCTGGCCAAGTCATTTAAACTCTCTGAGTCAATTTTCTTATCTGTAAAATGGGGAAAATAATAGTATCTAACTTGCAGGGTTTTGTGAGGATCAAATAAGAAAACATATGTAAAGTACTTTGTATACCTTAAAGTGCTATATAAAGGCAACCTATAATTTCAATTATTATTACATGGTTTATTAACCTTTTGTTAATAGGACTCCTTTTAGCAATCTGATGAAGTCTAGGGACCCCCTTCTCAAAATAACTTTTTTTTCAATATATGAAATAAAATACATAGAATTACAAAGGAAATCTATTATATTCAAGTATAATTATCAAACTAGTTTTTAAATGCATCAGTCTCAGATTAAAAGCCCCTGTCTAGAGGGCAGAACTCATGCCTAATACCTGTATCTACTTCGTAATCTGCCTTCTAACACCTAAAATGATGACCTGAACACAGAAGATCAATAATATTTGTGGATTTATCTGCTTCATACTTACACATTCCTATTAACTATATTGGGCAGTTAGGTGGCAGTGGATAGATCTCTGGACCTAGAGTCAGAAAGACCAGAGTTCGAATCTAGCCTCAGACACTTATCACCTATGTGACCTTGAACAAGTCACTTACCCTGTTTGCCTCATTTTCCTCATCTGTTAAATGAACTGAAGAAGAAATGACAAACCACTCCAGTGTCTTTGCCAAGAAAACCCCAAAAAGGGTCACAAAGAGCCAGATATGACTAAAAAACTGAACAATAACTGCATTGGTCACAAGATAGGTTGCTCCCAAATATCTATAGCACCCCTATAGAAATCTCCTGTAGAGACAAAATATGTTGTATTTTCCAAACTGCAGTTTTTAGTGAAAGACTCTTGACTTGGGAATTCCTGCCACTGATGTATATCTCCCTCAACACTTCAGTTGATTCTATTAGATACATTAGAAGTAAGTTCCTAGACGATAAGTACTATTTCACTTTTGTCTTTATATCACCAATACTTATTACAGTGTCTGTAATATGGTGTGTAATAAATTCATATTGATTAACCTATAGCTAGATATTGATTAATAGGTAAATTCCAGGGAGTTACCCAGAGCAGAGGTGTCAAACATGGAGTGTGTCTTGAACCAGATTACTGAATATTGAAAAATATTTTAAAATATAATACATAAACAGGACATTATTATTTATGTTTTAGTATTATAATTATATATGTAATATATATTAGTTATGTATTATAAGAAGTATCCATTATTAATAGTACAACACATAAATTATACATACAATATATACACATATAACATTTATATATAATATAAAAATATAATAAAACAAAGACAGCATTGCATTTTAAAACCAAATCAATGTGTAACCTACAAAGATTCTTATGAATGGATTAGCAGCCCCCTTTTCTATTTGAGTTTGACACCACAAACCTAAAGAATTTAGAGGAAAAATGAATTACCCAACTCATATGTACTCAATCAATCACCATTTTTTAAAGTGTCGAATACGTGGTAGGAACTGTGCTGGGCACATAAAAGATGCACAGACAAAAATGAAATCATCCTTGATCTGGAGGATGTTACCACTGTCTATCAGAGAAGATAGCATGCATATATATAACCAAATACAGAATAAAGATCTGTACGGAAGGACCTGGGTGGTGCCATTTAAAACCAGTGTGACTTTGAACAAGGCATTTAACTAACCTGGGCCTCAGTTCCCAGTCTGTAACACAAGAGAGCTGGATTAAATGGCTTCTGAGGTCCCTTCTAGTGATAAATCTATGATCTTATGAAATACAAGGTAGTTAAAAGGGAATTACAAGGAATAAAGCCCTGGAAGCTGGGTAGAATCCAGAAGACCTCATGTAAAAATGATACCTAAGGTGAATCTTGAGGGAAATCAGGGATCTGATGAGGCCAAGGTACATTGTAGACATGGGGAAAGCCCAGGTGAAGGCATGGGGATAGAAAGGGACATGTTGTGTGCGAGAAGCAGAGAAAAAGACAATTTAGGGGGAGGAGGAGAACCATAGAAGTAATGTGCAATGAGACTGACTGCGAATGGATTTAAAGGGCAAACAGAAGAATTAATATTTTATCCTAGAAGCATAGAGGGCACTGGAGTTTATTGAGTAGGAGAGTAATGTGGTCAGATCTGTGCTTATGGAAAATAGCTTCAGCAGTTATGTCAAAAATGGATCGGAGTGGGGAGTAATTTCGGGTAGCAAGAGTGTATAAGGGGCTGTTACAATAATCCAGGAGAGAGGTGATGAGGGCCCAAAGGTGGTAACTATATGATTAGGAAGAAGTGAATATGAATGAAAAATGTTGTAGAGGTAAAAACTGTAAGATTTAGCGATTAATATGCCACACTGCCTGTTTATAAATAGGCATGCACTAAAGAATAATACCAATTAGAGACCACGTTCAAATTTGTGCATCAAATTGTGGGGAGCTGTGAATTTGTGGGGGGTTTGAAGGGAGGGGTAAGGAAGGGTTCAAGCACATCCTATATTTGGACCAATATGGAATAACTAACACAAATGGCAAATCATAGGCCAAACTTGGTGGCTTTGTTTTTTTGTGTATTGAATTTAAAAATGAGCCTACATTAGGGAAATTTTCTTAAATGTCTTTTTTCTCCTACTTTCTTTGTGGAGTATGGCATTAAGGATAAAATAAGATATAAAAATTGACTTTCAGGCAGCCAATAAGAAGATTGTTTTTCTGGAAAATATCACATGAACATCACCCATAAAAAAGGTAGAAAACATTGGTGTCAAAAACACTGCCCCTTGTATACATTTACATCTATTTTGTTCTCCATGCAAAGGTTTGTTTTCTGTCAGTTAGATGTAGCCTTTCTACTCTAGGCCATCCACAAATCAAGGAACCTAGATGGCTTCCCCATATCACAAACAAAATTATTTTTTATAATTCTTCAAAAATAAAATCCTCTATCAAGTTGGATGTAACTGCCAGTTTCTACTCAGTTGTTGTTCAGTCGTTTCAGTCACTTTCAACTCTTTGCAACCCTTTTTGGGGTTTTCTTGGCAAAGATACTAGAATAATTTTCCATTTCTTCTCTCTGGCTCACTTTACAGATGTGGAAACTGAGGCAAACAGGGTTAAGTAACTTCCCCAAGGTCACACAGCGAGTAAGTATCTAAGGCTAGATTTGAACTCAGGTCTTCCTGGTACTTTATATATTGTGCTACCTCCTCAGAGAGATCTAGAATAACAGACATATTCTAAGTAGAACTCCATGCAGAGTTGGTAGGCTGAGGGAGAAGGGTTGGTTTACATAAACTATAGCATACATAAATTTGGTCATATTGCTTATCTCATCCAAAGTGTTAGTGGCTCCCCACTACTGACAGAATAAAATACAAACTCTTGGGTTGGCATTCTAGCCTTCCCACCCACCCAAACCTGGCAATCTCATTGCCTATTTTGTTCCATACATTTATGCTTTGTCCAAACAGAACTTTTCTCTCCCTTCAAACATGTCCCATTCTCTCGCCATTCCATACTTTTACTTATACCTATTTCCATTTATTGATTATTCTTCACCATTGTTACATCTCTACCCAACCAACAATCTGAATCACTTCAGTGAGCTAACAATAGCAACTAACATTAGACAGCACTTTAATGCAAATGCTTTACTCATTCTTTAATCCTTACAACAACACTGGGAGGACTGCTGCCCCCAGTTTATAGATGAGAAAACTGAGGCTGCCAGAAATTAAGTGGCTTGTCCAGGATCACACAGCTGCTATATATCAAAGGCAGTACCTGAACCCAGGACTTCCTGACTTCAAGGATAGTACTCTCTCCACTACAACATGCTGCCTCTCATTTTATAGACGATTAAACTAAGGAAAGTGACTTGGCTAAAATCAAGGAGCTGACACGATTATATCCTCTGCCTTTCTACTCCAAGTTCAGCTATATTTCCATCACAGTCACAATGGAAACAGAAAGGAAGGACTGGATGCTAGAGAGATTTTGAAAGAAAAGCTGACTGGTTTTCAAATCTTGCCCCATCAATAATCTTACATCAGGTTAAAGACTCAAAAGTGAGGGTTGGAGGTTAGGGCATGGATTGTTATGTGAAAGTCCCAGAGAAGGATGAACAGTATTGAACAAACAATTTTCAAAATCAGTTTTAATACTTTGTCCATAGCCTACTTTACCCATTGATTGAGGGATTTAAACCAGCCCCATAAGATCTTCCATTTCCTTCCTCTGAATATTATTGATCCCAATTCCCCTATGGTGCTATGAACTTGCCAAAGAGCAAGGGGTGGAGGGAGGTGGGGTGGGGGAAAATAAGAAAGGAAAATAATGAGATCACTTTACAACATCCTCTACTTGTGCCCTGACATCAGAAGAAACCATTACTCTCTGACCACCAGCCAGAAATTCTTCCAGTGATGCTCTGATGGCCATCTCATTCTCCAAAAGAACAATTCTGCTCAAGATCCCTCACTCCGAAATCACAAGGCCCCACTTTACTTTTCTGAATTTGTACCTCAGCTGCAGTTAATTATAATAGTGGAAATCTTGTGAAACATGTTGGCTAAACCTTGGAATTTGTTCCTAAAACCTTGGTGATTAATAATAAATGCTGAGCTTGGCCAGCTCTCTTGACATCGAGTGATTCATTGTGGATAATGACAGAGAAGTGGAACTACATCACTTTGGACAGCAGAAAGAGGGATAAATGCAAGTTTGATTAAATTATTAGAAGCAATGACTGCAACTAACTAAGTAGTCTGACATGCTAATGATCAGATGTTTGACACTGCCTCCCATACCAATTGCTACCAAATGTGTGCCAACCATGATACACAGAGCAATGCATTGTAAGTGATTACCATTGGAGACTTAAAATGCACATATTAATCTTCAGAGTCAGGGGACTAAAGTGATTTCCCTTTGTCATGCCTTTCAATATTAACAGGCAGATCTTTAATATTTAGTAGCTCACTAGGCCTACACCTGCAGATAACCAGGGAAGAAGGAAAAAATTAATGTCTATGTACTATCTTGGGCATAGTATAGTTCTATTGTTCAGATAAGTTTTGTTCCATTCAAATTTGTCCTGCCAATTAAGCATTAAGTTCCCAGAGGTCAAGGAATCGGTTTTAGTGGAAAGAGTTCGTTTTGGATGGGGGTTGTATTTTGCCTTTTTCAGATGAGCACTCTAATTAGCTGTGATCTTGCATCCACATCCTTAATGCAGAATGTGTGATGGGCATAAGGGGAGAAAAATCATGATCATTCAAACTCAGAAAGCATGTAATGAAATTCAGGAGCCCAAATACATCCCTATAAGAAATGAATTTCAATGATCTCAGTGAAAATTTCACATGAATCAGAGCCCAGGATTGATGCTTATATCTGTGCTGAAAATGATATAAACAGGAATTGGCATTACCATCAGGCTTATGAAATTTTCAACAAGACTTAAGAGTTTGGCCTACATAGAAGGTAAAGTAGTAATTATAGAAAAAATAAAGTGAGAGCAAATTCACCCAGAAAAAGAACTTTGTAAATACTAGCATGCCATATAAATCATCATCATCATCATCATCATCATCATCATCACCATGAATTTCTACCACTTAAGGTAAAGAACAAACCACGAAAGACATCAAAGATTAATAAATAGAAGTGTGTTACAATAGGAAGAGCATGGGATTCAGAGTCAGAGACCTGAATTCAAATCCTATTTTTTTCACTGTATGACCTTGAACAAGGCAATTCTTTTAACCTGAGCTTCAAAAATGGAAGTTTGCACAAAATAACCGTTAAGGACCCTTTGACCTGTGAATCTATGAAATTGAAGCCAAGTCCTAATGCTGATATTGTGTGATGATGGACAAGCAACTCAATGATTCAATGCCACAGATAACTCTCTGAGATGATGGCATAGCTGAGTTGCTAATCTCCTTTAGAACAGGCAGTTTTCACACTGGGAGCTCCCCATACTTTTGAAAACATGGGTTGGGACTAAAAATGGAAGAAGAAAAAACAAAACCTACTGCAATGTCAGGACAATTTCAGAAACCTTACATCCAAACATTTTCTTAAGACATTTGAAAATCTTCCTGGCTATGAGAGAGACAAGTTCTTTTTCCTGCAACTATTCCTTTCCAAATCATGTTTTTAAAGACTAGAACTTCAACGAAACAATGACCAAAGATTACAGTGACATTGACGACAGCATTGATGATGTTGGTCATGCAAAGCTGGCTGCCAGCACCAGTGATACGGGGTAGAGATGGCAAAGAATATTGTCATGGGATGAAGGTGTCCAATAGTCTAGAACTCCTTTGCGCCTGATTTGTTCATTTATTTATTTATTTTTAATATAGTGAGCTCAATGTTTTACCTCTGATTTTATCTGGAAACCATTAGCCTGTGATGATGCTAAGATCCCATGAGGCTCCCTCTTAATTATTAATGCCTATGCATAGTGCAGATTGAGAGTGAAGTAACAGAGAGAAGCAAAGGAGAGAAATAACATTTGCTCCTTCATAAAAAGCCTGAAGATGTCCCATGCTGACACGAGAGCCACAGCCATGACCTACGTAAACATGACTTCTATTATTTCTAAGTGCAAACCTATAAGAAACGGCATTTCAGTAACAATATTTTTTAAATGCCTATGAAAGTCAGGTGATGCTCTTTAAGCTCTTTATTTACTATGGCTCTTAAGGAACCACGCCGTTTGAGAAGGGTTATTGGAGTCTGCTTCAGAATCATGAGCATGGCCCTACCAACAGCTTTTCTAATTGAATCTCAAAAGACTGTAATTGTGTTCCACTCGGTAGTCAGCCTCCATTCCATGTGGATACAGTCGGTTGTAGGTAATCAGATTACTCATGGGTTACTGCCTACAGCCCGTCAGAGAGTGCCAAGAGTGAGAATGCAGCATGTTCTAGGGTTAATGAAGCCTAATGTGGTGCCAATATCATACTGTGCCATTGCCTGCAGAGTGAGAAAGGATTATATCCCATGTTAATATGCCATCTGACCCGTGCCAGAGAGGCAGTCTAAATCACTGAATAAGTATGTAAGTCACTACAGACAAGCGTTTGCCAGCTCTCTCACGGCTGTGAAAACAAGTTGTTCCTTCACTCATGAATCTTCACATTGGTGTTCTTTAAAGCACAGTTTCAACATTGGCTTCTATCTTCCCTGGATAGGCCATACATTGGATTCTCTGAGCTGGGAGCAAATGCTGAGAAAGTCACATGGTTTATGACGAGATGATCCAAACTTTTCTGAGGAATGTACTCTAGGGCAGCATCCTCTGCCCTCCCTTCATCCATGGAGTTCTTTCCTATAAACTTGCACTTAGTTTATTGTGGCTGTGGTGACTATGTTTTTGTACTAGCTGGGAGTTAGACAATTGGCACCATTTTATGACTGCTGGTTGTGCTTCCTAATTTCCATTCTATCCCAAAACTTCATTATGAAGTAAAGATGGCCTAATAAAATGCTCAAGGGACAAGGAAAAAGATCTATTTGTGCCACAAAATCCATACCAACGGCAGAAATATTGAATAGCATCAGCTATCACTGTGTAATTGAGCCTATTTAGAAAAGTGAGTCTGAGGTTTTTTTTGATACTTTCTTCCCTGTCACATTCTAAGCTCCTACCAGAGCTCTGTCTGTGGGACCCCCCAAGAAAACTGGGAGAAAATAATGTTGAAACAAATTTGAAAACCTAAGTAAAGTTCTTTACCTGCTATATTTAGATTCTTGAGTAGAATCCAAACATCAAAATCATCTTTAAAATCCCTGGATACTGAGAAAGAACACTTGTAAATTTGCATGTAAATTGTTCCTTTTCCTAGGATATAGAATCAAAGTATGGGAACAAATGAAGCTAGCTTCTCAGGATGGGGTATGACACTGGTGTTGATGTTATTTTTATTTTTTAAGGAATGAAAGATGAAATACCAGAAAGAAAAAGAACAAAGAATAAATATTTTCTATTCTAAAAAATCTTAGAAAGGACTTCTTAAAATGCATGAGCAAAATGCCAAGGGAGTACATGTCCGCAACAAAATTCTAGTTAGGAGTAAGTTACAGACTTAAAAATGTGGCTGCAAGAAGAAACTATCTTTCCATGTTGCTTGAAATCGAAACAGGATTGTGTTTCTCACTGTTATTTCAGAACCTACAGCAGAAATCATCCCTGGTGTGATCTTCTCTTGGAAACATTTTAAACGGTCCTATTCTTTTGTTATATATGTATACTTTTGTACATTCACTAGTTTTGATTGTAAATTCTTCAACTTGAAAAGGTTACAAGCCAAGACCAAAGTGGAGGGAATGTTGATGCATGACTTTCTGTTTGCAGGTGATTGTGTACTCAATGCAGCCTCTGAAGCTGAGATGCACAAAGTATGGATCAATTCTCTACTGCTTATGCAAATTTTGGCCTAACAATTAACACCAAAAAAAAAAAAATATATAGGCGCTCCATCAGCCACCACCACACAATCCAAACCATGGAACCATCAATTACAGCAAATGGAAAAGTTTTGAATGCTGTGGATAAATTCACTTACCTTGGTAAGTGATGTGCATACTTCTAGGGATATATACACTGATAATGACGCTGATGCACAAATTGCCAAAGCTAGCATAGTGTTTGGGAGGCTCTGAAGGAACATATGAGAGAGAAGTATTAGACTGACCATCAAACTGAAGCAGAGCCATTGTGCTGACCTCAATGCTGTATGCCTACGAAACCTAGAAAGTCTACCAGTGCCATGCCAGGAAACTGAATCACTTCTTCCATTTGAATTGTGTTGGGAAGATAACAAAGATCAACTGTTAGGATAAGATACCAGATCCTGAGGTCCTTTCTCAAACTAAACTGCCAAGCATTCAAACGCTACTTCAGAGAGCACAACTCTGACAGGCTGGTCAAGTTATTCAAATGCAAAATGTACACTTGCCAAAAATCCAATTTTATGGAGAACTCACACAGAGCAAGCATTCACATGGTAGTCAGAAAAAGTAATACAAGGACAGTCTTAAGGTCCCTATTAAAAACTTTGGAATTGATTGTCTGACATGGGAGACAATGGCACAGATTTGCTCAACATGGTGTGCCCACATCAGAGAAGGTACTCTAATCTTTGAGCAAAGCAGAATTTAAACAGCTCAAAGGAAGCACAGGATGTGCAAATTTGGAGAATCCGCTCCAAAAGTTCACATGTTCTATTTGTACCCCACCTGGAAATAGAACATTCTGAGCTCATATTGGTCCTATCAGCTGATCAGCCACAATTAGACACGCTGAAACTTGACTGTAGCATAGTGATGCCATTTTGGTGTTCTACGAGAACAAAGGACAACAACCAACCATATTTTTTGCACTTTCACTAGTAATCTGTGTGGGCAGCTGTGGCCTTGTCTTGCCTCCAAGGGGTTTATAGTGTAATTTCTAAATCTTTTAAAGAGTCCTTCCTTGAGAAGTTTCTTGGTCAAGATAAATACCACCTCAGATTTCTCCAAAGTTCAGGTCTCCCCCTCTTTACTTTAATTCTTCACCTAGGAGGAGATTGGCTTTGACTGACTTATTACATATTTCACACTGGGCCGTTCCATGAACCATTCCCACGTGTACCTGGACGATCCTATCTGCAGATGTATCAACTGCTTTTATTCAAGATATTTAATTTCTTTTTGTTTTTGTTGATAGTATTTTGTCATAATAGATCCACATCTCCATAGAAGCTGCACTACCTGTATTTGCCCAGGAAGGCTGCTTGGCCTCTCCGAGCTTCAATTTCATCACAACCTAGACACCTGAACACCTACATCTCCACAACTGCCACTTCTACTTTCCTTCTCTTACTCACTATAGCAGTTTTTCCAAAAATTTTTCATCCCTCCTCAAGTCTCCCATAGTTCCCTCTCTTCCTCTCAACTGAGAAAGCTGTCTCATATTCCATGGAAAATATCCAGGATATAAAATTAGATATGCTGGATCTTTAGCAAATATTAAATAGGAAAAGATTATACCTCTTTCAAAGATGTAGAAGGCACCTTAACAAAATTGACCATGTGTTAGGATATTAAAAACATCACAAACAAAAGCAGAAAAGAATAAATATTAAATGCATCTTTTACTGACCATAATGCAATAAAATGACACTTGATAATGGGTAATTGAAGCAAAGAGAAATAATTAAACAAATTAAACAGGTTAAACTTCAAGAATGATCAAAGAAAAAGTTATAGAAACAATCAATAATTTCATTAAAGAGAGTGATAAGGTATCAAAATTTGTGGGATGTCATCCATGTAATAATTAGAGGAAAATTTTTATCTCTAAACTCTTTCATCAATAAAAGAGAGAAAAAGCAGATCCATGAGTTGGGCATGAAAATTAAAAAAAAACCTAAGAACAACATTTTAAATCCTAAACACAAAAATGGAATTCATAAAACATTTTAAAAAGTAATAAAACAGATAAGCTATTAATACATTTGAAAAAGAAAGACAATTTACCAGTATAAAAAATGAAAGATGAATTGACAACCGATGAAGAAGAAATAAAATAAATTGTTAAAAATTATTTCTGCCCAACAATATGCCAATTTAACTGACAAATTAAATTAAAGAACATTTACAAAAACATAATTTGACCAGTTTAAAAGAATATGAAATAGGATGCTTAAATAGCCCCATCTTATAAAAAAATGAATGTTATAAATGAATTCACAAAGAAAAAAAATACTTCAGGACAAGAATGATTTGTAAGTGAATCCTATAAAACATATCAAGAACAATAAATTCTGATAGTGCATAAAAATAACTAAAGAAAGGATATCTGAAAAAAAACAGGTTAAAAAAGAGATCCTGCCAAATTTCTTTTATGACAAAATATGGTCTTGATATCTAAACTAGAGAGAGCAGAAACAGATAATTAAAACTGTAGACCAAATTCCCTAAGGAATATTGAAGCAAAAATTCTAAATAAAATACTAGCAAGGAGATTTTACCAATATATATCACAAAGATATATTATGACTAACCTGGATTTATACCAGGAATATTTAACTTTAATATTAGGGAAATTATAAGCATAACTGACCATATCAATAACAAAAACACAAAAATCACACAATTATTTCAATGGATGCATAAAAACCTTTTGACAAAATACAACATCCATTCACACTAAAAACACTTAACAAGTACTGGAATTAGGTTTTCCTTAAAATGATAAGTAGTAAAAAACCAATTGCAAGCATTATCTGTAATAAAGATAAGATTTACAAGCCTTTACAATAAAATCAGGGGTGAAGAAAGCATATCCATTATCACACTTATTATTAATTATGCTAGAAATGCTAGCTATAGCAACATGACAAGAAAAATGGAAAGAGTAAACATAGACAATAAGAAAAAACTATCACTTTTTGCTGATGATATGATATTTCACTAAGAGAACCCTAGGGAGCCAACCAAAAACTGTATAAAACAAAAAACAACTTCAGTAAATCTGCAGGATATAAAATTAAGCCCACACAAATCCTCAGTATTTGTGGATATTATCAACAAAATCCAACAGGAAGAAGTAGAAAGATAAATTCCACTGAAGATACTTACAGAGAGTATAGAATACTTGAGAGTCTACCTGCTAAGATACATAACCCAGGAACTAAGTGAAAACAATCACAAAACACTCTTCACACAAATAAAGACATCTGAATAACTGGAGAAATGTTAATTATTCATAGGTAGGGACAAAGATATTTAAAACAATTTGCTTGTCCAATGTCATACTATCAAAATACCAAAAAAAAAAATTGTAAAGCTAGAAAAAAAAATAAAAACAAAATTCATCTGAAGAAACAAAAGGTTAAGGAACATCAAGGTAATCAATTTTAAAAATGGGAAGCAAAGTACCAGATCAAACTATACCGCGAAACTGTCGTCATCAAAACAAATTATTACTGGGTAAGAAATAGAGAGGCTAATAGGTGGAAAAGATTAGACATAAAACAGAAACAAATGAGCCTAGTAACCTAGTGCTTGATAAATACAGGGAGCCCAGCTTCAGGAACAAGAACTATTCAGGAAAAGTTCTTGAAAAAATTGTAAAGTAGCCTGGAAGAAACTGGGAATAAATCAACATCTCATATCGTATACCAACATAATCTCAAAATGTGTATGTAAAAGGTGACATCATAAGCAAATTAGTGAAATATGAAAGAAACAACCTGTCAAATCTATGGATAGAGGAAGCAAGCATTCATGACCAAATAAGAGATAGACAGGTATACAGAAGGAAGTATGGATAATTTTTATTACATAAAGGTTTTTTTTTTAAATTCACACAAACAAAACTAATACAGCTAAAATTAGAAGAGGGAAACTGGGAAAAAAATCTTTGCAGCAAATTTCTCGAATAGGTCTCATTTCTAAGATATTGGCTGGTGCTCTATTCACTGCGCCACCTAGCCACCCCTACACCTTACTTGTTTAAATCACAATCAATTAAATATGCCCTCCGTGCTATTCCTCATAAATGATACCACATTTCCCAACCCCAGATCTTTTCACTGGCTGTACCTCATTCCTGGAATTCTCTCCTTCCTCATCTCTGCCTCTTGGATTCTCTTGTATCCTTCAAGCCCCACCTTCTACGAGAATCCTCTACCATTCCTCCTTAATCTTAGGGCCCTCCCTCTGAGAGTATCTCCAATTTACTCTGTATCTTGTTTGTATATAGTTGCTTTCAAGTTATCTTTATCATTAGACTTTGAGCTGCTTGAGAGCAGGGACTATTTATTTTACCTTTCTTTGTATCCCCAGTACTCAACAAAGCACCTAATACATGGTACATGCGTAATAAAAATGGTTGTGGACTTGATTTATATAATTCATCAGTATACAGGTCTTGAACATAGACTGAAAATGGAAAATGATTTGGATCAAGAACTATATTGAAGGGAAAAGAACATGCAGTCTCTCCCTTTTGGCAAACTACAAAATTCCTTCTATGACCCCAACCTTGTCACAGAACCATGGGTCTATATTTTTAACACCAATATTCTGCCAGTTTATGTATAGCCAGGAACTCTGGAACCCTTACGGCTCAAAAGAATTAAAAATGAGTCACACCGAAAGAGAACGGTTGCCAGAAAGCTGCAACATAATAGAAGCAAGGAATTATAAAGAAAAACCAGAGCCACTTGTTACTTAGAATCAGCGATTTAGAGAGGGAACATCATTTTTAGAATAGGAAACTAAGTCTCAGAGAAGATAAGTGACTTGCCCAAGGTTACCTCTGGTACCAAATCTAATGAAGTAATGTTTAATAGAAAAATAAAAAAAGACTAAGTAATCCAATGATGAAAGTGAGAGATAATTGATAGAGTTTGTCTGTACTAGCATCCTTGCAAAGCCAAGAAGACGAGAGGAAAGCCCCTGGAATAGTGGATAGATACTAGCAGGATGGGAAAAGTTTTCTTGATTCCAAGTCCATTACTCTATCCATTAAGCCATATAGCTGCTTCCTTCAAGTAGATTTTTGTAAATATTGAATTTTCCATACTGAGAATTCTCATACTTAACTATTTTAATGCAAAGAAGAAGTAGAAGAAAAAGAAGAGAAGAAAAGAGAAGAGAATAAAAGAAGGGGGAAAAGGAAGAGCAGGACAAAGAAAAGGAAGAGGAGGAGGAGGAGAAGACAACTTTGCTACAGAGGAGAATTCAGCACATAACAGGTTTGTTTTAGTGCCTGGTTATAGAAGTGTCAGAGGACCTTCACAGTTTTGCCTAGCGGAATGTTATTTTATAATCATGGAACTTCTAGCCTATGTTCTGAGCACAGTGAGTCAGCTGCTGTATCTCCACTTCCGAGTTTTAGTGATAATCTTGAGGGGTTATTAGGGTACCTCCTTTCTAACGTCGTCAGCTCAAGATCCCTTTTCATGGACCATACTGTTAGCCACCAGTGACTAGGACCTCAGTTAAATTTAACCATTAAACATCATTTAGCTTTTACAAAGGGACGTTTACTTCAAAGGTATAGCAAGAATAGAACAACAGACATTTCTGCCTCATACCTTGGGAGCACATTCTCCCCTGTACTATTTCAGTCTCCAGGGAGAGTGGTTCAGACTTAGCATTGTTTTACAAAGTATGAATCTCACAAAGTTTGCCTACATATATGGCACTGCTGATGGATAGGTTTTTGTCTCAGCTACCCTAAGCAGGGTCCAAAGGTCACTCCTCACTCCTTGGAGAATTGATACTGAACTGCATATGAAATACAGCAGAACTCAGCTCTCAGAATGCCAGGTCTCTGCTGTTTCTTTCTCCTGCCTTTTGAAACTGACAAGGTCAACCTGGTAATACAAGACTTAGAGTGCTATATCTGGAATCAAGAAGACCTGAGTTCAAATCAAGCCTCACTTACTAGCTATGTGACCCTGGACAAGTCACTTAACCTTTGTATGGTTTAGTTACCTCCTGCAAAAAGTGAAGAATAACAGCACCTACCTCCTAGGATTATTGTGAGGATCAAGTGAGACATTTGTAAAGTGTTTTGCAAACCTTAAATTGATGTATAAATTCTAGTTGTCAAAATCATCATTATTACTAAATTTATAGCCTACAAATTCCTTTACCTAAAATAACAAAAAAGGACAAATACTGAGACAGCCAAACATTCTAGCCCCATGTTCACAGGGTCACCCTTCAACCTAACAGTTAAAGTACTCAGTGCTCCGCCCCTTACCTGTCACCACCATTTGACCAAAGGCCAAATCAGAAGGCCAGAAGCCAGGGACAACTATAGTCCTTTGAAGATGCCCCCGGTCTCAATTCTACAACTTCAGGCAATCCAAAAAGCTACTGTCCACCTTGGATAAGGAGACCTGAACCAGTTACAGAAGGTCTATACATACCACACAAAGTAATTACATTATACATTTTCATGCCTCTCCAGGAAACAAACTACTCTGCCTCTTTCCTATCAGAAATTGTCTCAGTGGTACTCTACACAGGCTAATAAGGACATGGCCAGTACTCTATTACAATGTTCAAAATACTGACCACAAAGTGACATAAAATCCTCATTCCTCAGTGAAATCTTTCATTTAGGAACACTTTACAGGAAGAAAAGTAGAGTTCTCTCACAAAGGAAATGTGAACCAAAATTAAGACCAAGTCAGAAAGACTTTGGGACCCTGATAAAGTGGGGTTGGGGGTGGGGTAAAGTAGGATTCACTGAAGAAGGAAAATTGTATTTATTGCTTTTGGACTACTGTGGTACTTCATATGCTTTCTGTTATCTGTTTATGGGGTCACATAAATCTTTTTCATCTTTTGCATTTTCTGTTAGGTAAAATACTGACTCTTCTCTACTCAATATACATTCGTTACCTTGATTGCTTATTTAGGCACTAGAAACCCCATTTCTTACACCCGTGGTATCTTAGACATGAGTTATACATAAGCTATATTTTTCAGATTCAATTCTGGGATGGGGGATATGATGAGTCTAAAAGAAAAATTGATCTTTTATGGCCACAGCCAAATTTGAATCCAGACAATGTGAGCCTTAATCGGGTTGGGAAGTTGGGTAACAGGTATATCTCACTTTGCAGTTTGTCCTTCATTCTCCAAGAGGACCATGACATCAGGGAGGTGGTAACATGACATGCAAGTCAATTCGTTTTAATTGAGGGAGGGCTGTGCAAAGTTAGCAGCCTCACTTTCTCCTCTGAAGAGGATATAGATCCAGTGGCCAGATATGGATCAAGACAACTGGAGATGGCCCAGGATGCAGTGGGGGACCTTGGTCTTTTCAAACTAAGGTCTTTAGCAGGTCTCAGTTTGACTGAGACAGCACTCATTCAGTGATTAAGGCTTAATTTAAAAAATGAGGCAAAGAATGGCCTCTATTAAAAAAATAAACCTGGAAGGGGAAGACTCTTAGGGTTTTGGACCAAAACAGAAACGACTGTTATTTACATTCATTCTGAGCTAATCAGAGCCCAAACAGTGACCAAGTAGAACTTGGTCTGTTTGGGGATTAAGGCTGGTCTTTAAGAGAAAAAAACAAAGTGAAAATTTTCAGGCATGAAAATTTATATTCCCTTTGGGTAGAGCACCTGCAGGTAAAGGTATGATACCTTATGTGGAGAAAGAAGAAAAAAGAAAAAGGAAGGAAGGAAGGAAAGAAGGAAGGAATAAAGAAAGAAAGGACATCTCACTTTATTTTGTAGTTTAATGACTATACCTGAGTTCTTTAGAAAATTTGATTGACCAGAATAACCTTTTCTTCAGGTTTGTTAGTTTTTATCAGATTTTAACCATGGTATAACTAAATGTTATTGTCATTTAAAAAAAATATTTGGCCTTATATATTCCTTGAACTTCCAACTTTCTCATACCTTTGGCCCTCTGCTGTTCTACACAAAGAAGAAGATTTATATAACTTAACAAAGTTGCCATTGATGCTACCTTTGCATTTCAATTCATAATCTTGCACCATTTTCATACATAGCCACTACTAAAATAAACTCACAGGATAAAGTGCCTGCGAAAATTCTGGGCGTAAATGAATGTAAATTTTCTTGTAGACCTAGATTATTCACTTTTTCCTCTTAGCAATGAAATATTATTTTGGGACAGTGGCAGGATGATAAATCAGAAGAGCATACTAGATTTGGAATCACAGGAAGACTTGTGGTCAGATTCCACTTGCATTTACTAGCTTTTGGGCCCAGAGGAAATAATATAGCTCAATATTTTTTAATTATTCTTTCCTAAATCATAGATGGATTATAATCTGTGTTGGTGAAGGGAGTTCCCATATAAGGAGTGCCTTACACTGACAAAATCACACTTTCTTAGGCTGCAGAATGGGATGAGGGTAGGGAATTTCCTATAGTGCTAGGAAGGGTAAAACTACTCAAGAGCAGAAATATTTATATTTAAGAAAATGCAAATTGAGTTGGCATTGTGATACTGCTGTTATAATCATGGGAGTATGTTATGCTGGCACATGTAGCAAATGGGGCTACAACAGATAAGCCTCTTCAGGTTTTTCTTCTCCTCTTTCCAAGCCTAATTTTTGTCTAGGTAATACCCATTTCTTAGGAAAGAAGGCAGCAGTTAGGCTTGTTCAACTGCATGGGTCATGGAGTTTGCCTTGGGGAGAAGGAAGGAAAGGTTGTTGGGCTAAGTTCATGTCCTACTCTGGTACCTGGATTCTATGCTCTAAAGCTATTGAAAGAATTGTGAAAGGTGAAAGAGTCTTTTGGAGGCTTAGATATAAACCAGACCTACCTATTTTCTTACCCATAAGGGTATAAGTCCAGATTAGACCTGACTCCCTCATGTCCCAAGTGAATACCCCAGATGAAGTAGTAGAAAGCCATTTAGGATCTAAGAATCCTATGATAGAAAAGAAACTTAAAACAACCAACCCTCCCCCCCACCCCATCTCATTTCCAGGTTGGTCCATACCTAAGCCTTAAAAGATGTTCGCATATCCTCTTAATTATCTTTATTTTGTCTAATCTCAATCTTCCTCATATTCTCTTATCCTTTCCTCATTGGAAATGGAGGGTGATGATCAATATCCCACAGTGTGCCCAGCCAAGTAGAGAGAAGACTCTTCCCACAGGAAATGAATTGAGGAGTAATCCAGGCTCCTGTATGCAATCCAAAAAGATCCATCACATCCCCAAAGCTTTCCTACTTGAAATGGAATTGCTGTCCATGCTGTAATTTCAGTACTACATTAGCAAAAGGAGAGCTCTGCCATCCTCTTAGTGGCATGTGTTTTGTGTGGGGGGTTTCAAGTGTAAGCAGCAGAAGAGTTGTTATATCAACTCCTGTCATCCAAATAAAACTTCAGCCATCAGCATCATGGAAACCAGCTGTCCCTGTTCAAGGGGAAAAAAGTTTAATCATTTTCAAGAAACCAAAGACTTTGCCTGTGTGGTTTCTTAGGACTTGGGTTTGATTTGAGGACTGTGTCTAACTACATATGCAATCTGATTGACTAGCATGGCAACTGTCAGTCAGGGTGAAAATCCAGTCAAACCTGCCTGGCGACTAACACGACAGCACTCCTGCCCCAACATGTAGGTCTGGGTTATGAAAGATTAAAGAGTTTCAGAAGACTTAATGAATCTAACAACAACCTTTCAATGACAAAATATTTATTAAGTGCCTAGTATAGACCTGGTACTTTGCTAAGCCCTATGATGTGGGGAGGACAAAGTAGAGTCCTTAACTCATTGATATGCTGTGCTCTAAAACTTCATTTGTGAAGTATTTGGAACCTAGAACACATTTTCTCATAGGAACAATTTTTTACATGACGATAGGTCCAAAGTCAACTCACAAAAGCCTATTTAACCTCTAATATAAGACCATTCAATTTGATTCAATATAATCCAACAAATATTTATGAAGGCCCTATACTTTATGGCGAGGACATGAAGACCAAAAAAAATCTTTGCTCAAGGAGTTTACAATCTACTAAAGGGATACACATACTCAAATAAATTTTTAAAAAATTTTTAAAAATATATAAGAAGTAAATAAAAAGTAATTTTAGGAAGAAGAGGACCCTGTGAGTAACTTGACTGTTTCTATAGGGAAAATACCCCTAGTGTTTAGGTAGCAGCACCCCTAGTAGCAAAATGGAAGTTGTCCTTCGTCCCAACTATAGGACTCTGGGGCCTGGTGCAGGAGCTCAGAATGGAGGCGTGATGAGGGGAGGCACAGAGGCTCCGGAAATTATGGAGAGTTGATAAACTAAGGATGTTGTAACCTCTTGGCCATTGAAGTCTCCCAGCTGGGAATGGCTCTCTGTTTCTGTCTTTCTTTTCTTCCTGGGGCCCCAAGAAATGAATGATGTGCTCCCCTTTTCACACAGCCCACTTACTGTTTCCCCATCGCTGTTACTTTTATTTTCCCTACTACAGAGTAGGATGGAATCTTACGGCTTCTCTCCTACCTGACTAACACAGGCACAGTGATCTCTTAAGACGTTCTAGGCAGTTTTTATTGTTAGTAACAACTGAGAAACAGATATGGAGTAAAAACATGTCCCTGATGCCTCTCTGCTTTTTTCCTTTGTTCAATTAGGTCCTGTAAGGGATGGCAAAGATATGCATTTGTGTTAGTTTGCCATCTTGGGTGTGCAAAAGGACAGAAGTAAGATTCCTCTGTACTTCAAAAGAGTCTCCTGGGTATTTTGTTATAGTTCTTTTTGGAGGAAGGGGCTGTCTGAGCAAAGGCAGAAGAGAGACTACTATAGTGACCACTATTAAACCTATGGGAATGACAATGACATTGGGTATGTGAGGAAAAAGAGGAAGTTGCCTTCCCCTGGCCTAGACTCACATGGTCAGTTCTTTTACTGAAGATCTGGCACTGAGGTCAAATGAGAAGTCAGGATGAGGGTTAAGGCTGAACCATCTTAAGTAGCAATGGGAAAGTGGGGAGGAAGGAAAGAGAAGAGGGGAGGGAATTCTCTTTTCCCCCCTTTTGATTAATTTATTTTAGTCTTCAACATTAATTTCTATAAGATTTTGAGTTTCAAATTTTCTCCCCATCCCTCCCCTCCCTCCACCCCAAGATGGCATGCATTCTGACTAACCCTTCCCGCAGTATGCCCTCCCCTCTATCAACCCCGCCTTGTCCTTTTCCCCCTGAATTTCTTGTAGAGCAAGATAGAGTTTGATAACCCATTGCCTATACATCTTATTTCCCAGTTGCACGTAAAAACAATTTTTAACATGTGTTTTTAAAATTTTGAGTTACAAATTCTCTCCCTTCTTCCCTCTCCACCTACCTTCACTGAGAAGACAAGCAATTTAATATAAGTTATACACGTTTAGTTATGCAAAACACTTCCATAATGGCCATGTTGTGAAAGACTAACTATATTTTCCTCCATCCTAGCCCGTCCATTTATTTTATTCTCTCCTTTGACCCTCTCCCTCTTCGAAAGTTTTTGCTTCTGATCACCCCTCCCCCAATTTGTCCTCCCCTCTATCATCCTTCCCCCCCAATATCTCCTTCATCCTTCTTTCCTGCAGGGTAAGATACGCAATTGAGTGTGTATGTTACTCCCTCCTAAGGTAAATCCCATGAGAGTGAGGCTCACCTGTCCACTCTCACCACCCCCCCTTCCCCTCCACTGTGAAGCCTTTTTCTTGCCTCTTTTATGTGAGATCATTTACCCCATTCTATCTTTAGGGGAGGGAATTCTCAAGCAGCACAATTCTTGGACCACAGTTCTTGGACCACATTAGGCCCTTAATAAATGTTTATTGACTGACTAATAAAAGGACTAGGAGTTTCTAAAATCGCTATGGTCACCTGTCTAGATTAGGATTTCAGGGCAACCTAAATGTAAGGAATGAGAAAGGTACTTAAGTGAGTTTTTTAAAATAGAATGTAGAGCATAAAATATACAAGAATCTTAGCTTCATGGAGATTTCTATGTAGATGAATAGAGAAGATAAACGATATTTTTTTTTAAAGAACAGTTAGGTGCTAAGTAAAACTGAGAATAAGCACCTTAGGTCCTCAGGAAAGAGGGATACAACAATTCTCTTTTGACAATACCACCAGATAGCTCTTTAATCCGTTCTGTGAAACGGCATTTTATGGAATAAGTTAACACTTGTTTTTGTTTGCTTGTTTGTTTTCTTAAATGGGTAAAGACATCACTGTAAACAAATAAAATGGAGTCTGGGTCAAATTTAGTTGGGGAAGGAAGGCGATAAGGCAGATAAATTTCTAGTATGGGCATCCTAGTGCTCACACTGGCAAGCATAGGGGAACAGACCCTCAGAAGAAGGGAGAAGGATTCCATAACGATGAGACCCTGGAAGGGATTACCAGGAATTGTTTCCCCTAATCTCCAGGACGCAGGGGTGGGGAACCTGCAGCCTCGAGGCCACGTGTGGCCTTTTACGTTCTCAAACGCAGCCCTTTGACTGAATCCAAACTTCACAGAAGCAGGATCCCCTGCTCTAGAGAATCTCAATCAATCAGTCAAAAATAATTGATTAGCGGCGGCTAGGTGGTGCAATGAATAGAGCACCAGCCCTGGAGTCAGGAGGACCTGAGTTCAAATCCAGCCTCAGACACTTCACACTTACTAGCTGTGTGACCTTGGGCAAGTCACTTAACCCCAACTGCCCTGCCTCCCCCCCTCCAAAAAGCAAAGTAATAATAATAATAATAACAACAATAATAGATTAGGTTTGTACTGTGTTCTAGACACTATGCTAAACTCTGGGACCATAAAAAATAGAAAAATCCATCCTTGCCCTCGGGTAACCCACATTCTAACATGGGCAACAATAAAAATCAGTATATATGAGATACGTAGCTAATAAATGCAAAAAAAAAAAACCACCTCAGGAAAGGCTTCCTATAGAAGGTGGCCTCTAGGTGAGAGAAGAAATATAGCTCTCTAGGGAGAAGGTACTCTTTCACAGAATGCCTGCCCTGGGGCATGTCTCATTTACTCTGTGCTAGTTATGTCTGGACAAAGATGTCTGAGATTCAAATTATTCAGCGTACAAGGTATGAGCAGGATCTGAACGCCTGACAGCCGTGCCAACATTTCAAAAACAGCGAGGAACCTCTGACACACAGAAGCTGGAATCAGGACCACAATTTATTATCAGTCTTAGAGTCTATGGTTCAAACTCACAAAATGAAATATCTGTCATTTTAATAAGCTTCCTACAATGACTTTAAACATGTCATTAAGTAAACATGCCAAAAAAAGAAGAAGAAGAAGCAGCTTAAAGAAGCTGTTTTAAAGATATCAACAATGGAAATGAAAAGTGTTATCAGCGGATAATAGACTCCTGCTGGCTAGATAAAGGACTCAACTGCTAAAGCCAAAATAAACACCAGAGCAAAGCCAAGGCATTTGTTTTCCAAGTGGAAGACACTGATCCTATGACACATTTCTATTACAATGGATTTATTTCTGTTGCAGCCAGCACTCCGCTAGATGTAATTATGTTGCCTGAGGCGGGGTTGCTCAGTATAGGCACCGTGGGTCTCAGCATAAAGAGCCATGTTCACAGTATGTGTGTTTGCATTTCTAAAAGGCCAGGACCTAGACTATGGGAAAACCAAACCAGTAAGAGGATAATTGTCACCACAATGCAGGATGCTTGTTTGGACGCCATTCCCTGTTATGACTTCAGTAATCTTATATACAAAAGGCCATCGAGTTAGGCAAGGTTGGGGACACAAGAAAATTGTGTTTTTTTGTTGTAACAATTGTATACTCAATCTCCAAACTGAGTGTAGGAAGTGCTGTTTTAAGAACCAAATTGAAATTGGCTAAAAATGAGAGACATCCACTCAGGTATATTATTTTATATGCCTTTGATGTATTCTTGCTGTGAAATCTGGTGTTTCAGGAGGCAGGGCATATAAATTCTGATGTAACCCTGGAGGCAGCTAAAATATAGATGCAAAAAGCTGAGGGATCATTCCACATAGCCCTCAAGTAAAACCTCGGAAAGGGCAAAAAGGTAGAAAAAGACAAAACAGAGCAGTCGTTCCCCAAACAGCGTGATAATTTATAAAACAAATAACAATGAATGATTTGTAGGCGATGTTTGTATAATAAAAATCTGTTCTGGTTTGTTAGAGTAGAACTCTTCTGGCTACTTTACCAAATCCCCATCATTTTGTACCTAGATGGTGACCGATTAACCCCTTAAGGTTTTAGAGGCAAGCCAAAGGGGCCAGGGTTTCTAGCATTCTCACTTATGCCTGAATCCCTGGCACCACTTCTACACTTATTACATATATAATGTAATATATAAAGTGTCTTGGTCAAGACACAACCCATTTGTGCCTTAATTTCCTCATCCGGACTCAATGCTCTTTCATTTAGCCCCAAATATATGAAAAAAGAAAGGAATAGAGTCAGAGAAAAGCAGAATGACAAAGAAACAGATACAGCAAAGAAAATACATAGAACAACAGTGGAGGAATGCTGAAACACAGGGAAACATAGAGACATCTAGGGACAGAAAAAGAGCCACATAAAGAAATACATGAGAGGACCAATTGTTGCTGATGTTGTTTGTCCTTCATTCTCAAGGAAGACGAATGACAGACACCACAAGGGTGGTCTTCACTTGCCAGTGAATTGGATTTAAGTGAGGCAAAGCTGTGCAAAGTCATCATCCTCACTCTCTCCTTCAGTCATCAAAGTCCAGTGGTAACAAAAACAGTCAAGACAACTGGTGATGGCCTGGTATGCAGTGAAGGACCTTGGCCTTTCTAAATTAAAGTCTTTCCCAGGCCTCAACTCTGAGAAAGAGACAGAGACAGAAACAAAGAGACAGACAGGCATTTGGCTTGGTGCTTTTACTCAAATATATAATTCCCTAAAGCTTTTCTCAAATGACTCTTCCTCCAAGAAACTTTTCCTGATATCTTTAATTAGTGATAATCTTTTTTCCCTGAATCTCATAGAGCTTCTACTGATTTTCTCTTTCTTTGTGGTCTTTTTTCCTATTTGATATTATATTTACAGTATCATATCTTGTTCATTTTTATTGGAGTAATTATGTTTATCTCATATCTACCTACTAAAATAGGAATGGGGCGGAGCCAAGATGGCGGCGTAGAAGCAGCAACATAGCGCAGCTCTCACATAGCTACCCCAAAATACCCATAAAATAGGACTCTAAACCAATCCTGGAACTCCAAAACGCACACAAAGATACTTCCCACTAAAGTCAGCTCCCTACGAGGAACCATATCAGCACTGCGAACCGAAACCAGCCTGGCCTGAAGCCCCGGCTGTGCCCCGGGGGCGGCTGGATGGGAAGAGCTGAGAAGCTTCAGGTGAGCAGATTAGCAGCAGCTGTGAATGGGATTTGTGAAAGGGGGAGATAAGCAGTCCGGCCAGAAGGCCTCCAGAGCGGAAAAGTGAAAGGCAGAGGTTTTGCACCTCGGCTCTGCAGCTTCCCGCCGTGGCCTGCAGACAGCAGGGGGACTGAGCAACTGGGCTAGCCAGGGCTCTCGCGTTGAGTGGTTAGATCCGGATAGCCGTCTTGGGCCTC
>CM053582.1:261735423-261748074 GCA_028627135.1 Pseudochirops cupreus
GAAATCAAGATACTATCAAACAGATCCAAACAAATGAAAAAATAGAGGGCAACATGAAATATCTCCTTGAAAAAACCACTGACCTGGAAAACAGATCCAGGAGAGACAACTTAAAAATTATTGGACTACCAGAAAGCCATGATAAAATAGGAACTCAGTGAGGGCAGGGACTTTATCTCATCTGAAACTTGTATTTATCCCAGACCCTAGAAAGATCTCATTTCAATTCAATCAGGCATTTATTAAGGGCTTACTATGAATACTATATTCCCTGTACTATAACAGGTTCTGATACAAAAAATTTTGAGGATGATTGAATGGAATGGAATAATAGTTCCTTTCTCAAATTCTACAATCCTGCCACTGAAGCCCTTTGAAATTCTATTGCAATTTTGCATCCAAGGCCTTTCCAAAGTCTTGATACTTGCTCCACAGACTAGGTCAAGTCAAGCTGAGGATAAGAAATTACTGTTGCTCATTCGAGGCAGGATGGTACAGTCTCCCTCACAGGCCAGTACTTCAGAAACCAGGAGACGTCACCTTTACAAGACATAGTAGCACCTGAAGGGAGAAGTGCATCTTCAAGTATTAGACCAGAGATGTAGGGAAATGTAGGTTGTTGAATGTTTTTACCCAAAACTTTCTCCTTTTAATGACTCATTTACTCCAACACAAGGGGTTTCTGGATGAATATTAGGATACAAATTTAATGATACAAAATGATGATTTCTGCAAGAATGTGATGAGTATTTGAAAGTCCTTCCATTTCTTGGTCAGGATGTAGAACAGACACATAATGACATGAAGAGTAATCTGTGACACAATCATGTACACTTTCAGTTTTCAGTTTAGCAATATATAGCTTTCTCAGAATTAAAATGAAAATGGAAAATTTTATAACATTTAAATATAGAGCTGGATGCTGACATAAAAATGGCAAAACTGAAAATCAAAGACCTAATAATTGTGAGATAATAATAATAATTATTTACACAGTGCCTATGTTCTAGACATTGTGCTAAAGCATTTTATAAATATTATCTCATAATAACCATGAGAGGTAGGTGATATTATTATCCCCATTTTACCATTGAGGAAACTAAGACAGATGGAAGTTAAGTGACTTGCCTAAGGTCACACAACTAGTAAATGTTTGAGACCAGATTTGAATTTAGATCTTCCGGTCCAGTGCTCTGGACCACCTGTGTGTCTAGCTTAATGTTCATATCAATAATCTTCTCTTGTATTTGTAATAAATTAACTTTCTCTGGGAGCTTAAAGCTATTGACATTTATCTAATGAGCTCTCCCACCACCTCAAATAGATGGAATGGAATAGATGGAGTAAGCACTTTTAAGCACCAACTATATGCCAGGTGCAGTGCTCAATATTTTACATATATTATCTCATCTAAGATAAAATAATGGATAATTAATAGATAAAATGGTCTGACATATTCTCCCTGGTTTCATGGATTTGGGGTTCTTTCTCATAATCGCAGAAATAGTTGAGTACAAAACATGTCTCTTCCAATGACATATCAAACAGTGTTAGGTAAGCCATTTGGGACTGACACTAATGTCTGGAATCAGTAGGCTATCCACTATTTCAAAATTTGAACCTCTGTGTGACTGTTTATTCTAAAAAATGATGTGTTCAGTGTGGTGTAGTGGGAAAAGCATCACAGCTAGTGATAGAGGCTATGTTACTTATCACCCATGTCACCTTGGGCAAGCCAATATACCTCTCTGATCCACAACTTTCTTTTTAAAAAATGAGGGTGTTAGGGGGTGGCTAGGTGGTGCAGTGAATAGAGCACTGGCCCTGAAGTCAGGAGGACCTCAGTTCAAATCCGACCTCAGACATTGAACACAAAATCTAACCATGTGACCTTGGGCAAGTCACTTAGCCCCAATTGCCCTACCTTCCCCCTCTCCAAAAAGCAAAAATAATAATAATAATAAAATTTTTAAAAATGAGGGTGTTAGACAAGATTATCTTTAGGGTCCCTCTGGGCAAAAATTCTAATTCTTTCTTCATGCGGGGGACTTGTTTTGCTTGTTTTCACTAGAGAATGTTCTAGCTAATGGCTGCACAGCTTCTGATGTCCCTGGCACGGAAGAAAAAGTCGTAGAACATCAGATATCTTTGTCAGTAAAGTTGGACTGATTTTGAATCCCTGCTGGTAATAACAAAGTATGAGAAACTCAAACACATTCTCACTAATTCACAGTCACAGATGGATTTCTAAAAGACCAGGCAACTAACATGCCAGGGTATGGACAGCATTGGGACACAGCCAGCCAAGTGGGGATAGAGGCTGAGAGATGGATGGGCAGGTATCAAAGTTATTCATTGTTCCAGCAGCCTTGAGTATCTGAAGGACACTGAAACTTGGAAGCCAAAGGGATCGATGTAGGGTAGTCTATATTTTCCCAATATTAAAACTAAGATGTACGTATAAGAACTAGGAAGGCAACAGGAGGGAAATGGGGAAATAGGTCTCAGAGGTTAGGATAGGAATAGACTTCAGGATCCAGGAGTCAGGTAGCTTAAGGCAATTGGCCCTACAGAGTAGACACCAAAGTGAGTCAGATCTTGAACATGGTAGTATTTACCATATTTACCCTCTAGCACATTATGAAATTTTTGCTGGCATTAGTGACTCTGGGTCTATAGCTAGGAGGCAGGATGTAATTGCAACTATCACTCTGGTCCTAGATGAAGAAAGGACAGAGGTACTACTGTTATAATGATATTTCTGCAGCATTTCACTTAAACAAATTATTAAACTTATTGCCAAGACTTGATTTTGCTTGCTACCAGGCCAGGCTTCCAGATGTCATAGGACATAGTAATACCTTCTGCCAAGAATGTGGATAGCTGTGCTAAGACTCCCAAGACCGAGGCCCAGAAGAGATCTTGAATATTTCAATCACCTTCCTTCATCATCAGATTTCTTCTCATTCATTAACACTCTCTTTGGACTCATTTTCCAATGGTTAGAATATTCCCACCCCTCTTATTCTTCCCCAGCCTAGTGATACTGAAAACAAACCTCTTTTCGTAAACCCATATAAGTACTCATTCCCATCTATGTCCCAACGTCCCAACTCCAATTCTGCCCAGCTTTTCCACTCTGACCCCTGGAATTTATTCCATAATTAACATACTTCCTTTCATTTTAGACCTCTTGCTCTCTTGGTTCCTTCCATCTTCTGGAACTTGATGAAACCTGGAATCTGTCCACACAACACTGAATCCTCAGGCATTTTTTTCAATATTAGTTTGACCTTCTTGCATTCCTTTTGACACATTTGTCCTGTTAGACCCATTTCTACTGTCAGACTCTCTCTTGACTACCCATCACCAGAAACCTCTTTTTTTTTTGTGGATCACTCTATTCAAGTTTATCACTCCAACTAGAATCTGGTAGTTCTTATCAACCTCCAGGATATTCTCTCTTCTCAATGTTTTCTGTGCCTGGCATACATTTCGTGATCATTTTCAATTCCTGTCTTCATACTAAGGGACTTCAACATACATGTTGATGATCCCTTAAATACTCTAACGTCCCAGGTCCTCCCTTTACCACCTTCCATGACCTCCTTTTCAACACTCCCATTAGCTATATACTGAAATGGGCATAAGTTTGACCTGGCATTCACCCACAAATATCCTTTTTCCACATTCAAAAGCTTTGAAATTTCTTTATCTAGCCTCTCAATTAAAGAATGGATAAACAAATTATGAGACCATGAACATAGCATAATATTATGATGCTGTAAAAAAAAAAACCAACAATAATGATGAGCATGAAGCATATAGAGAAGCAAGGAAAGAGTTCCATGAATTTATGGAGAATACAGGAAACAACTACAGGAAAGATACACACACACAAACACAAACATAAACATATATGTGTGTCTATAATATATAATATACATAATGAAAACAATGAAAATGGAAAGAACAATGACCACAAAATAAACAAAAAAAGTTGCAATATTATAAAGAACAAACTTGGCCCCAAAGAAGATATTTGAGAATATACTTCTCCCTGTTTCTTTGTTGTTGTTGGGTTTTTTTGCTTTTTGGAGGGAAGAAGGCAGGGCAATTGGGGTTAAGTGACTTGCCAAGGCCACATGGCTAGTTTTGCGTTAAGTGTCTGAGGCTGGATTTGAACTCAGGTCCTCCTGACTCCAGGGCCGGTGCTCTATTCACTGTGCCACCTGGCTGCCCCTCTCCCTATTTCTTTGAAGAGATTTGGGTCTGCAGGCACAAAACAATGTACATAATCTATTTTTAAAATGTGTTGTTTAATTTGATTGTTTCATTATTTCTATTTTTTTTCTTTTTAAAAAAATAGTCTATATTATAAGGGATAGTTCTCAAGGAGGGGACAAAAGAGGGATATAGAGGGAAATGTAGGAAATATTAAAAAAATCAAATTATGTTACTTAATATTAAAATAAAATAATTCCATCTAATCATAATCTTTTATCATTCCATCTCTCCCTAAATCTTACTACTCCTAAACCTGTTTTTGTACTTATCATGACCTCAAGTCTATCCAATTAGCCAATAAATAAGCATTTATTAAGCACCTACTATGAGCTAGGCATTGTGCTAAGCAATGAAGAGACAAAAAAGAAGCAAATGACAGTTTTTACCCTCAGGGAACTAAAAAAAACATGCAAATAAATATATCGAAATAAGTAATCATTAACAGAGGGAGGTACTAGAATTAAGAGAGATTGGGAAAGGCTTCCTGTAAAAGATGGGATTTTAGTTGGGACCAAAAGGATGCTAAGGAATCCAGTAGGCAAAGGTGAGGAGGGATAGTGTTCTAGTCATGGAGGTCAACCAGAGAAAACGCCTAGAGATGAAATGGAGTGTCTTCTTCATAGAACAGTCAGGAAGCCAGCGTCACTAGATTGAAGTTTCTTTATCCAGCCTCTCAATTAAAGGATGGATAAACAAATTATGGACCATGAATGTAATGTAATATTATGATGCTGTTTTAAAAAAGCAATAATAATGAGCATGATGCACATAGAAAATCAAGGAAAGACTTACATGAATTGATGGAGAGTATAGGAAACAGAGCCAGGAAAGATACACACATGTTGGGCAGTAGGAGAGGGCTAGGTTATGAAGGGCTTTGAATGACAAGCAGAGGATTGTATATTTCATCTTGGAGGTGATTAGGAGTAAGTGGAATTTATTAGTACGGGAGTGACACAGTCAGACCTAAGAAAAATCATTTTGGTGATTGAATAGAGAACCGATTTGAACAGGGAGAGATTGGAGATAGGCATACCTACCTGCATGTTATTACAACAGTCCATGTGTGAAGGAGGTGATGAATGTCTGGACTGGAGGAGTAACAGTGAGAGAAGAGAGTAGAAGGTAGACTAAATAAATGTTGCAAAGGTAAAAGTGATGCACCATGGGACCAGACTGACTATACAGAGTAAAAGACAGTGAAGGGTCAAGAATGACTCCTAGGTTGAAGCCTGGGAAATTAAGAAGACTATGTTGCTTTCTACACTAAGAGGGAATGAGGGAGGGGAAAAGGGGAAAATGCTGAGTTCTATTTTAGACATGTCTAATTCAAGATGTCTACTGGTCATGCAATTCAAAACATCAGAAAAGCAGTTGAATATACAAGATTGGAGGTCAGTAGAGAAGCTGGGACAGGACAGGTAGATTTGAGAATCATCACCATAGAGGTGATAATTAAATCTGATGAGATCACCAAGTAAAGTCTTATAGAAGGAGATGAAAAGAGGGTCCAGGACAGAACCCTTATGCTCCCCCTTAGTACTTTCCTAGGCCATCATCCCTGCTCTAGCAACATTCTCCTATCTTCCTAATTTCTCATCCTCCTTTGTCTCATTACCCAACATAACTTGCCAAACACCAGTCCTGGTTTCCTCTGACCATCTTTCCTCCATCATTCCTACTCACATGGTGCTAATCAGAGCTGGGAAAAATTCATTAAACTCTACTAAATAGGTCCTTTAAAAATTTGTTATCTAATCTCAAGTGAGCCCTCTCTGCAACAAAGCAATCTGTTTACTTCTTCCTAATAAATATTCTCTGCCACTAAACACAGCAGCTGTTTCAAACCTCTCTTTTCCTCAAACCTACTGTAATACCCCATCACAGTACCTGAATAGCTGACAATCTCCTCATTGAGAAAGAAACTGAGGCCATTTTCCAATGGTTTAATCTTTTCTCCTTTATTCATCTCACACCCCCATCTTTCTCCCTTCTATCTCTCCCTTCACTCCGATCTGTGATGAAAAGCTAATTTTTGTCCTTGCCAAGTCCGTCCCCTTTATAGGTAGCCAAGAGTGTTCTGAAGCCAGCTTAAACATGATTTGTGAAAGCTGACTATTAAATTTATGCTGTGAACATTTATGCCTCAGAAGTCAGCAAATATTACAAATTAGAAATTGATTTATTTTTTGTTGGTTGTCTAGATTTAAAAAAGTAATGGAGAAAATGTTGATAATTCTGATTAAACTTAAAAGTGTATTGAGTGTGCTTTTATTTCAGTGAATCTGTTATAAAACATTTACCAGCACACCCCTGCACACACCCATGTTGTTATTTCCTTACATCTCCATCTCGTTGCTATCATCCTCCCCTCTCTCTCACTCACTCACTCTGTCTTTCTGTCTCTTTCTCTCTCTCCTCTCTCCCTCTCCTCTTCTCTTCCATATCATCAATCTCTTCTCCTTATCCACTTCTTCCTTTCCCTGCTACCTATAAAGATGCTCATATCGATCCTTAAAACAACAACAGCAACAACAAAAACTAACCCCATTAGATTTTTCATCCCTTCTAGCTATCTAGCATCCCATAGCTCTCCTTCCCTTCTCTGTTAAACTTCTTGAAAAAGCAATTGACCCTTGTGGCCTCTACTTCATCTCTCACTAAAGCCTCTGCAGTCTGGCTTCTGACACCATTGTTAAACTTTTCAGTTTTCTCCAAAGTTATTAAGATCTTTACATTTCAAAACCTATTGGCATTCTCAGTCTTTTTCCTTCTTGAAATCTCTAGAGAATTGACACTCTAGAAAACTGACCACATTTTCTTCCTGGACACTATCTCCTATCTGAATTTTCATGACTCTTTCTTCTTTGGATTCTCCCTCTACCTGCCTAAATATTCCTTCTCAGTTTTTCTTGCTGGATTTACATATAGGCCAGACTCAATCTGGCTGGGTCCCAAGTCTTTGTTCCTCTTTTCTCCTTTACACTATCTCACTTGGTGATCTCATCAGCTCCCATGGATTCAATTATCATCTCTACGCAAATGACTCTCAGATCTATATATTGAGTCCTGGTCTTTTTTCTGAGCTCTAGTCCTCTTACTGAAAAATTAAAACAGGTTGTCCCATAGACATCTCAGACTCAACTTATTCAAAATAGAACTCATTATCATTTCCCCCAAAACCCATTCCTCTACATAACTTCTCTATTTCTGTTGAAGGCACAAACATCCTTCCAGTGATCTGGGGTTACAGTCCTATGCCTAACTAATCAGTTTCAGTTATCCTATATATCAAATCAGTTGCCACATTGTCATTTCTATGTGCACAACATCTCTCATTGTGCCTCCTGCCTCCCATTCCTAAAATATTCTCCTACCTCACCTTTGCCTCTTAGAATCCCTGCCTTCCTTCAAAACTGAGCTGAAATTCCATTCTCTGCAGAAATCCTTTCCAAGTCCCCAGCAATTAATGCCTTCCCCTCTAAAATTATTAGCAGTGAATAAAATGCTGGACTTGGGGGCAGAAAACCCCAGGTTCAAACCTTGCCTCAAAAGTCAATTAACCTCTCTCAGTCTCAATTTCTTTGGTAAAATATGTCATTGCACCTATGCCCCAGATTTGTTTTGAGGGTCAAATGAGACAAGAAATATAAAGGTCTTCACAAACCTTAAAGTACTATGTAAATACCAGCTCATTCATTTATGTCATGTGAGGGCAGGGAGTATTTTTGCCTTTCTTTGTTCTTGAAAGCTTAGCACAATGCCTGGCACAAGTTCACATAAAGCTTTGGTGAGAAACAGGACCTCTGACTAAGTAATCCAGTGGATAGAGCACTGGACCTAGAGTTAGGAAGACCTGAGTTCAAATCTAGCCTCAGATACTTATTAGTTGTTTGACCCTGGTCAAGTCACTTAACTTCTGTTAGCCTCAGTTTCCTTAACTGTAAAATGGGAATCATAATAGCATCTTCCTTGAAGGGTTGTTGTGAGGATCAGATGAGATAATATTTATAAAACACTTGGCATATAATAGGCGCTATATAAATGCTTATTTCTTTCTTCTTTCCTAATTAATCTAATTCCAAATAGTTATTCCTTACTGTGGAATTGGGCACACAATTCGGTATTGGGCTGTGTGGTATATGATCTACTCGGTTATTATTAGCTAGGTTTTTGTATTACAGCTTATTCCGAGCACAATGTCCTTTAAATTTTTCTCTACTATTAACTCTTTTCCGTATTGCTCATTTGTTTTGTTGGCGCTAGCATACTGTCTATCCTTCCTTTGAAACCAAAACACTTAATTACCTCCCTTGCGCCAGGGGAGATAAAATTTCCTAAAATAGCAAGTTTAAAAAGAACAGACAAAGAGAATAGCTTTTCTCAGGTTAGCGCTTTTCACCACTCTGAGAGAAGATATTGCCATCCCTAAGCTGCAATGAGAAAAAGAAGGAGAGTGTTGTATGGAATGGAAAAATCAAAGAACTTTCTTGATTTTTCTAAATCAGGTCCTTATACTGTGAGCACATTGTTTTGTTTAAATACCTGTTTTATGAAATTTGAGATCAGATGCACCTATATGTAAATGTAAAAGCAAAAACCTGTTTCAGAGCTAAATATAAATTATTGTGTATGATCTGCCATGTGTTTAATGTTGCCATGTGCCTGGATAATCGTGAAATCATCTAAATATCACTGCCCTTTTCTTAATCAGGAGTAGGATTCACCTTAAGTCCTCTGACCTCATTTGGGTCATGATGAGTATATTAAAGATCCAGGGGCACCCACTCCCAGGAGGCAGTATGAAATAGGTCAGACAGCTTACAATGCATGCTCTGAGATAAAAGTTTAGCAACACTGCTAGCCAGGGCCAGTATCTAAGCATAACTCCCACAGATGCCAGGTGCTACCCTTCCAGGTTTATATTATCTGTTTGTTTCTCCCTAATTTAGCTGATATAATTGAACTTGACCCCTTCCTTGCCCACACCTACAGTAGCTGCTTGATACTTCTTCAGATGCCTGAATTTGATCTCCTGCTTTGCTAATTGTCTAATCTATATAACCTTCTCTGTTCTTCTGGTATCTTCTACTTTCCCAATTCCTTCTTTTTTTGTTTCTTTCTTTTTTCTTTCTTTCCCTTCCTTCCTTCCTTCTTTCTTTTTTTTCTTTCTTCCTTCCTATCTTTCATTCTTCCTTCCTTTCTTCCTTTTCTTATTTCTTTCTGCTCTCCTTTCCTGTTCCTCCTCTTTTTCTTCCTTTACTTTTGTTTCTTTCCTTATTTCTCTTCAGCATTTTTCATTCTTTCTCCTTTCTTTTCTCCATCCCTCCCTTCTCTCCTTTCTTTTGTTCTTTATTTCCTTCCTTCTTTTCCTTTCTTTCTAAAAACATTAAGCATTTATTGTGTGGACAGCACTCTGCTAGGCATTGGAGGAGGTAAATTTTAGACAAGACCCAATCTTTACCCTCATTGAGATTACTATTTGGTAAAGATAAGACAAAAGATGAAATAGTTATGACACATGATAGTATATTAATGTCCAAATCCATGACTTTACTCTTGCCACTGGCTCAGAAAAAAGATGCCAAACCTGATGCAGAAGCATTCTGACATGTCAACATAAAATGGATACAGGAGATCATAGAATGGTAACTATAGAGCTAGTAGGAAATGAAGAAAGACCCTCTAGTCCAACCTTCTCTATTCTAAAGAAGAAAACAGATTTAGGAAGTTAAGTGCTGTATAGATAGTTAGGGGGTGGGATGCAAGCAGCTGTCATAAAAGACAATTTAAATCTTATACCAAGAACCAAATTAAGATCCAAGTGAATATGTAAACTGAACATAAAAACTCATTTCATTAAAAACAATTTAGACAGGAATGGAAGGAAATATCTTTTACAACTATGGTTCAGGGAAAAATTCTTAACCAAGTGGGGCAGAGTTGGCCACAAATCCCTAAAAATAAAATTTTCAAGTGTATAAAAAAAAAAACCAAAACCTTTTGCATGAACAAAAGCAATGCAGACACAATAAGTCCCAAATGGAAATTATAGTTCCATTATATACCACGGATAAATGTCTAATAGCTGTTGCTGACATTTCAAAATGGCCACAGGGTCACATGAACCAGTTGGTTTTTATTGTTACAGATTTAAAATGGCTATTAGCTGTCAACCCACAACCTTTATGTTCCACTTAGTTTACAAAAATGGAATCTAAATAAAGTAAATGAAGATGTGAAAGATCAGTGATACTGAGTTGAATTCTAAGGATGTGACAACATTGAAAATCTTAGAACTTAATTCAAAGGAAGATAAAGGATATGGTGTGATTGAAGAATGTGGCCTCTTTGGTTTTCCAACTGATGTATCTAAAAATGGGACAAAGGCAAATGCAGAAAATGCTGATAAATAATATCCACCTAGCCTGTAAATATGTGGAGTAAGTTTCAAAAATTACATAAAAAGCAATGTGAACTGAAAACCGTAACAATTTCTACAAGCAAGGGGAATAAAAGAAAATGTCCCAGAAAAGGTAAATTGAAGACTAAAGAAGAGTCTGACAGTCAGCAATCTTCAAATGAAGCCCAGTGGAAGGAGCTTACTCAGTATTTTAGAATAAATGATAAGCATGAAATTCTCATAAGCAGCAGAGCTCTTCTGAGGTCATACCTTGAAACCAGCATAAATAAGTCTGTGACTGAAGGGGATATTGAGAAGGCTAAAGAACCAAGTAATAGGTTAGGTGATTGTGGACTTGGTGTAAAAACTTGCCAAAGCTATTGCTTGTTGCAACTTGGTGAAAGTGAAAAAAAAGATGCTAAAACTTCATTGGAGGCTCAAAAAAAAAAGGAAGAAACTTGCATTGCAGTTTGAAGTGAAGACGAGATGGGAAAACAAAAGGAACATGGGATATAGATAGATAGATAGATCGATCAATCTTAAAAACTAGATTTAACTAGATCTTAAAAAGCCAAAACTGTCTGTGATCTAACTATTCAAAAGGAATAAAATAAACCTAATACAAAGCAAAATAAACATCAGATTAGTGAAAAAGTCTGATATCTAAGATTCATAGGGAATTAACACAAATATGTGACACAAAGAACTATTCTGCAATAGATAAGTGACTAATGAGTATACTTAAAAGTTTCCCAAGAAAGCCCCTTCAAATTATAAATGATCCTATGAAGACATGATCTAAATTACTACTAATAATAGAAACACAAATTAAAACAATTCTGATTTTTCACTTTGAACCCTACAAATTGACAGATGAAAAAAACCAGGAACCTTCAATGTTGGACAGACTGACACAGATACAGGTACCCTACTGGTAGAAGTATGAAGCATTCTGACTATTATGACCATAGTCTATCAATCTGGATTTACATGAGAAAAGTTATATAACTGCTCATGCTATTTGAGCCAGTGGTTCTATACATCAAAATATTCACAGCAGGGGTGTGTGTGTGTGTGTGTGTGTGTGTGTGTGTGTGTGTGTGTGTGTGTGTGTGTGTGTGTGTGTGTGTGTGTGTGTGTGTGTGTGTGTTAACAAAGAACTGGAAACAAAGGGCATGCCCTGAGATTGGGAAATGGCTATTTGGCACATAGTAGGTTTTTGATAAGTACCTGTTGACTGATGAATTAATATATGAAGATGACACACTGCAATTATGCAATAAGGAATGATGAAAATAAAGAATTAAGGGAAATGAGGTGATTTTAAGAGGAAAGTGAAATATTTAGACCCAGGAGAATAACATACACAATGATTTGAATGATATAAATGAAAAGATCACAAAAAAGGAAGCTAAATTCTGAGTAATTGAAAAACTAATAGATTTCAAAAAACACATAATGCCCTATAAGTCTTACCAAAGAAGTGGGAACTAACTACTATGGTACATTGCTGTATATATATTATCAAATGAGATCACTCTATATTGAGTATTTTTAATTAATTATTCTTTGTCACAAAAGAATTTTTGAGGAAGACAAGAGGGAATAAGAAGAAGAAATGACTGTGATGTAAAAACAAAAGGCATCAAGAAAAGTTTTAAAAAATGGATTGTCACAGTCTTTCGACAAGCTCCACATCTTGCTCTTTAGACTAATGTTAACTTCTCAGTCTGAATCTTTGACTTGAAAATATCTGTTTCCATTCAGCAAGTATCTTTTGGTTTTCTCTTTGTTTTTAAAATGTTGGTTGTAAAGTAGATGTCCATTGATTAGGGAAAACCAAAACAAATAATGACACATGGATATAATGGAATATGATCAATACAGAAAAGCATGGAGTAACTTAGATAAACTGATGCAAAGTCAAGTAGGAAGATTCAAGAAAACATTCTACACACTGA
>CM053582.1:261748174-261802192 GCA_028627135.1 Pseudochirops cupreus
CCCCCCCCCCCCCCCCCCCCCCCCCCCCCCCCCCCCCCCCCCCCCCCCCCCCCCCCCCCCAATGTATTACTTTTCAAATTGTTTTTTTTCTATTTTTCTTCTTTTATTTAAAAAATGTATTTGATATATGAGATGGCTCTGTGAAGGTTAAATAAAGCAAAAACAAATAAGAATAAATTTTAGGTTTTTTAAAAAATTCAAAAAAAGTTAGTTGAATTTAAATAAGATAATTTAGGACTGGGGGTGGCCTAAAAGACATTCTGATCCAAACTTTTCTTTTCCAGAGGAACCTGAGGCCAAGAGAGATTAAAGGACTTGACTATAGCTATACAAGGACAAAGTAGAAGGACAAGTATTTAAGATTAGCTCCTGTACTTCTAACCTGATGTCTTTTCCACTAAATCACATTATAGTCTTTAGTCCTTTGAATGCCAGATCCCCAGAGAAACCTTCCTAACAAACCAACAGATCCTTTTCATTTGTGTTTATATAATTCTTGATTCAAATCCTGAAACTCTCTTCAGATAAAGAGTGTTTTTTCTTTCTCAACACTAAGCTTGTCTATTCACCAGCTTACCTATGCTCTTGACTGGGGCGTGGGGAGGAGGGAGGAGTTAGTGCAAAACAAAGACACACACACACATTAGAATTGCAAAACAAAATGCTCTCTGACTTCTGAAAGGAAGGGTTGTTACTAACTGGAGATGGAGTAAGACTTCTTCAAGGAGGAGATGGCACATGAGTTAGATTTTGAAGGAGGGCCAGCAGGAAAGAGAGGGAGGAAGGGTATTCTAGGCAAAGGTAATAATGTGAGTTGTCACAGAGGTCTGAAATTGCAAGGTCTTTTTTCTGGGAATATAGAATAGTCTTATGTGACTAGAATATAAGATGCATAAAAAAGTCAAGTCAAGAAGTTAACAAGCACTTATTAAGGACTTGCTATGTGTCAGGCATTGTTCTAAGTACTGCAGAAAAACTAATATGAGCCAAGACTGGAATGTTAGCTTGGAACTAGACTGTATAAAGTCTAGAATTCTGGGCAGGAGAACTTAAATGTTACTTGATAGGCAATGAAGAGCCACTGAAGATTTTTTTCAAAAAGTGACATGACCAAATCTCCACATGAGAAAGATTATTTTGGCAGTTCTGAAGAATGAATTGGAAGGGAGAAGTAGAAATATTCTCAAGAGGCTATTGTAATAGTCCAGATGGTAGTGATGAGGATGTAGAACTAAACTAGGATCATGACAGTGGGAGTAGAAAAGATGGGACATATGCAAGAGATATTACAGGGCAGGGGGAAAAAAAGTCTTCCTGCTCAAATCTCTCCCCTTTTCACTGTGTCTTATGAAGCTGTACGGACAGCTTTCAAATTGATTCCCCTGAAGTTCAGGTTTGACTATAGTACTCCTCCACCCAACAAACTCCAGTGGCTTCCTATTGCGTATAACCTCTTCTGTTTAGTTTTTAAAGCCCTTTTAAAGCAATCTGGCTCCATACTTGCTTTCCAAATTTAATTATGCATTACTCCACTTCCACACATTCCATTCAAACCTAACTGGCTTCCTTTCTGTCCCTTACGCATCACACTCTATTTCCCATCTCTCTACTTTTACATTGGTTATCCTCCATACCTGGAATGAACACTGACTTCAGTGCTACTTTTTAGAATTCCTTGTTTCCTTTCAGAACTCCAGTAAAGTATCACTTTCTACATCAAGATTTTCTTGATCTGCCATCCACCCCAAATACTAGATCCTCATAACTTCCTTCCCCCACAATAAATTATCCATTCTCTATTTTATATAAATACCTAATGTTTATTTTGCATTTATTTAGTATAGATATATTTATATTCCTGTCTCCATTTGTAGAATGGGTATCTCTTGAGGGCAGGACCTATTTCATTTTTGCCTCTTATATAGCCAGTGCCTAGAGTAAAGTAGATATTCAATAAATTCTTGACAATTGATTTACTGATCAGATAAATGAAGAAATGAAAAGGGTTTAGTAAGAATCAAAGACAATTCCAAGGGTTGGAATATGGAAAATCGAATGAATAGTCATACTATTGATAATATACATTTGTATGGAAACATACATATATAATATGAATGTATATGTATGCATATATACACACATAAACATATACATGTGTATGTGTATAAAAGAACAGGTTCACGGTTAAATTTAGTAAGCTCTGGGAAATTTGCAATTTCATGTCCCAATGGGATAGTCAAATGGAGGTGTCACGTAGACAGTTAATGATACAGATCAAAAACTCAGCCAAAAATTCAGATCTGTAGCTGCAGATTTAGGCGTTATCTACATGGAGGTTGGAGTTACAGGCATGAATGAAATTGCCAAGGGATATGGAGTGGAAAAAAAAAAGAGAAAGAGAGAAGAGAGCCAAGAACAGAAGCTTGGAAAACGCCCACCTTAAGTATTCAGAAAAAGGATAAAAAGCCAACAAGAGAAAGATTGTTTAGAAATGATGGAAGCACTAGGAGAGCATTATTTCTCTGAGGCCTAAGAATGTGTGGTCAACAGCTTCAAATGGTTCCAAAAGTTCTAGGATGTATCTTTTACCCAGCTAATACCTCACTGCTGATGAGGTTATCACTTGGGCTGCACTCAACCCCTGGACGTGGCCTTCAAAATATCAAGGGAAGCTTGCCTGTCTACACAACCCTCACAGGCAATTTCTTGGCCTCAGAGATGGAAGTAATGGAGTGGCAGGGGGAGGATAGTTAAGTCATCCTTTAATCAAGTGGAGAAGTTCTTAGATCATGCCAAGTTCCAGGACTAAGATGGGACACTGAGTCAAAAAACAGTGAGAAATAGAACCAAAACATGGAGGACCAAATTCAGGCTTTCATTGGTCTATTAAATTGTATGGACTGTGCAGATCTGGGTTTGAGGGAACAAGTCTCTATCAACCCTGAGCACCTTTCACTGGTAGAAGGACTCAATCTTAGGATAATACCATATGTCTAGAAAATGCATAGGTCCCTGGAAGTCTATTAGATATAGGAAGAGGCAAAAAGAATTGTCTTGACCTCATTTTGGGTGTGAGTCCTTTGTACTGTGCATTTTTTTCAAGTTAAATTAATTTGTTGTTCAGTCATTTCAGTTATGTCAGACTCCTCTTGATCCCATATGGGGTTTTCTTGGCAAAGATACTAAAGTGGTTTGCCATTTCCTTCCCCAGCTCATGTTACAGAGGTAACAGAGTTAAGTGACTTGCCCAGGTTCACACAACTAGGAAGTATTTGAGGTCAGATTTGAACTTAGGAAGATGAGTCTTCCCGACTCCAGGCCTAGCATTCTATCCACTACGCCATCTAACTTCCTCCTAGTTAAATTAATACTGTCTTATTTTTGATGTTATGTAAACCTGAATGCTTGCATAAGAGCTGAAGGCTTTTGCTTTTTTTTACGAGAAACCTAAACCTGAGTCAGATTCCAATATCCATAGAAAACATCCTTATTCAGGGTCTGAGTAAAGGAGAATTCATGTGGGAAAAGCCCCTAAGCTTGAACTCAGTTCAATGTGAGCCTTGGTAGGTGGCACAGTGAATAGCACCCTAGGCTTGGAAGTAAGAGGATCCATCTTCATCCAGCCTTAGACACTTAGTAGCTGTGTGAACTTGGGCAAGACACTTAACCCTTTTTGTTTCAGGTCCTCCTCTGAACAATGAGCTGGAGAAGGAAACAGCAAATCACTCCAATATCATTGCCAAGAAAACCCCACAAAGAGTTACACATGACTGAAAAACAACTGAACAACAACACCAAAAGAGCTATAGTTCTGGCCCATGGGATGTGGGCAAAAGCAAAGAAACCAGTAGCTGCAGAAAGAAAGAAGATGCATGAAAGAAAGGAATGATTGCTGGATCAAAGCCTAAAAAGAGGTAGGAAAAGATCATCCAAACTAGCAGAGGGATTCCTTCTAGTAAGGAGCAGCAATATCTTTTATTCTGTGCCTAGAAGAAAGGACAAAAGAGTGAGTGACAATGCAAAGAAGCTTTGAGAAGCAGAGGTACTTAATGTGATCTATGTTTTACTGTATTTTTATTTATTTTGCTAAACATTTCCCAATTGCATTTTATTTTTATTTATTTAATTAATTAATTT
This sequence comes from Pseudochirops cupreus, assembly GCA_028627135.1. Lineage (NCBI taxonomy): Eukaryota > Metazoa > Chordata > Mammalia > Diprotodontia > Pseudocheiridae > Pseudochirops > Pseudochirops cupreus. The sequence continues at coordinate 261,752,312 of CM053582.1, forward strand.
TATTTTTTGGTCAGGCAATGGGGTTAAGTGACTTGCCCAATGTCACACAGCTAGTAAATGTCAAGTATCAGAACAGATTTGAACTCAAGTCCTCCTGACTCCAGATCTAATGCTCTAACCACTGCACCACCTCATTGAAGAAGGAAGCTATGCCATATGCTGGGAATGTGGGGATTAGAGGCATGGTTAGTGGTAAGAAAGGGAGGGGGGAAGGAAGGCTTGGGACAGGCATTGTGGGAAATGGGAAACAGCTGAAGTAATAAACTATAAAATAGTCAAAAGTAAAAGTAGCTTGATTTTTGTAACTTTTTCTGGTAATACTCAATCACCAGGGAAAAAGACCCGAGATGCATCCTGGTTAGTTGTACCCTAGTCTTGACTTGTCATGGCCAACCCAATCAAGGAACTGGAAAGTCTACTTGTATCTGTTTCCTCCTTCCTATTCTACACTAATCCAAAGGTAGGAACCACTTATTCTCTCACCCTCTGAGGAGCTCCTAGCACCTAATAGATGTGATTTACACTTGGCAAATGCTTGGCAAATGGTTTAAATAGCGACTTAATTAAACATTTGCATAGTTGTTACAGTGAGGTTCAAGGATAAGCACAGACCTGTAATTACAGGTAAGCAAGGGAGACAATTAAGTAGGGTCCAACATTTATAGGGGCCTAACACAGGAAATTTGTTAATTATCCTTTATGTATATAAATGCAAATATTTTTAATACCAGCAAACCTCCAAAGTTTAAGAGCATTTACTTTCCAAAAAGTGGTGACGTGTTACTGTGGAGTCTTGAAGACTCCTTTGTATGGTCAGTAACCTGGGGGATGGGTTCAGGGGCAAGGGAGGGGAACTGTCCAACCACAAGGGCATGTAATTTTTTAAAAACCTATCTAGGCCCACTCAGAGCAAACAAGCTTTATGAACCCAAGACAATCTACAAATTTTAATTTGCACTGATAAAGCAATCCCAGAAAGACCTACGACTATGTTCACAAAATAAGGCAGATGAGTTACAAGAGAGCTTTCCTTTCAGTCTAGTTGAAGAACAAGTCCCTTCAGGTAGAGACCTGATAAACAATCATTAACCTCCAAGAGGAAATTCATAAAAATCTTGAAAACTACCTGCCACATCCCCTTACAGCTGTCAAGGTAACAGCCAAGTGAAGATTTTTGCCCAAAGGCCCTTGACTGATTACCAGATTATCATCCTAGATGCCACAGGTATTCATCTGTCTGCCACACCTCCTTCTTACTGTACTGAACCTCCAGAGGGCTGATCAGCAATGTTGATTGAAGAACCACCAAGTGCCAATCACTCAGTAAAATTCAAGGGAGCTTGTAAAAGAAAGAGAAGGCAGGATGACAAACACTGAGGAGCTTGAGATCTAACTGGGGAGACTAGACATATCTACAAAACAGCACACCTTTCTTCTTTATACAGGACACAGTAATGGAAAGCACCCAAAGAACTGAGTCTTGACTTTGAGGAAACAGTGTGACAGAGTAAAAAAAAAATTCTGCATTTGGGATAAAAGGATTAGACAAATCCTCGATCTGCCCCTTAAATACATATAAATACATGCATGCATACATACATACATACATAGATATGGGGGAAGGTCAGGGTAGGGGATGTATGTATATGTATATATATATATGTGTATATATGTGTGTATGTTTGTATATAATATAAAATTACTATGTTATTACTATATGCCCATATACACATTTATATAGTTATAGAATTATATAGATCTATACCTCTATTAACTATATAGACATATATCTCTATATAGAGATATATCAATCTATATAAACATAAAAAGTCTATAGAGATATATAAATATGACCTCTCTATGTATGTATATATGTACACACACATATATTTACATATACATAAATACACAGCTATATTGCTCTTTAGGTATATAGATATATATGTGTAGAGGGAGATATCTATAGATTTATAGAAATATATATGCGTGTATATGTGTGTGTATATTTGCTCAAAGTTATGTCCAGCTCCTGTTACCAGACAGAGGCACACTAGTCAATCAACTAAAGTCCAACAGTCACAGTGGCCCAATATATAACACTTTCTAATGATTCTTTGTATTTGTCAATGTACATTTTTATGGGAAAATAATTTCTCCTCTGTGGGCCTCAATTTGTCTTTAAGTGAAGGGATTGAACGAGATGACCTCTGAGTGCCCTTTCAACTCTAAACCTATGATCCAGCAGAGCATAGCAGACATGGTAGTGGACTTGGAATCAAAAGACCTAGATACAAATCCTGCCTCTAATATTTAAGTCACTTAACCTCTCTGTGACTCATTTTGCTTGTCTGTAAAATGGGGAAAGGAGTGGAAGAGGTTAGACTTAATAGCCTCTATAATTCATCCCCATTCTAAGTTCTTAGGATCCTATGGTCTCATAAGTTGACTAGTTCTATTGCCTTGGAAGAAAATTATAGTGCTGCTCACAAAAATAAGAGCAGGTAGCATTTTAAAAGTGCACATACTGTGCCTGGTGGTAAAAATGTGTAACTTCCCTACTGGAGTCCAATGCACCTCAACAGAAAAAGTTGACCAAAATAACTCAGGCCTGGAAGTGGGATGAGCTGGCCCTCACAATAGAACCATACTTACCAAAAGAAAAAAAAGAAAAAAAAACCCTAGGGAACAGTAGACAGCCCTCCACTAAGCAAAGCAACTGAGGGGAGTCATAACATCTAGATGAGTAAATGCTTAGAGCAACTTAAAAATAAACCTGAATGGGAGCAGAGACAGGCAAATCTCTGCTGAGGTGCACGGCACATGTGGTAACATGCAGAGTGGAGCTTGACAGTCATCTGTGGGTGGACTGGAGTGTAATTTGAACTAAACTGAACCAAAGAGAGTGGGTAGTTCTGCTTTTTTACAATGAGATATTAGCACCACTTAGGATTAGGTTCAAAGGTAAGGCCTTGTTTCCCCAGACTGTATGCCGACTTCAGTGTCTCTTCTTCCTCTCCTCAAATATTTTTCTGGGGAGCATTTTATTTCCTGGGAGCAACGTTTCCCTGCAGCCTCCCCTCTGGAAAAGATACTATAAGAGTATGTCAAGGCAGGAGCAGGAAGGGAGAGGAATGAGAATGTGGCAAATATCCACAAGAGAGAAATAAAAGACAATTTGTATTTAGAACAACCAGAATAACACATTTGCCTCATTAACAGGATTTTTGAGGCAAACAGAGAGTGAGGATTTATTTTTTTTCCCCTGGAATTATCCAAATAATTGACTCAATTCATCACTTTTCTTTGCTAGCATACAAACTGCCTCTGACTAAAGCATCTATGCCTCTTATCTAACTTCTCTTTCTCCACCTTGTTTAACCTTATATGAAGTCCAACATACCCCTGGGGAATGTAAACCCAAGAGCATCAGCACATGCTGAGAAGGGCTTTGGTGTTATTGGGCTCAGAGAAAAAACTCTGGATTGAATTCAATCCAGTTCAGTCCAATCCAATTTAATTCTATAAGCACCTGCCATGTGCAAGGCACTGTGCTGGGCACTATAAGAATAAAGACCAAAACTAAATTAATTAATTAATTAATTAATTGAAATAACTCCTGCTCTCAAGGAGTTTGCATTCTATTGGGAAAATATAGCGTGCACAAGTGAGTAAGCACAAACTATATATGCAAAGCAATACAGAGCATTTTCAAGAGGAGACTGAGAAAGTCCTCATGTAGGAAGTGATGCTTGAGTTGTGCTTCCAGAGAATTCCCCGTAGGAACTCTAGGAGGCAGATATATTAGCAATGATGCTTTCCAGATACGAGGTACCACTTGACCACTTGTGCTAAAACACATAGATTTCATAAATAGAGAAAAACCAGAAGGCTGACTCGACTAGAATGGAGAATGAATGAAAGTGAATAATATGAGAAAGACTGGAAACACTGAATTATAGGATTATGGATCCATAGCTAGAAGCGCCCTTGGAGAGCACCTGTTCCAACTCCTTCATTTTATAGATGAGAAAATGAGGTCAGAGAAGTGCCTTATCCAAAGTCATACAGGCCAGCAGACAGAATTCATATTCTGAAAGACTTTAAATGCCAGGCAAAGGAGTCTACCTTTTAATCCTAGAGGTGATAGTGAGCCATTAAAGATTTTTCAGTAAGTGGAGGTGACATGATTATATCTATGTTTTAGTAATACCAATTTGGTAGCTGTATGCAATATGGACTGGGGAGAGGAGAAACTAGAGAAAGAGGTAACAGAAGACTATTTGTAGTCTTTGCTAGAAGTGACAAGAGCCTGAAAAAGGGTAGAGGCTATGTGAGTGAAGAGACCCCAAATTTCCACTGACTTAACACTTTGTGAAACTCTTTTGTCCAGAACTAGTTGAAACACACTCAGGCTTTTTGTCCCATTTGTTCTGGAATGGCCTAAGGAACATTCAGACCAATTAGCCTGAGAGAACCATGGCAGAAGGGAAGGGAGAGCAGAGACCCAGGGGCAGCCCATAACCCCTTACTGACACATGGAATGTTTCCCACAAGTGAATAAAATGTTTCTATGACAAGGTACCGTGGGAAGAAAATTTTTGCTAGATGACATATGTAAATGTCCTCCAAACTATGTATCTAGCAAATGGCATTCCCACCCTGGCTTAGTGTCACTCCAGACTGTACTCAGTGTCTTCGTGAGGGCCCCAGGCTATGGCAAGCTTATTGTACAGCATGAAACAATGCTGCCATTGTAGGGAGACTCCGTAAGACTCAATCAGAGGCAAGATCAGTATGCATCCTTAACAGGGTTGGAGAGTTATTTCTAAGCTTCTCTAGAATGGGGATGGAAAGTGATATCATCAGGATGACATATTTTGTGCCTGACATTTACAACCAACATTTATGTTTATCCCTATCTGGGCACCCTTGTGTGTACTTCTGTATTCCTATTGCCAAGGGAGAATTAGGAGAGTATCCTAGAGACCTGATCATTATAAAGTCCATATGAGAATTTTTGTAGAACAATACTCCAGATGAACAAAGCAGGGAGACCAGTTTGTCACAAATGTAATACAGTGATAAGTGTCATATAGGCTAAACCAGGGAGTCTAGCAAGAAATAAGAAGTATTATGGATGTACCAAAAATTTCTATTTAAAATACCCTAACCAACCTTTTTTCCCCTCATGCACATGGAGATGGGAAGTGGAAGAAGAACAGACAAAGATACAACTAGACACAGACCTAACAGTCAAGAAGAATAAGGATAGGAATTAGACCTGTGATTCACTGGCACAAATAACTCTTAAATGATGCAAGTCCTTCTACCCATGCAAGTTGGCACCTTCTTTGCAAGTGGTTGCTCACCCTTCATTTTCAAAGAGGACGAGTCACAGGGTGATGTCTTGATTTGTACCTGAGTTAGATTTAAGCGAGGCAGAGTTGCTCCAAACCTTACTCTTTCTTCCAGAGTCACTGAAGTCCAGTACAAAAGTGAGGACAACTGGTGATGGTCTGAGACAGTCAGTCTTAGAGATAGTTGGAGCTCTGAGAGAGATTAAGGCACTTGCTGGGAGTCACAGAATAAGTATGGATTAGAGACAGGAGTTGAAAGCAAATAAAATTTTCAAACATGATGTAACAACCCCTTTTGACATTTCTATTTTTCTTTTCAACCTGAGATTTCTCCAGGGTTCACCTGTATAGATCTAAAAGGACTTGGTGGTTCAATGATCTGGGTTTTTTGGTTGAACTACAGGATCCTAATGAATTCATCTGACTTTGCCATTCCTTAGTTTCCCAATCTCATTAACCAAGAAGCATTATTAACATAAAGCTCTGGTACTTGATGCTATGATAAATGAACTAAACTGGTCTAGGCCTTGCCCTGTGGGCATTTACACAGTAAAATAAGCATCATGAATGGACAGGCAGGAATTAATATATATGTACACTACATGACAGAATTGTTAACACAAAATTCAAACCAATAACATCCGTGGATATGCGTGGGGGGGGGGGGAAGGGAGAAGGAGAGGGAGAGAAAAAGGCATACATTTTTTAAAAGATGTCCTTCAGGCTGATGTAGTCATCAGTATCTCAGGCTGCTAAGTATTTGTGGAAATGGGAGAAAGCCATCTTGTTCTAACTCCTTATTGTGTCTCACCTCTTGCTGTGGCCATTGCTTGACCACTAGAGGAGTGACAGAGTGGCTTGTATGGTGGTAAACAAACATCGACCTCTCTGTCTGGCACTTCAATGCTTTCACAACTTGCCTCAGCCTTTTATTCATGACTCCCATTTACAAAACTCCATGGTTCAACTCAAGGAGGGTACTTACTGTTCCTCACACAAGTTTTATCTTCAGCTCTTGCCTTTGTAAGTGCCTTGCCTTAAATGAACTCTCTTCTCACCTCTGACTCTCAGGATCCCTAGTTGACTCAAGCACCATCCTATGCCACTATCTACAAGTGTCTTCCCCAAAATTCCCTTGGATTTGTTTTGTATTCATGTTTAATGTTCCTATATACCTACATAGTCTCCCTGACACTCCCACTCACCTACTCCCAGCCCTGACCCCAGTTTTGGCTATTTTACTTTGTCTTTGAATCTCCAGGCCTTAACTAGGTACTTAATTAATGCTTGTCTTTGAATCTCCAGGCCTTAACTAGGTACTTAATTAATGCTTGTATGCATGCTTGTTTGACTGCATTTCATATCCTTTGATGGCTAGGCAGAAAAGCTTCTGCCAATAGTGATCCAATGAGAGCTGATGATTACTTTCTACTTTTAGAAGCTAGTCTTCTCCGGGAAGAGATCTCATATAGACTGTCACATAGAAATATTGAGGTGATATGAGAAGTCCTGACAGCAGTAAAGAATCATGATACAGGGGCAGCTGGTGCAGTGAAGAGAGCACTGACCCTGGAGTCAGGAGGACCCGAGTTCAAATCCAGTCTCAGACACTTTACACACTTACTAGCTGTGTGGCCTTGAGCAAGTCACTTAACCCCAAATGCCTTACCTTCTCCCCTCCAAAAAAAAAAAAAAGATTCACTATACCTCTTCATGACAGTAGAATCTATAGGGCTTATATAAAAACCTGTGTCTCTTATGGGGCCATAACAATGGCTACTGTTGTACCTGGACCTTTTCATTAACTCTGGAGCCAAAGGGATCTGATTCTCACTTCCTCATCAGAAAATGATTAAAAGCCACTCTATTAAAATTCTAACACCTCCTATTGGACATATAAATTAAAATGTATTGTCCCCTAAAATGTAAAGATATTTATAGAAAGTGTCATGGGTAATTATATTCATTCATTCAAAAAGAATTTGTGTTTATTATGTGCTAGAAACTGTGTTACACTGTGTACACAAAGACACAAAGAAAAACAGACTATAACCTCAAGGAGACTACGTTATTTGGGGGTAGACAGGGTTGAGGTGCCTGGGCAACATATATACGTATAAGTAAATACAAAGCACATTGAAAGTAATTTTCAGGATGGGGTAGAGGGCAGCAGGGAGTGGGGGTCTGGAAGGACACCTACAAGAGGCGTAACTGAGCTGAGTGATGAAGGAGGCTAGGGATTTTATAGGGGAGGGGTGATGGGGTATGATTCAGGCATGGGGTACAGCATATGCAAAAGCACAGAGTTAGGATATGAACTGCTGTGCACAGGAAAACACAACCAAGGTCAATTAGGTTGGAATGTAAAGTCTAAGAAGGAAAGTATTATGCAATAAACTTTAAAGATGAATTGAAGCCAGATCATGATGGGAAAGAGAAAGGGAGAGGAAGAAGGAGGGTGGTGAAGGGGAGAGGGAGAGAGAGGGAGAGAGGGAGAAAGAAAGAGAAAGGGGGGGGAGAGAGAGAGAGAGAAGATGGAGAAGAAAAGAGAGGAGAGGGAAGAGGAGAGAAATTTCTCAGATACACACATACATTGGAGTTAGGATGTAAACTATCCATTAAAGGAGAATGTGCATTAACCAGTCATATAGGAGGAGAAACCAGAAAGTTCAGTGTTACAAAAACCTAGGAAGGAGAAAATATTAGTTCATTGAAGGGAGTGTGATCATGTCAAATGCTACTCAGAAGTTGAGAAGGTTAGGGGTTTGTCAAGAACCTTTGATTTGACAATTAAAAGATGATCAATAACTTTGGAAAGTATAATTTCAGTTGAGTGTGATATAGTCAGAAGAAGTGAATGAAAGGAGAAACAGAGGCAGATTGTGTATACAGCTTTTTCAAGAAATTTAGCTATGAAAGAAAGGAAATAATTTGAATGGTCAGGTGTCACTAAGGGAACAGTAGAGAAGGACAGGTTGGAAAATTAGAGAAAAGGGGTTTGATTGCAGGGGCAAGCTGTCAGAGAAGATAGAAAGATATGGAATCAGGAATGCAAAGAGATTTACTGAAATTGCCTAGGAGAAAGGTCACATCTTCATGAAAGACTAGATAAAAGAAGGGAATATAGAAAAAGTGACTTTGAAACCTACAACAGGGGAAAAGGCAGGGTTCTCTTTTCTCATTAAGGTATAAAATGAGGTCTTCTGTTGAGAGGGAGTGGGGAGTGACTGGTGTGATAGGTAAAAAGAGAGAAGAGAAGGGTAAAAGGATTGACTTGCTTCACTGAGCGTCCAGTTGAAATTGGTTAAAATAACATTTGTAGTAACCCAACAGCAACCAATAGAGTGAAATGTTTCTGAAACCTTACAGTAGCATATAAGAGCAGGGAAGGTAGATGGTGGAAGCAATCCAGGGTTGGGGTTTGAGTGTGTGATCACTCTGCAAAAGAAAGCTTCAACCCCCAGAGACTCGAAAAATACTTGAACAAATTGCACTAATTTGCTGAAAACTGGTACTCAAATGCTTCTGTGGATCCACCATCTTGTCACTGTGGACATTCTACAAATGCAGTATGGCATAATGCATAGGGTGTTGTTGGACTTGGAGTCAAGAGGACCTGGGTTTGAATCCTACCTCAGACACTTAATAATTGTGTGACCTAGGACAAGTCACTTAACCCTTTTCTGCCTGTTTTCTTATCTGTCAAGTGAAGAGATTGGTCTCTACAAAATGTAGGAACTTTTCCAGCTCTAAATTGATAAGTTCTCAATCTATTAACATGTTCCCATCCTGTGTGATTTTCATCCTTATATTTCCAAATGTATACTATGTGCTAGAAGCCTTCATCTGATTGTTTTAATGTGTCTTGGGAACTAATTTATCATTATGACTGCCTGCTATCTTATATTCTGATGATAACAGTTCATCATTCATGCCCCACCCCTGTATGTGAGTACATCCTAGGGCCCTCTTCTCTCTTTCTCCCACCTCTATCCATTCTTTCTCTTATTGTCTTATCCTCTCTCTTTTTTAAAAAACACTTAATAAACATTTATTGAATGAATGAATGAATGAGATCCCAATGGCCCCTAACAGTACCACATACCCAGTGTTTGAGCACGGAATATAGCATAGTCTAGTACAGTGGTTCTCAACCTTCCTAATGCTGCGACCCTTTAATAGTTGTATGTGGGCATATCGGCATGTGGGCGGACCTGCCTGGAGACAGATAGAGGAGCAGTGTCTTGGTTCCTAAGACCATCAGAAAGTGTTTTCTGATGATCTTAGGTGATCCCTGTGAAACGGCTGTTTGACCCCCAAAGGGGTCGCGACCCACAGGTTGAGAACTGCTGGTCTAGTAGGAAGAATATTAAACTTGTAGTCAAAAGTCCTGGGTTCAAATCCTATCCTACTTAATACTGTGACCTGAGGCAAGTCTTTCTCTCAGCCTCTCTGGGCTCCAGCTTCCTTAGCTTTTGAATAAATGACCTCTGAAGGCCCTTTCACTTCTAACTATGCTATTCTTACTATGATTCTCAAAAGTTGGAGGATTAATGCTGACTTGGAATTTCAGTAAGAAGTAGTTAGGTGACACAATGGATAGAGCACTAGATTTGGAATCAGATCAAATCCCTTCTTCTAAGCACCCACTAATTGTAAGACCCTGAGAAAGACAACCAATCTCTCAGCCTTAGTTCTATCATCTGTAAAATGGAGATGACAATAGCATTCACCTCACAGGGTGGTTTTGACAACTAACTGGGAGAGCACTTGTAAAGCATTTTGTAAACCCTCAAGAGCCATTACAAATGCTAGCTGCCATCATCATCATCATCACCATCACCAACTGGTACATTAGACATTGGGTATAATGAAAAGAAAGCTGAGTGATATCCTTCCCTTCCTTCTGTCTCCCCTCTCTCCTTCTCCTCCTCTTTCTTCTTCTTCCTCTTCCTTCCTCCTCCTCCACTGTTGTCGTTGTCTTCATCTCCTTCTCCTTCTCCTTCTCCTCCTCCTCCTCCTCTCTCTCCCTCCCTCCCCCCACTTGCTTTTCTGATTACACACACACACACACACACACACACACATACACACACACATGCTGCATTTTTATGCTATAGACCCCTTTAGTAGTCTAGGGAAGTCTACCCCTTTTAAAAATATTTTTAAATGCATAAAATAAAACATAATATTACAAAGGAAACTAATCATATTGAAATATTGAAGGGGGAAAATGCAAGATTAAAGATTCTAGGTTAAGAATTCCTATGTTATAGGGTGTCTTACCCACCACCTTGCATTTGTCTTGCATACAAATTATCATCAGTAATATGTCATAGCCTGCTGTACCTCACATTCAACTTTCCTCTGCACTTTGAGTCACTTGCAATTTTGAGTCTTCTTGGATTGTGGTTACTCACAATTTACAAGCATGTTATACCACTGGATAACTGATGCAATACAGAGATTTTGTGTTGTTACAGTTAACAACATTAATGTAGGAATATCATACTGTTCCCCCAAATTAATGGTCTACTACTGAATTTTGTGTCCAAGATAAGAATGTGTATTGGGGAAGAATACCTAGCAGCCTATTTTGAACTGAAGCAAAACTAGAGTATCAAAATCATGTTCAAACCCCAACTGAACCAAAACACTGTTTCACATAGTTTGAATTCCTAATGACCAATCTCTATTGTCTTTGCTTGGGAAGCCCAGAAGACACACAGTGTCCCTCAGGGACTATGTCTCTGCCTTCAGTCAAAGAACAATGGTGGGCTTGATTCCAGCCTCTTATGTCCAGCCAGTACATCTGCTTTCAACCACCTCCTCTTCCTTTTATGCCCCTTCTGGGTTCAACAGTATCCTTGTGGACCTCCTTGTCAATTCCCACTGTGCTTCCTTTTTTCCTGCTGCCATAAATGCTGCTAGCAGTTGGCACACACATTTCTCATGCTCCCAAGATAGGAATCAAGCTGTGAGATGCCAGCAAGAAGGAAGGAGGAAGAGAGAAAGAAAAAGAAATATAAGATCCTCTCCTGGGGCAGTGTGAATTTGGCCCTGAGTTACTTACTTAAGGGACCTGAATTTTCAGAGATGGATTAGCTCAATTCTTTCAGTATGACTCTTAAGAACTGGGTATTGGGGAGGTAGGGGCACTAAAAAAGTAGGTGTAGTCCACCCCCTCAAAACTCAGAGGTAAACTGGTGGCTTCATTTCTATACAGGAAAGGCTCAGTGCCAGATGTGGCTGAATGAGTTCATAGCGTGCAGTTCTGGTACTAATACAAAACCATGCACACACGCATATATACACAGAGACATCAGTGAAATACAGTCACTTCTGAGATGGAAAATAGCAGCCTTATATAACCACTCTGCTGAAATTCAAAGCATTCTCCTGACAGAGAGGCGACAACACCATTTACTGGGTCACCCAAAATACTTAGGCTTGTTCCAGGATTTTTCTTGGGAAAAAGCTCCTTCAGACTCACTTAGTCCTGATAAGATCACAGCCTTCAGTGTCTTAGCTCAAACCCCCACCCACTGCCTAATGCCAAAAGTGGCTGCAGAATGCCTCTCATATCCTGTTTTTGCTGTTTACTTATCATTCTCTCAATCAAAACTGCTGTATGAATGTATCCCATCTTCTTAAACACAGGTGCTGCTTAACTACATGAAAGAAAAATTGAGCCAGTGAGCTTGGCCAACTCTGCACCTCACCTTCTATTCCTGTAAAATGGTTACAGTTCTAAATGCCTCTGACTTCCTGAGATAGTTGATATGAAAATGAACAAGATGGCAGATGTTATGTGCTTTGAGGTCCTTTATCAAAAAATGTAATCATAGACAAGAACTTGCTATCAGAATCATTGAACTACATAAATAAGACAGGAGGCGCATGAGGCACTTGGAGGGTGCATGTAACTACGTAATATTTTTAGCAGATCTTATAAAGTAGACATTTGCTGTTGCTAAGGGCAGGGGCTAACTACAGACTATGTTGTAAAGTGTTCTTTATGTAGATTGGTTCTGAAATAAACCAGCCACATGAGGGCCAGTCTCCTGGGCACAGAGTTATCTTTACCAGGGAATAGACACCAGTTCTGAGTGAATGAGCTTCCAAGGATAATCTCAATTGACATTTCTATATTAATTGGCCAGTCTGGTTGCATTGTTCTAATGTGCATGATGTAACCACAGCCAAGCAGTGAAGAAATCAGCTTTTTTTTTTCACCTAGCATTATGAACTTATGTACAGCTGAAGGATTTACAGAGTTAGAGAGTAGATCATCTCTAACAGGTAAGACTATACAAAGCAAGGATATAGCCCATGATAAACAACACTAATGATGGATGTAAGGGCCTCACCACATCTCTCATCAAATGCTCATCCTGAAAATTCTGCTTTTCAGCTGGCCCTTGTAAGTACCAAATGATTTATATCAAGAAAACCAAGTTCTGTGTTATCAGTCAGTGACCAGTCTAAGCAAAAGTTTTTCAGTGAGAGGACCGGTGCTTGAACCCTTTCCAAAGCTCTGATCAGCAGTAGCAATAAGCTATGATGATGACGATTTGAGTGGGGGGCGGGGGGATGGGGAGAATAAATAAGGAAGCATATGACCAAAAAATAAAGCTTGCTCTGGGGTTGATTTCTTAGTGTCTGATTGTGATTGGATCTTCAAAATCCATTGTTAAAATTAGCTCCTGTGATAAGCCTTGCCTGATTAGACTCAGCTACTCGTATGACTCTTTAAATCTCTTAACAGAGACAGAGAAGAGATGTTAGCTGGCAGCAATTTCATATTAAAGGCATTCTTGCAACCATTAAAAAGGTGGGAGAAAGAAAAGGGGGGGGCATGGAAAGAGTTACAGAAGTGGGAACCCTAGCAACAGCCAGAGGGCCAAAGGGAAATCTGTATAGGACATAATCGTTTCTCTCTTCAGGAACACAGGGTAAGGGCAACACCTCCTATAAAGAGTGTTGACAAATTCTCTATGCATGTTGAAACATAAAAAAGCAGGAGCCAAAAAACAGGCCTGACAATGACTGGCCAACCAGAAGAATACACCTGTTCCTAATCACTCCCTAGCACATTCATTAGGAACTAGGTTATTTAAGGCATCACAAGAACAACATTGTTGCTGACCATCCCTAGGCCAACATTCACAGTTCTGGAGAAGCCAAAAGGATGGGATGGTGCCACACAAGTAGACTATATCTCAGGAGATCAGGACAGATGATTTTGGTTTTGAAGGTTCAGCTTCCATTGTGCATGTTTTTGACTCCCTAGAATTTCCTTCTGCAGAGTTTAGAGCCCAGAAGTCTAACATATTTGTATTGTGAGGAACAAGAGACCCAGGCATGGGAACGTCTTCTGTCTTAGAGCCAGGAAGACCGGAGTTCAAATTCAGCCCCAGAACCTTGCTAATTGTGTGATCCTAGGCAAGCAACAACTTTAGTTTGCTGTCAGTAAAAGGGGTGTAGCAATCCCCCTAACTCCCATGGTTGTTGTGAGAATCAAATAAGATAATGATTGTAAAGTGCTTAGCACAGTGCTTGGCGTATAGTAAGTGCAATATAAATGTTAACTATAACATATTATTATCATATTACATTATTATATAATGAGTATATATTAAATATATTTATTATGTTATATATTATAGTGTTATATAATAGTCATGTTATAATATATTTTATTATATTATATATTATAGTATTATATAATAATTACATAATATATTTTATTATTTAATTAATGTATTATATAGTATATTTTATTATTTAATTAATGTATTATATAATAATTATATTATTATCCATTATTTAACTTGAAAAGGCTACAAGCTAAGACTAAAGTGGAGGGAGAGTTGGTGTATGACTTTTTGTTTGCAGATGATTGTGCACTAAATGAATTCTCTGAGGCTGAGATGCAACAAAGTATGGGTGAATTCTCTGCTGCTTGTGCTAATTTTGGTTTAAAAATTAACACCAAGAAAACAGAGGTTCTCTACTAGCCAGTGCCACACTAACCATATGTGGAACACTTGGTTAGAGCAAATAGAGAAATTTTAACGACTGTGGATAAGTTCATTTACCTTGGCAGTATACTTTCCAGTTTTGTACATATAGATAATGAGGTTGATCACTCATTCCCAGAGGTAGCTTAGTGTTTGAGAGACTCCAAAATAAAGTATGGGAGAGAAAAGACTGACTACCAAACTGAAGGCCTACAGAGCCAGTGTGTTAACTTCATTGTTGTATGCCTGTATAACCTGGACAGTTTACCAGTGCAGTGCCATACCAGGAAACTGAATCACTTCCTTTAGAATTCTTTTAGGAAGATTCTGGAGATCACTTTGCAAGGAAAGATACTGGATACTGAGATACCTTTCTTGAACTGAACTACCAAGCATTCAAACTCTGCTGCAGAGAGCACAGCTCCAATGATCTGTCCATGTTATTTGGTTGCCAAAAGTATGTTTGCCTAAAAGATTATTTTACAGGAAACTCACACAAGGCAAGTGCTCACATGGAGGTCAGAAGACACAATACAAGGACACTCTCAAAGTCTCTTTGAAGAACTTTGGAATCATTTGTGAGACATAGGAAACACTGGTACAGGACTGCCCAGCATGGCATGCTACCATTAAAGAAGGCACTGTATTTTACAAACAAAGCAGAATTGCAATAACTCAAAAGAAACATGAGATGTGTAAATTTAGAGACATCTCCAATCCAAATATTCATGCCCAACCTGTGGTATAGTTTTCTGAGCTCATATTGGTCTGATCAGCCACAGTCAGACACACTATATCTTGACCCCAACATAGTAATGTCATTTTGGTACTCTTCAAGAACAAAGCATAACAACAAACCATCCATTGTCATCATCATTATCATCACTGTTGTTGTTTCCATGGGATAAAGTAATCCCAGGCAGGATCTAGTCTCAAATCACAAGACAAACCGAACAACAATGTGAAACGAACCTGAATTTTGCTGATTAGTTTGTGCTCTTAAATGTCTGGCTGAGACTTTTCCTAGCTATCACCTTTCAAAGTAGCAATACACATTACATTTAATTTAATGAACTATATTCATTTTCTGGTTTGTTCGTTTTTTTATGGTGACTGAATTTTTGCTAGTGTTGCTAAGTACATGTCTATCACTGCAGCTACATATAAAATCCCTGACACAAGTTTCAAAGTTTCTATTTCTTTTTTTAAATTTACTGTATAGTATTTAATAGATACATGTATATATCTATTGAATATGCAGGTAGATTACACAATAATTGCTGATTTCATTTATCATTAAATGAGATTGACACTTTATATATTCCAGAACATTTCCAATTACATGACTTCACATAAAATAACCTTCCTAAGATACATTTGTATCTTGTCAGTCCTTTGCTCAAAAACCCTCAGTGGCTCCCCATTGCCTATTAGATAAAATAGAAATTTCTTAATCTGGCACTCTAGCTCCTTTATTATCTGTACCAACCTATCTTCTGAGTCTTGTTTCACTTTATTTTTACATATTCTATATTCCAGCCAAATTGGAGCACTAGTTTTTTGTTTGACTTGCTTCATCTTTTCCTCTCTTACCTGTGTTTGAGTTGTTAATCCCCAGATTCTGAAGGCTCTCTTCATCTCTGAATGCTGAAATCCTTTTTTCCTTCTAGGTTCAGTTTGGGTGCTACTTGAACCATGAAGATTTCCCTAATTCATTTCCCTTCTCTCATCTAGAATAAATATCTTCATTCTTAAAACATTTCTCTCCAATGTCAAAACTATCTTATGGACTAGAATTAAACATCTTCCAAAAACTTATAACTCACTACTGTCAGCCACATCATCACAATTCAAATTTAACATATATTTATTAAGCACCTACTATGTGCCAAGAACTGGGCTGAGTTCTTTGGTAGAAAAAGAAAAAAAACCCAGTTATGCTTCCCAGAGTTTAAAATCAGATTGAAAGAATGTGTCATGTACTCATATAGAATAAAATAAAGTAGAATGAGATAAGGGCTAAGAAGACAAAGAGATTCATTCATTCAGCTCACATTCAGTTGGGAGAGTCAGGAAAGGCTTAATGGAGGAAATGGCAGAACCTGAGCAAGGTTTTAGAGAGAATGAAGGCTTTCAATAGGCAGAAGAGGAAAGAGAAGAACAATTCATAAGAGTAAGCTATAATATTATATGATCTCGGAACAGCTAGCCCAGTTTACCTGAAACTGGAGTACGTGAAGGGGAGTGAAATGAAGTAAGTTTGGAAAAGAAGGCTGCAGACAACTCTTGGGAGATATTCCACACACAGAGAAGGAATTTGTTGTTGGTGTGTTTTTATTTTACCCTGTGCGCAAAGGGCAAGGAGTGGGATTGAAGGGAGTGAGTGGCATAGTTAAACCTGTAAATTACAGAGTTCTTAACCAAGGGTCAGTGACCTTGTTTTTTCATATTTTAATAAATACATTTTATTATACCTAATTCCCTTTGTAATCAGGTGACACAATGAAATGTCTGGCCTGAAATCAAGAAGACTAATTTTTGTTAGTTCAAATCTGGTCTCAGACACTTACTAGCTGTGTGATCCTGGGCAAGTCACCCTGGGCAAGTCACTTAATCCTGTCTGCCTCAGTTTCCTCATCAGTAAAAAGAAATGGAGAAAGAAGTGGCAAACCACTACAGCATCTTTGCCAAGAAAAACCCAAACAAGGTCATGACGAGTCAGACACAACTGAAGAACAACTAAACAATAAAGTCCATAAGTTTCAGCAGATAGCCAAAGGGGTCTATGACACCAAAAAGATTAAGAACTACTGAATTAAAAAGATTATGTTTATGGAAATGTTTTACACGATTGCACATGTATAAACTATTATCAGATTGCTAACCATCTCAGGGAGGGGGGAGGGGAGAAGGAAGGAGGGATAGAATTTGGAACTCAAAACTCTTTTTTAAATATTAAAAATTGTTTTAACATAATCGGGGGAAATAAAATACTATAAAAAAGAAAAGACATTCTGGAAATTAAATTGAATGATATCCTATAGAATAATTAACACCTAATAAAATCAGTCTTAATGTTAAAAAAACAATTATGTTGGGAGTTACGTGCAAGCTGGACTGGAGAAGGAACAGACTTGAGGAAGGGAAACCAATCAGGAACCTATTAAAATATTCCATGCTAGTGGTAAGGAAGGCATGAACCAGGGGCATGGGTAGAGAAAAGAAGAGGGGAGATGAGATGGTGGTAGTGTGTGTAGAGAGACAGTAACAGATATGTGGGATGCTGCAAATCAACACTTGGTTGAGGATAAGGCAGAGATGTAACCATACAAGATTGCCAGGTCAAGTGATTGGGAGGATAGTTGTATGATCTATAGTAATAATGAGGTTAGAATGAAGGGAAGATTTTGATGACAAGATTATGACTTTAATTCTGATTATGTCGAGTTAAAGAAGTCAACAAGATATATGTGTGATATCCAGAAGACATTTGAAAATTCTGGACTAGAATTCAGTGGAGAGATTAAGACTGAAACACATAGATTTAGTAGTCATCTGCAAGGAGGTGGTAACTCATGGAGGGTTTGAGGGTTTGAGAACATGAGTGACTGTAAAAGGAGAAGAGAAATAACTGAGGACAGAGCTTTAGGAGACTAGAAGAGGAAATCTGACACATGGAAGTAAAGCTAAGAAAGAGAAATGTCATAGAAGCCAATGTATGAGGGAACGTTAAGGATGAGGAGGGGAAATATACCAGTGTGCTAACACTCAGGTTAAATACACCTGCATGATGGTAGGGTCAGAAGTCAGATTGCAAGGTGTCATGGCAGGAAAGAAGTAGGGAAATAAAAGCAGTAAGTGTAGACAACTCCTCAAAATTGAACAGTGAGGGGAAGAGACAATAAGGTGAGAACTTGGGGGAACAGACCTTTTGAGGATGAGGGAAACAAAGGGAGAAGGAGTGAATAGAAAAGAGCGAAACAAGGAAGGTTGTGTGAAAACATCAATTTGAAGTTAAGGAGGAAGAAAGATGATTCTCCTCTCAAAAGACTGCCTGAATCTTTTTTGTTAAAGTCCTAAGCGAGGTTATCTACTGAGGGAGTGGAAGGGGGAGATTAAAAGTGGGGGCTTAAGGAGAAAGGTGAGAGTTTATAACACAATGTGAAAGAATGTGATAGGATGTGAAAGAGGGAGGAATCCCATCCTCATGCAGTAATGAGGTGCCAGTTTAGATTAGATAATGAATTTCACCTCTTCCAACCTCAGGCTTCCTTCTCCCTCTCTTCTGCTGAGGACTATACCTCTTGCCCAAGGTCATTTGATGTCAACTCCTATTTCTCCTTCTCTTCTCAAAAACCCATGACAGCTCCCTCTCCCACTCTCCCTTCCTCTCTCCCAGACGCTGACCATGAGGGGGCTCTTTGCTTGCTAAGGCCAGCCTCTATTCGTGTGTACTCCCATCTTCTCCAGAATGTATTAGCTCTCTCCCTCTCCCCCCTTTACTCCCTGTAGCTCCAATGCAATATTTACAGTGCCCATGATCATGATAAAGACCATGACTATAAATATCGCATGACGTTCCATGGCAAAATATACATATAGAGCACAGAACTAAAGTATTTATTTAGATACCGAATCCCAATAAGCCGTTTCCATCATAGTACCAAAGATATTAAAAAGCCATAATAACACTGAGAGCCACACCGTCCTTCAGCCTTCCTACAAACCAACACAAGATCAAAATTTACTCACAAACCTCTTTCCCTCCTTGCCTGAGCACCCCTTTCTCCCACTGTCTCTGGCTCTGGCTCCCAGCTTCCTGTGGGCTCTGCTTCCCTTCAGCAAACTCCTCCCACCACAGGCTCCATGTGACTACCTTCAGCCTATCAGGGGGCAGAGATTATCTTCATAGCAAGGAAGCTTCCTGTGGGCTCTTTAGCAAATTCCCTCCACCGGCTCCATGTGACTACCTTCAGCCTATCAGGGGGCAGATTTTACTTTCAAAGCAGGGGGTCTTCGAACTCCCCCCCTAGGTCTATTAAGGGACCGGGAAGATCTTCAAATTCCCATTCCCATTACTCCTCCCCCTTTTCTTCCCCCCCATCTCCAGGTTCTCCTCCCATGTCTGACTACTTCTCCACTTCCTTTGCTGCCTTATCATCTATATCATATCCTGGACTGGTGAGCATGCCCAAGGTTCCATTCTAGGTACCTTCTTTTTCTCTATATAGACTCTATCTGAGTGGCTAGATGGCGCAGTGGATAGACTCCTGGGCCTGAAATCAGGAATACCTGAGTTCAAATACAGCTTCAGACCAGCTGTGGGACCCTGAGCAAGTCACTGAACCTCTGTCTATCAGTTTCCTCAACTCCAAAATGGAGATAAAAGTAACACTTATTATAAAGCATTTAGCACAGTGCCTTGATGTATAGTAGGTGCAATAAATGCTTCTTTCCTTCCTTCTTGGTAATCTCATCAACTCTATTTTAATTATCATCTCTATTTCAGATGACTCACAAATCTATATACTGTCCCAAAAGTTTAGTGCGACTTTAAACTTTATCAATTTAAAGTTATTAAAATTTTAAGTTTAATAACTTTAAATTGTTAAACCTTAAAACTGGCTAGTATTAACATGGCTAGGTG
Organism: Pseudochirops cupreus; assembly: GCA_028627135.1. Lineage (NCBI taxonomy): Eukaryota > Metazoa > Chordata > Mammalia > Diprotodontia > Pseudocheiridae > Pseudochirops > Pseudochirops cupreus. Next base: position 261,772,339 of record CM053582.1, read on the forward strand.
GCACAGTGAATAGAGCACCAGCCCTGGAGTCAGGAGGACCTGAGTTCAAATGTTACCTCAGACACTTAACACTTACTAGCTGTGTAACCTTGGGCAAGTCACTTAACCCCAATTGCCCTCCCATCCCCCTTCCAAAAAAGCAAAAAACAAAACAAAAAACCCCCCAAAACTGCCTAGTATTTTGGGGATACCCAATGTATCTAATTCAGTCTCTCCCCTGAGTTTCAGTCCTATATCATCAACTGCCTATCAGATATTTCAAATGGGACATCTCAGAGACATGGCAACTCATCATGTTCAAAATAAAATTCATTATTTTTCCCTTAAATCCTCCCTTCTTCCAAACTTCACCATCTCTTTTAAAGATACCACCATTTTCCAAGATCCCAGGTTCTTAATTCTGGAGTTATCTTCAGCTCCTTACTCTCCCTTCATGTGACATACTCAATCAGTTGTCACATCTTGTGACTTACACCTCCACAACATCTCTGGAATCCAAACCCTTCTCTCCATCCACATAGCTACCATCACATCAGTGGGGATATTGAGGTCCAAGGGACATTGTCAGCGCATGGGATGGTGAAGTGCAGAAACAAGGTGTTAACATTAGTAATGAAAATTGAGGGTGACCTGGATGGCCAGGACAAACATTGGATCATAGTGATATAATTGAAAGGTGTAAAAAAAAAACTTGACAAAATTGTTTATTCAGCAAAACTAAGCATTTTCCTTTATAATAAACAACAGTTTTAATAGCTTCCTGCCAAAAATAAGTCAATTCTGAACTGGGCTTTTAACATGCAAACCAACATGCAGCAGAACCTTAGGAAAATAAACAAGACTTTATAGTTAGGAGTGAATAAGTAGTGATTCATGGTGTTTTATGTTCTACAAGAAAAGGAAAGTTTTTTCCTTGAAGTTACACACAGAAGAAACAATGGTTAAGAACTGAAGGAGGAAATCCAAAGAAGTGGAATGGATAGAAATAGATTAACTTCAGGAGAAGGGGAAGGAAAGGAGAAGGAAATTATTATTTCTTGAATTTGGGTTTCACACATGAAGAGCAAAGGTAATAAAGAAGTAAAGGAATAAGGCAGGGAGGAAAAGGGAGAGGGAGAAGGGAGAGGGCAGAGGAATAGAGGGAGAGGGAGAAAGAGAAAAAGAGAGAGAGAGAGAGAACAATTACTAAACCACACTGGGAAAGTTTTTAAAAGATTACATCAATAACTGTAGGCTCCTAGGTATGGATAGGGAAAGGTGGGAGTATATGTTCAATGTGTGTATATATGTGCAGAGTCTAGAATTGGACTGATGACAGCAAAACAAGCTGTATTACAGCTTGTGTTAATAAAAATGAGCAATATAACAGGATGTAATGGAGAAAAAAAAATCAAACTTAATGATTCTAACCTTGAATGTAAAGTTGGAATTATACGAGAAATGCAAAGATGATTCAACCTTACAAAACCAATTAGTTTAATAAATCATGATAATAAAACACTAAAAACATGATTTTACTAATAGGCTAAAAAAAAAGCATTTGATACATTTTATGTTTTTAAAGAAACACTACAAAGGAATGAAAATATCTCCACCTAATGCAAAAAAAAAGCACCTATACAAATCAAAAGCTAGTGTTATTTGTAAAAGAATAACACTGGACGGTTTCCCAGTAAGTTCAGGGTTAAGAAAAGATGCCCATTGTTTTCATTAAATTTGACACAATATTAGAAATACTAGCTGTTCCAATAAGACAAGAAAAATAAATTAATGGCATCACTATGGAGGAAGCGAAAATACCAATGATTTCCTTTAACAAAAAAATTAAGAATCAACAACAACAGAATAAGATGGTGTCAGCAAAGTAAGATACAAAATAAATCTGCTCATTCTTTTATTGGACTGAACCTGTGATTTCATTGGCATCAGAAACTCCTGCTGTGTGTACTCCTCATAATAATGCAGATTGACATCTGCTGTGAAACTGATGATCTTAGAAAGTTGCCATAGTACTGAAAGGTTAAATAACTTGCTCAGAATCTATATGCCCAGCCAGTACATGTCAGAGAAGAATGTGAACCCAGATCTTCAAAGTTAAAACCTAGTCTATAATTTTATAGTCTCTCTCTCTCTCTCTCTCTCTCTCTCTCTCTCTCTCTCTCTCTCTCTCTCTCTCTCTTTCTCTCTCTCTCTTCCTCCCCCTCTCTCTTTTTCTCTCTTTCTCTTTTTCTCCCCCTCATTGAATTACCTTGTTCCCAATGAGAACTTCACACAGCTAGTCTGAAGCAGAATTTGAACTCATAAAAATGAATCTTCCCGATTTCAAGCCCAGCTCTCTATCCACTAACTGTCCTATTGTCCTGTGTATACTTTTTCTGATTTCTATTTTGTTATTTGAATGAATGGGTTTGTTTCTTTGCTATTCACTGTATGTGTTCACTGAAGAACTAGTACTTAGTGAGAAAAGAGTAAAACCTAGGATGTAAAGATTGGGGTCCAGATTCCCCCATTAATGAAAGAGTGATCAGAAATCAGATTAGATTTGAAAGTTACAGCCCCTCTACTAGACTAACAATATTTAAGGGAGCAAATAGATATAATTCTAGCCTGGTACCCCCTCTCTCTGAGGAGAACAAGTGGTGAGCCTCTGTCCTCAACTTCTCATTTCACCTCTTGACAGAAATAAAGTTTTCCTTGGAGAAGGAAGGGGATGAGCAAAGAAGACTCTGGACATATCCTTTCTCCCTTCAAGTCAAACAGTCACCCCTATGCTACATGTAGGGGACAACCCTCACAATATAAAATATTTAAAGCAATGCCTCTAGATAAGATTGGGAAAAATGCAAACTCAGAAAAATCTTTGAAGTTTCAGACAGAAATTTGATATCAAAACCCAATAGAAAAATAGACACAAATCAGTAAGATTTAAAAGCCATTATCTAATTGATAAGTAAGCAAAGAAGGTGGTTTTGCAAAGAAAAAAATTATCAACAAACATCTCGGAAAGTATTCAAAATTGCTAAAAATCAGCAGAATGCAAATTTTTTTTAACTCTGATATATTGGCTTACTCCAATAAAATGAGCAACTATGATAAAAGTTGGAAACATTCAGTGCTGGAGGGACTGTGGGAAAACAGGCATCCTAATTCACTGTTTTATGGAGCTATGAATTGCTCTGACTTCTTTAGAAAATAGCATGTAATTGTATTGGAAAAGCTATAAAATTGTCCATATCCGTTGATGTAGTGATCTTGCTTATAGGAGGTTATTGACAGGAAGAAAAGATTTATCTATACAAAAAATATTCACAACATTATTTGGAATTTAAAAAAATTGTAAGCAAACTCTATACTCAATGACTAGGGAATGGTGAAATAAGATACAATGTGAATGGAATACTATATTATTATGTTTCAAGTAATGACAAATATAACTATAACAGAGTCTTCTCTTCACCTTTAAGGCATCCATAGACATACCATGACTATTTCTAGTCCACTTTTGAAACTTGCTAGTGGGAGGGGGTTTGGGGAAAAGAGAAGCTCTACTTTCAGCCATGAGCAGGGGTTTGTAGCATGTTATGACAGAACAGTTGATAACCCAGGGGCCCTTTAAAAAGGAGACAGCTACTAGTTGAGACCTTTTGGTTGTGGCTCAACAGGTGACAAGATGTGATTCCAGTGAGGAGTGGGGAAGTACAGAATTATCTTTCCCATTGAAATTGTGATCCCAGCCATGTGGCAGCTAAAGCTAGTGGTAGTAATGGGAAAAGGGTTAGTCAACCAAACTACTTAATCAGACGAGTTAATGAAAGAACACTCACTACTTGGGATTCTCTTTGTGTTTATTCTGTCCTGATCTTAGTAAATCATGGTGGATATATCCAGGACTGATGGTGACCTTGTGAATTAAGGAAGTTCAGAAGGTGAAGGCCACTGGCACATTAGTAGCAGAGACGTCCTCTGCATTGGCAGCAGACAACAGGGGAAGGTTCTGCATCAGAGATTTTATAACTACTGAAATGAAAAGGGCCTGATCTGGTCCATTTTACCAGCAGCTAAGTGATAAGAGAGAAGGGATAGTGTGCATGACTGGTAGTAAGCCTTCCCAATGAAAGGAATATCTGTTCATATATTTTATGAGACACCAAGAAAGGCAAACCCAAATATCGTCCATCACTTTGTTACATTAAGAAATTGGAGAAATACAGAAAGAGGTATATGAAGTGTTGAAGAATGAAGAAAGTAGAATATATGCAGATTGATAGGTTTGACTAAAGGACATTTTCAGTTCCTTTTCAGCTCTAACTCTATAATCCTTTGGTCTAGACAGGAGGTGGTTGAGGACCACAAGGATTAGGCAAATAGAAATTTGGGATTTCCTAGTTATACGGTAGGGGCAGTGTGAAATGGGCAAACATTGGTAGAAGAAAATATTCCAAAAAGAGGACAACAAAATACCTACAAAGATTGCCCTGGTTAACACAATGAGTAACATTACTACTACCTTGTTAAAGTACAAAGCAATGGTAGATTTATTGTTCAGTCCACCTTTTTGTGATCCCACTTGGGCTTTTCTCAGCAAGGTTACTGGAGTGGTTTGTCATTTCCTTCTCTAGCTCATTTTACAGGCAAGCAGTTAAGTGACTTGCCCAGGGTCACATAGGTACTATATATCTGAGGCCAGATTTGGGGTGTTCAGGAGGACTAGCATCTCTAATGGGAGAGCTTGCCAAGCCCTTCTCAGGGCTACTTATCCACCTGTGGTGTCCACCTGACTCATTTAACTACCACTTGTGACTCGAGGGAAGGTGTAGCATAAACAAATTCTGGACTCCTGTAAACCATCTAAGTAGACAGGCTAAATCAGGTTGAGGGTAACTAACAGGTCTCAAACCGATTTGTGAATTAGGGGGATATCTATCTCAAGCACATGAAGACTTCCCCCAGCAGAATGGGCAGATGAGAACAATTTGTTCCAATGGCCATGAAGGCAACTGAAGCAGATGCTGTGGAGCATTTCAACTTTGGTCAGGCATCAAAGATGCAAAGATCGTCCGTGGCATCCTGGGCCATCACCAGTCATTTTTACTTTTGTCCTGCCACTGTACTTCAATGACTCAGGAAGAGAGAGTGAGGCTGATGACTTTGTACAACTCTACCTCACTTAAAACCAAGTCACACATGAGTGAAGACATCACCCAGTGATGTCATTGGTCCTCTTTGAAAATGAAGGACAAACAAGTGTCTGAGGTCAGATTTGAACTCAGCACAATGAGTCTTTCTGACTCCAGGCTCAGCATTCTATCCATTGTGCCATATATCAATTAATCCTCCATGATGTTTTGCTCAACTATTGAGTGGAAATATACTTTGCTTTTGATTGTATGTCTCCTAACAGCAGTCTACTGTGTTAGAAACAAAATTTGTCAATAAAAAAAGGCTTTTTTGAACTGGATTTGGAATAATCCACAGTGAACTTGGGTTCAAATACCAGCTCTGTCATTTACTACCTCTCTGACATGAGTAAATCATTTAGCTTCTTTGGGTCTTTCTTTCCTCATTTGTAAAATTAAGAGGTTTGACTAAAAGACCTTTTCAGTTCCTTTTCAACTCTAATTCTATAATCCTTTGGCCTAGATAAGAGGAGATTGAGAACCACAAGGGTTAGGGAAGTTTGGGATTTTCTAGCTTTAGGGAAGGACCAGTGTGAAATAGATGAAAATTTGTAGAAGCAAATATTGCAAAAGGAATATTGGTAGGATGAAACCTTTAAGAATTCCATCCCCCGAGTGGTTCCCTACAGAACTGGTTGTAGCTAGGAAAAAAAAATCAGCAGCAGTATGACAGAAAGGCAATGAGTAGAAAGAATACCTTCCCCAATCCCATCATAATAGGGTCTGGTAATTATTTAAGAAATAAAACAGAGCATTATTTTTTTTTACCCTTTTCTCTCTTCTCTCAGTGGACAGAAATCCCAAAAGTGTTTGGCTTCTTCTAATCTGTCTCAGAAAGCAGCACTGGAAAACTGTAGGAATCTCACGTGTTTGGTCTAAGAAGAACTCATAGGGCTAAAGGAAAACTAGATGGGTAGAGAATGATCATTGAACTTCTAACCCAGTAGGAAATACACAGGCAGAAAAACAAGTCACCACATTTGATGCTTGAGAAAAAAAAAGATAACAATATAAATTCCTCTTGACCCAACCTTACGGTAAGCCAGGAAAAAGAGAACCCACAACAATGCTGAGAAGTAGGTGCTATTACCTCCATTTTACAGATCAGGAAACTGAGGCAGACAGCAGCTAAGTGACTTGTCCAGAGCCACAAGCTAACAACAATATTACTCCTAATAATAATTGCATTTATACACCTCCTACCTCCTACACTAGTCATTGCGCTAAACACTTTACAGATCTCATTTGATTCTCACAACAACCCTGAGAGTAGGAAGGTAGTAGGTAGGTGCTATTTTTTATCCCCATTTTAAAGATGATGAGACTGAGGCAACCAGAAGTTCAGTGACTTGCTCAGGGTCACACAGCTTGCAAATGTCTGAGGCTAAATTTGAACTTAGGTGAGAAAGGTTGGGTTCTGAGAGGTAAAGTTGATCTAGGATCAACCAAATGGTATATTTTAAGCAAAGGTCTTACAAGAATATTTGTGTGTGTATATGTGTGTGCATGTATATATGTATATATGTATATATGTGTATACATGCATGTATGTGTATACATGCATTATGTATATGTGTGTATAGAATAGGGGTTAATTTTTGTGTGTGCCATGAACCCCTTTGGTAATTTGGTGAAACCTGTGGATCCCTTCTCAGAAGTGTTTTAAAATATATGACAAGTATTAAAAAAAATTTTCACAGACCCTAGAAAAGTAAAGAACTCTGGTTTCAAAACAGAAAAGAGATTGTGTGTGTGTTTGTACATATATCTACTTATGCATGTGTGTTTGTATGTATATATGTGGGTGTGTGGATGTGGGTGGGTGAGCGTAAGGAGAAGAAAGGGTTGTTTGGTTGATTGGTGTGTGTGTGTGTGTGTGTGTGTGTGTGTGTGTGTGTGTGTGTGTGTGTGTGATGAGCAAAACCCAAGAAGTGAGTATTACCTTGATGGACAGGTCCCAAAACAGGGAGAAAAAAATCTGGGTTGAATGAATCACACTGGACCTCTGAATTCAGGTTCTCAATGCGAGGAAGATTCTTGCCAAGTAAGCACCTCCTGTCTTGAAATGTGATCCCTTGCCTCTGCTGAGATGATGTACCCTTCCTCCTATGGAGGAGAGCAAACCAGTGACCCCCAACCAATAACAGGAGTGGCCCAAAGCAATCTTAATGTTATCAGGTAATTCATTCCACTCCTGCAATGACCTCCCCTCCCCTGCCTCTCACTTAAAAGTGCCCCTCTCGTTATCAGTCCCTGTGATATGCTCATGCCGCCAAAGTGGACACCCCTTCAGGCACTTAAGGAATTGGAGAAGTGTACAGTTACAGTTACAGAGTCAGTTTCTATTCCAGGCATTTGTAACCATGTCATTCAACCAATGTTTGAAGGAAGAAAAAAAGGGGGGGAAGGGAGGAGAGAAGAAAAGAAACCACCCAGCACACTTTCATTTTTATGAAAACTAGAGTAAGGTCCTTCTTCCCAAACTCCAATCTTGTGCAGTTTATGCAATATTAATGTCCACCACCCTGCTTAGCGATTTTCTTTATTGCTTTAGATTACTTTTTTTTGCCCCCTGATTGGACAATTTTCTCTAGACTAGTTATAATAGCAAGTCTAGTGCCAGGACCCCTAATTTATGTGTTAATGTGGCATATTGGAAGCATGATGTTAAAATGATGAATATCACCTGGGAAGAAGATTGGACTAGAGCGAAGACCTGGCAGGTTGCCTTGTGGAAATAGCTTTCAACTTTATCAAACCATGGGATAACATGTCAGATTAGATTACCTACAATTAATTATTAATGCAGGCTGGGCCTTATTTTGAAAAAGAGCAAAACATGCACTTTCAACATATTCCTTCCTGTGGAAAAATGTTTTGTCCCTCCGACCGAACTGTAAAGACCCTTAAAAAATACCTTAAGACTTGCATTTATCCAGATTTAGCATCATCTGAGACAGGAAAGCTTTCTGAAGCCTTCTTGCTGCGGACAAAACAGAGATGTGTTTTTGCTTAATTAAAATTCTCTTTTGGCAACAGATGTCCTTGCAAAAATAGCTCTGAGAGCGGTGAAGCATTTTTATGGGCTAGAGTTCAGAAATGATGAGCTGTAGTCCGCCTTCCTCACTCTGAGAGCAACACAAGAGACCAGGTGGTTTGTCACATTTTGAAAAGTGAACAAATGTATTTATTCACTCTGAGCAATTTGCAACCTACTGGGAGAACAGGAGCCCTAGCACAGCTCCTGGCTTCTAGGAGGTTGCCCTGTCAGAGAGGGGGAAGTTTAATTGGTTTCTCACAATCTCTCCCTCTAAAACAATTATCACCCAAGGGTAGGTCCGAGAGGGGAGTGTCGCCATGTCCTTGCACAGCATATGGTGGGTTGGAGCAGGGCCCCTCTGTCCAGGCACTGAACTCATGGGAACCTGTAATACAGGATTGCCACTCAACAAGCTGTGCTTGCTTTCCTTCTTTCTTCCACATCTGATCTGTCTGAAGGATTAGCAAGTAGTGGGAGGAAGCTCATCAGCTTTAACACCTATCTAACTCAAGTAGAAATGTTTAAAAAATGCATTTCTTAATAATCCTGTGAACCACTGGGAGGCAGCTCATCTGTCTGAGTGGCAGGTGAGAAGTCAGATAAATTAGCACAAATATTCTGGCCAAGTGCCTGGGGGGAAATTAAGGCAGACCCAAAGGAATTTCACTCTTCAGGATTGAGAATTTTAATAAAAGTGGAAAATATTATTAATTTCCTCATTCATAGTCATTTGAGAGCCATGACTGAATAACTCTGGTAAAATTTTGTGGATAATTTTTCCAGATTTTTTAAAGCCTACTTGTAATCTGCATTTTATAAAATAAATGCCCCTGTGTGTTTTTAGCATTGACTAGAAAGTACAAAGGCCAAAAATCTAGTAATATCACATTTGTCTTATATCATCAATGAATCTTTCTACCTGATTTTCCCAGATGACTGAGGCTTACTTTTGCAAAACCAACAGTTTACAAATGCATTTCCACATAAACTTTCCTTATAAAATAAATTGTAACTCCTTGACTTATCAAACAGCATATCACATTCCATTTCTAGGACATGCATCAGAGAGATGTGCAAATATAGTAAAATATAAATGCCTTAAGGATGTTGTGGACAGTTTTTAGTGGTATCCCCAGCACAGTGTTTAGCACATAGTGGGAGATAATAAATGTTGTGAATTGAATTAAGCATTTGTTTCTAATTTTTAAAAAAAAGTGCTTCAGAGATGTTTCTTCAACACTATCCTTCTTTCAGACTTCCTTGAAACTTTTTTAGCCTCAATTGAGAACAACTTTGTCTTTAATAATTGCCTTTAATTTTCAATGAACTTCCCTTTTCTCAATAATGGTATACTTCAAGAGCATTTATTTATTGGCAGTAACACCCCTAACAATAAAGGTATGAGGCTGGACTAGAGCTTCAGGGGAGGAAGGTGAAATACTTTGAATTAGTAGCAGTTTACAAAGATGCACATCAAAATATGTAAAATAATGAATGTCAAAATTCTCAAGTTCAGAAAGTTTCTTCCTGTAGTAGAGAGACCTGGTCTGTAAGTCAAATGAATTGGATTGTAACCCAGGCAAAACTTCTATTGGCTCCATCTCTCTTGGTAAATCATTTATCTTCGTGCCTCAGTTTCCACATCAATAAAATCATGATAGTACTCATAATATCTCACTCATTTTGGAGGGTGGGAGGCATTTCATAAATTTTGAAATTATTTATTTTTCCTCAGAGTTTATTTATTTTTAATTTTCAACATTCATTTCCACAAGATTTTGAGTTACAAATTTTCTCCCCATTTCTCCCCTAACCTCCAACCCAAGATGGCAAGCATACTGAATACCCCTTCCCTCACTCTGCCCTCTTATACATCCCCCTCATCACCCCTTCCCCCCTACACCCTTACTTTGTTGTAGGGCAAGATGGATTTCTATACCCCATTGCCTGTATATCTTATTTCCCAGTTGCATGTAAAAACAATTTTTTAACATTTGTTTTTAAAACTTTGAATTCCAGATTATCTTCCTTTTTCCCTCCTCACCCACCCCCACTGGAAAGACACATGTGTAGTTCTGCAAACCATTTCCATAGTAGTCATGTTGTGAAAGACTAACTATATTTCCCCCCATGCTATCCCACCTTCCATTTATTCTACTTTCTCCTGTGACCCTGTCCCTTTTCAAAAGTGTTTGCTTCTGACTACCTCCTCCCCCAATCTACCCTCCCTTCTATCATCCCCCCTCTTATCCCCTTCCCCTCTACTTTCCAATAGGGTAAGATACCCAATTGAGTGTGTATATTATTCCCTCCTTAAGCCAAGTCCAATAAGAGTAAAGTTTACTCAATCCTTTTCACCACTCTGCTCTTCCCCTCCATTGTAACAGCTTTCTCTTGCCTCTTTTATGTGACATAATTTACCCTATTCTTTCTCTCTTCTTTTCCCCTTCTCCCAATATATTCCTCTCTCCCCTCTTAATTTTATTTTTAGATATCATCCCTTCATATTCAACTCAACCTAATACCCTCTATGTATACATATAGATACATATACACACAAAACATACATAAATACACACATACACCCACCTATACATACATATATGTATACACACATACATATATAAAAATATATATGTATGTGTGTGTATGTATTCCCTATCCTAATACTTGAAAAAGTCTCATCAGTTAAAAATATCATCTTTCCATGTAGGGATGTAAACAGTTCAACTTTAATAAGTTCCTTATGATTCCTCTTTCCTGTTTACCTTTTCATGCTTCTCTTGATTCTTGTATTTGGAAGTCAATTTTCCATTCAGCTCTGGTCTTTTCATCAAGAATGCTTGAAAGTCCTCCATTTCATTGAATATCCATATTTTCCCCTGAAATTTTTGCTAGGTAGGTGATTCTTGGTTTTAATCCTAGTTCCTTTGACCTCTGGAATATCATATTCCAAGCCATTTGATCCCTTAATGGAGAAGCTGCTAGATCATGTGTTATCCTGATTGTGTTTCCACAATACTCAAATTGTTACTTCTTGATTGCTTGTAATATTTCTCCTTCACCTAGGAACTCTGAAATTTGACTATAATATTCCTAGGAATTTTCTTCTGGAGATCTTTTTCAAAAAGAGGCAATCAGTGAATTTTTTCCATTTCTATTTTACTCTCTGGTTCTAGAATATCAGGGCAGTTTTCCTTGATAATTTCTTGAAAGGTAATGTCAGGCGGCTAGGTGGCACGGTGAATAGAGCACTGGCCCTGGAGTCAGGAGGACCTGATTTCAAATCCAGCCTCAGACACTTAACACAAAAACTAGCTGTGTGACCTTGGGCAAGTCACTTAACGCTCCAAAAACCAAGAAAGAAAGAAAGAAAATGTCAAGGCTCTTTTATGGACTTCAGCTAGCCCAATAATTTTTAAATTCTGTCTCCTGGATCTATTTTCCAGGTCAATGGTGTTTCCAATGAGATACTTCACATTGTCTTCTATTTTTTCATTTGTTTGTATCTGTTTTATAATATCTTGATTTCTCATAAAGTTTTAGCTTCAATTTGCTCCAATCTAATTTTGAAGGAATTATTTCCCTCAGTGAGCTTTTGAAGTTCCTTTTCCATCTGGCCAGTTCTGCTTTTTAAGGCATTCTTCTCCTCATTGGCTTTTTGGATCTCTTTTGTCATTTGAGTCAGTCTAGTTTTTATGTTATTTTCTTCAGTATTTTTGGGGTCTCCTTTAGCAAACTGTTGACTCATTTTTCATGATTTTCTTGCATCATTCTCATTTCTCTTCCCAATTTTTCCTCTACTTCTCTTATTTGATTTTCAAAATCCTTCTTGAGCTCCTCTATGGCCTGAGATCAGTTCATATTTCTCTTGGAGACTTTTGACACAGGAATTTTGACTTTGTAGTCTTCTTCTGGTCCTGTGTTTTGATCTTTTTTGTCACCAAAGAGTGATTCTATAGTCTGATTTCTCTTCCTCTGTTTGCTCATTTTCCCAGTCAGTTACCTGACCTTTGAGCTCTTTGTCATGGTAGAACCCTGCTTCCAGAGTGGAGACTGCTGTGTCTCAAATTTTGGGGGGTTTTATGCCGCTATTGTTAGAGTTTCATCTAAGCACCTGCCTCAGAACTGTGAGGAGGACACCCTCTTCACAGCCACCAAAAGCTCTGCCATGCTAGCTCTCCTCACCCTAGGACTGCTACCCAAGACTGCAACCCAGATCCAAGCAGAGCAAGGTAAGAGAATCCTGCCTCAGTGCTAGCAAAGAGATTCCTTCAATTGCCCTCTGGTCAGCCACTTGGTCCCCCCATTATATGTGGAGCTCTGGAAGCCGCTGCTGCCACAGCTGCTGCCACTGCTGCCACCCTGTGGAACAGGGGCCAGACTGAGCTCTTCTCTCACTCAGTTCCAATAGAGTTTCCCCACTGACCTTTTACTTCCTCTTTGACATATATGGGTTGAGAAGTCTGGAAACTGCCACAGCTGCCAATGATTCAGTCCCCTGAGGCCTGCAATAACCAGTCTATGCTGCTGGTCTGTGTCAGGGTGGCCCACACAGGACTGTGCTCCACTCCCAGCCCAGTGTGATAGACCCTTCCTGTTGGCTTGCCAGGCTGACTTCTTCAGGAGATGTGTTTCACTCTGTCATTTTGTGAGTTCTGTAGCTCTAAAATTTGTTTAGAGTCATTTTTTTATAGTTGTTGGAGGCAATTGGGGGAGGAGCTCAAGTAAGTTCCTGCTTTTACTCTTCCATCTTGACTCTGCCCCCCACTTTCAAATTATTTTAAAACGGGCCTGAATAGGTCACTTTGATAGCTATGATTAGGAGGAATATTCTTATCCAAACATGAGAAAGAAGAGATCCAAAAAGAAAAAAAATAGGTAATTTCTGTCATGTTAAATTAAAAAAAAAAAACTTTCCTTGAATAAAATCAACACAATCAAGATAAGAAGGGAAGCTATTGGGGGTTGGGGGGGGAATCAGTATCTCTGATAAGGATCTGATTTCTGAAATATATAAGGAACCAGCACATACATGTTAAGATCAACAATTAAATGATCAAAGAATATGAAAAAAATAAGTCTCAAAGGAATTAGAAACTATTTACAACCATATAAAAAAATTACTCTAAATCACTAATGATGAAATATAAACAAGAAAAACTTTGAGGTTTCACCATATACCAAGCAAATTGGCAAAGATGAGACATCAAGTAGGGAACAGTTGAAAATTGACAAGTTGACTAAGAATGGAAATATGTTGAGACTAATGTTGGCTGTAGAAAGATAGGCATATTAAGATAAGGGAGTTATGACTTAGTCTTATAATTTTGTAAAGCAATTTGGAATTATGCAAAGAAGCAACTGAAGTCCAAACCCTTTAGTCCAGAGACCCTCCTGCTGGGCACATACTATACCAAAGGTGGTCAAAGATAGAAATGTCCCAAGTTCAGCAATATATTTATTACTTCATTTTTTTCTTTTGTAGCAGCAAAGAACTTGAAACAAAATGCATACCTACTGTTGAGTAAATAGTTGAACAAATTGTGGCTTGTGAATGTAATAGAATATTCTTATACTATAAGAAATATAACTATAAAGGACAATGTGAATATGAGAAGAGTTCTATGAACTTGTGAAAAATGAAGTCAGCCTAGGCAGGATAGCAATGTACACAATGATTACTATCAAAGAGATAAGTGGAAAGAATGGCAATAATTGGTTTTTTAAAAAAAGAATGCAATGTTCAATGTCCAACCTTGGCTGAGAAAAGATAAGTGAATGAATCTCTCTTCCTTCTTTGCTGAGGTGGGAGACTATAAGTGTGGAACTGGATATATGTGAGACTAGGTTGACATGTTAGATGGTTTCTTTTCTGTTTTTTCTCTTTTTAATCTTTATTATAAAGGATGGTTCTCTTATTAAGGGAAAAATATACTGGCATAGGAAGGTGATATAATTTTTATGAAGGTGATCAATTTTTTTAAATGCTATACAGATTTTAGCAATTTTTATCAGGATCGTAATCATTGCACCATTGTCTAATATAGCAATGATCTCAGTGGCTAATGAGGTAGGAAGAGCGCCTTTTTCTTTAATTGCTAGCCCTAGACAGTTGTGTTTTTGTTGAATTGGATCTCAAGCACCCCTCAAATCACACTAAGTAGGCTGCAACATGGTTCTTATAGTACAAGAATATTCCATTACATTCACAAGCCACAATTTGTTCAACTATTTACTCAACAGTAGGTATTTGTTTTCCTCCTCTTCTGTCAGTTTTGTTTCTAATGTTCTATCTTATCTATACATTATTGGTCCTAATGGAGACCTGAAGTTGGCTCTAATTCAAGGAGTAAAGTGCCTGGGCCTTATGACAGCTATTTATGACTTACATATCTTTTTCACTTAAATGTTTTCTAGCTGTGTTGGCCATGGTCTGGATGGTTGAGGTTTTCAATAATCTAAGCAGGTGTATGTTAAACATTTTTTGCTTTGTTAATTGGTGGTAAAGATAATTCACTGTATTGATGAAAGAGAGCAAGAAAGGCAAGAAGGAAGAGGAAAGGAAAGAAGGAAGGAAGGAAGGAAGAAAGAAAAGAAGGAAAGAAGGAAGGAAGGAGGGAGAGAGGGAAACAGGAAGGGAAAAGGGAGAGATGGAGAAAGGGAGGGAGAAAGGATGAAAGGAGGGAAGGAGGAAGGGAAGAAGGAAGGGATGGAGGAAGGAATCAAAACAATTTTTGTGAAAGGCTTTAGCAAATTTCTTTTGTGGCATCTGTGAAACTGAAGCACCAGGGAGTATGTGGCCCAAGCAACTCTGTATCAGCAGGGAGAGAGAATGGAATGCCCAACTCATTTTTTTTAAAGTCTCTTCTATTTGATTTAATAAATAGTTCCAATATGCTTTTTTTTTGAATTGCCCAGTTCTACTTAGAATGCAGGAGAGTGAGAACTGACAAAAGAATACTTGCTTTAGAAAGGAAAAAAAATAAAACTCATCTATTCTTCTTCCATCCCTTTCCTCAATCCATTTTGTTTTGCATTTAGATAGCCTCAAAAAGCTATGGCCATTAGAAGCTTTATAGAAGCAGCCTTAGGGGGAAGAGAATGTTGATGCAGGATAGCCATTCAACTTAAAGAAACAAGAGAGAAGGCATATAAGAAATTAATTGAATGGACGAAAAGATTTTTTTAAGTGCTGTGTGTGGGAAAGGTCAGAAAAGCACTTGTTCATTCATAAAGTATTCTACATATAGAAAAAAGTAGAATCAGAAATTTAGATCTGAAAGTGATATGTGGTCCAAATCCTAGTTTACAAGTGAGAAAACTGAGGCCCAGAGCCAGTAAGTGACTTGCCCAGTGCCATACAAATAGTAAGCTGAATAGCCAGTATTCAGTCCCAGGTCCTAACTACAAAAGAATTTAGCTTTCAAGTAAACCATATTGCAGCCTACTTAGTGTGATTTGATGGGTGCTTGAGATCCAATTACTAGTCCATGAGCTACTGCTCCTGAAAAATCTTAGTATAATTACTTCATTGTCTTCAGAAGACCACTACCAAAGAGGCATGTCACAATGGAAAGATGATTGAGTTTAGTCTAGATACCTAGGTTTTAGTCTTGGCTCTGTCATTAATGACTGAAAATGACCTTAGGGAGGTTCCAATACTTCTTTGGCCCAGATTCATTTTCTCATCTGTAAAATGAAACAACTCCAAGTTACCTCCAAGACCCCTTTCATTTCTAAGATTCTAAGGCTTTATGAAAATGCCAATATCCTTCCTGGGAAGAATATGATATTAATAATTATTAACATATTACTGCAGATTATTTTATCAGTCCCCTTACTGAGAACTGGGTTTGGATGAAGGGAGGTGCTTGGGGGGAAGGGAAGGGAGTTGAGAACATGAGCTTTCCAGGGCTATTGAGACATATACGATAATCAGAAACTAGTCAGGGACCATCAAGCTCAGGGAAGAGGAAGGTTTTAATAAAGACAAATCTTATCAATTACTCAGTTTTGCTTTGATTGGCACTATGTATTAGGTGCTATGGGGAATAGTAGGAAAGATGGAAAGAGAAGAGAGGAAAGGAGATTCAGCAAGTCAATTCTTTGGAATGGAAATGTTGATTCAAAAGCTTATCCAAACCACTTCAATTAATTGGATCATCCTAGTCTTTCCCCAGATTTTCAATGGCCTCTTCAAAGTACTCACAGACTCTCAAAAACCCTCCAGTAAGTCCTGCTTCTTTCTAGCAATTTTTACACAGTCTGAGGACAATCTCTATAGCTGCCAATGACCTCCTTCTCTGTGAAAACTCACTTCCCTCCCAGTATCTGTGCCTGTGGTATAATTCAAAAGGCAAAGATCTGGCCTTTTGCACTAATTTTGTTGTTTTCTATGAAAGCAAAAGTGAATCTGTTCCCCAATGCAATCATCATCTGTTGGCCAGGGGAGCCTAGAACAAAGACATTAATTAGGCTTTGCAATTCTCCCTACTACCCTCTATGATTTATTATTGGACAAAAAGGGACAGGAGGAAAATAAAAGTTAGATGAGTTGCCAAGGGCCATACCTGAAGGTATCAGAAGAGGTAGAAAGTAAGATCAAAGATGATGTTCTACTCCAGTCCTTCTATATGCATATGTGGTGAGAGTCCACAACATCCTTTAGTACACAATAAGTGCCTAAATACATAAATCATCTCAGGAAAAATTACATGTGCTCTTTTTAAGTCATAAAGCTCCTTTGGCTAACTCACTATATCCATCCTTCCCATTTATTCTTTCCTGATGTGTAACCCATAGAGACAGATGGTGATTTTTAATTGGAGAGCACAAGAATAGGAATCATAAAAATGTATTTTGCATTCTGACTCTAAAATTTAAACTTGTGTGACCTTAAGCAAGTCACTCAAAATTTTTGAACCTTCATTTCCCTATTTATAAAGACACTGAGACAATAATACCATGATTACCCCCCCCCCCAAAGATCTATTGGGAAAATCCAATGGAAGGTATGAAAAAGTTCTTTGAAAATGTAAAAGTAATATGCAAACATGGTTACTGTTATTCCAGAGTATTTGTAAGGAGACACTGTGCTAACTAGATAAGGGACCCAAGGAAAGATAAGATATAGTTTCTGAGGCAACATGGTATCCTCTGTATGAAGAGCAATGAATTGGGCATCAAAAGTCAAAGTTCTGCTCTACTACATACTAGATATTAAGCTATACACACTATCCATGCTAGTACTTACTAGATAATAAGCTTGGTAGTGGCCTGTCTATGAGCACCTTGGGGTACCAAAGTACAGAAATAATAACCCTTGAATTTTGGGGGGTATGTAATCATGAGTGATGCCACAACTTAGTTGACCTAGATGTTCTCTAATGTCCCTGTCAGCTTTAAGCCTATTCACAAAAGGAGGGGATACACCAGTCTTGAAAGCTAACAATAATATGGAGCATAATGGGACTGTAGATCAAAGGTAGAAAAAGACCTAAGAGAGACTATCTGCTTCAACCTCTTCTTTTAAAAGATAAGGAAACTGAGTCCTGGAGGTACAAAGCGGCTTACTTGAGGTCACATAGGTAGTAAAGATACAGAGACAAGGTTCAAACCCAGATCCTTTGACTCCAAATCTGGTATTGATAAATGTCAACTGAGTGTTGTAGAAAAAAATAATAAATATTACAGGAATCCAGAAGGGGAAGGTAATATTTCACAAAGGTGGTAGAATATAAGCTAGACCATGAAGGAAGGTCTGATGGGCTGGGTTCTGATTTTGAAAGAGAAGGGAGGAAAATACTTAACGTTCAGGGAGCAATATGTACCTGAGTACAATAGAAACAGGCAAGAGTATTGGGGTTCAGCAATTACAACAGTATGGCAGTACATGAAAGTGATTCATGCAAAGGGCTGGTAGTGAAGTATATTGGGAAAAGAATGGTAGGATACTAGATCTAGCAATGGAAGAGACCTCCAAGCCCCTCTAGTCCAACACCTTACATTTTACAAAAGCAGAAACTGGAGTAAGGAAAATTCAGTAACTTGCCCCAAATCACATAAGTACTAAACATAAGAGGTGAGTTTTGAACCCACAGTCAGTGTTCTTTCCATTCCATTGCTATCTCAACTGTTAACCCAAAGGCTAATTTTTCTAATTGCACTTAATCTAAGAACACATTTTAACTTGAGAAAATTTTGTTTTTCAACATTTGGATATAGGGAACTGCTATGGTCATACCAATATGAGCTGGAGTATCACTAGGTGAAATTAACAGCTCTAATTTATATGGAGCTTTAAATCAGTTGATCCTTCAGTGTCATTGTAAGAGACGTACTATTACTGCCTTCATTTTATAGATGAGGAAACTGAGGCTTAAAGTAGACTTCCCCAGGGACACACAACTAGTAAGTTTCTGAGGTGGGATTCAAACCCTGGTCTTCCTGATTCTGAGTCCAATTCAGTATAGCATAGAACTCTTATGCAGGAGCCATTGTTTATGGTGTATGTGGGCCCTGATGTGAATCATTCCCTGACTAGGATGTTGCTGTTGATGGTTACCATGACTAAACCCACATGATGCATTAGACTCATTTTTAGCATTTCTTTCTCTTACTGTTGAGGGCTGGTTTTAAGGAAGCAGATGACCAGCAAGAAGAACTCCATCTTCTTCTCAGAGAACTACAGCACCCCAGATTTCAAAACTGAATTTATAGATGAGGAAATAAAGGCCCAGAGGGGTCAAATGACATCCTCTATGCTACTACTCCACTCCATCAAATACAATTAGTCCTGATCACTGATAGTGTAGAAGCAGAAAATGATAAATATTTAGAAGATGGTGGGGTGGGGATACAGGAGAAATACAAACAGATCGTTTGGTTCTATTTAATTCAACAAACATATAGTAAGGTCCTACTATATGCCAGGTACTAGACATACAAAGACTAAAACAGTGGTTCTCAACCTTCCTAATGCCACAACCCTTTAATACTCGTATGTGGGCGTATCTGCATGTGGTCAGACCCTCCTGGAGACACATAGAGGAGCAGTGTCTTGGTTCCTAAGACCATTGGAAAAATGCGTTTTCCAATGGCCTTAGGCGACCCCTGTGACCCCTGTGAAAGGGTCTTTCGACCCCCAAAGGGGTCGCGACCCACAGGTTGAGAACTGCTGGAATAAAACAAAAGACTTCCTTCCCTCAAAGACCTTACATTCTACTGGGGGAAACAGCATATAGGGACATGGTCCCACATAACTCTAAATTTACAAATACAGAAAGAAGGAAGGAAGGAAGGAAGGAAGGAAAGAAGGAAGAAAGGAAGGAAGGAAGGAGGGAAGGAGGAAAGGAAGGAAGGAAGGAAAAAAAGAAAAAAAGGAAGGAATGAAGGAAGTAAGAGACAGAGGGAGGGAGGGAGAGAAGGAAGGGAGGAAGGGAGGAAAGAAGGAAGGAAGGGAAGGAGGGAGAAATGAAGAAGGAAATAAGCATTTATTGTCTGCTATGTGACAGGCTCTCTACTAAGCACTTTACAAATATTATCTCATTTGATTTTACCTCTCCTGTGAGGTAGGAGCTATTATTATCCCCACTTTGCAAATGAGGAAGGTGAGGCTGAGAGAGGTTAGGGACTTGCCCAGGATCACACAGCTATTAAGTGTCCAAGGCAGGATTCAAATTCAGGTCTTTCTGACTTCAAGTAGCGCCTACATATAGAAAGTAGGGGATAGGGATTGGGCCTGTGATTTCAATGGTTTAGGGAACTCCTAAGTGAGAAAACTTCTATTACCAAAGTGAGTTAGCCCCTCCTCTGTGTCTCACAATCATGGAGTCACATGGATCACTGGGAGTGTAAGAGACTGGCTCAGGATCCCACAGCATCAGTGGCTGGACTTGAATCCAGCTCTTCCTGCCTTTCAGGACAACTCTCTTATCAGGGCATCACTCGGTCCCTTATGCAAAGCAAATACAAGGTATCTGAGAAGGAGAACACCAACAACTGGAGAAATTAAAAAGGGATATTTGTAGGAGGTGATACTTCTGCCCTGCACTGAGGAGCTAGGAATTCCAAGAAGCAGAGAAGAGGAGGGGGAACATTCCAGGCATGGGGAGGCAGCTTGAACACATGCATGGAGGCTTTTGAGAGAGCGCCTCTGTGGGTATGAGAAAACAGCAAATGGACCAATTCAACTGCAAGGAGAAAGTGAGGGAGAATCCTGTGAAATCTCTCTATAAAGGCAGTCTGGAACCACTGTGAGCTGCTTTGCAGGTCCCACTATTTTGTTGTTGTTATTGTTTGTTTGGGGGGTTCTTTCCCCTTCCTTCTTTCTGACACATCTCATTTTCCTGCTCTCCAGATAGCAGGAAATATCAAGGGCCTTAGCATGGGGAGTTGACCACTAGGGAAGTGAAGGAAAATGTTCTTTGGTGCATTCAAAGAGTTTGGAGAGTATAAGCTGTAGGACAGTGCCCCACATAATGATTACTCAGAAAAATTATGCTATCCTCTCTCTATAGATTTTTTCTTCTTCTCCCTATACCTTTACTGGGCTTCACCCCTAACTCAATTGCCCTGCCCTTCACTTTTCTATCAAATATACTCACTACCTATAAGCCTTGCTAGAGTCTGAAGTAACTTCACAGGTACTACTATTACTCAAATAATTTCATTATCCCTTAAACCAATAGTTGGTAAGTCCTTGTTGGCCAAATCAAAATTACCTTTCAAATACACATGAAATGCTTGTGTTTTTCGTGACTCCTAACATAATGTAGTAAATGAGTGAATTCTAGAATTAGGACTAGAAAGGACCTGTAAATAGCATTTATTCTGTCCCTATGTGAGCAATAGATAGAGCTCTTGGTCTGATGTCAGAAATACCTGTGTTGAAATCTAGCTGGGTGACCCTGGGTAAATCACTTAATCTGTCATTCTCAGTATCTTCTACTACAAAATAAAGATAATAATAGCACTTACCTCACAAGGTTGCTACAAACAACAAATGAAGACTTTGTAAAGTGCTTAGCACAGTGCCTGGTGCATAGTATGAACTTTGCAAAATGCATGTTCCCTTCCCAAAACCACCCAATCCTTCTGAAGGAGAAACTGTATTTAAACCAAACTGTTCCCTGTAAACAAAACCACTCATTTCTATATTTTCCTCCTTTTTAAAACAAAGAAAAACAGTTAAGCAAAGCCAATTGCTTGTCAGAATATTCTGCTTTCATGCTCACACACACTACCTTCAGTATTTTTAAATAATATTTTATTTTTTCCCAATTACATGTAAAGACATTTTTAACATTCAATTTTTTTAAATTTTGAGTTCCAGATTCCCCCCCCCCACCAAAGATGGTAACCAATTTGATATAGGTTCTATCAGTGCAATAGTGCAAAACGTATTTCCATATTAGTCAAGTTGTGAAATAAGAAAGAAGACCAAAGAACCCATGAAAAAAATAAAGTGAGAAATAATATGCTTTGATCTATATTCAGACTCCATCAATTCTTTCTTTAGACGTGGTGAGTATTTTCCATCAGGAGTCCTTTGGAATTGTCTTAGATCATTCTATTACTGAGAAGAGCTAAGTCATTCAGCTCATCATCTTACATATGACTGTTACTGTACAATATTCTGGTTCTGCTCATTTCATTTTGCATCAGTTGGTGTAAATCTTTACAAGGTTTTCTGAAATTAGCCTGCTTGTCATTGTTTATATCACAATAGTCCTCCGTTACTATCACATATTACAGCTTAACTGGTCCCAGTTGATGGGAATCCACTCAATTTCTAATTCTTTGCTACACATTTTTGTACAAATAGGTTCTTTTCACTTTTTTATCTCTTTGGGATACAGACCAACTAGTGGTATTACTGGATCAAAGGGCACGCACAGTTTGATTGTCCTTTAGGAATAGGCCTAAATTGCTCTCCAAATGGTTGGATCAGTGCACAATTCCACCAACAGTGCATTAGTACCCCAATTTTCCCACATCCTCTCCAATATTTATCATTTTCCTTTTCTGTCATATTAGATAATCAGATAGGTATGAGATGGTACCTCAGAGTTGTTTTAATTTGCATTTCTCTGATCAATAATGATCTTGAGCATTTTTAATGACTATGGATAGCCTTGATTTCTTAATCTGAAAGCTACCTGTTCATATCTTTCGACCATTTATCAACGCGCTCCCTTCACTATTAAGAAAAAGAGAAGTTTTCATTGACTTTCCTAGGGAACCAGTATTGGCCATTGTGTTTGATATGATTTTAACCTTTTGGAGTTATCAGCATTTACATTACTGTAGTCTGCATGTATACTATTTTTCTGGTCTTCTTTCTTCACTCTGTTTTAGTTCATACATGCCATCCCATGTTTTTCTGAATTCTTCATATCCATCATTTATTACAGAGTGATAATATCCCATTACATTCATGAACCATGATTTGTTGTTGAGTCATCTCCTCCATCCTGGTTTCTTCTTGAGAGTAAAATGATTTTATTTCCTCACTGGGACCTTAATTTCTTGCTCTGAATAGAATGAAAAGGCTGTCTTCCTTTTATTCAGGGTCACACTCTCCCCTAGGTAACCCTCACAATGAACTGCCCCCTAGTCCTAGAAAGTTCTGGAAGTAAATATTCATCACAGCTGCTCTAGAGACACAGCATGTCTGCTGTCTGCCCGAGAGTGAAAACAAATACTAGTCAGTGTGCTGGCCACACGTTCCAACTGGGATCCTGCCATCTGTCATTGTGTTCATACAGCTATTCAGATTTCCAGTTCCTACCAACTCCCTTCCCCTTCTAAACAGAACTTCAAATGACAAGAAGAAAAGGATCATATCCATGGTCAGAATCTGTGTGGTGCTTCAGCTACATGCATCTGTTCACAGTTTTAAATATTGTTCAGCATAATTGCACCTAAAAATAATTTTTAAAAAAAAGATCATAGTCTGTGGGAAGAATCAGCTTAAATTGACCCACACTTGCCTCCACCCCACCCTAAGAATGTTCAGACCAATCCTATTCTGATTGGTTGGATGGTGGAGTGGTGGAGAGATAACTATGAATATCCAGTTTTTCTCCACATTCTTTCTTTCTCCTTTGACTGATAATACAATAGAAGTCAACAGATTAAGTCTTTTTTAAAAAATTGATTTGTTTATTTACTTTTAGTTTACAAGATTCAGTTCCACAATCCCCTGAGTTTCAAATTTTCTCCCCTCCTTCCCCCCCTCCCCATGGCGGCATGCAATCAAGTGTAGGATCTACAAATACTTTCACATTGGACATTAGTCTAGTTGTATAGAAGGGTTGTAACCAATGGAGTGAACAATGGGAAATAAGAAACAAAACCAAACACGGAAAAGAACAAGAGATTGTAGTTTGCTTCAGTCTCCATTTAAACTCTGTTCTTTCTAAATCTTTCTCTGAATGTAGACATCTTCTCCTTCCATCCTGAGACTTTTAGAGTTATCTTATAACTGCATTGCTGAGAAGACTCCAGTTTATCAAAGTTGGTTGTCACATATATGATGTGTCTGTGACTGACTACAAATTTTTCCTGGTTCTGCTTTTCTCATTTAGCATCAGTTTGTATAAGCCTCTCCAAGGTAAATATGAAGTTGATCTGCTCCTCATTTCTTATAGCACAATAGTATTCCATTACATTCATATACCACAACTTGTTTAGCCATTCCCCAATTGATGGGCATCCCCTTAATTTCCAGTTTTTTGCCACCACAAAGAGAGCTGCAATAAATATTTTTGGACATATGGGTCTTCCCCCAACTTCTATGATCTCTTTGGGATACAATCCCAGAAGTGGTATCACTGTGTCAAAAGGTATGCAATTATTTATAGCCCTTTGGGCATAGTTCCAGATTGCTCTCAAGAATGGTTGAATCAGTTCACAGCTCCAGCAACAATGCATTAGTGTTCCAGTTTTTCCACATCCTCTCCAGCATTTGTCATTTTCCTGTTTTGTCATCTTAGCTAATCTGACTGGTGAGATGTGGTACCTCAAAGTTGTTTTGATTTGCATTTCTCGAATCAATGGTGATTTAGAGCATTTTTTCATATGATTCTATCTCTGAAAATTGCCTGTTCATATCCTTTGACCATTTATCAATAGGGGAGGTTATTAAGTCTTAAAGAAGAAAGAAGAAAAGGAAGGAAGGAAGGAAAAAGAGGGAAAAGAAAAAGTAAGAAATCAAGAAAAAAAAGAAGGAAAAAAAAGAAAGAAGGAAAAAGAAAGAAGGAAGGAAGAAAAGAAAGAAAAAGGAAGAAATTCAATGTCTTATATTTCACATAAATTGGATCTTAATTAAAAAAGCAGTTGCACATAAAACCTAGAAGAGATGAACCTTGGAATGAACCATTTCATTAATAAGATGGCAAAAATAGTGTAGAGAAAGAATTCGCAGAGACTCAGCATTGAGCCTAAATAGTCCCTACATGATAAAACTACAATTAAATGCTCCCACAAAAATAGCCTCCAAGTTTGTTTGTTTGTTTATGCAACATCCTCAGTAGCAAGCCTAATTCCTGACAGGCCTCTAGACTGCTCACAGCATTAGAAAGACACTGAATATGGAGTCTGAGGAACTAAATTCAAACCATTTACTACCTGTGCAGGCGAGTCCCTCAGCCTCTCTGGGCTTTAGTTTCACCATTTATAAAAAGAAGGAGTTGTTCTGTTTGTCTTTGAATATTGAAATATGTATGTTTGTTGATGTTTGCTAAGTTTATTTTAAAAAGAAACTTTTTTTTAATAGGATAAAAGAAAATGAGAGATTTGAGCTACATGATGTCCTTTCAATCCTTCATGTGACTACCACTATGGCTAGAAAGAGATGCAAGCAAACATTTGTCTGTTTCCATATATGAAAAGTCAACTCTTGTTTCTCAATAAGAAATAGGAGTTCATGTGTGTGCTGCACGTGTACACAGATGCCAAGACAGGCACTCAACCTGCTGCAAAACTGCCAATTCTCATGCTTTTGGAATGAGGTGCTCTCATTTATTGTCTCAATTTCAATCTGCCTGGGGCCTAAAATAAAGAAAGTCACAATTGATTTCAGTTGGATATTTAGAAACTCATTCAGATTCTTTCTGAGTCAATTAGATGATCACAAGTTGGCAGCTCAGTAAATTTCCTGCTGAGAAGTAGATTGCTAAGGGGAAAAAAATAAAAATAAAGATATTATGTGCAACTGTCCACTGAGCACCGGTAGTCTTGGGTGAGACCATAAGTGAAACACCTGTTTGAATACCTGCTGAGGCTCATTTGGAACAAAGTGGAGGGGAAATGCAGAGGCCCTATTTACCCATAGATCTCTTCATCATATACATTCAAAGAAAATACTGCTGGTGGTAATGGTATTGCTTTGATCTCAAGAGTTTTTAACTTGTGAGAGGTATTTGCCAGGTAAGGGTGGTTTGATTCAAAGCAGATCCCTTTCTCAGTTCCTCCACTTAAAATGAATCAACAACACCAAGGATTTTTTTTAAAAGGGTCCTCAGACACTTACCCAAGATGCTATCAAACCATAGAATATCTTGTGTTATATAACATATGTGGCAACTTGGCAACTGAATGACCTCCACAGAATTTCATATTTTCAGGAGCTTCTGAGCTCTATCACTAATTGTTCAAATAACCATAACAACACTAACGTGGTACTTATCTAGTGCTTCTAAGTTTGCAAAGGGTTTTTCATGTTATGCAATTTGAGGCTCACTACAAGCTCGGAAGATAGATTCTAGAGATAATACTTTCTCCATTTTACTGATGAGGAAGCTGAAGCTTAAAAAAATCAAGTGAATTTGTCTGTGGTCACATAACTAGTTTCAGGAACTGTTCCATCTGTAACCTGACCAATTCTAGGTACTTTCCTTCCTCTGGTAATTCCTTATCTTTGCTTATACCATTCATCATCAACCCTCTAGGACTGAGTTTAATCATTAGATCAATCTGAATTTTGATGTCTTTTAGTCTTATTTTCCTTTACCTTATTGTGGTCATTATGTTTATTGCTGTTACTAACAACACATCTTCAATCTAGTAACCAAAGTGTTGACCACAATGGCAACAGACTTCAAAGAGCACTGATAAGTATGAAAGATTAAAATTATTCATTATGTCTTTAAATCAGTAGAATAAACCCACAGGGAAAAACAAAACCTTTCTCCCAAACAAGTAGAAAGCAGAATGTTTCAGAAGTCCATATAAAGGCAGTTATTTCAAATGTGAAGTTTGGTTTTAAAAAGGGATGGCACAATTTGACAAAATTCCTTAAAGTAATCAAGTTTTAGGTGATAGCGATAAAAATGTAAATGTGATGTTACCTCTGGATTTCTTAGCAAGTAGAATAAATCTAAACTAGATGCTAAATTACGTTTTTCCTTCAAATCTGTATTGCATTTTTAAAGGTTTATCACACAAAGGTGGAAAGTAGAAAACTTCAGATATGTTTGAGCAGCGACAGATCGGGTGATTAAATACAACTTTCAGCTCACCTAGAAAAGCCACATGTAGGTATAATGGTTAGAGATCTAGTCTTAAAACCAAGAAAAGAAAGCAAGGAAGGCAACAAGTCTTTATTAAGTGCTTACTATGTGCCAACAGTAGGCATACAAAAACAAGTAGAAAGACAGCCCCTGCATTCAAAGAGCTTATATTCTGCAGGAGGAAGACGACATACAAAATTAAACCAATGGAGTATAAGAGAGGGTAGTCAGATAGAAGCGTGAGGTCAAGGTCCTAGAGCAGGGATGGGGAACCTGCAGTCTCCAGACCACATGTGGTACTCTAGGTCCTCAAGTGTGGCCATTTGACTGAATCCAGACGTCACAGAACAAATCCTCTTAATAAAAGAATTTATTCTGTTAAGTTTAGATTCAGTCAAAGGGTCACATTTGAAGACCTAGAGGGCCACATGTGGCCTTGAGGCCACAGGTTCTCCCCACCCCTGCCCTAGAGAGTCAGAAGCAGAGCCTGGAGGAGAATGAAATGTCTGTCCTCCAAACAGAGTCCTTGGAAGAAATTCACCAGTGGGAGGAGGGGATTAGTATGATGGAGGGATGGTCCACTGTGAGAAGGGTATTGATTCATATTTGCAAAGTCTGAAGAGCCAAGAAGGGAATGAAATATGGCAGGACTGGGCCCATATCCAAAATCAAGGCCTGTCAAAGGAACTTGCCAATGGGCGAAGGGGACCAGAATGACAGAGAGATAATCCAGGGTGAAAAACCCAGAAATCATGCCTCTGACACAGTGTTTGTGACCCTGGGGAAATCATTTCATCTCTCATTATTTGCTCCAAGCAATTCCAAAATTGCAAAGAACATGCTAAGCAGCGTTAATAGAGGGAGTTTGCTATACCAATAAAATAAAAGATCTAGTCCTTTCCCCTTGAGTTAACCTACTCCTCAGCCCATGTATAGATTTTACCATCATTATTTTAGGTCAGCTCAACCTGCAGATCATGAAGTTTATACCTCAGCCTATGACCACGATGACTAGGCTGTTGGTTCAGTCATTTTAATCACATCTGACTCTTCAGGATCCCATTTGGGTTTGTCCTGGCAAAGATGCTGGAGTGGTTTGCCATTTCCTTCTCCAGATCATTTTATAGATGAGGAAACTGAGGCAAACAGGTCTGAGTGAGTTGCCCAGGATCACACAGTAAGTGTCTGAAGCTGAATTTCAACTCAGGTATTTCTGATTTCAAGCCTAGTGCTCTATCCATTGTACCACCTAGCTGTCCCTTATGTAAATATAAAGCCGTTCAAAGCAAATTCAAGCTTTCTATTTTATGACTACTCATGAGCCACTACTAAGTGCAGATCTCTGACTTTTCTAACATGTGGGCTCTCGCCTATCCTATCAATTATTTGGGAGGTGGAGGGGTCCTCTAACTATATCAACATATCTCTTGCTTTCTGGGAGTAAGCATTACTTTGATGACATTTGGTCTCTTGTGTGCAATGAGCAAAACCTTAACTAGAGAAGGGTGACAGGCTTTGTCCTAGACTAGAATATGACAGTACCGTATTTCACTGCATAATTGGCTCCATCACATAATTGTGGCACGGTGTTTTTTCAGTCCAAAAACTGGTTTATAACCTTTCATTGCATAATCATCACATGGTATAATTCTATTCATCATGCCACTTAAACTTAAAAGGTAAACAGAAAAGCAATGTATTCACCAGTGTCATATGGATACACATTTACCTCTCCTGCATTGTAAGCCAGGGAGCCTAGAATTCTCACTGCATGCTCATTATTACTATTCAATTTTAATGTATATTCACAAGTATTCCATGCTTCCTAATCTTGCACCACAGACAGTGTAATAATAAATGACTTTTATTTAATACTTGCACAATTTTTTAAAAGCTTCACATAGTGGTCACATTGACTTTTTTGCCAAAAAACAAAAATTGGCTTAAAATCTGTGATTACGCTGTGAAATACGGTAGGTTATGCTTATAAAACATGTTGCACCAATTCTGATAGATCTGAAAGTGTGGGGAAGGGGGCTAATCAAATTGTCTCTGAGCCTTATTTTCGTGTTTTTTGTAAAATGGAGATTAATAATATCTGTGCTACCTAATTTATGGATTAGTTGTGGGGATCAAATGAAATAACATTTGTAAAGCATTTTGCAACCTTTACAAGACTCTATTACTCAGTTCTTATTATTAGTAGTGCCATCATTACTATTGTTATTACAATAACATTGAGGGAATGATTGGAAAGAGACACTTTGAAATAAGCTTTGGATTTAGCACCTGGCTGTTCAGGTGCCACCAGCAGCTAAGGGGGACTCTTTTTTTTTCTTTTCGGTTTCTCATTTTAGTTTCCCTCATTCTATTTGTATCAAGGGGGCTACAGGGTCATTTCAGATTTTACATGATCATATTACAAAGCAAGCTACATTCAGTGAATTCTCTCCTATCTGAATGCCAATTATTTGTATTTCCAGTTATCCAAAAAGGAAGGATCTAGACACAAAGCCCCTGTGGGATAGAATAGAGAAGTAGTGAAGTCAAATGCTATGGGCAACTAGGTGGCACAGTGGACAGAGAGTCAAATCTCTCTCAAGAAGACCTTATTTCAAATCTGACCTTAGCCACTTACAAGCTGTATGACACTGGACAAATCACTTCATCTGTGTTTGCCTCAGTTTCTTCATCTGCAATATATGGGTAATGATAGGACCAACCCTACCGGAGTTGTGGTGAAGATAAATGGTCTAATAATTTTAAAGGAATTAGCATGGTGCCTGCCACATAGTAGGAGCTATCTAAATGTTAGCTATTATTATTATGTGTCTGGACCCTTCTCCTAGGGACTCCAACTCAAGATTATCATGATTAGTATTCTTAATTTCTGGAAGGAAGGGAAGGAGGAAAAAGGGAGGAAGGAAGGAAGGAGGAAAGAAGGAAGGAAGGAAGGAAGGAGGGAAGAAGGAAGGAAGGAGACAGGAAGGGAGGGAGGGAGGAAAGAAAGGAGGGAGAAAAGAAAACTATCTGACTCTGCCCTGAAGGAGCTTATATTCTTTTTTTTTTTAATTCATTTATTTATTTACTTTTAGTTTACAAGATTCAGTTCCACAGTC
>CM053582.1:261802692-261831353 GCA_028627135.1 Pseudochirops cupreus
TTCCCCTGAACTAGGTAAATGGTATTTGATTGATTAAAGTAAGATTGTTAACCCATTTTGAGTTGCTTTCCTTTAGAAAAGCAGATCTAAGAACCTGTGCTAGTAGCCGCCCTAGGTATGCTAGGGTGCTTGCCGATACATTGTCTCACTCCCGAAATACTCCTTCCTATTATTCCCTTGTCCCACAAGTTTCTAAATTGTTACAATCTCTTTTACTGTCTAATCCTAACTTTATTCCCTTTCAACTAGCTAAATCCATACTAAACTAAATCCATACATTAACTAAATCCATACCAGCATCTAAAACTGCCAAATATAGATAGTTTAAAAATTAATTGTAAACTGACTTTATATGTCCAGTTTCTTTACATTTCTAAAACAGTAGCAGGATTGCTGTGAAAATAAAATTATCATTAGAAGTATAATAAAACTCCATTTTTGACCCTTTGGAGAGCCTATACCTATGATTTAATGATTGTAGGGAACTTTAGAGTAGAACACCCCTCCACCAAAACAGGTGGGCTACCATCCATAAATTATAAACTTTTAGAGTTATTCC
This sequence comes from Pseudochirops cupreus, assembly GCA_028627135.1. Taxonomy (NCBI): domain Eukaryota; kingdom Metazoa; phylum Chordata; class Mammalia; order Diprotodontia; family Pseudocheiridae; genus Pseudochirops; species Pseudochirops cupreus. Next base: position 261,803,252 of record CM053582.1, read on the forward strand.
CTGAGGCATTGAAAAGTTAAATAATTTGGCCCTAATTATAAACCTAACATAAATCAGTGGCAGTTCTTAAACTCAGGTTTTCCTTACACTAAGTTAAGCCTTTCATCCACTACACTAAGGTGCTTCTCAAAATCCTGTTATAACATGCTTACTGATTATACTTTGGATCAAATTATGCTCCCTATATACCAAACAAGTGATAGCTAGGTGGCTCAGTGTATAAAGCACTGGGCCTGGAATCAGGAAGGAGTTCAAATCTGACCTCAGACACTTACTAGCTGTGTGACCCCTGGGCAAGTCACTGAAACCTGTTTGCCTCAGTTTCCTCATCTGTAAATCTGAGATGGAGAAGGAAATGGCAAACCTCTCCAGTATCTTTACCAAGAAAACCCCAAAAGGGGTTACAAAGAGTAAGACACAACTGAAAAAATGGCAAACAGTAATATACTTATCCATAGTAAATCTATCTAGCTGATAATATTGGTAATACAATACTGATAATACAATATTGGTCAAGCTTTCTTACTAAATGCTAGTGACAATACTTACATTAAATTTTCTAGGACTTAATAAAAATGTTTTTCTTGATTAAAAAATAGTAACCACTCTTCTATGGCTGTTACTTCTATTCACTGGAATGATCAGTTCAAAATAAGCTGCCATAGTGAATAGAACACTGGACCTGGGGTCAGGAAGATGAGTTCAAATTCAGTCTCAAACATTTACCAACTTCATGATCCTGGCAAGTCACTTAACCTCTGTCTGTTTCTGTCATCTATAAAATGGATATAATAGTAACACCTACATCCTAGGGTTGTTGTGAGAATTAAATGAGATACTATCTGTCCATCACTTTGCAAACCTTAAATCTCTATATAAATGCTAGCTGCTGTTGCTGCTGTTGCCGGTGATACTAGTAGTAGTAGTAGTAGTAATAGTAGTAGTAGTAATAGTAGCAATAGTAGTAGTAGTAATAGTAGTAGCAGTAGTTAGTAATGTTCTTGAGAACTCAAACAACATACCATTTTGGAATTGGAGCATCATCGAAGACCCAACTCTTGCCCATAATCATCTAGACACAAAAAATTGATACTTAAAAACTCAAGAACAATATTTGTAATAGATGGCACCAAACCAAATCCTTAATCTCCAAGCTTTGTGGAAAGAAATGCTTTCAAAATTTAAACCTGTGAGAAGAAATCGAAATGTTATGAGTATAGGATTAGTTATATAGAACCCCCATCATTCTGTCTGCTACTAGACTTGTACTGAGGATGCTTTCAGTAATACTACAGAAGATGAGCTTATATTCTAATACATTTATTAAACTACAAAATTTAATTGTTTATCAATCTGTGTAATAGTCCATAGAACATAAATTATAAAAGAAAAAAGAACAATAGTGGGACAGTGAACAATCATAGAACCATTTTTATTTGAACTCTATAAAAAAGATAAGAACAAGATAATAGCAATAATAATGAAATAATCTTATCCACCTTGCAATGATTCACAGAACATTAAGTGCAAAATAATAGCAGGATATCAATTCATCCCAGGACCATTTCTATCTGCATTCTACAACAACATCTCACATCAATACATATTTTAAAGGTTAAAAAGTACTATGCAAACATTTCCCCATGAGATCAAGTCACAGAAGAAGACAAAGGAACTGTTAAGCCCTTATAGGTGTAAGAACAGCTTTACCTGATTCTCTTTCCCAGGGGATATTTTCTTACTTGTGGAGGTGGCGAGAAGATATTAGGGAAAATAACTTTTTAAGAGCAATTTAAAACACTCCCCAAGAATTATGAAAATCAAGGAAGTATTTTTAAACCACTCTTTTATCAGTGAGGTAGAGTAGATTGAGAACTGGTCTCAGTATCAGAAAGAGCAGGTTCCAAATCCTGCCTCTGATGACCCGTGGCTAGGTGACTCTGAGGGAGTGACTTTATCTCTTATCACCCCAGGTAATTTACAAAGATTGCAAAGCCTCAAAGCTGCATTAATAGAGAATTCAACAGGTGTTCTCTACACCCATAAAATCATGTGTATGGTCCTTTCCTAAAAGCCATAAATCATCATGGAAATCACTAGCAATATTTTGCCTAGATGCTCACTAAAGAAATATGCTTACATAGATGGGATTCCTAAATCACATGAAGTCTCCAAATTGACATACACCTGAGGAATAAATGTAAACGCCAGAGGTTAAGACCAACAAATTCAAGCCCTAAATTAGAAGGCTAGGTGAAGTAACAAAGTTTATTTTAGTCACAAAATGTGTGTGGACCAAAAACAAAAAAACCCACCAACCAACCTACCCTTTTCATCTAAATCTTTAGGTTACAATATATAATACCAAGTGTCAGAAACAACTGAATTGGGGAAACATACATACTGTATCACAATATTAGCTTTGTTATGAATGGGACAGGATCAGGTAAAATACCATGCAAACACACACCAAAAAAGTTTCCTCTAGCTTTAAAGGAATTGTTCTTAAAGTTCAAAAAGAAATTCTTCTTACTTTTATATTTGCTTATTTTCTGTTACTATTTTAAAATTACTCTTGTCTCTGCACTTTCCACTTCTAGCTAGGCCCTGAAGCAAAAATATTGAGCTATTCTTGCATTCCTCACAGAGCTAGAAATATAATATACTGGGGGGGAGGGAATCTCACAAAAGAGCTAGACAACACCTAAGGGATGCTCTGGGATAGTCTTCCAAGTTTCTGGGACCGCAGATTTTTTAGATCAAGGGGTACATGTAATTCTAATAATTATCTGACTCTTGGTGAAGATCTCAAAACACTTTTGCAGACATATTTTTAGCACTTAATATTGAGAATTTGAAGGGGCATTAGAGATCATTTAGTTCTACCTCAGAATTTTACAGGAAGTGACAAATATGTCTTCCTAGAAAAGGGATACTATATGAGAAGTCAAGTCAATGGCAGAATAGGAATAATTTTCCATTCCACCTGACTTCTGGTTATGTTGTGTTTGCTAAGTTTTAACCTACAAAACTCAATCTAAATCAGAGATATCAAGACAGATGGCACAGTGACTAAAATGCCAGGCCGAGAATCAGAAGACTTGTCTTTCCTGAGTTCAAATCTGTCCTCAGACACTTACTAGCTGTGTGACCTTGGGCAAGTCACTTGACTCTGTTTGCTTCAGTTTCCTCATCTGTAAAATGAGCAAGAAAATCACAAAAAGGGGTCACAAAAAATTGGACCCAGGGGCAGCTAATTGGTGCAGTGAATAGAGCACCAGCCCTTGAGTCAGGAGGACCTGAGTTCAAATCCGGCCCCAGACACTTAACACTTACTAGACATGTGACCTTGGGCAAATCACTTAACCCCAACTGCCCTGCCTTCCCCCCTCCAAAAAGGCAAAACAAAAAAAACAAAAAAAAACCCACGACTAACCAATAAATTGAATATGAAACAACACTCCTGAAAGGGCTCAAACTAAATTAAATTGTACTTGGGAGTTATTTAGCAAAATAAATAAAAATAAAATAGAACATAATCAATGTTAATATGTGGCTTTCTAAGACAATATGGGGCCATAAGGGATCCTTATGTTGAGTTTAGTGGCCCTCATTTCTATCTGAGTTTGATCTAACCATTTTAGTTGTTGCCAGGCTAGGGCAGCTGTGTTTACATAATATTCCAAATGGAGGACCAGTGCAATTACCTGTGTAACAAGCAAGATGAGGCTGAATACCACAGCAAAAAAAAAAAGCAGTGGTTGGAGTCATAGGATCTGAGTTCAAGTCCAGATTTTGCAGCTTCCTTACTACCTGGGTGAGATTTTAAAAATTCACATAAGCTCTCTGGTCTGAGTTTACTCATCTGTAAAATGAGAGAGTTGGACTAACTGACCAGTGAAGTCCTTTCTATCTCTAAGACTATGAAATAATGTCTGGAGAAACCTTGGAATCATCCTTAACTCTTCTCTGTCCCTTCTGAGACAGACTGGGAAACAGCATGGAACTTGCTGGCTGTCCCAGGTGCTGAAGCACCATTGGAAAGGCACCAATCGCTTCTCACCTTGTAAACTTAAGTTCAAATTGACACAAACTGGGTCATTAGCACATTTACAAACAGTGCAAGTCTTGGGTTTTTGTGCCTGATTTAATAAGATTTTCTATTTCTCCATGAATTAAGGATAGGGGCTGATTTACATAATGTTTAGAAAGCTCACAAACTTTGTATTTTGTGTAAAATAATTGTGATTCTCAAAGGCTTTCCCAGCCGTGCCAATTTGGCAAAGACAACTCTCTGGGGTTGCCAGACTGTGTCCAGATTTTTCAGTCCCATCTTTGGCAGAATCCTTCCAACTCCACTTTCAGGACCAAAATAACTGGCTGCAGGCCAACAGCCTGAGTGAACACTCTTGCCAAGTTAGTACTAGCTAGGAAAGCCTTTGAGAATCTAAAACTGAAAGAGAGTTTAGTCCTTCCTTTCTTTGGAAAACTCAAACTGATCTTGTCACCGTGTGATCTGACAAAGTGACAGCCTTTACTTCTATAATCAAGGGTAAGATGTCACATCACATACAAAATGTCATGAAGAAGAGAGAACAGAAAACAATTTGGTTTTTGCTTCTCCAGCTCCATCCCATCATCTAGTTATAACTCAGAAGGGAAATTCAGTCAGACTGGTTGACATCATATAAACAAGGCACTTCAGTGATTGATGGGAGTTTTGCCTGAATTGACCAGGTATTTGGTCACTCATGTAGACAGTACAAAGTAAAGTGTAGACTCTTAATTATCTGATTAATTAAGCCCAACTGGGAAATTCATTTTGAGGTCAAAATCATCTGGCTTTGCTACCCACATTGATTAATGAACCAGATAATTGCTGAATCTCCATTTCACTTTATGCTCCATAGTTACAACCTCAGAATAAATATTTAGTTGGATATGTGGGCTGCTTTTCAATGCTATTCAGAGCAAAATCAATGGTCTAGGGGAAAAAAATGACCCAGTTTGTGATTTTTTACTTGAGATTTACTTGAGGAACTTTGGGATCATCTAGGTCTGTTCTCTCATTTTACAAATAAGATAACTGAGACTTAGAAAAGTAAAATGGTTTATCCAAGGATGTATGGCTACACTTAAATTAACAAATGTCTTTGCTTCCTTTCCCCAACAAATGGCCATTAACCATTAACATGGTTAAACTGCTTGGTAATTAATTATATAATCCCTTTTAGTCCCCCCCCCTTGGATAAAGTTAATTGTCAGTTTCCTTTTAATGCACCATCCTCAAAGAAATGCAGAATGATAGAAGGAGAGAAAGCCAATTTCATTTGTTCACAGTATTTTTTTCTTAAATTTGCCCAAGGCCCAGAGGACAGATGGACATATTTTAAATGCATACCTATTATTAAAATGTGAAATTCATAAGAACAGCAGATTAAAAAAAAAGAAGTAATTCTGCTTGCTTCATCTCTCTGGGGATTCTCTAAGTTGAGACTATGCCCTCTAACCTGGAACATCATAAACATAGATTCTATCAGCCAGGTAAGTATGAGCTAATGCTCTATTGAAAACACCTGCAGCTAATTACTCTCAGGACTGCTGCTATGAGACACCAACAGAACCAACTGAAAATGAGAAGCCTTGTCCAACAACTTGTGTTATTTGTCTGAAAGATGCCAAGTAATCAGCTGGAGTAGTTGTTCATCCAGTTGATCAGTCAAAAACCATTAGTAAGTACCTACTATGTGATTGAAGTGTTCAGCCTTATACAATAGTATAGGATGGGAGAGTAGAAAGAACACTATATTTGGAGTCTCAGGCTCTGCATTTGAATCCAGGTTATTCTATGAACATAACTTTGTGTAAGGCATTCCAGAGGTATGCTGGAGCCAGTTTATACCTGCTCATAAAAGCCAGTTGTTAAAATTTCAATATGAGCATTTATACTATAAAGCAAGGCTTGATTTATTATTTTGTTGGTTTCTAGATTTAATAAAGTAATGGAAAAATATTAATAATGCAGGTTAAACTTAAAAGTGTGTGATACATATATTTTATTTTTCAGAGAGCTGGCTGTTAAACATTTACCAGCACACCCTTGGATTCCTTCCCCTGCTGGGGCTTTAGTTTTGCAGTATATAAAATGAGGATCGGAATAGAAACTTTCTTATGACCTTCCCAGCTGTAAAACTATGATCCTATGAATCTCAGGCTCATTTTGATCCTATTTTACTCATTCTACATTGGCTATATCATCATTAACAATTGACAATCATTTACCTTCTAGCTGTTTGGAATTTGTGGGAGAGGGAAAGTGTAAAGTAGAATGATTCATTCAGTTCTGAGCAAAACAATGAGTCTTAGGAAAGAGTGATGACCAACAGGTCAAGGATTGACTTTTTGTTTATTAATTGGGCAAGATCCCTTTTAATTCAAAACAGATTCCTTCTTTGGAAAAGGGACTACCTCCACTGAGCTTCAGAGCTTGGAACATAGAGAACTTGGATCCTGGCAAGAGGCAACATGTCTAGGTGCTTCTGACATGATTTAACAAGCACTAGAAAGTAGTACTTCTTTTTGGACATAGGCCTGCTATCTCTCTGCGGACCTCATTTTCTTTTCCCTCTAGATGAGCAGAAAAGCAGAAACCTGGCTCTAACTCTCACATACTAACCTGGAAGGTGAAAATGTATTGGCCACACTCTATCCTACATCTCTTTTCCTTGTAGACCAAGGAAAGCCCAAAGTTAAGCTTTCCTTAACCTCCACTTTTCTCAGGTGACCACAGGACAGGCCCCACTAGGTCTCAGAATGCTGTCCACTGGTAAGTAATTTCCATCCCCTTTCATGAACAATTGTGTCATATGTTTAGGATTGTTATGAAGAATTGTATTTTTCCCTTCTTAGGAGTCATTATGGATCTATTTTTTAATATTCGTACTGATTTCAAATTTTCTCCTGATTCAAAATTTCAACCACGTAACCTCATAGGTCTCAAGTTATACTGAATTTGTATGTTCAGGTCTATCAGTCAACTATCATTTATATGTGGCAAGAAAGTACAAAGTGCTGGAATAAAAAAACAAATACAGTTATCCCTTCCACATCATGGTGGAGAGAGCCTCAGCACCCCCATGATTAGGAAAATCCATGTAAAATTTTTTGGCCCTCCCTTTGTGCCAGAGAATATATTATACTATATCATACACATATTTTATGCATTTTCGTGTTTCCAAACATTTTCTGTGTCATCTTCTGGCCTCCACATGTCATCTATGGCTTCTGTAAAACTACCCAAAATCTCATTTAATTTCTTATGCTTATCTGTAATATACTGAAACCATGATGGGAAACATCACAGTGTAGAAGTGAAAACTGTAGGAAGACAATCCCTGCCCTCCAGGAGCTTATATAATAATGAAGACAACACATAAAAGGAAACTTAAAGGTGAAGGACACAAAGGTACCCAGAATGGGGAGCATGGCAGAGGAAATCTGAACTGCAGGATGGAAATGAATGAAGCTTGACTGGCTTGAACACCCTCCTTAAAAGAACATTCTGGAAGGAGCCATTAAATCAGAAAGAGAGGCTACAGGGAAGGAGAGGACTTCCAATGTATGAATCCCAGACCTAGAGCAAGGCTTCAGGTTGAAGATTTGAAACATGTTAGATGTCCAGAGTACAGTATGGAGAGGAATGATTTAATAATTTCTATGAACAGCTAATAATCTCCCCTATATTCCATGCGCCTGATAGCTCGTATTATAAATACCTCTTTTTAACTCATATATATTTTTAAAATTTACTAGGGTTCACCTTCCAATTGTTGTATTGTCTAATTCCTATAATATAGTTGTTGCTTTTGCTCTCATTTTTTAAAATGACAAAGTTGTTCTAGATCTTGATGTTAGAACTAATAACAAAACAAAATCTTTTCTATTCTCTCTTTATCACAAAGTTAGACCAAAAATCTACAGAAAACCAGTATGTAATCCAATAGGAAACAACTGGTGACTGACAGTACTAGAGCCCATTAACAACTTTGGGGTGTGTCTGGCTTTGATGAGAGATGCTGAAATGTGTGGATAGAGTTTGATGAGTATCTTCTCCCACTCTTCCTCTCTTGTTTATACCTGAAGCATTAATCCCATCTAAATCATTTCTGACAAATGAGGTCATGTAACATCTATCAGAACTTGTTTATTATTGCACAGGCCTTCCTAAAGTCACAACTAATGGATTATTACTCAGTGTCTATATGTACTAAAACAGAAAGGGATTGACTGATGAATTAGAGAGTAAATGGTTGAGGCTCTCTTTGTATGTTTAAATCCTCAGTCCCTATGCTATTGATTTAGAGGTGAACCCCTTTATTGTTGTAAAAGGATATTCATCAGAAATGGATGTTTATTTTTATCCTTGCCTTGTTCCCCCCAACAATTTAGAGATGGTTAGTGTCAGAAACGTATGTGGCATCTAGGACTGAGACCTGTGAGTTAGGATTTGATGTGTTGTTTAAAGATCCTGGGCTCACTCTGTATTGCATCCAGGTCAAGATCAATGGGCCAGGTGTCTCGCCAGTCAAGCAAGCGCGATCCAGGTTTCTAGTTTCTAATGTAATTGAAAAGGGTCAGTGTGATGGAAACACTTTAAATCTATGGCTAAAATTATCATCGAGGTTTTTCTTCAAATGGTTGTTTAGTTTGTTCTATAATGATACAAACTTTTTCAGAAAACGTTTCCAGGGATCTCTGACTAAAGCAGTACATTCTGAGAGAGACAGAGGTAAATTTAGTCTATATAAAATTGATTCAGAGAAGGGACTGTTTCATTTTCGTCTTCCTATGCCCAGAACTTAATACTGTGCCTTGCATATTATTAGCTGTTTAATGTTGACTAATTCAAGTAGAAAATATTATTGGAGTACATATTGAAGTCATGGAAAGATTCCTATGCTACTATAATATCTCTTTTTTGGCTCCAGATATTGGAGGGAAAGGAGCAAAAGAATAGAGAAGGTGGAAAGATAATACTTTTACTATGATTAGCTGTAAGCAAAGAAGGATACTCTCAGGAAAGGAAGGAAACCACCAGCTGAAAAGGAAAGCTGTCTAGGGCTTTTCAATTCAAGCTCAACTAAATGCACCAAACATTGAGGGCCAATGTTCACACTATGCTACTAAGTGATGAGAGAAATACAGAGGTGAGTAACAAAAGAGCTTTGAAAATAGTGCAAGATAAGGTTGTGAATGCAACAATAATGCAAGACAGAATGTGAAAGTGACTAACAGAGGTTCAAGCAAATTGCAAGGAAAGTTCTAAGGCAGGCTTGCTAAGGGCTGGGAGTAGTAGAAGTAAGGAAGGTGGCCCAAAGGAAATTGCATTTGAACTAGACCTCGAAAGATTGCTAAGATTTCAAGTGGTGAAGCTGAGGGAGGGAGGGGATAGAAGTATAGAGAGTGGGAAATCACAGCAATTCAGACTTAGGGATGATGTGAGCAAAGGCAGAGAGATGGAAGAAGGGCTGGAGAATGCCTCTGAGACCTGAAAAAGGCTATTGACTTTAAGTTAAGAAAAACAAGAGGAAGTCTAATCAAGATCTGTAATTAAAAGAAGTTGAAGGCAATTAAAGATCAGTGATAAATGCATAAAAGTGACCCTACAGTGGTGGTTTTCTTTAAAAACTTGCTATAAAGTTTGTTTAATATGTCAATTATTCACAATTTTTATCCCTGTTGGAACTTCCCTGTCACCGGTGTGGATCATAAGTTCTCTTATACATCAGCAACTAGACCATCTTTGTAGGCTCCTGCAGTCAAAAAAAATGAATTGCCTTTTGGCCAACAGTTAAATGGCAAGCCTCTCAACTAAGTAAGGAAGAACATTATGCAACATATATATCATTACAATACACAGTACTCAAATATATAAGTGGATCTGTGATATTATAGGATGGGGTATTCCCTCCAATAATAAAACAGGCATCTTATCCAGGTCTACATATCTGTGTAACTCTCATTTATATGCTTTTAAAAATTCACTACAGATGACCTACCAGTATACTGGAAGCCTTCTTCACTTTCTCCAAATATCACAAAGGTACCAGAGGAGTGAGTCTGACCATTCACCTTGAATCTCTTGTCCTTTACATGTGACTAACCTATTATCTCTCCCTGCCATAAAAGTTCTGTATTCTTTTTCTTCTTTGAAGTTTCATGTCTCTGGTCCACACCTATGATTTGTCTCATTGACTTCTATGTGACTCTCATCTTTAGGTCTCCAAAGACAGTGGCATTGCAGATGTCATTGCTATAGCATCAATCCATACCCTGTTACAAAAATTCGCTATTTTTTTAAAGGCATACAATACTTTATGGAGCTTATGTTCAGTCAGAATCATAATTGCTCAAAACTCCAAGTTAGGAAAATTCTTAATATTTAGGCAGAAGTTTGCCTCATTTAAACTTATGTTAATCTTTAGCTAACCTGGCCCCTTTTTAGTTGAGGCAAAATTCATGTTATTGGAAACATTGGGCTAAAGAAATTAAGAGAGTATGGGTTAGTCATTCAGCAAATAAGCATTTATTAAGTGCCTATTATGTTCCAGGCACTTTGCTAAGCACTGAGAATACAAAGAAATATAAAAAAACAGGCCCCAAACTCATGAAGTATATATTTTACTCTGAGGAGACAACATAAAAATAACTAAATACATACAAAAGGCATATAAAGTAAACAAATAACACTGTGCAAAGGTGCAGAGATGCAAGATACCATGACATATTCGAGGAGCTTGAAGGAAGGCCAGGGTTATATGATCGAGGAGTTCATGCACAGTAGTAAAATGTAAGAAGACTGAAGGGTAGGATGGAGCCAGGCTATGAAGAGTTTTAAATGCCAAACAGATAAGCTTTTATTTGATGCTGGAGGTATTGTGAGCCAATGAAGATCCTTGAGCAAATTAGTGACATTCTCAGATCTTTGCTTTAGAAAACTTACCTTGGCAGCTGAGTAGAGAACGTACTGGAGTGGGAAGCAGAAAAGTCAGAATGTTATCACAATAGTCTAGTCATAGGCTCCCAAAGTGGGTGATACCACCCCTTGGGGGGCACTGGACCAATCCATGGGGGCAGCAGTAGCCTCAGGTGAAATAAGGGGGCAGTGGAAGCATAAGGAAAGAAGAGGAAAAAAATTTGAATAACAATTTGCACATGTTTCATCTGTTGTGTAACAGACTTAAAGTTATAGTAATAACATTATTTTCCAAATAGACACACAAAATGCAAGTTATAACCAATCAGTGGTCAAGCCTGCCAACACTTGCTGCCAACAGGTCTTAACAAGCAAGTGTTGGCAGGCAAGCATGTGGCACATTATCAGGAAGTCCAGCATGCATCAGCAGTAATGATCTGCATGATTTTTATAGTTACATGATGCAATATTGCATCATCAAAATTTCAATGAAGGAAAAAAACCCACAAATTTATAATAAATCATTAAATTTAGGAAGCTTCATTTAAAAAAATTATATTTTTTGAAATGATTAAAAAAATTAAAGAAAATAGATTTCCAGGGGGGTGCTGAGTAATTTTTAAGGGGGTGGTAGACCAAATAAGTTTGGGAACCTCTGGTCTAGGTGATAAGAAATGAGGTCTTGAACTAAGATTCTGGCTATATGGTAAGGAGAAGAGAAAATATATGAGGAGTGTTGAGAAAGTAGAAAAGATAACATTTGGGAATAGACTGGATATATGGTATATTTGAGAATAGAGAGGTGAAAGGGACCTAGGTTGTAAGGCTTAGTGACTAGAAAGATGGTAGTGCCTTCAATAGTGAAAATGAAGCTTGGGCAGCTAGAAGGGACGTAGAAGGTAGAAATGAGTTCAGTTTTGGACATACTAAATCAGTTTAAAGTTTCAAGAGGTAGTTGATGTCATAGTAGCTGAATATATGACAGAGACTAGGGCTAGGTAGATAGATCTAGGAATCATCTGCATAGAGATGATAATAGAAATTGATGATGTCCTCAAACGAAATATTATAGAGTACACAGGATGGAATGTTGGGAGACACCCACCAGTTGGTGCATATGATATGGATGAAGAAATAGCAAAGGAAAATGAGAAGCTAGACATGTAGTAAGAAAATCAAAGGAAAGTAATGTCAGGAAAACCTACAGAGCATAGAAAGAGTGTAGAGGAGAAGAAGGTGATTAACAGTATCAAATACTACACAAAAGTAAAGATAAATGAGGAGTGGGGAAAAGGCAATTAAGGGATCTTTGTTAACTTTGGATGGAGCAGTTTCAGTTGAATGATGAGGTAGGAAGTCAGATTTCAAAAGGGAGAAAAGGGATTGGAAGTACTAAATATAAATGGCTCTCCTTGGGAATTTAGCTATAAAGGGAGAAGAGACATAGGATGATAGCCTATAGGATGGTAGGATTAAGCATGAGTCTCCATGGAGAAAACATGGGTACAATTTTAGGGAGTAGAGAGTAGCCAGAAGCTAAGGAGAGATTATAAATAAGAGAGGGAGGATGATAGTGGAAGCAATTTGCTGGAGAAGTGGGGAAGGGATCGAGGGTTCCTGTAGAAAGAGGATGACTTTGTCAAGGAGAAGGATCACCTTTTCCTCTAAAACCAGAATAGAGGAGATAGTGGGAGAAAAAAAAATAAATGATATAAGATAAAAGAGGGAACTTTCAGAAAATAGCCTCAATTTTTTTCAGTGAATTGTAAGACAATTTACTTATCTGAGAGAGAAGGGAGAGGAGGTACTGTGGGAAGTTTGAGAAGAGGTTTGGAATAGCGAGTGTAGAAAATAGGATGATGAATCAATTGGGAAGGAATAGAATGTTTACTTTCTAGCAGTGGGGACTGATTGGGATTAGGTTATATAAATTGAACCAGAGTTTTATAATTTCATGATTTTCAATCATTATGGGTTCATGATTTCCTGAGCTTAGTTCAGCAGCACATGAACAGAAAGAAAGAAGGGAGATGGTGGATTTTGTTACAGGGTCTGCTAATGGATGGGTATCAGAAGGGAAAGTTGGTTCTACAGTAGACCTTTTCTTGAAATTTCCCCCAGTCCTTGGAGTAATGGGCACAATCAGTAACTCTGTTCTGAATCTTCTACTCTGGGATGCTTATGATCCTCAGCCTCTCATGTCTCTACTTCAGTTCAGCCCTACTTTTTTATCTTCCTTTCATCTGTTTTCTCTGTGCTTATATCTTATGGTCCTTCTTCATCTCCATCTGCCTCTCCAATACTATGTGTCTCTTTAAGAACTCCAGGGTATAACTCAATTTTACCTTCCAAGTGAAAGATCTCAATAGTCCTAAATCACTCTTAGGACTGAGAGACAATGCTTTTCTCTGTAAACTACAAATTTCTGGATGCCAGTCAGTTCTCAAACCTCTGTTACCTCTCCAGCTCAGATAAACCAAGTCCACGGTTTTAGAGTTGTGTTTAGACCATGTGGCCATGAATAATGCACCACTACCAACTGGTAGCAGGTTACCTGAATTACTGACAAAGTACCTAAACTTATTCAATGACCATTATAATTTCATAATGATAAATTTGTAGAATAAAATTATCCCATCCTTGCAACAGTCAAACCATGTTTTAAAGAATTTGGAAATATTACAATAGCTCTACCAATCTCAAAATTACCTGGCAAAAGGAAGCAGAATATCGACCCTTTCAAAAGTATAAAACTAGGGGTGTCTAGGTGGCACAGTGAATGGAGCACCAGCTCTGCTGTCAGGAGGACTTGAGTTCAAATCCAGCCTCAGACACTTAACACTTACTAGCCTTGTGACCTTGGGCAAGTCACTTAGCCCTAGCTGGCCTACCCTCCCGCCTCCAAAAAAAGCAAAAGTATAAAACTAGAGGATTTGATATTCAAATAATTCTCAACACCTGTTGAGATTCTAGCAAAAACTGTTATTTCCTCACAAATAAAGAGAAGGCAGCATGGGTGAATATCAGAAATAGGCCATGGAAAGGAACTCACAGAAATTCAAGTTCTACAAAGGAAAGGGGAAGGGGACAGACATCCTAAGGAAACATGTTATTCTCCCACCTTATCAAGGTCCAGTTCTCAGAAAGACAAAGAGAAAATGGATATTTTAATTTAACATTTTTAGAGTGTACCTTCACATTCATCTTTTTCAATTCTCATAAGTTGCCTGAAAAGTAGAGATGAGAAGTAGTATTAATTCCCGTTTTAAAGATAAGTATCTTGACAGAGGTAAGATAGTAAGCCAATTCCATCCCATCCAATAAATACCTATGTTCTGGGCACTCTGCTGAGTGCTGGGGATACAATTAATAAAACAAAAGACACTCCCTTCCCTCAAAGAGTTTACAATCCAAAGTGAGGGGGGGAGAAGGCAACACACCAAAGAGGGCAGAAAGGGGTAGGGGGAGACACTAAGGATTTATCTTGTTTTATGAAATTGAAACTACACCAACGAGGCTGATGCAAAATGAAGGGATCTCAGAGTCCAGTATCTGCCCTCTATAAAGAAAGGAATTAGGAGTTCGGTACTCTACCCTTCAGCACTCCTGTCAAAAGTGAGAGGAGCCAGTATCAAGGAAGACTTCAGTCAGCAGCTTGGTGGTGGTTTTAGAAGTGATTAGCTTAACCTGGGATAGGTGTGTTGTTCTGTGGAATTGAAACCAGCCAGAGCAGCAGATGTAAAGTAGAGTAGCAGCTTAGACCTAAAACCCAAGTCTTCTGACTTTGTGCAATTGTCTTTCCAGTCTACAGAGGAGACAATAAGATATGATCTCCCCAGTCACAACTCTTTAAATCTGTCCTTGGTGCTCAGTTTTCCCAGAAGATGGAATTATCTCCCCTCTTTAGTTCTTTATACTTTCTCTTTCCTCAGAACTTTTTTTTATTAAAAAAAATTCCAAATTCCCAACACAATACAATACATTCCTGAACCCACAGTCTATGCCAACCCTTGGTCAAGGTTCACATCATTTAATTGGGAAACTTTCACCAAGGGGATATTCTGCACATTTGAAGACAATCAATAGAAGAAAAAAAATATTTTTTTAAAAAAGCAAATGTTGCCTGTGTCTTCACCCAGTCCTTTCCTCCTTGACTCAGACCCCAAGAGATTTCTCTGAAAATGAGACCTTAGGAAAAAAATTGACATGGCCTCACAGCACAAAAGAACAAAGCTGCCAAGCTTCTAAGGTAGAGAGATCCGAAAATACACCTGTGCCTGCAAGGCTTCTCTGAGTTTGGCTGCCAAGGGAATTGCCCAGATTGGCACTCATTTTCTCCAACCTACCTGCAAAGAAATGGTTACTGAGGCCTGCCTGTAACTATAGATGTGGTTTCCACCACCTGTCTCATCTAAACCAAAGTATATACCACCATATGGAAAGGCTTATTTAAAGGGTACAACTTTATGTACAATAACAAGTGATGCCTTTGCTTTTAGGGGTTAAGCATTAAAAATTCTCCTGGGGTAATAGGTTATTCATAGCTCTATTTGTACAAAGAAAATAAAGTTCAAAATATGAACAGTTCCATAATACCTGAACCAATGGGGTGGGAGGAGGGAGGGAAGAGAAAAAACAGAAGCTTCTCCCTGCCACCAGCACATTGCATATTTTAACTACTGCCACCACTTTCCATGTGTTTTAGGTTAGTATTCTGAAATTGAAAAGATTCTTTTCCCTACTTTGTTTTAAAATGTCTGCTTTACCTATGAAAAGAATAGAGATGGAAGCATTTTCTCCTTTAAAGAAGGTTCATTGGGGCGGCTAGGTGGCCGCAGTGAATAGAGCACCAGCCCTGGATCAGGAGGACCTGAGTTCAAATCCGGACTCAGACACTTACAACTTACTAGCCGTGTGACCTTGGGCAAGTCGCTTAATCCAAATTGCCTTGCATTCCCCCATCCAAAAACCAAAAAAATAAATAAATGAATAAACAAATAAATAAATAATGTTCATAAAATAAAATTTAAAAAACTTACAGGTACTTCTCAAAGGAATGAGGCAGCTATTACAAAGTAATTTTAAAGGAGAGCTAGATGGCTCAGTGGATGGAGCACTGGGCCTGGAGGCAGGAAGACCTGAGTTCAAATACCACCCAGACACTAGTTGTGTGACCCTGGACAAGTCACTTAAACTCTGTTTGTCTTAATCCACTGGAGAAGGAAATTACAAACCATTCCAGTATCCTTGCCAAGAAAATTCCGTGGGCAGTTTGATCTGAAATGCTCTACAAGGTCACAAAGAGTTGTACATGACTGAGCAATCGAAAAACAATAATAATGTGATATAGCTGAAAATTTTGCCCAAATCTATAGATGTAGATAGAAATATAGACATATGTTATTCAGATTGAACTATAGTGTTTGTTGTATACAAGCCACCAACGACATACACATGACAAAGATACAAGAATACCTGTGGCTGGCCATCAGCTTCCAACAGCCACTGACAAATTCGGCTCTCAATTCTGGCTCCTGAGAGGAGAGGAAATGTACATGATTCCTAATCCCATCCAGAATTACAGGCCAGGTCTTGGCGAGAGTAGCCAAGTAAGTGTAGGCAGCCCTGCTTTATGCACGGGAGGGCTGTATCAGCAATGCAGTATTCACAATGCCTACAGTAACTATAAATATGCTGATATAATTATTAATCACAAAATGTAACAGGCTCTCTACATAAGAAATATAGATAGTGCATTCATTTAAATACCAGAAAACTGAGTCCCAAAACCAGAAAGTCAAAGCCAATACAGTAGTTATGAAGTTGGCAAACATAGTTAAAGTAGTAAACACCCACATTCTCAAGTCTTCAAACGGGACAGGCTACCTCAGGCAGAGATCCTCCTCTCCTCACACATGCAACTGCTCAGCGTCCAAGCAGCTTGCTCAGTTCCTGCCCCAGGCAGTCCTCAGCAGGAGTCCTTAGCAGAGATTCTGCCCTGCTCAAAGCAAAAGGAGTTCCCAACTGCAGCCGCTGCCTCTGCCGCAGCTTCCAGTCAGCACCGCAGGGAGACTAGCTTGGTTCCGGCATTCTCTTGCTCCACCCCTTCCTGCTACCTCAGCAAGCTCAAGGGGCGTGGAAGATCTTCAAATCCCAGTATCGTTACAAGGGCCAAGTTGGAGCCTTTTTTCAAATTCACCAACAGACTACGAGCTCTTTCTGAATGAGTAAAATAGCAATAAACTAGATGAGCTTATAGAAAGAGATTAATGGAGTGAGGTAGAGGGCACAGTGGGCTGCACCCATGAATTTATCAATCTTTAAACTTTGGAGGCAGCTAGGTAGCAGACGATGGAGTTCCAGGGCCTAGAGTAAGGAGGCCCTGAGGTCAAATCCAGCCTCAGATACTTTCTACCATGGGACACTGGGCAAGTCACTTAACTCTCTGTCTTGGTTTTCTCACCTGTAAACTGATGACAAAAATAGCTGCTACCTCCCAGGGCTGTTGTGAGGATTGAGTCAAACAAATGAATTTGTCAAGAATTTAGCCTGATTCCTGGCACATAGTAGGTGCTTATTCCTTCCTTCATTCTCCTTCTCAGTACTGTCCTCTCTTCCCTATGACTATAGGGGCAGTAGGATTGAACACCACGAAGATGTATAGATTAATATATGAATATTTGTTATTACTATTACTAAATGGCATGCACAATTGTTAGAAATATGTCTAAAAGACAGTCATTGTAATAGCTAACGTAACAGATTAAGATTTCTGATAGGTTAAAAAGATGAGGCAAATTCAATAAAATGATATTTAATTAAAATAAATGCAAAGTCTTACACTTAGCTTCAAAATATTCACTGCACCAGTGCAGGCCTGTGTTGTAAATATATTGAAAATATCTAGAAAATCTATATAAAAACAGCAAATATAAAATATAAATCACATTAATAACAATATAAATATAGGAAATATATAGGAAATAAGTCCTGGGGGAGTGGGGAGGTCTGGGGGTTTTAAAAATTCAGATAAGCTTAATGTGAGTCAGAATCATGATTTGGCTATTAGATCTAAAGAGATGGCAACTGTGAGAGAACACTGGAAGATTCTAAACTGATGTAATACAGGTAGTAATACACACACACACACACACACACACAGTCCTTCTAAGGCAGTGGTTCTCAACCTTCCTAATGCTGCAACCCTTTAATACAATTCCTCATGTTGTGGTGACCCCCAACCATAAAATTATTTTCATTGCTACTTCATAACTGTAATTTAGCTACTGTTTTGAATCTATCTGATATGCAGAATGTATTTTCATTGTTACAAATTGAACATAACCCACAGGTTGAGAACCGCTGGTCTAAGGGATAGTGTTGAATAATATTTGTCCTTGACTACCAATTATACAAGTAGTAGATAGAGTTGGCCTCTGAGGGGCTATATTAGAACTCTTGTTGAGGAAACAGAATACAAGTCCAGGTATGGGCTTTTAGGTAATACATGGAGAGGGTGAGAATGCATGATTATGCATGAGCACAATCATTTGTTGAGTGTTACAAGCTAAGGAAGAATATATAGGAAGAAAGAGATGCTGGGCACAGAATGTTCCCCTCTCCCTTTCCACCCCACCCTAGTCATTTTCATGTTTGGCAGAGCCAGGGCAGCCTTGAGTGTGAATCCATTGGGTCAATTCTGAGCTGTCGGTGGTTATGCATTCTAGGTCTGAGGCCTATTGCTGATCCCTATGGAGTAATCTTAGCTTTGCCCAGTTACGACAAGTTTAATAATGTCCAGAGGAGGACCTCAAGCTCTTGTTGTAGGAGGATAAGTTGAAAAATATTTACCTTGAAGATGGGGATACTTATCCTAAAGAAGGGAAGACTTTGGGGAGGGGATGACATGACATCAAGTATTTCAAGAGTTAATATGGAAGAAAATAATTTTGCTTTGTTTGGGCCCAGAAGTTAGAGCTAGAGACAATAGGTGGAAGTTGTAGAGAGGTGGATGTCAGCTTGGAATTTAAGGAATGTACTGTATTTTTATGAAGCATATTTAGAGTGTTTTTTATTGAGTCTTTTACAGAGAAAGTGGATTTTTTAAAGCACTTGTCAGGGATGCAGTTAGGGGCATTGCTGTTCAGATGCTAATTACTCTTGATGACCCCTGAGGTTCCTCCTAATTCTGAAATGCTATTGAAGGAGACTATATTAACTCCTGCAGTACTTTTGGGACAGGGAAAGAGAAAGAAAACAGATTAAGCATTTACAGAGTACCTACTATGTGCCAGGCCCTGTGCTATTCAGATTTTTTTTACAAATATTATTTGATTTGATTCTCACAATGACCCTGCCAGATAGGTGCTATCATTATCCCTGTTTAACAGCTGAGAAAATTGAGACAAACAGAGGTTAAGTGATTTGCCCAAAGTCTTACAACTAAGATATGTCTGAGGCTAAATTTGAACTCGAGTCTTCCTGACTCCAGACCTGGAGTTGACAATTCCTAAGTTTTCTAAGGAAAGAAGAAAGTCATCTCTTTTTCCCGAGTACCATTTTCCCTCAATCTGCAAAAGGGGCTTCTAGTTTAAATGAGATGACAGGACAAAATGAAGGAAGAATTCTTTTAAGCAATAATTCTATCCTGTAATGCAGAGGAGTCCTGAACTTGAAGACAATCAACTATATTCTTCAGCTATTTCAAGGGGCTTAAAGTATTCCATATAAGTGGTTGCTGTACAATTTCCTCAGAACACACATCATCAGTGTATTACTTGGACAGTTTGAAAGTCCCATTACTTCATCAGTGTGAGGCACTCCCTTCACAGGTGCCAATCAAAAACCTCCCACGCCTCATCCTGTGCAATTCCTGTCCTTATTTAACTACAAATTCTCCATCAATCTACTCAAGCACTAGAGTTCTTCCTCTTGTACTTTCAGCACCTTGGGGAGGGCATCGGTATGCCTCTCAGGTTGTCCATCTGTTGCCTTTTATTCTTGTTCTAAGATTAGGCCACCTCCTTTCCCATCAGACTTATCTTCAACAATGCTTTTTTACTCATTTTCATATATATAAATTGTCGTTAGTAAAATGTTGCAGCCTGCTTACACCCGTAATATACCTCCCCACTTCCCTTTGGGCTCTCTGTAGTTTTCATTCTTCTGAGATAATTGGCATGCATGATCGGCAGCTATAGAACATCATCAAGAGAATATCAGTGTTGGAAAGATAGGTTTTCACAGCAGTGAGCAGTTTGGGATCATTAAAATCACTGCATGATCTCTGAAATGCAATTTAGCCCTTTCTTCTCCAACTCAGCTCCAAGATTGAGTTATTATTCATATGCAGCAACTGCCCATACATACAACACATATGTGTGTATACATACATGCATGTGCATATATACATACACATATGTATTTATATGTACATGTGTGTGTATATGTTCATGGATTAATCCAATGGCATATCCGTCCTGCTGCATTTCATACTATTTTTCATCCACTATGATTTTCTATTGTGGATGGTTAAAGCAATCTCTTTTTCTTTACAATACTGTTTTAACTGAGGAGGATTTTTAGTGTTCCACAGCTTAATACAATTAATGAAATCAATAAATATCTATCAAATATATTATGTGCCATGCATTGTGCTGAGCACATACAAAAAACATGAAACAATCTCATTTTTCAAGGACCTTTTATTCTAGTTTAATATCATCTGCAAAAAGGAAAGTTCCAGGACTTCACAACCAATGGGAAATTTGTCTTTGATTGCTACCTTAAAAAGGACATTTTTCAAGACACTGGTCTAAACTCTTAGCAAATATATGTCTGCCCATTGAACATCATGATGGATATGAATGCTCAGTGGCTAATAGAATAATTCCCAAAGTCAGGTCAGTTTTACCATCACATGTGACTTTGATGTATGTAAGATACACCTTTTTGGTGGAGAACTAAGTCATATTTTGCTCAACTAAATTCAGTACTTTCTTAAAAATAACAAACACAATAGGAACTTTTATTTTGTAATACTTCCCAATCAGTTCTTTGACAGTCATTTTATGGCATGATGTAGAATATTAACTGTGAAGTCCTGCCTACTCCATTCTCATTGAGGATACATAGCTTAATCTCATAAAGATTTTATAGAAGTGAAAAAGTAGGCACATAACAGTAACAATAATAATAATAGTCAGCATTTATATCCTGCTTTAATGTTTCCAGAATTCTTTAACCACTTCTCTTATGTGTAATTGGTAAAATCTCCATTGGGAAGCTTTTCTCTTCTTTTGGACTATCCCCATCCTGACTTTCAGATACATTAAAAATGATCATTTGGTGCTTTTAAGATTGTATTACTCTCAATATAAATTTCTTCTATAAATACAGACCAGCACTTAGTGATTTTTCTTATATCATTTCATTGTCACCTTATTTGAAGTTGTGGGAAAAAGTATTATTTGATTGGTTATTTGGGGGTTTGGGTTTTTCTTTGTTTTTGTTTTTATTTTTCATCAGGAGATCTAGGTTTGAATTCTTGCTCTGATCCTGGCTTTGTGACCTTGGGAAAGTTACCACCTCTTAGTTCATACATCTATAAAATAAGTATATGTGTCCTGTAAGAATACAGGATAAAAACTTTTAGACTCTCTAACTCATTGAGTTGTAAAGGAAGCACTTTGTAAAGCTTAGAACATGGGAATTATTATTGTTATGTTAGTCACCAAGGTAATAGAAACCAAATGATAAAATTCAAACATTATTAAAATACTGAGATATCTTCCATTTTGCTTCTGTTTTTTTTTTTAACTGGCTTTCAGTTTTATCTGCAAATACTCTTGGGATATTGTTTTAGCCAAATATGATACTAAGCTCTCTACAAGCTTGTTTTCTCCTCAGCTGCTTTTCATTGTAATATGGATGCATTATTGCTTGTAAAACTCTTTCTCTCTTATGTTTTGCAAATAAGATTGTATATTATGAATCAGTATTATCCTTGGCTATCATGACTAATTTCCTAGCAAGGAGATTTGCTGACTGAAGCATCTTCTAAGTTCTTTGGCCTTCTTGTTGTGGTGACTGTTTTGCATCAGTTAAACCTTTTTAGGATATATAAATAGAGCTGATGTCTTAACTCTGTCCATTTATTTCCCTTTTCAGCTTTTTAGTTGTTTTTTTTTTTCCAGTTTACATTTCATTTAAATAGGTCAGGTCAGATATATTCCAGTCATGAGTAAGGTTTAATCCTTTCTTCTGATTTGATAGTTATTATGTCCAATGTTCTAATGTTCTAATGATTGGATGGTACAGATAACTGATTCTGAACTGACTGTTACATCATTCACAGAATAGGTCATAAGAAGGCAAGTTACCAAAGTTTATACTCTTAAGGTAGAGAATGAATTGAAGGAATGAATTTATAAATCTATATATTCATTAAGCATTTGCTATGTGCAAATCACTGCGCTAAGTGCCATGGAAACAAAGAGAAATGCAAGACAGTCCTTGTTCTCAAGGAGCTTACATTCTAATGGGAAGGGCAGAGATATATAGTGGGTTTTAACTGTAAGTCAGATGCAAAGGATCCATGGAACTTAAGGTACAGGAGCAAAGCAGATTCCAATACATTTTCTTTAATGTCCTTTCCACTTATAAAACCATATCCATTTCTGATAATGAAACATTTTAAGAATTTGGTAGCAAAAATTTTATTTTGAGGGTCTTTATTAGCTGGGCTCTTTCTATCATAGTTTGCCATGGTGGTGATTCAGTCAGTGATAATGGTTTAACTTGCTTGCATGATATGTCCTGTTTTTCCCTCTGCATGCCTTGATGCTTCAGTGAGGCTGACTTGCCTTCCCCATGTGTGGCAGTTAGTATGAATGGCTGGCCCTTTCTCCACAGGCGCTATCCCCTTTAATGATACCTATGGGAGTTAAGATGTAAGCATGCCCAGTTGTTATCTACAGAGTATTTTCCCAATTGTCAGGTTACATATATATAATATAGATATAGATATAGATATATAATTTTTATAAATCTCTTCAGCATTTTCCTGGCATGATAGAATATTGAATTAAGAAAAAGCAAACCTAGGGGGAGCTAGGTGGCACAATGAATAGAGCACTGACCCTGGAGTCAAGAGGACCAGAGTTGAAATCTGGTTTCAGACACAACACTTACTAGCTGTGTGACCTTGGGCAAGTCACTTAACCCCACTTACCTTGCCTTCCCCCTCCAAAAAGACAAAAAACAAAACAAATAAAAAGCAAACCTAGATGTAAACCCTGGCTCCAAAACTTATTAGTTCTCTTAGTTCTCTTCTTCTAATACTTTGCACTATGTACTTCACATTCATAGAAAGCCATTTATAAGCCTTAAAATCTTATGGATATGTGAGTAATTATCTTTGAAAAAAATATTCATATTGGAGAAGCATGAAGCTTCCAAGATATCTATGAACCTTTGACCCCTTTCATTTCTGCCATATTTTTCACCATGCTTCTGAGTTCAGTTTCACACTGACCAACATATGTGTTAATTTAGTTCATAGGATCTTGCCAAGTTCCCTGAGTGTCCCCTGCTCATGCTTTCCCTTCTAGTACTATCTTTCATTTATTTTATATCTATCTTGTATGTACACGTTGTCTCTCTATCTTACACTAGTAAGATTGTAAAAGGCAGGTAATGTTTTTGTTTTTGAAGATCTCAGTGTTTAGTACATTGTTTGGCACATAGCAAATGCTTGATAAAGCTTATTGATGAATATAGTCTTCATTCTCTACAGAAGATGCTGCTGTATAAGCTATTGTTATTATTTTCATTATACTGTGTTTACTGTAGTCTGACCACTATAAGTCAGGAAAAGGAGCATATTTAGGAGGAAAGATGATGACTTTGACTTTAGAAAGGTTGAGTTTGTAGTGTCAGCAAGACATATAAGTGTATATTTCTCGAAGTCAGTTGGAAATTCAGGTATGGACCTCAAGAGATGTGGGATAAAGATCTGGAAGTATAAAAGAAGTAAAACAGATACTAGAAACCGTAAAAGTGGAGGTGACAACCAAAGAAGACAGTAGAGAAAGATGAGAAGACCAAAGATAAAAATGTGTTTTGAGAGTGTTTCCCTTTAGGGAACAGGGGGGAAAAGGATCTAGCAAAAATGACATAGAATGAGTAGGAAAAGTTAAGATAAGATACATGAGGATACAATTTCCCAGGGAACAGAATGTATCCAGAAGGCAAAGCTGGTCTGTATCGTCAAATGCTATTGGCAAACTTCAAGAGGACAATGTCATTAGAATTGTAGGGAAAGATGGAAGCTTGTACGACACTGAGGAAGGATTGCAGCATGATGGAGTAATGTGGAGAACACCCTAGATCTGAGTTTGAATCTAGCTCTAATAGTTATTAACTTTATGATCACATGCAAGTCACTTACCCTTAATAAACCAAAGCTTCTTATTCTCTAAAATGAGAATAATAATACTTGTTCTATTTCTTTAAAGTTGTGGAAAATATGTGCTTCGTAAATCTAGTGCTTTGAAAGTTTAATCTATTATTTTTAATATTTATGTAAGAAATTACAGAGTATACAGAAAATGCAGTGCCTACTCTCATAGAGCTTATGATCTAATTAAGAAGGCAGAATAAAAAAATGTTTACAAATTGCATAGAAAGAAATTAACAGTCCTCCAGGTTGCTCTCTAATTTCTAGTCCTTCCATCAAAAGGAGACAACTCAGTGGTGCAGTGGGTAGAGTGTCAGTTCTAGAGTCAGGAAGAACTGAGTTAAATTCAGTTTTAGATACTTACTAACTGTATAATCCTGGGCAAGTCATTTAACCCCTGTTTGCCTTAGTTTCCTCAGCTGTAAAATGGGGATAAAAAACCTATATCCCAGGGTTATTTTGAGAATCAAATGAGATGATAATTGTAAAATGTTAAGCACAATGCCTAATATATAGTAAGTGCTATATATACTTACATATATATGTGTATATATATATATATATATATAATATCATACTATATATGTGTGTGTGTGTATTAAGATTATTAAGGTGGCAAAGACAATAAGAAGCAGACTATAACTAATCCCATTTGAAAGAGGGGGGAAAACCACCTTTCAGCAAGGATAAAACAAAGACTGAAAGGGGATGAAAATTGCTCCCAAACAGTGAGCCCATATGACTAAAGGTCTGATAGCAGATTAAAAGACTTGCTTGACCTTTAGGCTCAAAAAAGGCCATTCTGACAGTCAAGATAGAATGTCTAGACTGAGGAAGACAATAACCTGGTGGAGATGCAATGAAAGACAATGACAATGGAAAGAGGAAAGTGAATGAATGAAGAAAACAGAGAGGGAGAGAAGAGCAGGAAGAGAAATATACAAAAATCCATACAGAAAAATGTGTATAGCTCCTAAAGTTTTACAAAGTTTAAGGGGAGAAGAAGAATGGAGGAAAGGAATACAGGAAGAAAGAAAAAGAAGAAATGGAAGAGGATGGGGGAAAGATAGGGGATATGGAAAGGGAGAGAAGAAAAGAGAAAAACAGAAACAGAGAGACAGAGACAGAAAGACAGAGGGAAACAGAAAGAACCAGAGACCGAGAGAGTGAGGGGCAGGACATAGCCTCGTCAGCCTGCCTTACTCATCCCCAGACCACATTGCTATTAGTTCTACTTCTTCACATCCCCCAAGCAGCTACTATAGCTCCCTAAAATTTACTCTTAAAATAATGGTTAGGATTTATTGTATTGGGGTCCCTAGTACCACTACATACTAGAGGATTTTCTTCAGCACTGAAGGCAGTAATGGAGATATAGTGGTTCACCATCAATTGTATTTAAACAAAAATGATATAATACAACCAGCTCTGGCCACCCAGAATCACTCATAGAGACACTACACATTCAAAGAGGCTGGATACCATGGTGCAGCAAGGGTTAGACTTGGAATCTGGAAGACCTAGGTTCTAATTTTACCCCAGACACCTGGCGTTGTGACTCTGGTCAAGTCATTTAATCTCCATTTGCCTCTTTGAGCCTCAGTTTTCTCATCTGCCAAAAGATAGGGCCTGTACTCATTCACCAATAAGGTACTTTGCAGCTCAAAATCCATTCTCTTATGGCAATGGGGATAAAGGTAATAACTGGAGTTACTTGAGGCAAATTCAATTGGCTCACACCTCAATATTCACTTTGTTCTTAATGCACTGAAATGTTTTATTTTCTCTATTCATCTCCAAGAAAAAGGTTAGAAAATAAGACACTGGATTTCTACACATAAGAATTCCACTTCCACATAAATTGCTCATAAACAAAACCCAAAGAAATCTATATTTGGAATTGGAAACCTCAATTGAAATTTGAACTTCTGTGATTTATATAAGGTTAAAGACTGGACCTATGATTTCATGACTATAGAGAACTCAAGCAATGAGGAAACTCCCTCTACACATGCAGGTCAGCATCCCTCTGAAACTTATGATCTTAGAGAATTGCTTATAACACAGAGAGTGTAAGTGATGTCCCCACAGTTATACAGCCAGAAACTATACTTGAACCATGGTTTTCCAGACTCTGAGAGTTTCTATCCAATGCAGATTTATATGCATCTATATGACATATATAGATAATGTGTGGAATATCTTCCTCGGATGTCTTTCTCTGACTAAACAACTCTAAACAACTATTCTTTGATGCATAAGTCTCATTCACTTCATTTTCCATTGTTAGTCCAATTAAAACTCTTAAGAAATCCTGCTCCCTTCTCTCAAGGTCAAACATGTAGAGACCGAACAACTGACCTCTACTTGTTAAACATGCTTGCCATGAATTGGCCTCTCTCATTGACATGAAGTTTCCTGTCCCAAAGCCAAGTTGAAATCCATTTCAAGAGTTCTTCCCCTAAGCTATGCTTTTGATCTTGTAAATCAATCCATGTGGCATACAGTGGTATCACATGCTTTGAAATCCAGCTGTCCATTCTTTTGCCCTTATCTATTCATTAAACAGTGTACTCAAAGGATTGAAACCAATTAATTTGGAAGGCAAGGCTAGTCTTTTCTTGTTCCCTGCTAGTGGGCTTATGTTAGGTGTCTTGTAAAACACAAATTGACATTTTTCCCATTACTGTCTGTAAACATGTTGGGTGTTTTCTCGCTCCTTCCTCCCCCCAAATGAATTCTAATGGATTAAAAAAATCATAGGGCCAGGACCCTAATTGTTTTGATTTCCAAAGTATGGAAATTACGTATTTTATTTATATTTTTAAAATTCTATTATGGCTTCATTGTCATTTTTTATGGCTTTGGATCAATGGGAACAAAACCCCATGACTCTTATTCCAGTTCGCTTTGGATACTATGCACGAATCAATGTGAAAGACACAGAATTTTAGAGTTGGAAGAACTCTCAGTCAACACTGAGTCAAATCTGTAACTGCATAAGAATTTGTTTTACAATGGTGGTTTTCAAAGTGTGGTCTGAGGGTCCCTGGGCATCACCAAGTCCCTTCAGAGTCTACAAAGTCAAAACTGTTTTTTTAAAATAAATTAATGTATTTATTTTCTTGTTTACATCATTCATTTCCATGAGATTTTTGAGTTGCAAATTTTCTCCCCATCTTTCCCCTACCCAACACGTCAAAACAGCCATCCCACTGTATAACTCCTCCCCCAATCTGCTCTCTCCTATATCCTCCCCCTCACCCCTCTGACTTTCCAGTAGGGCAGAATAGATCTCCCTACCACAGTGCCCATATATCTTAATTCCCAGTTGGATGTAGTTAATGATAATAATAATAATAACATATACATATATATTTTTAACATTTGATTATAGAACTTTAAATTCTAGATTCTTTCCCTTCCTCCCTCATCACCAACCCCCACTGGAAGGACAAGCAATTAAATACAGGCTGTACGTATGTAATTACGCAGAACATCTCCACAGTAAGCATATTGTAAAAGACAGATTATATGTCCCTCCTTCCTATCCCACCCCCCCTTGTTCTATTCTCTACCCTATCCCAGTCCCTGTCCCTTTAAAAAAGTGTGTACTTCCAGCAACCCTCCCCTCCACCCTGCTCTACCCTCCATCATCCCACCTCTCC
>CM053582.1:261831853-261842575 GCA_028627135.1 Pseudochirops cupreus
TTGTTACGAAAAGTTTTCTCCCAGTTTTCTGCTTTTCTTCTACTTTTGGTTGTATTGTTTTTCTTTTTCTTTTTGTGAAAAAAATTTCAATTTTATATAACCAAAATTATCTGTTTTACATTTTGTAATGTTCTCTATATCTTCTTTGGTCCCAAGTTCTTCTCTTATTTATAAATCTGACAGATAAACTATTCATGTCCTCTTAATTTGCTTATGTTATCATCCTTTATGTGTAAATCATGAACCCATTTTGACCTTATCTTGGTATATGGTGTGAGATGTTGTTCTACACCTAGTTTCTGCATACTGTTTTCTAGTTTCCCCAGCAGATTTTGTTGTTGTTGTTGTCAAATAATGAGTTTTTGTTCCAAAAGCTTAGGTCTTTGGGTTTATTATATACTGGATTACTATTTTCATTTACTATATAATTTATATTTACTCTATTCCACTGATCCACCACTTTTTCTTAGCCAGTACCAGATGCTTTTGATAATTGTTGATTTATAATACAGTTTGAGATCTGATAGGGGTCGAGTACCTTTTCCACATTTTTTTCATTGATTACACTGATACTCTCGAGCTTTTGTTCTTGCAGATGAATTTTATTTTTTCTGGCTCTATAAAATATTTTTGATGAGTTGGCTTTTTAAGATGTCTTAAAAAGAAGATTCTACTGCAAAATAATTAACGCAATCATTTACTATACTTAGACAAGTGTGTCTCTGTTTTGTATGCTTTGGATGGTTACCTTACTTGGCACTTTGCATAGAGACTTGAGAGAAAGTTTGGATTCTACCACGGAGGTGGCGGTTGCTTGCTGAAATGACTGGGACATTGCAAGCAACTTTACAACTGCCTGGGAAATAACAAAAGACTTCCTGTGATGCCTAGAGCACCCTGCAATAAACCAAATGGATGGCCTGAAAATGCTCATCTCTGACACAATCTGGCATTAGCAAACCATAATTATTTCTTCTGTTGAGGAGTCTGTCTGTCAATCACTGTGATGTGCTTTCAGTTTGTTTCAATTGAACATTTCTTTTTCATTGCCATAGAAGGAATCTTTGACAGGCTAAGTTACTGTCAGTGCCAGTCATTGTCTTACTGGAAGTCTGTCTGGACATCCTTTTCTAAAAAACAACCAAGTTCCTGCTGCATCAAAATGAGAACAAACTGCTTGGTGAGGCATTGTAAAACTGTCTTGACAGGTTCAACTCTCTAATAATCTCTTGATCATTTGTATGCTGGGTGCCCAGGAGAGTGCCTATATGTGGCAGGGTTGACAAGGTCAGTTAGGGAATTGGATTGTGGTCAAGGTACATTCAGGAGATTTGAAGGCAGGCCCTCTCTGGACAGGTGTCCGTGTCACTGAGGAAGCCAGCAAATCCTCTTCAGTGTGCACATTGGGACAATCTACCCTAAAATGACAACCCTCACTTTGTGAAAATGCATGCTAGGATTGAGAGAAACATTTTGACTTAGTCTGTCAGAAAACATGCAACTTGTTTCCACATTATTTCTCATTAAAAACTCATACTTTAAAAATAAAACAAGAGAGACTGAGAATGTACTTACCATTTGCTTCTTGAAGAAATGGTCTTGATTTGGGAATTGACCCTGTCTTTGTTTCCTTATACCCAGTGTCTCCCTTTTTGCTTCCTCCCCTTTCACCACCCCAATGCACATTCCAACACTATGGACCCCACCACACTTAGAAACTTGGTTCCAGGATCCTTTTGCCTACAAAATGTCTGGGAAAATTCTGTTTCCTTTCAAAAACTGGCCTTGTGGGTAGGCCACTCTGTCAAACTTGGTTTCTTCAGAGTATCTTCTTTATTCCCACTGGAAATGAGTTTTCTACTTCTGTGATTGCTTTCCTAATGGTATTGTAGTTGATTTGGTATGACTTTTTCTTTGGGGAGATGTGTCATGTTCTTTCTGCTTTCCAAGCCCACAACTCTTCCTGGGCAAATGAGGAATTTTCTGGTGATATACATCTTATGTTCTCCCTTAGAAGAAACTGACTCAGGTCAATTCAAGTTCGTTAAACATCAGTGAACTGTTTCTTATTAAAAGAGTCCAAAAGATTTCATAGATCAGGGTTTTTATTTTTCTCTTCCTAACTTACCAATAATGTTAACTTTTCCTTTTAAGCTTTTAAAAATTGGAATGGGGTAAAGAATGAAGGAAAAAAAGCCATTATGTTTCCTCCCCTTCCCAAATACTTTATTTTAACATCAAGTTGGTATGAATGTAATAATAATTTGCATTTATACTATAATAATGTAGCATTTTGAGGTTTGCAAAGCACTTTGCATAAAGTATTAAATTTGTCTCTAACAACATAAAGGTGGGTGGTATTATTATGCTCACTTTATACATGAGGAAAGTGAGGCAGATAGAATTTAAGTGCCTTTCCCAGAGTCACAAAACTAGTAAGTTTATGATATCTGAAGTTGAACTCAGGATTTCCAAGTCCTATAACTCCAAGTCTTGTATTCCATACTTTAACACCTAGCTATATGAGATTGTATCATGATACAGTGGAAAGCTCATTATCTCTAAAATTAGAGAAACCTGTTCAGATCTTGCCTTTGAAGTTATCTGAGTGAATTTAGGAAGTCACTTGACCACTGGGGGCTTCAGTTTTCTCATCTGTGAGGTGAAGGGGATAGGTCAGATGGCATCTGAGGATCCTTTAAAGTCGAGATCTATTGTCCTAAGGGTACTCTGGGTGCCTCTTTTTTTAATCTTTGGGAAGTTGTATTCATCTTTCTAAAGGTTTGTGATGGAAGAATAAAGCATCAAAACTCAGAAGTTCTGGTCCCTGAGAGAAGTCAGAATGGATTCCAAAGAGCAGCCTTTGCCTGAACTGGTAATCTATTTGTGTAAATGAGGATGGATGGAGCAAGGTTTGATATAAGATTGATCTATGGATAGGAGAAGCCCGATTCTTCCTCAAGCACCTGTGGAAGATTAACAGCAGTCAGTCACCTGTGGGCATGGAAAGAAGCATGATGAAGAAGGGGACTTTCCGGCACTTTGGCCAGTCTCATGATGGTTGACTGATTTCATTTCAAAATATCTTGGGGCCTTTATTCAGGATGGTGCTCTGCAAACAACCAGCAGGAGAGTCATTTGAATGAGCCAAGAAAAACACATGTGCATGTATACATGTGTGTGTACATACACACAGACACATAGACATGCTTTTTGTTGTTTTTCTTTAAATCTCCATGTTTCTGTAGCCCATCTGCCCTTGCCCAGCAAACCATTGCACTTTCTGTCTCGGTGTCTTTCTCTCTCTGTCTTTCCCCACCCCTTTTCTCCCTCCCTTTCTCCCTCCCTCCTCTCTTCCTTCTCTTCCTATCTTTCTCCCCCTGACTCCTCCTTTCTCTCTGTCTCTCTCTGTGTCTCTGTCTCTCTCTGTGTCTCTGTCTCTCTTCTCTCTCTTTTCCAGCTGTTAATTTATAATTGAACCGATTCACTAAATGAGTCTATCTAAGTGTCAGCTTTGGGACTGTGTCTGTCGGAGCTGAGTTTGTTTACACTTTGCCAGTGTCATCATTTACAAACTTCAAAAAACACGCTGACAAATTCCCTTGCTGTTTTGGCAGCGCTTCCATCAATCACCCAACTAATGGCACCAACATTTCTCCTGGGCTATTATAGTCACTTCAATCGCTGCTGCTGTGGGCTGAGGAGAAGATAAATCAGACGGGATTCTTTGAGATGGCCGAGAACACAGCAGCAGGGTTTAGGAAGGTTGTTTTTGAACAGACCAGTGCTTCTCTCCTCACTCTGGCCCCCACGCCAGCCCAGCCCACCATAAACAATTCTTTCTGATTTTCCCTTTTACAGATCAAGTAACCTGGTCATGCATCTTTTCTTTAAAAGTCCTTCTGTGAAGTCCTTTGGTAATGGGCCCATTTATTATTTTGGATTTCCTTCTGCTCTTTTTGGTTTCTGGATGGAGCCCTCCAATCAATGTGTATTGTGTTTCTGTCAGCAACAGGTGCTTATCTTTGCAGTCTGGACACACCCCTGAAAAGCAGCTCACATGTCTAACAACCGTAACTTGAAAACCTGAAACCGTTTTTCCCTTTCAGCTAAACTCTTTGTGCTCTCGGGCCAGGCAGCAGCTGGATCTCTGGAGGGAGGGCGGCTCTCGTATCTTAGCTTGTGCAGTTTTTATAGTTTCCTTTCATTTCTAACAGCCTCACACCCCTGCTCAGAAGTGAGAAATATTGTAAACACCCGGCCTCCACACCATCTATCCAAACTTTCTTCCAGGCACTGCAAAGCCTACTCCATTTTTTTCCTTCTGATTTCAAAACCCATCTCTTTTAATTTTTTTTTTATCATTCTCTATGTCTCTCCTTCTCTCTTTTTTCTGTCTCCATCTCTCTTTGTCTCTCTTCTTTATCTCTGCCTCTCTGATCTCTCTCAACAAAACGATCAACTAAACACACACACACACACACAAACTTTTCCTGTTTCCAACTCACCCACCATTCAGGAGCATAGCTCCCATCTTCTCCCTTCACTGCACACACATTTGAAATCTGGACATGAAAAGACAGGCATCCGCCAAACTTGGCAACTCAGGTGATGATGATTGGCTCAGAATCTTCATTGCCCAGCTGGAGTGTTTATGGGTTGTTGTGCCAACTGGAAGGCCAAACAAATTCTGAGACTGCATTTTAAGTTGCTGCATGAGTGATGTCCTTAACTCGGTCACTGAGGGCTCTATTCATCCTAAATGATCCATGATCTTGTACAAAGCATAAACTGCAGTTCCTTTCAAATTTTGGCTCTGTACCTGACCAATCTATTAATCAGAAATTTAACTGGGCTTTGGAAGTGTTTTTTTTCTTTTCAGAGACTTGATGAGGGTGGATACTTCATGTAGATGATGCCTTCAACTTGATTCATGAGAGCTTAGATCTATAAATTGATGGTTATGGGGTCTATTATTTACCCCAAAATATTAACCCCCTTCTGGCTATCTTAACTGCACAAGACTAGCATCACTGTTAGCAATAGCTATGATTGCCAGCTCTATCTAGGTGCCCAAATGGCCAAATGATAGTAACCATTTTCATGGTTGCAAGACCTTTTCTCTATGGTTAAAAGGAGAATATCTTCAATTATCACTCATTTAAAAAAAATTTTTTTCAAGGAAGATTTGTGTTTAAGCCTGTAGTGGTAGATTATCTTCAAAACGGCTTTTAGTTTCCATGGAGAATTTTCACCCACTCTAAGTGACAGAATTCAGAGTGGCAACTAGCTGATTGGAATTCACTGACCTCATATGGAAGCAACATTTTAGAATCCAGCTTTGTTTTCAGTGGTAGAAGAATCCTCAGAATTGTGAAGGAATCAAAATATGCTTTTGTGTCAGTGATTTATATGTTAAAAAAAGTGTTACACCTGAATCCAAACACGCTTTCTCTCCCCCCTCCCACCCAGTGAATCCTGATAATGTTAACTTGGTTCATGGTATACTGTGGGCTTACATGAGCATCCACTTGACCTTTATTAATCAATATGAGGTCACAATTAATTTTGAAGTAAAAGAATTTAATGAAATAACAGAGTAAAGAAAGTAGTGATAAAATATTTCCCCCATAAATGGCACACTTTCACAAATACCCAGTGGGAAGAATAGGTACACAAATGGAACAGAGAGAGGCCCACATGTAGGCTAGATGGCAAGGGCACACACTTGAAGGGGTTAACAGGCCTCTAATGTGGCATGGCCACTGATGTCTGCTGGGGATGGCATCATGTTACTACCACTGAATCTGTTCCCCACAAGCCTCACTAGGAATCTCATCTCTGTTTTATGTGTTCTCTCCATTAAACTCATCTACTAGATATGAAGTTTTCCTAAGTTCTTTTTTCTAGTCTTATGGTTGTTTCCTGGGCCCTTTCAGGGAATGCTCTAATTGGGCATGTGGTTATGGTTGTAGAACTTCTTTCTACCTCCAGCTTCAGATGGATTCCTTGGGTGAGGTTCTCCCTCCTAATGAGAAGAGTGGATTCTGCTGTGCTGTCTAATTTTAAAGCCCTGAGGCTTTCTACAACTTTTTTTTTTGCCATAGGACCAGCAAAAGTCTATCCAAGTAAAAGAAAATCTGTGATTAAAAAAAATACTCAATGTTTCTTTTAAAAGAAATCAGATTCATGGGCATGGGCCACTCTCCTATGAAAATGAGTAGTCATTGGGGGAGCATGGAGGCAAATGTCTATTCCTCCTCCACTCCTATGCATAGGTACATTCCTACCTTTGTTATTACATTTATTCATATATATGTATGTGCGTGTATATATGTGTATGCATATGTGTGTATGTGTATTTTATCAGCAGACGCTAAAGCCTATTTAGACTTTTAACTTCCTTTCAGCTATACCTATACCTGTGCCATAATATAGGATGAAAAAACATAGTAAAAGTTAGTAAATCAACTTTCAGTTACTTCTATATCAGGCGATAGAAATCTCTCCTTTCGAGAAAATAGAATAAACAGGGGGCGGGATAGAATGGAGGGAAATATAGTTAGTCTTTCACAATATGACTACTATGGAAATGTTTTACATAACTACACATGTATAATCTATATTGAATTGTTTGTCTTCCCAGTGGGGGTGGTTGAGGAGGGAAGAAGGGAGAGAATCTGGAACTTAAAGTTTAAAAAACCAAATGTTAAAAATTGTTTTTATATGCAACTGGGAAATAAGATATACAGGCAATGGGATATAGAAATCTATCTTGCCCTACAAGAAAGTAAGGGGGTAAAAGGGTGGAATGGGGTGCGGGGATAGAAGGGAGGGCAGCCTGGGGGAAGGGGTCATCAGTCTTGGGCAGGGTTAGGGGAGAGATAGGGAGAAAATTTGGAACTCAAAATCTTGTGGAAATGAATGTTGACAACCAAAACTAAATAAATAAATTCTGGAAGGAAAAAAAAAGAAGTTTAAAAAATGTTTCTGGGGTGGCTAGGTGGTGCAGTGAATAGGGCACCAACCCTGGACCTGAGTACAAATCCGGCTTCAGACACTTAACACTTACTAGCCATGTGACCTTGGGCAAATCACTTAACCCCAATAGCTCTGCCTTCCCTTCTCCAAAAAGAAAAAAAAAGTTTCTATCCAATAAATCTTTATCAAATAAAAATCTCTCCTTTCTTTTAAAGTCTGACTCAGATACTTCCTCCTCAATAAGCCTTCCCTGATCCAGCTGAAAGTTGTCTTACTAAGTCAACAAACATTTATTATGTACCTACAATGTGCCAGTCTCTGTGCTAAGAGCTGTGGATATAGAACGTGAATTTCTGCTTTATTATTGCCTCAACTTACCCTGTACCATAAGTATTTATGTACCTAGCCCACTCCCCTCCTGTTAAGTTTTAAGTTCTCTAATGAAATGTGCCATCTTATGTCATTTCCGTATCCTCTGCACCAAGAGCATTGTTTTGCATATAGGAGATGCTTAATAAATGTTTATTGAGATGGAATATTTGCCTTACTTCACAAAGATGTGTGGATTAAATGAAATATTATGTGTAAAAATGATTTGTATAATGAAAAGTACAATGAAAATCAAAAGGTAGGGGTATGATAATTAATGTTATATTTAAGCAAAGCAGGGAGTACTGTACAAATATTGGAGAATTATGTAATGCATCCTCAAGTCAATAGAAATTTTAATATATATTTCATTGATTTTAGACTACATTACCTTTTAAATGTTTACGATACAACCTCAGATTGGTTGGAGTTGATTTTTATATTGACTACATGTGAAGAAAAAATTGGCTATTCAAATTAATAGTGTTACTAAAACTGTTGTGGTGAGTGGGGAGAGGCAATGCTTTTTAAAAAAAATGTGATTTATCAATATAGTTTGCTTTTTTATATCACTTTTTATACCACTATTCCTCCCCTGCCCCTTCTAGAGAGTGATCACATTTAGAAAATAATATTCTTGAAGGAAAAAAAAAGTAAGGAAAGGAAATAAAATGAGCAAAACTTATTAATACATTGAAAAAGTCTGAAAATTTCCCACCTGTGGACCTTTGACCTCTTTAATGGTGTATTGTATAGGATGTATTCTCATTTCTCTTCTTTGGAGCCATGTTTATTTTTTGTAATTCTGCAACATTTTAAAAATTGTTTTGTGGTGGCTCTTTCCATTTATATTGTTGTAATCATTGTGTATATTGCTTTATTGGTTCTGTTTACTTCACTCTATCAGATTCCCAGCATGGGGGGGCTATCAGAGAAAATGCCTTGAGCTGAGAGATGGGATCCCTTGTTTGTGGGACAACAAAGAGGCTAATGTCACTGGTTCAAAGAATATGTGTTGGGGGAAAATGTATAAGACTGGAAAAGCAGAGGGGGCTAAGTTATAAAGGACTTTTCAGGGCAAATAGGGTATTTTATATTT
This sequence comes from Pseudochirops cupreus, assembly GCA_028627135.1. Classification (NCBI taxonomy): domain Eukaryota; kingdom Metazoa; phylum Chordata; class Mammalia; order Diprotodontia; family Pseudocheiridae; genus Pseudochirops; species Pseudochirops cupreus. Next base: position 261,840,303 of record CM053582.1, read on the forward strand.
GGACCTAGAGATGATAGGAGGCAAATGGAATTTATTGAGTAGGGGAGGTAACAAGATCGTATCTGAGTTTTAGGAAAATCATTTTAGTGGCTGAATAGGGAATGAATTGGAGTCCAGGGAGACTTGAGGCAGGCAAATCCATCAGCATGCTAGTGCAACAGTCCAGGCATGAATGAGGTAATGGAAGGCCTGTGCCAGAGTCGTAGCAGTGTGAGAAAAGAGAAGGGATGTATTTGAGAGATGTTGCAAAATATTTTGACAATAGATTAGGTATGGGGGTTGAGAGATAGTGAAGAATACAGGCTGTTTCCTAAATTGAGAGCCTGAGCAACTAGGATGGTGTTATACTCTACAGGAATAGGAAAGGTAGAGTATGGGGAAGGCTTAGAAGGAAAGATTATGAGTTCATGATGTCTGAAAGGCAGTTGGAGATGGAAGATTAGAAGTCAAGAGAGACATTGGAGCAGGAAGAGTGGATTTGAAAATCACTAGCAAAAAGATAGTAATTAAATCCATAGGAACTGATGTGGTCTCCAAGTAAAGTAGTATAGAGAGAGAAGAGAAGAGGACCCTGGACAGAAGCCTGAGGAACACCTATGGCTAGAGGAAATGATCTGGAGACCAAAGCAAAGGAGATTAGGAGATTGAGGAGTGGTTGGTCAGATAAGTAAGAGGAAAACCAGGTAATGTCTTGAAAATCTAGAGAGAAGAGAGTATCAAAGAGGAGAGAGTGATCAATATCATCAAAGGCTACAGAAAGGCTGTAATGGCAAGCACAGAAGTAGTTAACACCTTGTTTCAGCTATTTGTTTAGCACCTTGTTTCAGTTCATGAGTAAATCAAGCCTCTGTTAAGGAACAGAACTTGTGAATCCCACAGTGGGAGGAACTTGCTGATGTAACAGGAAGGGGTGGAACAGGGAGGAGCTAATAACCATATATAAGGCAAAGCCCAAGCTAGAGTGCCAGAACTTCTGGGAGCCAGCAGCATGGAGGCTGAGCAGCTATTGCTGGAGAGAGCGGAATTGAGAACAGAAGAGAATTTAAAAGAGTGGATAACTGGGAGGAAGCATGGCTGTGGTGCCAGTACTTTGTCTGTCTGTTTTGATGTTACTTTGTCAGATTTATCACTGATAGAGGATGTTGCTGTTGTTACAGAAGCTTTGGGACCTTATTACTGGTTCAGAAGCCTTGAAAGAGGATTTTCTTGTTGTATGTTTACAGAAATCCTGGAGGAGAGTCTTACTGATGTTTTCAGAGTTCCTGGGACTATACTGATGATTTGTCTTGATTTCTCAGACCTTGTTGTTGGGTCTATGTTGATTTCACAGGGAGAAAGTGAATTGATGACAGTCACAGCACTGTGTATGAATGGTATTGTGGCTTTGTTAAGTTTTGTCTTCCCAGGAACAGAAACTGTGAAGGACTTGAGGTGTACTAGACACTGTGAGTTTCAATGTGGAACAGGAACTGCACAAGGAGCTGGACAAGGAACTGAGAGCTGTCTGCCTTTGAACTTAGGTGACAGTTGGGTAGCTTCAGGCAGGAGCTGGGACCATGGAAGAGGAACCATGGAAGTTGAGAGCCTGCCTCAAGTCAAGATAAAAAGACCTCTCCTTGGGTATTTAATGCAAACTGAGAAGATCATGATTTATTGTGGCCTAGAGGTGGAGGACTTTGTACTCTGTATCCTGTACCTTTTCAGGATGATTGAATTAAGGATGATTGTAAACTAATCTCCAATTAAGAAGAAAGAAGACTTTTTGACTGAGAGTTTAAGACAGTGTGACCAAGGGGTGGAGAACCTTGACCTTTACACTTTTTGTTCATTAAGGAGCCTTTCCTCCTTAATGATGATTGAATTAAGGACTTATTAAATGATTGAGTTACTAAATGAATGTTATCTTTTGCTTAAAACTATGTGACCACTTTGGTGAAAACTATGTGGCCACTTTAGTGATATGTTGTTAAGTTATAACATTGTGAATGCTGTACTTTGATTTCTCTCAATGTTTTGTCTTAGTTTGTTACTGAATAAATAGAGAGCTCACTATACTGTGTAATCAGAACCTTGAAGCTGTTCACAGCAGCTTGACTTTACAAAGGCCAAGGAGGATGAAGATTGAAAAAAAAGGCCATTGAATTTGACAGTTACTAAGAAGTTCCTTAGTAACTTTAGAGAGAGCAGTGTCAGGGGAATGATAAGCTCAAAAGCTAGACTGTAAGGGGTTAAGAAGAGAGTGAGAGAAGAGAAAGTGGAGTCACCCGTTGAAG
>CM053582.1:261842675-261866365 GCA_028627135.1 Pseudochirops cupreus
GGTCCCAGAGGATATTTTATAACATAATTTATAGTGGACCCAGTAAGATCTGTTGCATTATTTTCTTCTCATTCATTCATGTGTAGGTGAGGAATAGTGATAGTGACCCAGAGCTTGGATGGGTATAATTGGTGATAAAAAGAGAAAGTGACTAATGCAGGGAAAATGGCCTAGGAGAGAATTTGAGTGTTATTTTATCAAGTTTCATAATGTATGTTTTTGATAATTTAATCATATGGCATTAAAGCTATAAATTAACTTTGGAAATATTGTCATTTTTATTATATTGGCTCAGCCCAGTCATGAGCAAGATGCAATGGTTCTCAACCTTCTTAATGACATGACCCTTTAATACTCATATGTGGGTGTATCTGCATGTGGACAGACACGTCTGGAGATAGATAGAGGAGCAGTGTCTTGGTTCCTAAGACCATTGGAAATATGTGTTTTCTGGTGGTCTTAGGCCACCCCGTTTGACCCCTAAAGGAGTTGTGATCCACAGGTTGAGAATCACTGAGCAAGAGGATGGATATTTAAAGTACTTAATGGAATAAACTTTTAAAAAGAAGATTTTGAGATATCATTTTATTAGTAAATGAAGAATATAATTACAACTGAGTCTTAAAGTAGGACATATTAGTTTGAAGGTTTCTATGTGGAGTTACTTGAAAGTAATAAAACTTAGAATTAGTCCTCAACATTTGCTGTTTTTGTGACTTCACACATTCCCATGGTTTTCTTAGCAACCTCATTTTCATTTTTCCATTGGCAAGAGTACACATTCCTGACTATGAACAGTAGAGAAAACTGAGATGTGGGATAAGTCTAAGTTTGTGGAGTGACTAGTATCCTCCTAGTGCTTCACTGGACTTGTTTACCCCATCATTGTAGAGTAAATAAAACTCCTATGCATTCATTGCACATTTTCATTGTTTGCCTGTAAAACTCAAGTTTTGTGTGGCAGTTATATGCCCAGAGCATGGTGTAAGTCCTTTGAGCTCAAAGTACGAGAGTGAAAGTCAGTGATAAGTTTTAGTGAGACAAAATTAAAAAGCATCAGACAAACTTTGTGAATGTAGCCTTTGTCAGCAGAGAGACCCTTAAGGATGTAATGGTAATGTAATTTGAATTTGAAGATCCCTTTGTGTTGGCAAAGGTAGCAGGTACTTAGCACTTAGTAATTGATCAAGCCTCTGTGAGGGAAACAGAAGGTATGAACTCCTGTCTCCTGTTGCTGATGTAACAGGAAGAGGCTGGCTGAAACAGGAAGCAGCTGATGCTGTATATATATAAGGAAAAGCCCCAGAGAGGGGCAGTCAGAATTTCTTGGGACAAGAATCTGGTGGCAGAAGCTGTTCTGTTGGAGAGAGAGAGAGAGAGAGAGAGAGAGAGAGAGTTTCTCTCAGCAGCATCTGAAGGCTGGGCTGCTACTGCTGGACTGAGAATTGAGAAGAGAAATGAAAATTGAGAACTGGGTCAGAATTTCTTGGAGCACCATGGAGGCAGAAGCAGCTGCTGGGAGGAGGCTGAAGAGGAAAGGCCCTTCCATCTCTCCCCCCCACCCCAGGCTGATGAGAATGGTTTTGATTTTGAAAACCTGGATGGAATGATTTTTGATTCTGGGAGCTGAGACTTCTTCTGGGTCTGAAGGCTAGCTGGAGCTGCCTAGGAACTGAGGAAGCATGACTGTGATGCTGAGACTGTCTGTTTGTGGCTTTGTTGGGCCTTGACTTCCCCAGACAGAGACTGTGAGGGATTTGAGATGGACTGGACACTGTGAACTTCAATATTGAACAGGAACTGCCTGGAGACCTGGACAAGAACCTGGGAGCTGTCTGCCTTTGAACCCAGGTGACAGTTTGATGAATCCATGTAGGATCTGGGACCATGGAAGGGGATCCAGGGAATCTAAGAAACCATCCCGAGTTAAACTGAAAGAAGACTTTACTTGGATACCATGTATAATCTAAGAAGATTATAATTTACTAGTGACTTACGGGTGGAGGGTCTGTGTATTTTCTAGTGATTGAATAGTGATAATGAAGGATGATTGATGGGCTAAATGATTGTACTTAGTGATTGATGTCTGAAAAGTAATTGATTTGTAACCTAGTATGCCCTATGAGTGGAAAACTTTTACTATTGTACTTTGTGATTGAATTAAGGATTTTGTGAATGCTTGAGTTGCTAAATGATTGTTCTTTGTTCAAAACTCTGTGACCACTATAGTGGAATCTATGTGGCCATTTTCTGTGATAAGTTTTTGTGAATGATGTATTTTGATTATCTGTGATAAGTTGTAATGTTGTGAATGTTGTATCTTTATTTCTGTGAAAGTTTTGCTTTGATTTGTTATGGAATAAATAGAGTGTTCACTATATTGTGTAATCAGAACCTTAAAAGCTGTTCACAGTAGCATTCTTCTGAAAAGCTGCTAGTGCTTGGCTTTACAAAGGATCTCAAATGGTGCACAAAGCAGATGTTGCTGATGGATTACTTAAATTAACGTCTTCTTCATGATCACTAACACCATCCATCAGTGGTTAAGGACAGCGCGTCAGAAGTGATGTTGAGATTGTGCCAGTTTTGATGTCTTCCAACACTAACAATTAAAGTTCCAGCAACCTCTCCCTTAGTTTTCAGAGGGTGAACAAGGTGGAGAAGTGTACAGAAGTACAGTATACATTACAACACATTCACACCACCATCTCACACAGTGGAAGGTAAGATTCAGATTAAAAATTTAAATTAAAATTTAAATTGATTAAATTTAAATAAATGAATACAAATGAATTAAATTTAAATTAAACATTTTGTTTTAAGAATTTTATTTACTGTACAGTACTTTTGGTACTGGTTGTAGCTAGATGGTTCAGTCGTTAGAGCATGGGTCTGGAGTCAGGAAGAACTGAGTTCAAATCTGACCTCAGACACTTACAAACTATGTGACCCTGGGCAAGTCATTTAATCTTTATTTTAATCCATTGAAGAAGGAAATGGCAAACCATTCTAGTATCTTTACCAAGAAAACCCCATAAACAGTATTGTGTTATGGTTCTTGGGGCCATGAAGATTTGGACACAATTGAACAACCGAATAGCAACAACAATTTGTGGTACTATGGGTTTCATTTGTTATGAAAAATGAATATTGTATGAAATTTAAATTATTTTATTGAGATGTTAGCACAAAAGGTCATAGAATTCTAGGGAATTACTAGCAAGACAAAAATGTTTTGCCTGTTGTCAGTTGTATTTTGTGTACTGTATTTTATGGGTTTTTTTCTTGGTTACTTAGGAAAAATGCATATTATCAGAATTAATATTTTGTTAAAAAGAATTATATGCAGAGAAATGTATTTTCAGCAATGTCTAGCAAAAGATGACAGTTTTTGGTGGTCGTGGGAGCCTAGCCACCTATTTCCCATTGGTTCAATGTATCAACATTTGCATTTTTGGCTTTTGCTACAGTTTCTAGGAATGTTACCCCTACAAAAGTTGGGGATTGATTGTAATTTCTAAAGTCCTACAATTTACAGTTTTCACTTATTCCAATGGGCCCTCCTTCTATTCAGTTATTCTAAATTTGTAAGGTTTATGCTTATTAGCTTTATGACTCTGGACATATTTCAAATCTCTAAATCTGTTTCCTTACAAATAAAATAGAGATAACAGTGTTTCTGCTATTTCACAGAGTAAGGAAAGTACTTTTCAAGCTTTAAAGTACTATATAAACATGTTATTATTATTTATCTTGTATTTTAATAGAATTCAGCTTGAAATGGTCCCGAGACAAGTACCTCTTATATTATTAATCTTCTATATTCTGTGGACCATTACATAATTAAATAAAATAATTGCTAGTTTATGAATGATAATGAAATTGTAATGTATAATTCTAGCCACCAGGTCACGTCTTGCAAGTTGTTTGTTAGATGACAAATTTTTACAACCTGAAGTGATGTTACCCAGTTCTACTCTTTCCTTACATAATCTGCATTGAATAAGTCCAGGTCCTGAAAGCCTAGCTTACCTGTCATTTTTACTCAGCAGGGCCTGATCTTGATTAACCATCCCAAATCCTTTGTTTCTATAAAGAAATCTTCATCACCCAGCTGTTTATTTATTGGTTTTCCGTCAATATATGGTTGGTTGAATTCTAGGGAAGGCCAATCCATGGAGGACTATTTGAGTCCACTCTTGGGTATTAGCCATTTTCTAGGCTGTATCTAGAAATAAACCACTTTTGGTGATATTCAACAAAGCCTAACATCTGTGTGTGTTTGTGTGTTCATGTGCACGTTGTGTGCATGGTATGTTCATAAAGTCATAGTGTAGTTTTAACTCTTAATGACCTCAAAAGAATAAATGTTATAAACTTAGAAAAACAATACATGAAAGGTCAATTATTTAAATTTTTAAAATATTGATACTTATTAAAATTTAGCGTAGTCACCATCGTGTGCTATACATCAATATAATTGATTTTCTGCTTTGTAAAACTTTCATCAGCTGCTACTTGGAGACTGAAAGGATTATATTTATTATCCCAGCCTTAAGATCATCTGAACAAGATTTTGATGTGTACACTGCAATTCTGATGATGTGAAAAATTCTAAATGAAGGTAGATTAGGTTACTGAGGTGAACAAGCAAGAAGATCTCCTCTACCAATTTAACATTCTGAGAAAATGTCATCTAGAAACTGTCACACAGACTAATCCATTTTATTAAAATTAAAATGCATTATTCAAAATTCACAGAACTACATGGCAAAAAAAGATACTTAAAGTTTATAACATTTATATTTCTGAAATTATTAAAGTTTAAGACTATCTTATATATGTATGTGTGTGTGTGTATATATATATATGTATATATGTATGCTTATATATACTAACCAGCCTTTATTGACAATATATTGTCAGTTTCTTTCTCTGTCTCTACGTTTCTCTCTGTGTCTTTCCAGCCTTTACTACTTGACTATTACTTAGTGAAATGATGTCTGCTTACTCCAAAGTTATTTCTGTAAGTGTTTAACCTATTTATCATGTGCTCTCAGAATATGTATCAATTCTCTTTCTCCTTTTTATGAGGAAGTGTTCATCTTTCCATAGCTGCCTTGATGGGTCATGAGTTTCATTAATTTCATATGGGATTTTTAAAAAGATAATCTTGATCCATATCTATTTATAGTTCCAAAAGTATACATTACCACTGATATTATTCAGATGTTAGTTGCTTTAATATGCTCTTCCTATTGAACCTGGTTTTCAGGGTGATGATTGATTGTTATCCTTCATGCTCACAGATGACCAAAATGACATCACTATATTAGGATCAAGGTACAGTGTGTCTTACTGTGACTGATCAGACCAATACAAGCTTGGAAGGCTCTGGTACGGGTTGGGCACAAATAGTCCATATGAACATTTGGAGTAGAGATGCCTTCAAATTTGGACATCTCATGTTTCTTTTGAGCTACTGCAGTTCTGCTTTGTTCATAGAGCATAATGCCTTCTTTGATGTGAGGATGCAATGCTGGGTAGTGCCAGTGTCTCCCATGTCTCACAATCAATTCAAAAGTTCTCCAAAGAAACCTTGAGAGTATGCTTATAATCATTTCTTCTTACCTCCATGTGAGTACTTGCCTTATGTGAGTTCTCTATAAAATAGTATTTTAGGCAAATGTAGGTTTGACATCTGAACAATATGGCCATCCCATGAGATTTGCATTCTCTGCAAAAGAGTTTCAATGCTTGGCAGTTCAGCTCAAGTAAGGTCCACAGTATCCAGTGTCTTACTTTACCAGATGATCTTCAGACTCTTCCCAAGAGAATTCAAATGGGAGCAGTTCAATTTTCTGGCATGGCACTAGTAGCCTGTTCAGGTTTCATGGGGATACAAGAATGAGGTCAGCACAACAACTCTATAGATCTTCGGTTTGCTAGGCTGTCTAATACATCTTCTCTTCTACTCTTTCCTCTGGGGCCTCACAAACGCTGAACTAGCTCTAGCAATGAGTCCATCAACCTCATCATCTATGTGTACATCCCTGCCAAGGGTAAGTGAACTTATCCACAGCATTCAAAATTTCTCCACTTGCTCAAACTAATGGTGCTGTATATGGATAGTATAATGCTGACTAGTAGAGAAGTTCTGGTTTTTTGGTGTTAATTATTAGACCAAAATTAGCACAAGCAATGGATAATTGATCTATATTTTGTTGCATCTCAGCCTCTGAGGCTGCATTGAGCGCACAATCATCTGTGAACAAAAAGCCATGCACCAACTCTCCCTCCACTTTAGTCTTGACTTGTAGTCTTTTCAAATTATATAATTTAACATAAATGTGTTAACTGACCTTGATGCTGTTTTTGTCCACGTTAAAGGCATCCGACAGCCTTGCTGAAAACATTGTGCTACAAAGCATGGGAACAAGCCCACAGTCCCATTTCACTCCATTGGTGACTTGACATACAAAGACATAACTTTTTCCTTGATTGCTTTGTTGTTGATGAGTCTTTCCTGGTTAATACTAAAATGTGTCTAAGTATCATCAACATCATTATCTATTGCTTCAGCCTGGTTTCTGGATTCTAGCAAATACACTTAGTCTTTGCTTTCCTTGGCATACATTAAAAATCATATACTTATCAGGTTCAAATGACATTTTTATATTATTGGAAAAAGATTCCACAGGATGAAATTGTCTTATGTGTTTTTGCTGGAGCCACATGACTTCATGCCATTTGTTTACAACAAATGATTGATAACATGTTTAGATATGGCTATCTCTTTTATTTACAGATCACACTAAGTTCGATTTAGGAGAAATTATAACGGATTTTAGGCTTGCTCAAACCATCAGGGCTGAAACCCTATTCCATCTTTCATGTCAGTTGTTCTTGACATTATTGCATCAGTACATTTGAAATAATACGTTTTCCATATGGGTGTCAGATACTCTAATGTTCTCACTGTTACCTCAGTATCATTTGTATATTTTTACTATGAATAAACCATAAGTAAAGATTTTGTGGTGATTAGTAGAAGCAGTATAAATATTATAATGCTTTTAGAAAGCTTGTTGAATAATTACCAAATCAATAATAAGTTGTTTTATCCCCAAATCAGGGTTTTTTTCCCACCTTTTTGCTCTTCAGACAGTATATTGTTTCTTATAGACGTTTATAGCTTTTTTAAAATAAAGGACGCTGTTTGTAATTTGTTTATATATAAACACTTGACTGGCCTATATTTAGAGGGACCACCAGGTCTCATCTTTTCAGTGATAGGTAGCCAATACCTTCTGTTAAGAAAGCTTAGGTTTGTATCTGAGAGAAAGCTGGTCGTTACTTTGCTAGCAATTCATGTGTCACCGTCAAGCATTTGAGTCAATAATTTTGGATGTTTTCCACTTCTACCACTTTCCAGTTTTGAGGAGACACTTCCTCAATGTAAGTATTAAGTCATTCATCATGTTAATATTATACAAGCTTTTTAAATTATCATTTGTTTTTAAAACTTTGAGTTCCAGATTTTTTCCCTTCTTCCCTCCTCACCCACCCCAACTGAGAAGACAAGCAATTCAACATAGGTTGTACATGTGTAGTTATGCAAAACATTTCCATAGTAGTTATATTGTGAAAGACTGACTATATTTCCCTCCATCTTATCCTGCCCCCCACTTATTCTATTTTCTCCTGTGACCCTGTCCCTTTTCAAAAGTGTTTGCTTCTAACTAAAAATCCTCCCCAATCTGCCCTCCCTTCTATCATCCCCCCTCTTATCCCCTTCCCCCCTACTTTCTTGTAAGGTAAGATACCCAGTTGGTTGTGGTAGACAAGCTTTCTAACTGATTTTTGATCCATTTTGGTTTCATTGTGTTAGACTTTGATATGGTGTAGACAACCAGACATTTTCTACATCTTCCTTCTCGGGGTACTCTGTCCTCTGAAATCCTTGCTTGTCAAACTTATGTAGCAAACTTTTTTTTATTGTTATCGAATTATTTATTTTGCTATATATATTGCATTGATTTTTTTTTTGTACATCTTCACCTTTTGACTTTTGCCTTCAGTGTTCAATGCTCTTATCATGTGTTGTTAGAATATGTATTGATTCTCTTTCTCCTTTTTATGAGGAGTTCATCTTTCCATAGCTGCCTTGAAGGGTCATGGGTTTCATTAATCTGATGTAGTTTGGTTTTTTTTTAAAGATAGTTTCCAAATCTATTTTTGGTCCAAACCTATTTATAGTTCCAAAAGTACATTTTACCACAGCTCCTAGAAATGTGGTTATACTTTTATTTTCTGAATTCTGTTTCACATTTTTGTTTTTTACCTTTTTTTTAAAGTAGGTATAGCTTTTGAGTTTTCTGTTGTGCATATGAGCTAGTTATTAAAGTAAACTTCTAATGTCTTTCTATAGATTTCCAAAAGCTTCCAGTTGCTTTTGCCATGGTGGTTTTCGATACCTATTTTTAAGAATAGTATTCAATAACATCACTTTTTCTTCCTATTGTTCTTACCATGGCAACCGCTACTACATATACTGTTGTGTTCAAGCCCTGAAACGTTTCTTAAACTTTAGTCAAATGTCATGCACTTCATAATAGTTATAATAACCACTACCTTTTTTGAATCACTCTTTTTGGGAATAGTTGGTCTGCTCATTGGGTCATAATAATGATGATAGTGGTGAGTGTAGATAATTAAAATACTATTCTGAATTAATAAGCTTAATTCATTCTTTGGTAGTGTCAAATCCTAAACAGAATGAGATACATTCTAAGAGCTAAAAACATATAATGTATTTTTGGACTACATATTCAACTCCCTATGATGAGAATGTGCCTGTAAGAAAACAACCAAATGTCTTTTGGAGGGGGAAGAATTTTTTTTTCTTTTTTAGTCATATATATGGGACTCTAAAAGACATTTTTATCTCTCCCTTCTTCTCTACTCCTACTGCTTTCACTCAAAGATTAAAGGGCAGCAGATGCCATATTGCTAGACTAGAGGTCAGGAAGATCTGAGTTCAAATCCTGCCTCAAACATTTGATTGCTGTATGAACTTGGCTGAGTTCTGTAACATTTCTCAGTCTCAGTATCTTCATCTATAAAAGGAGAGATCACCTGTTTCACAGGGTCATTGTGGGGATCTGTAAATTTAAAATTGCTATAAAATAGTAATTTATATGTTGATAAATTATTATTACTATCTGTCTGGACCACTTGAATATTTCCTTCCTGGTCTCCTTATCTCTGGTTTTCTGTGACAAAACTGATATTTTATGCTATTTTTTTCTTTAAGCATAGATTTGAATGTGCTTCTCCTTTCTCAAAATCGTCAGTAGCTCCATAGTAATTACAGAAAGATATCCAAACTCTTTAGCCTGTCATGCAAGGCCTCCCTATAACCTACTTCCACCCTGTCTTTATAGCTTCTGTCAAACTCTCCCTCTCCCTTTCTCCCTCCCACTCCCACTCTCTCTCCCTGTCTCTCTCTGTATATTACAATTGTGTCATATAACATGTATCCTTTGCATTGCATGTTATATATCTGTGTGTGTATGATGTCCTTCCTGCTAGATGGTAAGATCCAAGAGGGCAGGGTCCATGTCTTAATTATTTTATATCTCTCTTAGTTCCTAGAACAATAATTTTCATACTTTAGACACTTAGTTGATGTGTGCAGAATGAATGATTTCTATCAATAGCTCTCTCTCTCTCCCTTTCTCTCTCTTCTTTCTTCTCTCTTCTTTTCCTTCCTTTCTTTGTTCCTTCGTTCCTTTGTTCCTTCCTTCCTTCGTTCCTTCCTTCCTTCTTTCCTTCTTCTCTCCCTCCCTCCTTCCTTCCCCCCCTTCTCTCTTTCAGCATTGAGTCTTATTCGTACTAGTATACTAATCTCTGGTACCCCCCATTTACAAGTTGCTACTTTCTACCTCCTGCCTTAGTCCTTTCTGTGATTGTATTTACTTTTTGAGCCTCCATTCAGTTGACTACCTTGTGACTTGCCTTCTCAATGGCTAGACTTATACCCTTGACTCAATTTCCTGTTTATATCCCCAGGCCTTTGGTGCTGGATATCCTAGTATGTGTCACGGTTTTTCTAATGGCTGAATTTATGGTTTCTAGACCCCAAACTTTCCCAATAGCTGTCATCTTTGATGACAACTGCCTACTCAGTTGGACTGTTGATTAAACTGCTTCCCCCCCCGACCCCAACTCTGCAGACTGGGAGTTTAGTTTACTGTTAAGTTCAAAATATGTCAGTTTTTGAAGTAATATGTAAATGATCAAATTTGAAGTAAATCTTGCAAAAAAATTCCCTTTTTATTTAATTCATGCATTTCTTCCTACTTTTTTTTTAATAGGAAGTTTTATTTAACTTAAATCATAATGCTGATTGGTCTTAGGTGACCTTTTCCCTTTGAACCAGGAATTATGTTTTGCCAAGTGTAACTGGAGCACTGACTTTCAATTTCAAAATTGACTTAGGGATGAAAAAAAGTGATGAAATTTGTGGAGGGCCCAAATCTGACCCTAATGTGTTCATCTATAGTCAACCCAGTTAGCTAGGGACCAAATATTTGTGACTCCTTGAGATGGAGGGCTTATGATTAGAAATACAGAGAATTCAATAACCAAATTCTAGGGACAGTACGGTCCTTAAATCTCAAAGGAATTGGATTTGGCCACTACCAATTAAGAAACTATCAAGAGTCTGAATAGCATTTTTTGCGGTAATCAAGAGTAGTTGCTCACCTACAATTTTGAATTGTAAAATGGTTTTGATACTTTGAGCCCATAATTTTCCAGTTTTTTTGGGGGGGTACTTACAGAGTCCTTTATTCAAATGATGGTGGAGGTTAGGCTCAGGAGATCAAAATAAAGGGAGATGAAGGAGATAAAAAGAACTCATTTCCAAGTATGGGGAATGAAGAGACTACACTGGGAAGCGGAGAGATCCCCTTCCCTGCAGGACCTCAAGCAGAGGCTGGGTGATCCCGCTTGGGAGGAGGTTCTGGGGGCTCCTGTTCAGGTACAGGACAGCTCGGAGGCATCTCAACTCTAATATTCTGTGACTTGCTCATGGTGGCAGAGCACTTCTAAGACAGTATGAAAGCGCCTTCTCTTCCAGGACGGCACACATCATCTTCATCACACACTAGGTTTTCCTTCTCGTTACTGCACGGTACATAGCGGTAAAGGCAGTCATGTAGGTCTTCACATTTTCTTTTCCATATTTAGAAATGGCTTCATCTTCCGTGAATCCCACTGTTCCAATGGATGGGTGGCTGAAGACGACTGTTGGAATGTTTTCTTAGTCCAACTTGGTGATGTTGTTTTGATAGATGTTGTTAAGACGGCTTACGTAGGCATCCCACTTCTTGATAACTTGTCATTTGAACTTAGCATCACAGCTCTGGAAACCATAATCCTCTTGGTCATGAATGAAATCAGAGTGGAGCACTGTGTTCTACGTAACCTTTTTGGGCACACATCCGACATTCAGGCAGGTGCCCCCCAGCTTGTGGCTTTCTACCACGGCACCTCGGGCTCCCAGCTCCGCCACACACTGGGAACTGGCCAGGCTGCCCAAGCCGCCACTGATGACCAGGAAGTCTAGGTGGCGGGGCCCAGGCCGCCCGAGGGCTCTATCCCCTCTGCGATCCTGAGGCACCCCAACTCCAGGGCCGTGTGCAGCAGCCCGGCCCAGCACCCAGCCACACAAGCCGCCACACCCAGGCCCATGCAGGTGCCGCCGCCTCACCGCTACCCAAAGTCCGCTCAATTTTCCAATTTTTAGAATCAGGAAAGAAAACTATATAACATGAGCATATAATTTAATTAAAATCTTTATATCCGTGAAGACTGTGATACACATTACAGTGACTGGGGATGCATGTCCTTCCTTTTTTAATACTTGAACATTGTTAAATATGCTTTTATTTTTCATCAAATGAGTAGACTTATTTTTCTGTTCTGAAATTTATTTATTTATTTTTTGCCTTTTGGAGGGGGGAAGGCAGGGCAGTTGGAGTTAAGTGACTTGCCCAGGGTCACACGGCTAGTAAGTGTTAAGTGTCTGAGGTCAAATTTGAACTCAGGTCCTCCTGACTCCAGGGCCAGTGTTCTATTCACTGCACCACCTAGCCACCCCTGTTATGAAATTTAATAAGTAATCCAGGATTGTAGGAAAATGCTGTTCCATGTAAAAATGTGGTTCAATTTTTCTCATACGTATCTTTTGCCTTTTATCTTAATGGCCCTTATATACCAAAAAGAAAAATTTATAGCTAACACCTGTGAAATTCATATTTCATTTGTGTTATGTAGATCAGTTCTTCTTAAACGTGTTCCACTAGCCACCCTTTTTCACATTTCAGTGGCATTCATTGGCACTTCATGGGTATGACAGCATGTACAGGACAAAGTGAGTATATCATGTGTTCAGAGCCAAGGCTACAGTAAAGTTGCTTGATGCAGCATGGGCAGGTATTGCCAGAAGCACCTCGGATTCATTACACATTTGATTTTTCATTAATTTTTGGTTTGTTGTGTGTTCAGAAAACTTTCTGTTGCCCAATTTTTCATGACCGCATATGGGGTCATGACCCACAGTTTAAGATATGCTGAGTAGATAACTATAACAAGACCTCAAATCCAGAGCCATGTCTAACATGGAGCAGAAAGTATAATGATTGGGAGGAAGCATGCATCTTCCTGAGGAAGGTGTCCTCCCACCACATGGTGAATGAACACTGTCTTTGTACCTACATTTTCTCAGCTGGTCTCTGATTCTCTGGGTTTACTTTCCTCTAGAGTGGGCCATCTCCCTTGCTTCTGTTGCTGCTTTGTCCCCCAACTTAAGCTATTTTTGCCTTCATTAAAAACAAAAAATCTAGTTATTTCATTCGAACATCCTCCTTAGAATTTTTATTCTCTGTTTTCATTCATCTATTCTGAAATGTCATTTGTGACTTTTCGTTCAAATACCCACTATACCCCTTGGCTCTATTCAAAGATAACCATATGAATTGATCTCATCTAGCCATGGCACTATTTAAACAATCAGAACAACACTAGGTATGACTTCACATCCAGATGTATCTTAAACTCTAGTTCTTTTTTTTTAAAAAATGTATTTCATAAAAATGACAATTCTGACTAAATTAATTTATTTAGTGCCATACCAATCAGACTACCCAAAAATTATTTTATAGACTAGAAGAAATAATAACAAAGTCCATCTGGAAGAAGAAAAGGTCTAGAATGTCAAGGGAATTAATGAAAAGAAATGTTAGGGAAGATAGCCTAGCCATACCAGATCTAAAATTGTATTAAAAAGTAGTAATCATCAAAACTACTTGGTATTGGCTAAGAAATAGTGATGAATCAGTGGGTTAGGTACAGAAGACTCAGTAGTCAATGGCTATAGTAATTGATAAACCTGAAAACTCCAGCTTTTGGGATAAGAACTCACTAGTTGACAAAAACTAGTGAGTGGGAAAACTGGAAAACAGTATGACAGAAACTAGGCATAGACCAACATCTTACACTCTATAGCAAGATAAAGTCAAAATTGGTACATGATTTAGATATAAAGACTAATACTATAAGCAAACTAAAGCAAGGAATAGTTTACCTGTCAGATCTATGGAGAAGGGAAGAATTTATGACTGAATAAGAGAGAAGATTATGAAATGCAAAATGGATGATTTTGATTACTTCTAGGTCTATATTCCAAGGAGACCATATGAGTGGGAAAAGGACCCACATGTCCAAACGTATTTATAGGAGCTCTTTTTGTGGTAACAAAGAATTGGAAATTGAGGGGATGCCCATCAGTTGGGGAATGACTGAACAAGTTGTGGTATATTAATGTAATGGAATACTATTGTTCCATAAGAAATGATGAGCAGGTGGATTTCAGAAAAACCTAGAAAGACTCATATAAACTGATGCTGAGTGAAGTGAGCAGAACCAGGAGAACATTGTGCACAGTAACAGCAACATTGTGCAATGGCCAACTTTGATAGACTTAGCTCTTCTCAGCAATGCAATAATCTAAGACAATTCTAAAAGACTCATGGAAAATCCTATCCAAATCCAGAGAAAGAACTGTGGAGTCTGAATGCAGATTGAAGCTCAGTATCTTCCCTCTTTTTTTTCTTGTGGTTTCCCCTTTGGTTCTAATTCTCCTTTACCACATGACTAATGTGGAAATATGTTTAATAGAATTGTACATATATGGCCTATATCAGATTGCATGTTATCTTGGGCTGGGGGAGGGGACAGAGGGAGAGAAATTTTGGAACTCAAAATCTTATAAAAGTGAATGTTGAAAACTAAAAAGAAATGTTTTTTAAAAATGTCTTTTAAGTGAATTCATTTAATTTCATCTATAGATCTTTAATATCAGAAAAGTCTGAAAGGGTTCCCCTCAGAATGAAATGTAAACTACCTGGTTCTCACAGTCCTGAGAAGGCAGCTTGAGAGGGAAAGATAGAAAATGGTGAAAGTAGAGGGCACATTTTCTAATTGCTCTACTCCACATTAAAATAAGTCCTTCTTAAAAAAATCTCCCTTCCCTTGGCTTTCTCTATTAAATGTGTGACCTACACATGTTCATGACCTTGTTTTCCTTTGACGTACTTCATCACGAGTGATTTGGATTTAAGGCATGGTCCTTAAGAAAGAAATCTAGCCCATAAACCCCAAGATAACTATGGTAAACATTTAATAAAACTTGCCAGATTTCTTTGACTTGTTCAAAGTCTAAAAGTCTTTCCTTTACCAGATCTTCACAGTCTTTCTCCATATCATCCTTAGGGAGAGTTTCTGGAGACTTGAGAGATGTGTGGGACTTGGAGATGATGCTATTGACTGATACTTTAAGTGGTTTCTCAGATATTCTATTCAAAGAAAAAAACAATCTTCTGGGTCTTCTTTTGAAATGAGTAGGGATCATTGAAATGCATTGCTCATAGACTGACTCCTAAACTCATTGATGTGGTGAGATCAATCCTGTCCTTAGGTTGAGTTTCTTCTTCAAACAATCCTTCCATCCTCCAGACGCTGGAGAGCCAACAAAATTGTATACTCTCAAGGGGAGTCAGTGCATCTTTGAGGCTCTGCCATCATAGCCTTCCATAGTCCTATAAGTTTCCATGTAGGAGACTTAGATTGGTTATCAGAATATCTAGAAATTAGGCCTCTACTTACTATGGTCTGCCAATTCATGGTAACATAACAGAAATATTCCTTTTGTATGGACATACTGGAGACATAGTGTCTCAAATTTCCTGTAGATCCTCATGAACTTTAGACTATCTTGCTCATCATTTCTTATAGCACAATACTTTCAGTTCTTCCAAAGAGGTACAATCTGAGAGGTGGGGTTATCACTCTCCTGGCCTGTGCTCTTATCAGCAAGTAACTAAAAGCACTCATTATTTGCTTTGGAACTATGATCAGGGTCCCAGCTCCCTTTAGCCTTTAGTTTACTCATGCTTATTCTCTCCCGGAAACTGTGACTAGAAGCTCTGCATGGACAACATAACTGAGTCCTGCACCAGTGCCAGCTAATGGTCTCTCATAATCTCCTGATCAGTTTGACTCCATTGCTCTCTGTGGGCTGAAAACTCCTTAAAGCTTCTGCTGTTGTCTTGCCAGAGCATAAGCCTCCACTGGACTGGTCTCCACTCTCACCCCAGTGAGACAAACCTTTTCTGCCAACTTTCCAAGTTGTCTTAGACTGGAAAAATGTTTCACTCCATTTTTCTGTTAGTTCTGAGGCTAGAGAATTCATTTCGAGGCATTATTTTAAAATTGTTTGGAGGGGAATTTGGGAAAGTTCATGTGATTTCCTTCTTTTACTCCAAGATTTAGTTTTATATAGTTCACATTTATTCAACATTACCTATGTGGAAGGCACTATTCTAGGCACTAAGGATACAAACACAAACATGAGACAGTCTTTATCCTCAAGAAATTTAGGTTCTTCTCAGAACTAGAATGGGTGCTCAGAAAAATAAATACAAGGTAATTTGAGGAGAGATAGAGCACTAAGAATGATCAGACAATGAATACTGGTTTTGAAAACTTTTTTTCCCCAGAAATCAAATCAATTATGTCTATTTAACAAAATAGCATTTTATTTTTCCTCAGTTACATGCAAAAACAATTTTAAGATTGTTTTTTAAAACTTTGAGTTTCATGATGCCAAATGAGAAGACCAGAACCAGGAGAAATTTGTACGCAATGATAGACACAACATATGTGTGACAACCAGCTCTGATAGACTGGACTCTTCTCGGCAACGCAAGGTTATAAGACAACTCCAAAAGACTCATGATGGAAAGACATGTCTGC
Organism: Pseudochirops cupreus; assembly: GCA_028627135.1. Lineage (NCBI taxonomy): Eukaryota > Metazoa > Chordata > Mammalia > Diprotodontia > Pseudocheiridae > Pseudochirops > Pseudochirops cupreus. Next base: position 261,859,059 of record CM053582.1, read on the forward strand.
ATTCAGAGAAAGATCTAGAAAGAACAGAGTTTAAATTCAGACTGAAGCAAACTACCTGCTGTTTTTTTCATGTTTGGTTTCGTTTCCTCTTTCCCATTGTTCATTCCATTGGTTACAACTCTTCTTTACAACCAGACTAATGTCTAATATGAAAGTATTTGCAGATCCTGTACTTGATTACATGCTGCTATGGGGTGGGGGGGAGGGAGGGGAGAAAATTAGAAACTCAAGGGGTTGTGGAACTAAATCTTGTAAACTAAAAGAAAATATACAAATCAACAAAAATAAGTAAATAAAAATTTTTAAAAAAACAAAAAAACTTTGAGTTCCAAATTCTTTCCCTCCCTTCCTTTCCAAGCCTCTTCCCTCACCCCATTGAGAAGGCAAGCAACTCATTATAGGTTATACATGTGTAGTTATGCAAAACATTTCCATATTAGTCATGTTGTGAAAGAAAACATAGACCAAAAAAAAAACCCCACTGCAAGAAAAATAAAATTAAAAAAGTATGCTTCAATTTTTATTCAGATCCTATGACTTCTTTCTCTGGGAATGGATAGCAGTTTTCATCGTAAGTCTTACAGAGTGGTTTTGGATCATTGTATTGCTGAAAATAACTCTCATTCACAGCTGATCGATCATCTTACAATATTGCTGTTACTTTGTACATGGTACATTTTACTTTGCAACAATTCATACGAATCTTTCTAGTTTTTTTGTGAACATACTACTCATAATGTCTTATAGTACAATAATATTCCATCATAATCACATAGCACAATTTGTTCAGCCATTCCCCAGTTGAAGGGGATCTCCTCAATTTCCAATTCTTTGCCACCAGAAATACTTTGCTTTGAATATTTTTGTACATATGGATCCTTTTCCTTTTTGCTTTTTCTTTCTTCTGGGATACAAACCTAGTAGTGATATCTCTAGGTCAAAGGATATACTTGGCTTCGTAACCCTTTGGGCATAGTTTCAAATTGCTGTAAAGAATGGTTGAATCCATTCCACAACTCCGCTAATGGTGCATTAATGTCTCATTTTTCCCATATCCCCTCCAAAATTTGTAATTTTTCTTTTCTGTCCTATAAGCCAATCTAATAAGTATGAGTAGTACCTCAAAATTGTTTTAATGTGAATTCTCCAATCAATAGTGAGTTATGGCATTTAAAAAATATGATTATAGATAGCTTTGATTCCTTCATCTGAAAACTTGTTCATATCTTTTGATCATTTATCAGTCAGGGAATGGCTTTTATTTTTTATAAATGTGACTCATTTTTCTATATGTTTGAGAAATGAGGCCTTTATTAGAGAAACTTGCTTCAAATTTTTTTTCAAAGTTATTATTGCTAACAGTATTTCCCTCCATTCTATTTCCATCTCCCCACCCAGCTGTTATTCTATTCTCTATCCTTTAATTTTGTCCCTCCTCAAAATTATTTTGTTTCTGACTACCTTCTCTCCCAATCTGCTCTCCCTTCTATCACCCCCACCTTCTTTTGTCCCCTTCCCCTCCTAATTTCCTATATGCTAAAAGAGATTTCTATACCCAAGTGAGTGTGCGTTATTCCTTCTTTGAGCCAATTCCAATGACAGTAAGGTTCCCTCACTCCCCCTCTTCCCATTCACTATAAAAGCTTATCATTCCTTTATATCCAACTCACATCTGTTCCCTCTGTCTATACATACTCCTTCTAACTGCCCTAATAATGAGAAAGTTCTTATGAGTTACAAGTAACATCTACCCATGTAGGAATGTAAACAGTTAAACTTTATTGAGTCCCTTATGATTTCCCTTTCCTATTTCCCTTTATATGTTTCTCTTGAGTCTTGTATTTGAAAGTCAAATTTTCTGTTCAGCTCTGGTCTTTTCATTAAGAATTGTCGAAAGTCCTTTATCTCGTTGAATGTCTATTTTTTCCTCCTGAAGGATTATACTCAGTTTTGCTTGGTAGATGATTCTTGGTTGTAATCCTAGTTCCTTTGTTCTCCAGGATATCATGTGCCAAGGCATCTGACTCTTTAATTCAGAAGCTGCTAAATATTGTGTTATCCTGACTGGTTTTACAATATTTGAGTTATTCTTTTCTGGTTGCTTGCAATATTTTCTCCTTGATCTGGGAGCTCTGGAAGTTGGCTATAATATTCCTGAGAGTTTTCATTTTGAGATTTCTTTCAGGAGGTGGTTAGTGGATTCTTTCCATTTCTATTTTAGCCTCCAGTTCTAGGATATCAGGGCAGTTTTCCTTGAGAGATTTTTAAAAGATGACATCTAGGCTCTTTTTTTTTCTTCTTTGATCATGGCTTTCAGGTAGTCTAATAATTTTAAAATTATCTTTCCTTTATTTTCCACTTCATTTGTTTTTCCAATGAGATATTTCACATTGTCTTCTTTTGTTTTGTTTTATTGTTTCTTGATTTCTCATGAAGTTATTAGCTTTCATTTGCTCAATTCTTATTTTTAAAGACTTATTTTCTTCTGTTAGCTTTTGGACCTCTTTTTCTATTTGACCAATTCTACTTTTTAAGGAGTTTTTTTCTCCAGTGAATTTTGGTGCTTCTTTTTCCATTTGGTCAGTTCTGCTTTTTAAGACATTCTTCTCCTTACTGGCTTTTTGTACCTCTTTTCCATTTGGCTTTGTCTGTTTTTTAAGACGTTATTTTCTTCAGTATTTTTTTGTGTGTGTCCTTTATCAAGCTATTGACTTGTTTTTCATGATTTCCTTGCATCACTCTCATTTCTCTTACCAATTTTTTCTCTAATCTCTCTTACTTGATTTTAAAAATCCTTTTTGAGCTCTTCCATGGCATGAGAGCAATTCTTCTTTTTCCTGAACATTTTGGATGTAGGAGCTTTGAGTTTGTTATCTTTATCTTAGTGCATGTATTGATTTTGTCACCATAGTAACTTTCGATAGTCAAAATTTTTCATTTGTTTTCTCATTTTCCCAGTCTATTTCTTGGCTTTTAACTCTTTGTTGAAGTAGGGCTTTGCTTGCAGGGTGGAGGGTTCACTGTCCCAAGCTTCAGGGGTTTTGTGTGGCAGTTTTCAGAGATGCTTCTTGATATCTGTCAGTTTTCAGTTCTTCCAAGGTGGTATGATCTAAAGAGAGGTATATTTATTACTCTTCTGGCCTGTGCTCTGGTCTGTGAGTGACCACAAACACTCTTTTCTATCCTGGAACTGTGAGGAGGGTCCCTGCTCCTTTGCAACTGCAAGCTCTGGTGTGCTAGTGCTCCTCTTTGCTGTGGAACTGCCACCCAGGACTGTGACCTGGCACTTAGTAGGAGCAAAGGAACAGAATCCTGTCTCAATGCTAGTAAAGAGATCCCTCTTCTTTCTTTCTTTCTTTCTTTCTTTCTTTCTTTCTTTCTTTCTTTCTTTCTTTCTTTCTTCTTTTTGGAGGGCAATTGGGGTTAAGCGACTTGCCCAAAGTCACATGGCTAATAAGTGTGTCAAGTGTCTGAGGCTAGATTTGAACTCAATTCCTCCTGATTTCAGGGCCGGTGCTCTACTCACTGCATCAACTAGCCACCCCTGTAATTTCTTTCTTAACAGTTGTTCAACACCCTTACCATCTGTGGACTGAGAGCTCTAGCTGTTGCTGCTGATTCAGTGGCTTCTAAGATCTATCCCTGGTTTGCTGGGTCTGGGTCTTATGCTGGTGCAGCACTATACTGTGTTCTACTGTCATCCATGTGGGATAAATCTTTCCTGCTGAACCTCTAAGCTGTCTTTGTCTGGGAAATTATTTTACCCCAGTGTTTTGTTGGTTCTGCTGCTCCAGAAATTGTTTTATGGCATTATTTAAAGGTGTTTAGATGGGTTTTGGGGAGAGGTCAGGCAAGTTGCTACCTTTACTCCACCATCTTGGTTCCACTCTCCAAGATGACAATTATGTCTATTTTAACCATTGTTTGTTATCACCATGTTTTCTTTGGTCATTAAAATGTGTCATTGATGACTGACTCACTTGATAATTATTGTTTGTGTCATTCTTTGTTCTTACATCTCTGGATGTTCATTTGATATTTCAGAATGTTGATGTGGAAAACCCACTAATGGAACTTAAGGAGCTGTATAGTGAGATGTTAGATTTTTTTTCTTCTGATATTGGACCTGAGCCCCCTGACACCACAGTATTCTCATCCACCCAAGCACTGTTAACTAGGCCCTACTTTTAGAAATCTGTGATCGTATCGCAATTGCTGCCTTAGGCTGAATCTTTAATATGGATTGGGAAAGTACTAGTTTCTATTTTCATTCCCTTGAATTCCCTGCTTACCCAGTTGGGCATGATGATTAATAGGCATGGGTAATTTTTTCTTTGGTAGGATTTGTCCAGCTCTTCTTTTCCAATCAAATGACATCTTACCTTTACTCCCTTCTATTATTTTTAGGCTCTTTTAATGGAATAAGCCACACATTTTCAGTGACATGAAAGATTACTTTTCCAGTCATAGAAATAGCATTCAGGAGGAGGAGGTGATGCTGACATGGGTCATTTAGATAGACAACTTATCTTGGGTAAATGAATCCAGGCAAAACACTCCTTATTAATTTCTATACCTCTTTAGGCTCAGTTAATTCAGCAACCATCACATTATTAATGACATGATCCTCAATGACTGATGATAGCAGCTCCTAATTTTCCTCCATGTTTTGCCTGTAGTCAGTGCCTCTATCTAAGCTTAAGAACAGTATGAATTACAAAATATAAGGAACTCTCAAACAGTTGAGTAGTCATTTATTATTTATGTATTCATTTACTGTGGGAAGAGGTAGAACAACTACGTTTTCTTACACGTCCTAATTTGAACTCAGACTAGAATAGACAGAACAGAGATTGAGCATCTGGCCTTTCAGGAAAAAATGCTTCCTCTTAAGGACAGCCGCAATTAGTGAATCTTTTTTTTTTTAAATCAAACCAGTCAAATTTTCTTGTCTTCTCTGCTATAGTTACTATGCATCTGGTTGATGAGCAAAACAAGAAAATAAGCCAGAATTTCCAAAAGGATATTGAATAATCCATCTCCTCCATTTTGAAAGGATTCCAAACCACACTTCAGTTTATAAATGTAGGAACTGTACCCCATAGAGGCTAAATAATCCCACAGAATGTAGTCTCCTTGAGGGCAGGCACTGTTTTTTGTCAGGCACTATCATAAGCACTTTATAAATATAATCTCATTTCATACACAGTAGGTGCTTAATAAATAATGATAGTTGACATTTGCATCTTTTAAGGTTTATGATGTACTTTACATGTATTATCTCATTTAGTCTTCATAATAACTCTGGAGAGTAGGTGCTATTTTTGCCTCTGTTTTTCAAATGAAGAAACTGAGTTTGAGAGATTAAATGAGTTGATTATGTTCACACAGAGCTGTTATGTATCTGAGACAGAAGGTGGTCCAGTGGATAGAGCACTGGTCTGAAAATCACAAAGACTCATCTTCATGAGTTCAAATATGGCCTCAGCCACAGAATAACTATGTGACCCTGACTAAGTCACTTACCCCTGTTTTCCTCTGTTTTCTCATATGTACAACGATCTGGAGAAGGAAATGGCAAACCATTCTAGCGTCTTTGCCAAGAAAACTCAAAATGGGGCATGAAGAGTTGCACGTGACTGAAAAACTACTGAAAATCTTAGACAGGATTGCAGTTAGCACAGTGTTCTGCACATAGTGGGCACCTAATAAATTTCTATTGAATTTAATTCAAACTCAGGTTTTCCCAACTCTAAGCCTAGCACTCTGTCCAGTATGCGATCCAACCTAGGTATTGTCAAGGTCATATGACTAGTTCTGTCCCCAACTGCAAATTTAAGTAAATTACTTAATCCCTCTAGACTTATTTCCTCCTCTGTAAAATTGGTGGATTGAGGGTATGTGTGTTGTTGAATGTTGTACCAAATGATCTCTAAGGTTCTATCTAACCCCAGATGTCTGTGATTCTAAATCAAAAAGCAACTTTCCGTCAATAGTCAATCAGTCAAAAAGTGCCTCCTATGTGCCAGATACTATATCAAGCTCTTGGGATAGAAAGAAAGGCAAAAGATAATCCTTAACATGAGAACTCATGATCTAACGGGGGAGACGACAAGCAAACAGTTATGTACAGAATAAGTTATATATAGGATAAACAAGAACTACAACAGTGGAAAAGCACTCAAATTAAGAGATAGTTGGAAAGGCTTCCTGTAGAAGATAGGATGATAGCTTGGGCTTGAAAGAAGCCAGGGAAGCTAGGAGGAAGAGATGAGGGAGGAGGGAGAGCTTTTCAGATTTTGTAATTTGCTGTAGCCTTTGTGGATGGATGGTAATTGTATTCATCATCAGAGTTGGATTGTGATATCCCAAGGTCTTAAACCATGCCAAATCATGAAGGAAACTGTCAAAAAGAAGTTATTTTACAAGAAAGTGCATTGGTATAAAAAGATAAAGACTTTTATATCTATATCTCTATAAAGGTGAAGTTGTAAAAAGAGTAACAATGTAACTAAAACATACCTTGAAATATGACTGTTGGCACTATAAAAGTTTCAAGTGATCACATTTTTGCCTGATTTCCTAATTAGTATATATTAAAACATTGTATTTATAGCAACACAAAAGCAGCTCCAGTTTTCCAGACCCGCTTATTTAATGGAAGCAACAGAGTCTGCAATATGTCTGTTTGCACACGGCGTTCTCTTTAACATGGAAATTTAAAGCAATTTGCCCTGTGATTTTTGGAGAGGAAAGTCACTGGTGATGTGTTCATATGATAAACTACTCCACTAATTAATCTTAGTAAGTGCCTCAGACACACAATGACAGCAAACTGACTTGCATGAAGGATAAAGACAGAATTTACCAGAAAAAAAAGCCTGGTAATCGGATCTTCTTGTTGTTGTTGTTGTTCACATTTTTTTTGATGATCACATTTACTCTGCTTCTCTTCAGTAATTCCTTGTTTGTAATGTGTTGTAACCTGTTCTCAACCACCATGAATGTTTGCCTTGCCATCTGGATGATACTGATTTTCAGTGTTTAGCAGACTATAGCGTTCCATATCTTGCAACCATATGATGATATTGGAAGACTCTTGATATTAAAAAGATAAGCCTTTGTTCTGAATTGGTGATGTGGTAAGAGTGAGGGATGATGGATAGACAGCCTGGGTATTGTACTGGCATCCTAATAATGTCAAGAGAACGTATGGAAGGTCCCTTGCCCATTGGGTAAATCCCCCTGTGGAAGGGTATGGGCATTGATCTCAATTGTCAAATCTAATGACATTTTCTCAGTCCTTA
>CM053582.1:261866865-261909830 GCA_028627135.1 Pseudochirops cupreus
CCATGGATGTCTAAAATTCACATATATTCATATAAAATTCAAATACAAATTCATCTTTTACCTCAGTCCTTTCCCTATCACTGTGAAGCAGTGGTTCTCAACCTTCCTAATGCCACAACCCTTTAATATACAGTTCCTCATGTTGTGGTGACCCCCAAACGTAAAATTATTTTCGTTGCTACTTCATAACTGTAATTTTGCTACTGTTATGAACTGTAATGTAAATATCTGATATGCAGGATGTATTTTCATTGTTACAAATTGAACATAACCCACAGGTTGAGAACCACTGCAAGAATACTACTATCCTCTCAGTCCCCAAGGCTTCCCACTTGGGTGTTATCCTTAACTCCTCACATTTCTGTACTCCCTGCATATCAAATAAGTTGTTGACACTGCAATCATCCTGGTCCAAGCCTGTCTACCCTTTGGCTTGGACTATTACAATGGCCTGGTGGCTGGTCTCATTGTCTCAAATCCCACTTTAACCCTATTTCAATGCATGCTCCACTCAGATGTCAAATTAATCTTCGTAAAGCATAGTCTAATCAGATCACCCCTCCTATTCAAAAATTTTTAAAAAAAGAAAACTAAGGTGGTTCCCTATGACCTGATGATCAAATATAAAACCCTCTGTTTGACTTTTAAACTTCTTCATAGCTTGGCTCTTTCTTACCTTTCTTGTCTTAGCCTTCTTGCTTTCCCTTACACATGACACTCTATGTGTGCTCCTGATTCTGAGCATTTTCATTGACTGTATCTCATACCTAGAATGGTTTTTCTCTTTATTCCCACTTTCTAGCTTTCCTGGCTTCAAGTCTCAGGTCAAATCACACCTTCTATAAGAATCAGTTCTCAGTACTCCTTTATTCTTAGTGCTTCCTATTGCTGTTAAGGCTTAGACTATTCCCTTCTAAGACTATTCTCAATTTATTCTGTGTATATAATTGTTTACATGCTGTCTCACCCATTAGACTGTGACCTCCTGATTCAGTTCATTTCAATAAACATTTATTAAGTGCGTATGTTTGCATTGCCATCTGCATGATACAGATTTTCAATGTTTAACAGAGTATCATATTCCAACTCCTGCAACCATACAATGGTATCGGCCGACTATTGATATTAAAAAGTTGTGCCTTTGTTTCTGAATAGATGATGTCGTTCCTCTTCTAAATTCTGGGGATACAAATATGAAAATTAAAAACTGTCCCTGCCCTCAAGGAGCTTACAATTTAAAAGGGGAAGACAAATATACAAAAGGAAACTGGAAAGGGGTGTTATCTAGGGGTCTCAGGCACAGGAGCATAATGTTCGTTGAAGCTCAAACCAAGCAGAGTTGCAGACTGAAAGTAGAGAATTAACTGAAGAGGCTAGCTCCAGTCCACAATAAAGGAAAGCTTTGGAAGGAGTTTAGACCCTGATCCTAAAACCATAAAGAACAATACCTTTAAATCTTTGGTCTACTAAGTTTTTCTGTTTAGCATCTTCCTATAGTGGGAGAGTTAAGAAGCCCTCAATATAAGATATAGATAAGGAATGGGTCAACTATTTATTTCCCATATTTTCCTTGGTTGAAGAGAATCATAGTGTCAAGGGCTTTTATTTTTTTTACTGTCAGCATTACTGTCAGCCTGTCAATCACAAGAAATGGGAGACTGAAGGAGCTGAGAAGGTGTTGAATAGCCAAAATGAGGTAATTAGCTTGATGGTGAGATTTCAGGTAATTAGCTTGTTCTAGATATGGCAGTCCCTTGACAACAGGGACAGGTGTTGTTGTTGCTGGGTTGTTTTTGTTGTTCTCTTGTTTTTGCCTGTCCTTCCATCTCCAGTACTTAACACAGTCCTTGGCACATATTAATAAATGCTAGCTGACTGACTGTCAGAAAGTGAGTAGGCAAGAATTGTCAATTGAACCATTAGTAGTGATAATTACATCAATAAGTCCACAGGTCTATTTGACTCTTTCATTAATAGCATTAGGACTGAAAGGGGCTTTCTAGGTCTAACCCCTTCATTTAAAGATGAAAAAAATGAAGAACAGAAAAATTAAGTAACTTGAGAAATGTCACATAATTAGTGATAGAGCTGGGATTTTTAACTCAGATCCTTTATTTCAGCCTGTACTCTTTCTATTGCATAAGGCTGTCTAGCCAAGCTTTGACAGAATTTAAAAAACTAACAAATATAAATTAATGTGAGTAACTTTTAAATAATGTAAGTATAATGCTGACAGTAAAAAAAAAAAGCCCTTGACACTATGATTCTCTTCAACCAAGGAAGATATGGGAAATAAATAATTGACCCATTCCTTATCTATATCTTATATTGAGGGCTTCTTAACTCTCCCACTGTAGGAAGTTGCTAGACAGAAAAACTTAGTAGACCAAAGATTTAAAGGCATTGTTCTTTATGGTTTTAGGATCAGGGTCTAAAACTCTCAGAGGTTCCTGATACCACCCCCTGGCGGGTACTGGAATGATCCAGGGTGGTGGTAGTAGCCTCGGGTGCAACTGGGGGTGTTGAATAAAAATAAAGGGGTGGTGTAAGCATAAGGAAGGAAGAGAAGATTAAAAAAAATTTGAAAAACCATTTGTACATATTTCATCTGTTGTGTAACAGAGTTAAAGTGGTAGTGATTACATTATTTTTCAAAGAAACACACAAAATGCAAGTTATAGCCAATCAATGATTAAGTCTACTGACAGGTCTTAACAAACAAGTGTTGGCAGGTGAGCATGTTGGGCACTGTCAAGAAGTCCAGCATGCATCGGCAGGAATATGTGCATGTAATGACTCATTTTCAATATGATACCATACAGTTACATGACACAGTTTTGTGTCATCAAAATTTCAATGCAGGAAGAACTCCACAAATTTACAATAAATTATTAAAGTTAAGATGCATCATTTAAAAAATACATTTTTGAAATAACTCAAATTTAAAAGAAAAACATTAAGGGATTAAGGAAAGTAGATTTCCAAGGGGGTGCTGAGTAATTTTTTTTCTAATTTAAAGGGGGCAGTAGGCCAAAGAAGTTTGGAAACCTCTGGTCTAAAGAGACAAAGAGTTGAAGAAGAGGATCCAAATCCCTCCCATTAGAGGCCAGGCTTTCTCCTACGAGAAAACTTGGTCACTGTGTGGGGGAGTTCAGAGATGAGATGGGCCCCTTAATGGAGAAGAGAGCCTGCATTCCTTGGCCCAGCAGCATTTCTGATTGTTAGACATGCATTATTCCAATCTCATAATTTCAACTTTCTGGGTTCTGTTCATTTGAATGATTTTGACAGGTTTCCCTTCATGAACATTTCTGTTTTCTGAGTAGCAACAGCCTTCAACAGTTTACTTATCTTTTCAATGGAACAAGGAGTTTATTCCTTGTGTAAAATGATACTGAACTATAAAATAGGAAAAGCTTAACAATAGTGCATTTCTAAAAGTGTCCTGTTCCAAGTACATATAGAAGAAATTTAGACTGGGGAACACGAATGGAACCCAATCAGCATATGAAATAGCTTAGAAGCATTATATATTTTAGGACCTGAGATTTTGCTTCCAGCAGTCTGTGGCTGGCAGTCCTAACTTGGGGCTGAGGGTACTGGAGCATTATAAGTCAGAGTAATTCAGGAAGTCAATGTGCATGGTAGTGGGGAGTGTGTGTGTGTGTGTGTGTGTGTGTGTGTGTGTGTGTGTGTGTGTGCATGTTTAGGAGGGTTTAGAACACTGCAGTGATATCTCTCAAGGAAATGCTAAGAGACCAATTATGTAATAAATGAAACTCCAAAAAGTTATGGAGTGAGATGGTAGGAAGCCAGGTAGAATCTGAGTTGCTGATTTGCGAGCAGTTGTACCTTGACCAGATAGTTGGACGTTAGTTGACAGACATTTGCTCTCCTTGGGCTCTTCAGCAGATGAACCAGACTTTGTCGGCTTCTTCATCCTCAGGCTCCTTGCAGTAAGGTATAATTAGCCAGCTGGCTATGTGTTTGCATTCCCCACCCTTACCCCTCCCAAACATTGCCTGTACGCAGAGCATTCGGAGAGTGAAAGTCTGATTCTTGGCTCTCACAGCTGATATTCATCTTCGATTTATATTTGCTTCCAGAGCTGAGAACAATGTTCTGCATAGAATAGATGCCCAGAAATTGGTTTTTGATGATGATGAAGTGATAGCTTTCTCTTCTGAATTCTCATAGTATTTTTATACTTCTCTTATTTCATTCTTACATTCTACTTTGTAGTTATGAACACATCTGATGCCCTGTACTAGATCATGAGCTACTTGAGAATAGGGACATTTCATTCTTCTTTGTATTCTCTTTGGTGCCTTGTCCGTAGCAGACACTCAGCACACTGCTTGGGACGGTGGGTTGACATCTCCTATGAATTGACATCTTGACCAGAAGACGATGTGTATTTTCCAGGATGGCTTCAGCACAAGTAACAGCCCTGTTTGTCTTGCCATTTGGGGAAACATTGGAACCCAAACTAAGTCTTGCTTTTGCCTGGTGGCTTTGGTTGGATACAAGTACAAAAAGGAGCTTCAGATTTGCAAGGGAATTTTAGCATCAGCCTTGACTTTTCTTCTGCATTCTACATCTGCATTTCCTCCTCCCCACAGGATATCTCTATCTGGGATCATCATAGCAGCACCTCAAACCCAGTGTATCCCAAACTGAGCTTATTGTCTCTCCCTTTAAGCCTACTTTCTTGCTGACTTCATTATTTCTGTCTGTAGCATTACCATTTATTCTGGCCCCCGGGTTCAAAACTTAGTGTTATCTTTTATTCTTCTTTTTCACTTATATTTATAGCAACCCAGTCCAGTTGATTTGGGTAGTCCACTGAAAAACAGCAGTCATGAATAGAAGGAGACATGGTGCTTGATGAGCCAAGAAACTTCTGGAAGAGAAGCAGAAAAAAGGTAAAAATGGAGAGGCAGGAGAGAGGGGATGAAGGCATAGATTTTGAATGGCATCTGGGGAGGAGTCGTTACCCAAAAATATCTGGGGCGTCAAAGTGTCACATCCATTATTCAAAGTCTATGCTTTCCATTGACTCTTACACTTTCCTCTACTTTTCCTTTTTCTTCTCTCTCCAAAGTCTTTTAGCTAATCAGAAGTCCTGTATCCCTCCATCCATACACAATCTCATAGAGCTGTCATTTAGGGGATTTTCCAAGGCTACTTGGACAGGGTGTAATTTGTCCAATCATTATAAAGTCCTATTGACTCAACATCCACAACTTCCTTCCCATCTGTCCTTTCCTCTGCATTTCCACTGCTACCATTCTAGTATAGGCTCTTTTAAAAAAGTTTTTTTTTTAATTTTATTTTTAATTCACGGAACAAAACAAGCATTTCCATAACATAGTACAATAAAAAGGTGATTGTTCATGAAACTGCAAATCTACTACACAGAACTTGCTATTTCTTTCAAATATACAACAAAATTATTGTGTAAATTTCTTTTTTTCTTCCCTCCCCACGCAACTTCCCTTCCCCTCCACCCTGTACCCTAGAGATGGCTACCATTAGATTACTACCATACTAGCACAGGATCTTGATACCTTTGACCTCAACTATTGTAATGGCTTCCTAACAGACCCTTTTTTCCATATTCTGTTATCTCATCCAATATTTTCCATATTTTAGTATTGTAATAATCATCCTTATGTATACATCTTGTACTGTCACTACTCCTGCTTAAGAATCTTCACTGATTCTCTGAAGACTACTGGGTTAATTGCCAACTCCTTTGTAGAACATTCAAGGCTCTCCAATAATCTGAAGTTACCTTACCTTTCTCAATTATCTCCTATTACACCCTTACATGCACTCTGAGCTCCAGTCAAATCTATTCCATTCCGTGAGAATGCCCCTATGACCTTCTGCCTTTGCTCATGTTATTTCTCATGTCTGGAGAATACTCCCATCCTCTTTCTCTACTGCTTTCTCTAATAGATAAAAGAGTTTGGAAATTTACTCAATAGCCAATAGGGAGCCACTGAAGATTCTGGAGCAGAGGAGGTCGAATAGCAACAACTGTGCATAAAAAAAAAAGATAAGTCGAATTGTGGTATGAAGCAGGATGACAGAACTGAGACAAAATCTATTGGGCTGTTCCAGTAGCCCAAGTGAGTGGTATTTAGACCTTCTACTAGAGTGGTGGCTATGGGAATGCATTATTGTTCATTCTTCCTTCTCAAAGAGGACAGATAACATCTTGACTTGCAAATAAATTGGATTTTAGTGAGGCAGAGCTGTGCAAAGTCATCAGCCTCATTTTCTCCTTCAGAGTCATCAGAGTCCAGTGGCAAAGACCTAGATAAAACTGACTGGTGATAGATCCCTATGGGAATGGAGAGGAGGAGGCAACTTTAAGAGAAGGTGTGGAGATGGAATTCATAGGACCTCATAATTGCTTGTTGTTGTGGTTCAGTCATTCAGCTGTGTCTGACTCTTTATGGCCCTATGGACTGTAATTTCCATGGGGTTTTCTAGGCAAAGATACTGGAGTGGTTTGACATTTCCTTCTCCAGTTCATTTTTTACCAATGAAGAACTGAGGCAAACAAGGTTAAGTGACTAGCTCACATAACTAGTAAGTGTCTGAGGAGGAATTTGAACTCAGGTCTTCTGGACTCCAGGGAAGGCATGTATTGGGCCATGAGTCACCTAGCCATCTCCTACTTGGAATTGCTACTCATTCTATAAATTCAAACTCAAATGCTACCTTTCTCTTCAAGTCTTCTCTGTTTCCCCTTGTCGGCTATTACCTTTCCCTTTGCGTTTCGCAAGCACTTTGTTTCATTTTACTAATGTACTTATATATGTTATAGAAAAGCAGTGCCCTGGAACCAGTCCCACCTCTGACACACACACTGGCTTGTGAACCTGAGCAAACCTTTTAGCGCTCAGTCTTCCAGGCAACTCTCTCAAATTATAAATGGCAGAGAAGACGCCTACTTACATTGATAAAGGGGGTTTCCCGATATGGAAATTACAGGTCCGTTCCTTATCTCTGGCTTTGAGTCTTATTCTCCTACTAGACTCTAAGCTTCATGTTGGAAATTTTCTATCTGCTCCATCATCAAAGATGTGTGCTCTGCATATAGTGAATACTTAATACATGAGAGCTGAAGGAAGGTGTAGAGTTACCATTAAGCTGTCTGGGTCTACTATGAGTCCTGTGCTAATCTGTCATATGAAAGGGAGTTTACCCAAGCCTGTGTCACACCTTCTTTTTCTGTTATAATCCAGGGCTGTTGAATGCCCTTTGGTTATGCTCTATGGTGGTGTTTAGACTTTTCCCCACCCTCCTAATCACATTAAAGAATGAGTCATTTTTGTTGTGTAGCTCACAGGACCCAAGGAGGGATTTCTGAGCCCCTGAAATGAGTCATTAGTCTAGGATAGCCCCCACCTGTCTGTCTAATTAATACCAAGTAAAGTAGAGATATGGCAATTATTTAGTTAATTTAATTACCTATCTCTATCAAATGAACTTGACATTTGACAGATCTTCACTGAGTATCTCATAGACATGTCCTTGTGCTATTACTAAGTTGGGGCTGCTGGACCCTTGAGGGGAAAGGGAGGTCTGGGGGCAGCATTATATGTTAAAATGAGACCAACCCAGTTTAAAAATCAGTGGCCAGACCTCCCATCCCAGAGTTTTGATTTCTAAGGTTTATCTTTTTATTCTTGGCATTTGGACACACTTTTGCTTGGCGCTCTTGCTTGCTTCCCTCCATTGCTAGGGCTGCAGACAGCCCTACCCTGTGGCCCCCAAACATTTCTTAAGATTTGTTATTTCACAGAGCTCTTCAGCTCTGTCTCAAGGGTATGTGGGTGGAGACTGCTCTTTTAGTAATTGTGTTGTACGTGTTAAGGAGATATCTGTTTATCTTGGTGAGCTGGGAGGAAAGAGAAAGGTGCATAGAGAATGGATGTAAATTTGACTGCTGTTGGTTAAAATCCATCCTCATCAATCACTATATCTTTATAGAATTATTGAACTTGTTCCCACGAGATCTTACCTTTAAAAATAGCACTGACAGTTCCTTTGCCCCTGGAAAACCTATCCATTTAAATATCTTTTGAACATTTCTTCCAAAGGAATATAGTTAGCTTTTACTTATCTCAGAGTTTAAGTAATTGATACAGTTCATCTTTGAGATAAGCCTGAGGTTAATGTGGAATCTATTGGGAGCACTGACTTTGGATGAGGATTATCATTAGGGAACCAAGACTTTCAGTTATCTTCATTGTCCTTTCTCTTGAGGGTATCCTACGGTAATAGAACATTAGGCTAGAGGGTGGGGTCTCAAATTGGCAAGAAAGTATCAAGCACTCGCTCAGTTGGTGTTTTTTTGTTGTTTGTTCATTTTCAAAGAGGACCAATGAGACATCACAGGGGGAATTCTTGACCTGTGAGCGAATTGGATTTAAGTGGGGCAAAGTTGCACAAAGCCATCAGCCTCACCCTCTTCTAGAGCCATTGAAGTCCACTGGCAAGACAAAAATCAGGGTGACCAGCAATGACCCAGGATGCAGTGGATGACCTTGGTGCCTTATTGTCTGACCAAGCTCCAAGTGCTCTTCAGGGCCTGCTTCAGCCACTTTTGTGGCCTTAGAACAAATTGTTTTCATCTGTGCATTCTTCTGGAGTACATCTTCACATGCTTGAGGTGGACATCTTACTTTACCGGCAGGTTTGAGGCCTAATGGTTAACCTCAACTTGGTTTAACCTCCCTGCCTGAGATGGTTTACAGGGTCTGGCTGCTCTACATGCTACAGCTTCTAGGAGCCACAGGTGACAGTTGGGTGGCAGAAGGACACTAAAGGTGGATGAGCAGGCCTGAAAAGGGCTCAGCAAGCTCTCACATCCGAGGTGCTGGTCCTCCTGAACACTCCATTCCCCTGTGTATAGTTTGTGGATAGCAGTGTGATAGAAGCTGTGGAGATGAGGAAGGGCAAGATGAAGTCCCCATCCTGAAGAATGTCGATCCACTGGGGGACATTCTTTGAAAATAAGACACAATGAAAGAATGAGCACTGGCTTCAGAGACAGAGGACTTGGGTTCAAGCCCAATTGCTGATGAGCAAATGTTTTCTATTTTGGGCAAGCCCTTGACTTCCCTGGGTTTCAGTTTCCTTATCTGTGAAGTGAGGGCGTTGTACTGAATTTTGGGATCAGATAGCCTCTAAGAAGGGTGGGTGTCTAGAAATAAGAAAGATCAGTAGGGAGTTGGAAAAACAATCAGGATAGGCTTCTTGGCGAAAAGGTGGAGATTTGAAGTGGACCTTGAAGAACAGATAGAATTTGGGTGAATATTAAGGAGTTCTGTAATTATGGGCTAATCACTTCTTGGCTTCAACTTTCTCATCTCTAAGATTACTTAGGGCAGCAAAGTGGTTCAGTGGATAGAGTACCAGTCTTATAGTCCAGAAGACTTTGAGTTCAAACCTGGTCTCAGATACTTACTAGCAATGTGACCCTGGTCAAGTCATTTAACCCTATGTGCCTCAGTTTTGTCATCTGTAAAATGGGCTGGAGAAGGAATTGGCAAACCACTCCAGTATCCTTGCCAAGAAAACCCCAAATAGGGTCACAAAGAGTAGAACACTTCTGAAACAACTATACAACAGTAGCAGCAGCAGC
This sequence comes from Pseudochirops cupreus, assembly GCA_028627135.1. NCBI lineage: Eukaryota > Metazoa > Chordata > Mammalia > Diprotodontia > Pseudocheiridae > Pseudochirops > Pseudochirops cupreus. Next base: position 261,876,533 of record CM053582.1, read on the forward strand.
AAAATTATCAAATCATAGCTCATATGTTCATGCTGCTCTGTACTTTGCAGAGAAGCTCTTTGAGATAGGCAGCACAAATTATTGTAATATCTATTTTGCAGATGAAGTTGGGAGAAGTTGTTGAAGAGAAGTTGAGAGATTTGTGAAAGGTATAGGATAATAGATTTAGAACCAGGATGAACCTCAGAGTTAATCTAATTCATTTTCTCCCCTCATTTTCCAGATGAAGACACTGAGACCTGGAGTGTATTCCACCCGAAAGTCTTTTGATTTTAAGCCTAGTTCTGTTTCTGCTGTACAACCCTGCCACTGCAGCTAGTTAGTATCAGAAGTGGACCTCAAACCTACGTCTTCTGATTACAAATCCAGTGTTTGTACCATTATATCACATATCTTTTCCGTGCAGCAAAATATGGTTTTGTATTCTAAGGCAATATGGTATATTGATAAATGGACTGGTCTTAGGACCAATAGACCTGCATTTAATTTCTAGCTATGAAATGACATACTAGTTGCATAGAAAGCATTTTTTAAAGTATTTACTATGTGCTAGGCATTGTGCTATGAGCTTTACAAACAAATATTATCTCATTTTATCCTCACGACAACCAGAGGAGGTAGGTACTATTATTACATCCCCATTTTACAGTTAAAGAAACTAAACAGGGTTAAGTGACTTGTCCAAGATCATACAGATAGTTAAGTGTCTGAGGCTGGATTTAAACTTAGGTCTTCCTAAATCCAGGCCCAGTGTTTTATCTACTATACCACCTGGACATAATCTTCCTGGGTCTCAATTTTCTTGTCTGTAAAACAGGGATAATAACACTTTTACAACTTTCCCTCATGAGGGTCTTGGTGAGGAAATTGCTTATCAAACTTAAGGTGCTATATAAATATAGGTTATTATTATTCTTTTTTTTGTGTCTTTGAGTAGAGGAGGCATTCTAAATAGGGAAAATAGTGTGAACAAAGGCATAGAGTCAGGGAGGAACTTTGTCAGAACCTACATGATTCAGAGTGAATGGGATTTACCCTTAAAAATGCAGCAATTCTAGAAGGCCCAACCCTGAAGTGGTCATTTCATAGGACTTTCCTGGTTGGTATTCTGGTCCTTTCTTCCAGTCCATATTTTGCCCCAATTCAGAGTTTTGGTTAACCTAGCACTATTCTATTTTCCAGATGTTGATAATCCAGTATGAAATTTATGCAACATAGGCAGATGACCTTCTGTATGGACAGGATGTCCATGGGGAAAGATGAGGAATGAAAGACCACATCAGGCTGGTATTTTTAGAAAAAGCTGCATTCAGAGGTGGAATGTGAGCTGGTTTATGGAGGACTGTACACAATAATTCTCTTCAGCCTAACTCTCATATTGGTTAATATTATACAAGTTGTACAGCCAACAGAAAGCACTGAATGAGTGATCTCTCCCTGCTCTCAAAAAGAAACAGGAGATTCTATATATAAATAGCTCAGGCCTCGATTGCCTATCATGTTTGGCCAACTCTTCCCATTAGCTGATATGAAAGCAAAGATTTTCTATATTAAGACCAAATAATAGTCTGGGCTTTATGATTGCTGTCATCTTTATTCATACTCATTAATGCAAGACCTTTATCTTGAAAGATCATCTCATTATTGAATCACCTACAGCCCAAGCTACCCTGTGTGTGTGCTCTTCCACTGAAATATATGAATTTATTCTAGGAGCTAGAACATGGAAACCAAAGGTCATAGACACTTGGTTTCATTTATTTTCTGGATTTAAAATTTGTTATTTACAAATCTGATATTCTCAAGTGCAAAAAAAAAGACATACTTTCAGATTTTGTATCTTAAAAATTGACTTAGTAATTTTTTTTCACATTAGACTAGGGAAAAGCCACAAATTAAACAGTTGTTTTTACTTTTAAAGAATTACAATTTCAAATAAGTGGATCCATTTCTGTGTTCTCTTGAGTGCTGTGTGCATAGAATACTTAATATATATGTAAGAATAATAGGAGCAATTGTTATTTTTCCTTAGTACCAGTTGTTTCTGTCTTTTGCAATATCTCCATGACACTAGCAATTCTCTTTCCATATCATTATCAGTTCTGCCTCTGCATTGTCTCTGCCCCCTCTTTTCTACTTGTACTATCTGAGTTCAGGACCTCATCACTAATTGACTGCACAATTGTAAAAGCCTCCTAACTGATTCCCCTGACTCCAGGCTCTTCTTTCTCCAATCCATCATTCCCACCACTGCAATGCATAGCTTAGTGGAAAATGTGCTGGATTTGAATTTTGACAAGACCTGGCTTTAAACCCCACCTTCTCCACTTACTACCCACGTGACCATGGGCATGACACAAACTCTGAGCCTTAGTTTTCCCAACTGTAAAATGGATATGACAATACCTATAGGATGTACCTCTTAGAGTTACAAAGTCTATAACATAGGGAGATAACATAGGCAATGTCCTTTACAAACTAAAAAGTCCTATATAAATATCAATTGTTATAATTTCATATTTTTATTCTCATTGCCTAGGAAAACTCACTCAAAGAAAGTGTTTAAAATATATTTTATGAGTTTATTGATAAGGTATAGCCAGGGGACTAAAATGTGATTTATAATATGATTCAGCCAATTAAGGTGGTATTTGAAACTTCCCCTGCCTAGTACATGTTTTCTGGGGGGAGGAAGCTGGGAGATGTGGGAACAGAAGAAAAGCATTTTGAAGTTTGTAGACAGAGTTGGAAGCAATTTTGAGAAACCATTTACTCTTCCTCTCAATCTCTATGCAAAACTGTAGTTTAAATATCTCTAAAACTTTAAAAAATCCTCCATAAAAAGAGATTCTACAACTTTATTAGGCAACTAGTAATGGGCAACTTTTCTTCTTTGCAGCTTAATTTTTGTCTTTTGAATTATGACCTTTTACACATTAGACAGTGTCTAATGTGTAATTAGACAATGGCTATTAATTGCAACTTTAGCTTTCTAATATTCAAACAAAATAATCTCAATTCATCATCCAAATATACAAAAATATAATTATTCCTGGGTGTCTCCAAATGCTTCATTTACTACCTTGACATTGTATAGGAGAAGGATGAAGGAAATGGCTATGTTTGGGTTTTTTGAGGTTCTGTCCATCTTTGAGTGGTTTTTCTTCTTTTTTCTATGTAATAACATAGATACCCTTGAGTAGACTCTGAGCTTTTGATGGTGTAACCATCACAGAAAAGCAAGGACTATTCCAAAGGAATAACTAAGCACCTGTCCTTGTCTGGTCTCTTTCCTTCTGCTATAGCTTCTGGTAGAGTTGGACTTGGAAGCCACAGCACTGAATAAGACAGTTTTTGAGTTGGAAACATAAAATAAACCTTTTTCAGTTAATTTGAAGAGTCCCTGAACTTTAACCTTTTGTGAATTCTCATCCTTCTTGATTAATCTGTAGCATGTAACCCTAGTTGGTGCTAGTCCTTAGTTTTCAAAGAGGACCAGTGACATCATGGGTGATGTCTTGAATTGCACGTAAATTGGATTTACATGAGGCAGTTTTTCACAAAGTCAACCTGACTCTCTCTTCCAGAGTCATCAAAGTCCAGTGGCAAGACAGAAGTCAGAATGACTGGAGATTGCCCAGGATGCAGTGGATGACTTTGGCATTTTTGTCTGGCCAAGCCACCTGCTTCAGCCACCTTCAGAGCTGTTGGAACAAATTGTTCTCCTCTGCCCCTTTAGCTGGGGTACATCTTCACATGGTAGGGGTAGATATCCCCCTAAGTCATTGATGAGTTTGAGGCCTGTGGGTTACCCTCGACCTGGTTTAATCCATCTACTATATGATTTTACTGGAGTGTGACTGCTACACATACTATAGCTTTTTGGAGCCGCAGATAAGAGTCGAATGCCAGGTGGACACCAAAGGTGGACAAGCAGCCCTGCAAAGAACTCAGCAAACCCTCACACCAGAGGTACCAGTCTTTCTGGCACCCCCCATGTACCCTAATACTGTAACACATAACCTTCCTTTCCTGTGCCCTACACAAAACATACAATGCAACAACATGCACTAAGCTTCCATTTGTATGTGTCTAGGGGATGGAAGGGGGAAGGAGAATATAGTTTGTGGGAAGCCAAGGAGACCTGATCCAGGACTCAGATAAAGATCTTGATAGTGTGCCCTAATTAACACCCCTCTAGATGTGGCTTGGCAACTTCTTGCATAAGGCTGGCTCCCTGGGACCCCCCAGGATTACACTTAAAAGGACTTTTGTTTGGGATCCTGACATCAAAGCCTTTGCCCCCAGACTTCAGGCACCTAAAAAACATGTCCCTTATCAAATTATCCACTCTGTGTTGGTTCCAGGATATAACAGACTAACGACAATGATAACACCTAGATAACATATTCCTTATCAAATTCTGTTACTCCCAGGATCTAACAGGCTAAAGACAATGATAGTAAAACTTGAATCCTTTCATCTTTCTGTATCATTTTGCTCTATGAAAACCTTGCTCGAAGAATCATTAAAGGGAGTTCTTTCCCACAATCTACCAGCCTGGTTAATTCTCTCTCATGTCTTCACTCACACTTGGAGCTGGTACCCAGGTGGCCCGTGACAACAGTTCCCTTGATTATGAAGCATCCCATTAGATCAAGGTTGACAAATTATGGTCCATGGACCAAATACTGCCCAACTCCTGTTTTTGCATGGGCTGATAGCTAAGTTTGGCGTAGTTTGCTGTCCCCTGCCTTAGATAGTGCCACTCCCCTCCAGTGGAGGAATCTCTCCTACTTGGATGCTGGATAGCTAAGCCCGAGAATAAAGGTCTTGGGTCTGTTATTGGTGGATCAGTGAAACCTAGATGAAGTTTCATGGGTGTGAATTTGTCTAGACATCCTATCATTTGCACAGGTGGATGCAGGTTCAGTGGGAAATATTTAGGTCATTATGGCAGGGTATCTACTCTCTGACTGTGGTGTTCTACAAGGTATGTGAGGATCAGCTTATTGCTAGGCCTACCTGGCAGAAATGACTTAATGTTTCTCCACCAATTGATCTTTCTATGTACTGGGAAGTTCCTATGTAGCCAATATTAGTTTTGTTGTTGCATCATTTTTCAGTTGTGTCTGGCACTTTGTGAGCCCAATTAGGGTTTTCTTGGCAGAGTTACTGAAATGGTTTACCATTTCCTTTTCCAGCTCATTTTACAGATGAGGAAACTGAGGCAACCAGGGTTAAGTGACTTGCCCAGGGTCATATAGTTAGTATTTAGTTAACTTTACTCAGGAAAAGAATTCAAAGGTCTCTTGATTATATTCAGTTTAGTAAACTTGTCTAATCTAGGTATCCAGGGTTTGCAAACTTTCCTAATCACAATACCCTTGTCTTGATTAGGAGAAATGCAGGCCAGACTACCTGCTGATTGATTGTCCAAAGAGCTCCTCCTTCCTTTGTTCATCTTTCCAGCAACAACAATCAGATATAAGGACAGAGACCAAGAGATGTGGGTTCTTGATCAGAGTACACCTGAGCCAGTATTGTATGCCTCTGAAGGATGCTTGCCTGCCTATAAAGAACAACCTGCTTGACTCATGATCCTTTGAGTGCCTATGTTTCTCTTCAGTTCCACACCTAAGACCCTCTCATAATATACAATGGAGGCTTTAAACTAGCTCTACCAGCTAAAGAATGGGTTGCCATTTCAAATGATCATCATAAACAATAGCCACTCTTCACATACTTGATCCCTACCACCCGAAATATGCATTGACAGGTCAGCTAGGTGGAAGAGTGGTTAGAGTACTGGATTTGGAAGCTATAAGACTCATGTTCATGAGTTCAAATCCAGCCTCAGACACTTGCCTGCTGTGTGACCCTGTGCAAGTCACTTAACCCTATTTGCCTCAGTTCCTCATCTGTAAAATGAGCTGAAGAAGGAAATGGCAAACCACCTCATATCTCTGCCAAGAAAACCCCAAATTGGGGCGTGGAAGAGTAGTACATGACTGAAACGATTGAATGATAACAACAGTATGTATTGACAGGTCAAACTCATTTGAGTGGTTGTTGATATTAAAGAATCAAAGAGTTGGAAGGCATCTCAGAGACTCCCTAGTATCTGAATTAGTATCCCCATATCTGAACAATTGCATTTATAACAAACTGGGCAGCTAGTCAACAGCTTCCTAGATTTTGTTGCATGCAACTTTGAGAAGAAGCATGCCATCTATGAATAATAATATCATCATCAATATCTACAATATATATAGCACTTTAAGGTCTGCAAAGTGCTTTACATATTATTACAATTTATTCTATTATTCTAAGTCACTAAAAAAATATTGAACAGAACTGTGTCAAACATAGGCTCTGAGACACTTCTCTATAGAGTGTTGCATGGAATTAAAGACAAGGTAACTTATTTATTGCTTACAGATTCTCTCTTTCATTTTTGGAAAAACAATCAGAACAGTATTTTTCCTTCTTTACCTCTATAGCACCCATCCCACTCTTCATGATTTTTCAAATAACTTTGACAGTAACTGGTTCAGAAATTATAGCTATCCATTTCCACCCCTATCCTAACTTTTGTATGTATTTCTTCTGGGTCAGATAAATTCATTTAGGATAGAAAAGAGTTATTTTACTATTACTGTATGTATATTGGGTCCCAGTGTTTAAATAAATGTTTTATTCTTTTTTTAAAATCCAGAAATTTTTCTCTTTGTAAAAGAAAACAGACAAAATAAGAGTTGGGTAGTTCTTCCATCCCTCTATCAGTCATTATAATGATAGGTTTTATATCTATATAACATATAGATATAATATAGGCAATATGTAATTATATATAATGTTATATATGTGTAATATAATAGAGGCAGACTGGCAATAAACACTGAATAAGCAATTACTCTGTGTCAGGCACTGTACTAAGCTTGAGTGATACAGATACAAGCAAAAAGAGACAAGTCAGTAACACAGATGGGAGGGAAATGAAGTAGGACTAGTCTGGGTCCTATACCAAAATGGAGGCCTCCAGAACGAACTTGTCAATGGGAGAAGGGGGCAGTCATTTCAAAGAGATGTTCTATGCCTGGGGTGAGCAGGGAGGAAACTGTGGCCTTGAGGTCACATGTGGCTCTCTAGGTCCCCAAAGTTTGGATTCAGTCAAAGGGCCACACTCGAGGACCTAGAGGGCCCTCTAGATTGCAGTTTCCCCACCCCTGTTCTAGGATGCTTTCCAGCATGGTGATAATACACAAAGAGACTCAGAAGCATATCTGGAGGGGAATTAACCTGATATAGTGCTTTAAGGTTTTCAAATAACTTCATATAGATTATCTAATTTGAACTTCATAACCATCTTATTATGTTGGCACTATAGCTTAATGATATAGTTATCCTACTTTTATAGATGAGGAAACTGAGAAATAGTGTGACTGGTCACACAGCTAGGGTCAGAAATGTCATGAAATTCCAGGTCTGCCTGATACCTTTGTTGCTCTCATTCTCCAAATACAGCTTGCTATTCACTCTGTCTCAGTGCTTCCTACTTAGATTTGCTTCCCATCATCATCATCCCACCTCTCCCCCTTCTCTGAGTCACCTCTTTGTCCTAATGTAACTAAAAAAGAATTTTAATTTTTTTTTCTCTGAGAGTCCTTTGCCAGGAAAAGTAAAAAAGGAAAGAAAAAGGAATTCCTCTTTGCTAAGGCAAAACTTTCTCTGTCATTTGCATGGTCTTGGTCTTCCAGGGAAATACCTCAAGAGTTCTCGTGTGACAGGGGGACAGAGTTCCTCTTGTGGTACACCACAGCTCTGGTGATATAATACCAGGCCAGGGATGAGGGTTTTTAAAAAAATCTTTGTCCACCACTTCCCTCAGGCTCTGGTCATGTACTTCCTAGAAGTAAGGTTGATCATCATCTTCAGGTGAGTCATATTCCTGCCTACCAGGTTTAGATACAGGGGACACAAATCTTGATTTCTTTACACCATCTGACAGTTATGTGGGATGTCATCCACGAAACAGGTGTGGGGAATCTGCGGCCTTGAAGCCACATAAGGCTGCACTTGAGGACCTAGCCCCACCCCTGATCCAAGAGAACATTCCTTACTTATTCAGGAAAAGGTAAATCTTCCCAGTTGTTCCTCCAATTAGCTCTCTTAAGCACTATTAACTCTAAGGTTTTAATAGTGTCTCATCATTCCTAAACTCACTTGATAAGATGAAGGCTGTGCTTCCAGTAGTCTGTAGCCACACCTACCATCCTACCAATACCATTCTCTAAACTTAGCTCATTGGAGAGATGGGGGGGGGGGGGGAGGGAAAGAAGGAGGAGGAAGTTTCTGGCACCAGATGTATTTGTATGTGTCTTAGTTCATTATATTCAGTGTCATGTCATTATAGCAGAAGCATAGATCATTTTTTAACCTCTGATTTCATCGGTGTAGGGAGTTCTGTTTGAAGTCCCCCTACAAATGCAGATTGTCACCTGTTCTGTAATTAATAGTCTTGGGAATTTGGGGGGGGGGGAGGGTGGTGAGTGGGTGTGTGGGTGGGTTACTGAGCTGAAGGGCTGCTAGGTGGTGTAGAGAATAGAATGCTAGGCCTAAAGTCAGGAAGTCTCATCTCCCTCAGTTCTAATCTAGTTTCAGACACTTCCTAGCTGTGTGACTCTGGGCAAATCACTTAACCTATTTGCATCATTTTCCTCATTTGTAAAATGAGCTGGAGATGAAAATGGCAAACCACTCCAGTTTCTTTGCCAAGAAAATCCCAAATGTGGTCATGAAGAGCTGGACATGACCGAAAAATGACTGAGTAACAACAACACAGAGGTGAAGTAGTTCCTACAAGGTCATACTGCCAGTGGATATCAAATGCAGGTCCTGAATTTGAGGTCTCCCGTGCTGCTATGCTGCCTTTCTTCAGCTACTATGTACCCTCGGATCTGAGATGTGCAGTTTTGGATCTTTGTGGTATTCTTCCTCACAGCCCCTACCACCCTCTCCTACTTGTGTCATCTCATAGCTTGTTACTTGGCTTTCTCATTCTTCCATTCAGTTGGTTGCAGTGCTGTGTGAAATCATGATTGCCTGTAATCACAACTCCTAAAAGAAAAGTAAATGATAGTGCGCAAGGTGTACAGATGTCTATTAAAGGGGAAACAAAAGTCACAGGTGTTTTTATTTTCTCCTGAACTTAAAAAATAAAACAACTATTTACATAGCAATAGAATAGAAAAAAGATGATTGCACATGAAACTGTAAATCTATTATGTACAACTTTCTATTTCTTTTAAATATGTAATAAAGTTATCATGTCACATTTTTTTCTTATTTTTTAAATCTTCTTCCCTCCACATCCCCACCCTAGAGATGGCTACCATTGGACACAAATATGTATATACATACATTCATACATACACATATCCACACATATATATTTGTATAACTGCACACATATTTATATACATACAATGCATATATGTACGTGTGTACATAGATTATATATGTATATGTTGTACATATATAAAATCATTCTATACATATTTCTATTTATCAGTCCTTTCACAGGTGCTTTCTGAAACTGTCAAAATGAAATGTCTGCTATTTTCAAAGGATAAGAGAAAGACAGTGGGTAGAAGTAGCTAAAGAGAGGAGACACAGGGGAGAATGTAGGCGGGATCACTGAGGAGTAGTTTACACAAATGTAGCGCGTCCAGATATGTCTCTAGATAGTGATGGCATTCCATCTTGTCACTTTTATTTTTTTCTTTTGTATTTTATTAAGCACATGAAAACTAGAGGACTCACCACTGCCTTTCCTGACCTTTTGGCTGGCGGACTTGTTCTTTTTCCCAGTGAGTTTTTACATCATGGGGCATTTTCTTAAGGACATGGGGCTGGGGTGCGGGTGGGGGTCCTAAAGCTCATCTCTTCCTTCTTTGTCTCTCTGTTTATAGCTGCTCACTATTTGAGGACTCTTCTCTTTAAGGGGAGTTGTAGAAGTAGTGTACATTCTGGACAATTTCTAGAAGCATCATGGAGCAGCAGAAAGAACTCTGGCTTTGGAATAAGTAAACCTGGGTTCAAATCTTGCCTTATAGTTTACTACTTCTGTGATCTTGGACAAATATCTGAACTTTTAGGAGCTTCCTTTTCTTCCTTTTTTTTTTTCTTTTTGGAGGGCAATTGGGGTTAAGCGACTTGCCCAAGGTTACACGGCTAGTAAGTGTGTCAAGTGTGGCAAGTGTCTGAGGTCGCATTTGAACTCAGGTCCTCCTGACTCCAGGGCCGGTATTCTATTCACTGCGCCACCTAACCGCCCCCTTCCTTTTCCTCATATGTAAAATGATAGAGTTGGATTAAGTGGCTTCTAGGGACCATGCTAACCCTAAATTCATAATCCTGTGAACCAATCTGATTTGATAATAGAAGGTGGCCTATAACTTTCAAATGCTAGAAACTTAACTATTTTTATGGACTGAAAAATGTATGTTAAAATACTCTGAAATGTTTTTTTTTCCACAAATATATATAATTATAAATCTATATAAACAGAGATATTAAATCTATCATAAATTATACAGATATCATTACATAGATATATGATATATCTTATATAAAGATCATTACAATAAAATGGAGGAAAGCAAATATTAAGACATAAAGGGAGGGAACAAAGATTCCATGCAGCGTTAGTCAGATAATAGTGGTCTAAGGATACTTCAGAGCCCCACTCCATTCTAACCCTTCAACCCACTGTCTTCTTGGTAGGCGACTATCTGCCCTGCCATTACTCTCTATGATCCTCTGGACCTAGGCATCTGGCCTACTACTTTCCCTCTCTAAATACTCCCTGGCCTTTTCACCTGAATATAAAATACGTTGCCTCCCTCAATTAGAACTTGAGATACTTGAAAGCAGGGAATATAAAAATATTCTATTTGTATTCTCAGTGTTTAGACAATATTTTTTGCATAGTAAGCCCTTAATAAATGGTTTTCCATTCCATTCTACACCCACATTTAATTGGATTTCTGGGTGGCCTAGATCTTTCCCAGATATCCATACGAATTCAGAATTAGAAGGTAAAAAATGTGTGGACGGGTCAATAGTGAAACAAAGGGACTAGTTAACATGGTGAAATACTTTCAGATGGCCTAAGGGTGCCATCTTTATCCATCAGGTCATTTGCCTTATCCTTATCTTGTCTGGTTGGCATTACTGGATGTTACAAAGGTATTTCTGTATGTCTTTCAGGGTAGTTTTTTCTATAGAATCGAGATATAAGAAATTAACACAAAGTCCTACTATGTTGTTGGCAATATAGGCCAGTAAACTTTTCAGCCTCGAGCATCACCTGTAAGTGCCATTTGCATTGGAAGAGAAGACAGGAAAAAATGAAAAATAAAGAGAAGAGAAAAGAAAAGGATAATAGAAGAAGGCTGGAAAGAGAAATATTAGGAGTGGAAGAAAGGAAAACATGGTAGGAAATGGTAAAATGACATTTGCCTCAAATGCTGATCAGAAACCTTAGATTCTCTATCCTGTTCTGAACTATCTCTAGTATTATTAGTAACTTCTGTTGAGCTAAACATGTCTGGAAGTTTTTTACTTTCTCTAAGTAAGGAGTCCAACATTCCTGCTTAGGAGCACCTTCTCAAGGCTTTTCACTTAGGTGATTCAATCATAAGCTCCAGTTGAAGCCAACAAAATTTATCCCTCTACAATCACTCGACACAAAGTGCTTGAGAGGATCAAAATGATAATAATAGAAACTCTTTTTTGAGGGAGGAAACAAAAATTTACTAAATTCCTACTGTGTGCCAGGCATTATACTAAGTGCTTTACAAATTTTATAACATATGAATTTTACAACAACTCTAGGAGGCATAGCTGAGGAAATGGAGAAAGCAGAGATATAATGAATTGGCCAGGGTCACATAGCTTGTAAGTGCCTGAGGCTAAATTTGAACTTGGGTCTTTCTGACTCCGACACTGTGCCCTATTCACAGTGCCACTTACCTGCCTGGAGCCTGAGTAGTTAGTTATTTACATTCAGTGAGAATTCCTTCTATGTGTAAGATATTGTAGGAATTCAAAGATGAAAAATGAAAACAATCTCAGTCCTTAATTATTTACAACCTAATAGTGGGTATGACAAATAAGTATGATAAGAGGTAAATGGAGAATTTCAGAGAATATAAACTTGGAAACTTGGAAGAATCTGTGACCTTATTAGGGTGCACACTCCCTCTAGCAATGCATATCAGAAGCCGTATGCCTAGCCATACCACATGACTGTCTTCCCTTGCCCTCCTTTGACCAACGCAGTTAAAGTGTTCTTAGGGAATATGGAGAGGGAGATTTTTCTTTTAGCCTGAGGCAGTCAGTGAGAGAGATCACTTTGTACTTAGGGCTTGGGGGCAGAGAGGGTAGGTCTTCAAGGGGGAGGTGGTATCTGAACTTGACCTTGAAGGAAGAGAAGTGGGCAGATAGGGAGAGAGAGTCCATTCTAGAAAGTGGAGTGACTGGCGAATGTGGAGGGGGAGTGGAGGGAGAGAGGGATGCTACCAAGAAACAATTAGTATTCCAGTTAATATGTTCCAAAAGGAAAAACATGAATGAAGGCTTGACAAGGTATGTTGGAGCCAGATTGCAGAGGAGCTCTAGTGCTATGCTAAGGAGTTTTCATTTCATCTTGCAGGCAGTAGGAAGCCACTGAAAGTGTTTGATCAGAGGGGTGAGATGATTGCACCTGTGCATTAGAAAGGTTATCTTGGCAGCTGGAGGGAGGATAGTCTAAAGACAGGAAGAGACTGGAATTGTGAAATCAACTATCAATCAACAACATTTATAAAGAGCTTACTATGTGCCAAGCACCGTACTAAGCATTGGGAATTCAAAAAGGAGGCAAAAGACGGTACCTGCTCTCAAAGAGATTACAATCTAATGGGGAAGACAATGTGTAAACAAATGTATACAAAGTAAATTAGAGACAGGATAAATAGGAAGTAGTCAACATATGGGAGGCACTGGAATTGAGAGGGATTGGGAAAGGTTTCCTGTGAAAAATGGGATTTTAATTGAGACTGGAAGCCAGGGAAGTCAGTAGGTAGAATTGAGGAGGGAGAGTATTCCAGGCATGGGAGACTGCTAAAAGAAATTTCTGCAGCTGAGAAATGGACTGTCTTGTTGACTAGAAAGCTATTATAGTGGTTCAGATGAGGGGTAATGAAGGTCTGACCTAGGGTTGTGGTAATATGAGTAGATAGAGGGACAGCTGCCAGATTTGTGGAGGCAGATTTGACAGCATTTAGCCTCTGATTGAATATGAGGAGTAAGGAAGTAAGGAGTAAAGAAGAGGAAATAATAAAAGATAATGCCAAGTTTTCATGTCTGGGAGCTGAGGAAGCTGGTAGTACCATCAATAGGAATAGGGAAATTAGGAGGAGGGGCAGGTTTGGGGGAAAGATGATGAGTTAAGCTGGGGCCAGATTGAATTTGAAGAGCAGGCAGGGTATCCAGGTAGATAGGTCCAGCTGGCAGTTTGAAATGTAGGGCTTGAGCTCAGGGGTGAATTTGTTCTTTAAATAAAAGACAAAATCCTAATATAATTGTATTCCATTGAAATGAAAGAAAATGACTATAATTATGCAAATTAAAATAAGTCAACAAGTCTCAGAACACAATGTAAGATAAGTAATGTTTTTTAAAATAACAGTCACTGAGTCTGGTCATTTGCACTTAATAATAGACTCAGTAGGAAGCCTACTGTCTAGGGAGAAACAGCTGTGGTAATAGAAGCATTACAGCTTTGATAGGTTCCCCCTAGCAGTTTTACTTCTGTATTTGCTTTAGATTATAGAATGCTCCCACAGTGCCCCTCTATTGTAAATCCCATCATTCTCAGTGTTCTAATTAAGTGATCAGATTTGACAGAACTTGAATTGACAAGGCCCACCAAGGTGTCAGCTTTATGTCAGGTATGATATTATCAGCACCCTGGTAAGTACATGATTAGACCTTAATTTATGTCCTAAGTTGTCTTACTGTGACATATAGGGAACATATACATGTGATTTTTAAATGGGATGCCTATTGCCAATCGCAGTGGTAAATTCTGTAGAATGCCAAGAAGACAGGATAATATAAAGTAGACATTTGGGGTTGTTTTCTCTTTAATATATAACATCAAGTTTTTGGTTTGGTTTTGTTTTGCACCAATGTTTTCTTTGGATTTTAGAGATTTTGATGTGTGTTTGTGTTGGTCTAGTCTCTATAGCCTCAAGATAGGTGGGAACTTGATAGCTTTCCTTACTTTCCAGAAGAGATGAAATGTCATTTGCAGAGACATGGCCTGGGTAATAATACCTTTCTTCTACCCCATGCCCCTTCCCCCTCCCCTGCTCAAGGATGTGCATTGTAAATCTTTATCTTAATTTTGTTTGGAAGTGATATGGTAGAACAATTAGAAGACTGTCTAGCATCAAAGTCCATGCGTTAATTTGGTATTCACTCTTAGTATGAAGCATTTGTTTCTATTGTCTGGCTCCCATTTCCTAGATGATGATTTCACAATGACTGGCTTACTAGGAACGACTTCATCACTCTTCCTACTTTAGGGTACACAGACCCTAAGACACAAACTGCAGGTCATTTTGTTGTCCAGTGGTTCACAATCTCCAAAAACTTCCAAACTTGGGTTCCTCTTCCTCAGCATGTTTCATTTCCTTTTTGCAATTCAAGTTGTCAGGGTTGCTTTGAGTGTATAAGCAGGGTGTGTGTAAAAGATTATCACTTACAGGATCCCTGACAGCATCTGCCTACTCTACTGTGGCAGAGAGCATAGGGAGCAGGTGTTCTTCCAACACACTCCCCAAAGGGAGTGGTCCCATTACAGCCAGAGCTGGACATCGGCCACAGACAGCCTGCAGACTTGCCCACTGGACAGAACTTCCAGCATGGCAGGCCGCTGCTGCTTCCTTTTCTATAAAAATGGCAGGATTGAGTTAGTCCCAAACACAACCACAAAGTGTTTTGGGTGTTCTCTCTTTTCCCCTTTCCACAGGCAGTGAGCTTATGCTACTTTGGAACTATGCAGTATCCTCTCCAGAATGATCTGCTTTTGTACTAGGCTAAGGTATTTAGGTAGCATGCTGTGATAGAAAGATGACTGAACTTGGGAGTCAGGCTATCTGGATTCAGATCCTAGCTCTGACACTTGTTAGCTATGTGACCCTAACTAAGCCTTAGTTTCTTAATCTCTAAAATGGGAATAATAAAACTTTCCTTACTTATCTTGCAGGGTTGTTGTGAGGAATGTGCTTTGCCAACCATAAAGAGCAAAGTAATGCAAACTGATAATAGAATGTTGATGACTATTATTACGTTTAATTACTAATATTTTTATGAATGTCCTCTATTCCCCCCTTCTTATAAAGTCTGTTATATTCGCTAAGGTAATAACGACTTATAATGGCTGCTAGAGTGTTTGTATTTTAGTGGTATATGGAGAAGCAGCATGCTATAGTGGTTATACTGAGTCAGGGATGAATGAAGGAATGAAGCATTTAAGTTTTCTCTGTATGTCAAGCACTGTGCTAAGCACTGGGGGTTGTGCTAAGCAAATACAGTTTACAACCTCGAGGAGCTTACATTCTAATTGGGAATGAATGACAACACATATAGAGGAACCAGAGTTGGAAAGCAGGGATTGGGGGACTGATGTGGAAGGTATGCATACAAATTAATGGTTTGGAACTGGGTTGGAAGTGGCATGATGCCCTTGATCTGTAAAAAAATAAAGTGAAAGTTCACCTAATGACTGTAGGCCCCTGGGATGAGAGTCAGAGTTCCAGTGGGAAAAGAAGGAGGAGCCAGAATCATCTCAATGGTTTAGATCTGGTTAGAAGTATACATGGTGGACTTTTCCTAGGCAATATTAGGTGACTTATCAGAGCCCAAGGCCCAGGAAGACTGGGTTCGATTCGGTTTCTGAAAAAGATTGATTATGTGACCTTAATAAAGTCACAACCTCTCCTTGTCTCAGACAATTCCAAAAATATAGGATATTCTCAAATTCTTAGTCCAGCTTTAAGGCATTAAAAAAAAAAAACAACAACTTTAAAATACATTAAGACTTTGAGGACACCCTGTATAGTTTTGGAATAGAATTGATGGTCTGCATTGGTAAAGTGGGTTCTCTTACTTAGAGTGTCCTAAAGAAAAGAAATGACAAATATGGGCACACAAAAAAGGTCCTAACCAAAAAGAAATTAATTCCTAATGGTGGAATTTTGTATTTACTTGTTTTTGTTTTGGAGTAACTGTATCATCATTAGCTAAGAGAATCTATACTTGGTCATTGGAGCAAGGGCTGTTTGGTTTTCTCATTCACTCCTTCATTTACTTAATGAACAAATACTTATTGAGTCCCTATAATGTGCTTGGCACTATGCTGAAAGCTGATAGGGGTATAAGAAAATAAGACACGACCCCTGCCCTCCTGAAGGGTTCATTCTCACCATGGAGATAAAGAACAAATTCAGAAAAAGAAAACTACCAGAAGACCATCTAATATCTTGTCTTCATAGATATGTGGGACAAATAAAAAGTGTGATAGGGGTCCAGAAGAAAGGTTGATCCCTTGTACCATTTCACCCTCACTGTATCCCCAATCCATTATCTGTTATGACTGAGGGGTTCAGGCAGCGATATTCTGGTAAATATTTGACAGCTGGCTCTCTGGGAAAACATGCATTCTTGAGGCACTTTTACATTGAATCTGCATTGTTGACAGTTTTAGGCAATTAAAAAAACAACAATAATAAATTAGCCCTGATTTGTCATGCTTAATATTTTCTGAGATACAAATACTCTTATAGAAAAATGTAACAATCAGCTCTTGAGAGCCAGCCTGAGCTGGCTCTAGCACATCCTTGTGTGTACAGGAGTTCAGGAAATAGTAAACTAAATAAGTTTATGAGGTTGGATAGAGAATATTAAATACGTGTTTATGGTTTCCATAATGATAGTATTAGATAATATGGGTCTAGAAGGGACCTTAGAGATCATGTGACTTAATGCTTTCGTTTTATAGGGGAGGGAACTGAGGTTCAGAAAGAAGCTATTTGTGCAAGATGGCAGAGAGACTGAATATGGGCTCACTTTGTTACAGAGCAGAGCATGGAACATACCCAGAGTTAACTTTGACTCCTAACGAGGAAAAAATATAAAGAATTCCAGAGGAAATTCGCAAAAACTTTCCACAACTAGGTTAGATTTTTTTTTCATCTTCCTTAATTAATTGTGTTGTTATCATATTGTATTACATTGTAACATCCTTTCTACAGACTGCAAACTAGAGCTATGTACAAATGATACAACAGAGATAATGGGAAGGGACACATTTTAGTCAAAAAGTTGTTTTCTTCTTGTTTGTAAGATCGTAAGTATCTATCGTGAGTGATTATATAGATAGCAACTAAAGGTAAACTTTTCCTCCCTATCATTTGGATCCAGTGTTTGTTCATTCATTCATTCATTTGCCTAGGAACATATCAAGATGTTACATATCAAGAGATTTACTTCTGACACAGGCATAAAAAAGGCAGGAATGTGAATCATGAGGGTTTAGATCAACAATCTCTATTACTAACTAGGCTTTGTTTTTCTTAGATTTCATTTTCATATCAACTTGGGAAGATAGTGGGATCAAAATGGGTGACATAATCCTAGCTCCCACGTATTCTACACTGCCCCCCTACCCCCTTCCTTATGCCCCCTTCTCTGCCCAAGTCCCCAAGTTTGGGTTTTAGAGGTAAAGGATTCCAAAAACGGATGTATGAGGATTTTCTAATTCTATGTCAGATAGTTGTCTTGGACTCTGAACTGGATACAGAACCTCTTCTTCCTAGAAAATAACTTCATCTCTGGAAGTCACAAGCTCAAACCTTGGAAAGTGGTGCTCCACTTCCTCTGTTTGGAGGGTAAAGGGCTTCCCCCAGAACCTCTATTTAAGGAGGAGGACCAGACCAACCATCTTGTAATTCACTACCAGGCCAAACTCCTCTGAACTTTTCTAGCATCTCTCCATGATAAGTAATTTCTTCCTCTCCTTTTTGTCTTCCTTTTATATCTTTCCTATTAGAATATAAGCTCCTTGAAGCCAGGGGAGTATTTTTTCTTTCTTTCTTTTTTTTCAACATTGGAGACGAGCATAGCATAATTACTGTCTTTACTTACTTCTTTTGGAAGATGAAGAGAGTTTGTTCTAGTCTTTTTTCATCTCATTACCTTGAAAGCACACCAAGCTGTCAATCACCTAGGTTGGTTTTGCAGTTGGACAGGGTTATTTGGGTTCTGTAACTATCGCCTTGGTAGGTTACCTTGGTAGGTATAACCCAGGTGGGTTAATGGATAAGAAGTTGGACATAGAATCAGGTGAACCAGATTTCAAGTATTTCCTCTCACTAAACTGTGTGACCATCTTTGGGCAAAGATCAGTACTTTTCAGTGCCCTGGAAATTCTCTAAGATTGTTAGAGAAGGCATTGATCTACATTGTAGACGCTGTTTTCTCCCCTTGGAATTCCTTATACTAGTGAAATAACAGGTCAGGCCAAAACAGACAAACCAAAAATATGTCCTTAAAGGAAGTGAAATGATTGCAATGAAAGGGTGCATAAGGCAACTGATTGATCTAGTATTTGAAACTGGAGATTTGCCATCTGAAAGACCTCTCTCAAGCTGTGGTAGACAAGGGTGTGATTCTTATATACATCAGACAAAAATGGGGATTGCAAATGAAAGGGGGTATACTGTAAACTTGTCCGGACAAGCAGAGGAATCAGATCGTGCCCTCTGAACACATATGTGTTTGTGATTTTAAAGCTTAAATAAAATAAAAATCCAACTGCATAATTTAGAATCAGCCTTCGGCAAAGCGATCATTCTGCCCAGGACTCTGGAACAACAAAGGGAGAATCTGTCCCAAAATAATCCTTCCAAGATTTTACTCAAGAGCAATACAGGCCAGGACAGGACTCAGAGAGCCTGCGTATAGGTATTCGAGGAGTATGGACATGTTGATTACAAATGATTGTATTAAAGTATGAGACAAGTCATTGTACATTAGCCTGGAACACAGCAAGAGGCCCCAAGATAGTGACTGTTTCTACCTCCTACTCACTAATCGGTGTCATAGAAGATATTTCATTTGCAAGGAAGGCAGGAAATAGCACAACATGTAATATCACTAAAACCCAGAGCTCAAGATGATCTGCTTCAAACTCCCTTAATTTAGTCCCTTCACTTTATGTAAATGATGTAGGCTAGTGTTAATGATATTTTTAATAGAATTGATTCAGAAGCATTATAAACCAAATGGGATGTTTTAGAGATGAATCAAAGCAATCTAATTGGCTGAGGCACTGGGCATTCATTTTCTAGAAGTGGCTGTACTTTCCAATGGAAACGATGTCACACAATGACAAACAATATATCCTAGTTTTTTTTTTTCTTCCTCCGGATTTTTCTGCCTGGAATAGCAATCATGACTTTGGAAAAGGATTTTCCTGGAGGCTGATAGTTTGATGGGATTAATGGTGAGGGTGTATCCTGCCCAGTTGCCTAAACTTTTTTTTTCCCCAGTGATGAGGGTACTTGGCTCCCCACAACCTGGGAAGTTGTACATTTTCCCCGACAAGGGGTGTGTCTGGAAGCACAGGGGCTGTTATAATCTAAGTCTATCCTTGAGCTCTGACCTCTGTAGATAGCAAATAGTCACCTTAGTAGCCTAAGGGTGTGTGATCAGAGTTGATTTATACAATTAAAATGTTGGTTTGAACTTTCCCCCTTATGCCCCACCCCCACCCCCATCAGCAAAGTTCTGGCCTTCTTTCCTAGTCTTTCCTGGTCTTCTAATCTTATGAGAATAACATAACGAGAGTCAACCATACAACTGTGATTTGTTTGTACAGTTTTCTCACTCATTACTATGGTTGCTTGATAGGTTGCTGTCCTTTGTTCTCTAAGAGGACCAAAATGACATCACTATGCTAGAGTCAAGTTTTAACGTGTCCCACTGTGGCTGATCAAACCAATATGAGCTCAGAATGTTCTGCTACAGGTTAGGCACAAATAGTCCCTGTGAACATTTGGGGTAGATACTTCAAATTTGCACATCCTGCATTTCCTTTAAGTTATTGCAATTTTGCTTCGCTCATAGAGTGCAGCACCTTCTCTGATGTGGCCATGCCATCCTGGGAAGTCCTGTGCCAGTGCCTCCCATGTCACAAATCAATTCTAAAGTTATTTTTTTAAATAAATTAATTAATTAATTTTCTTGTTTACATCATTTATTTCCAAGAGATTTTGAGTTACAAATTTTCTCCCCATCTTTTCTCTACCCAGCACCTCAAAACAGCTATTGGCACTGTATAACCCCTCCCCCAATCTGCTCTCTCCTATGTCCTCTGCCTCGCCCTTCTGACTTTCCAGTAGGGCAAAATGGATCTCCCTACCACAGTGCCTGTATATCTTAATTCCTAGCTGGATGTAGTTAATAATAATAATAATATATATATTATATATATACATATATATTTTTAACATTTGATTATAGAACTTTAAATTCCAGATTCTTTCCCTTCATCCCTTATTACCCACCCCCACTAGAAGGACAAGCAATTAAATACAGGCTGTACATGTGTAATTACACAGAACATCTCCACAGTGGGCATATTGTGAGAGACTGATTATATGACCCTCCTTCCTATCCTGCTCCACCCCCTCCCCCTCCTTTGTTCTGTGAGCCCTTCCTGCCAAGCTGCCTTCAGCGGAAGATGTGTTTTTCTGTATTTTTGTGAGTTTTAGAGCCCTCAAATTTGTTTGGAGTCATATTTTATGGGTATTTGAGGTGGCTATGTGGAAGCTGTGGAACCTTGCTGCTCCTATGCCACCATCTTAGCTCCCAACTCTAAAGTTCTTGAGAGACCTTGAAGAATGTCCTTGTGTCATTTCTTCTCACCACCATGTGAATGCTTACCGTTTCTGAGTTCTCCATAAAATAATCTTTTTGGCAAGTGTATGTTTTGCATTCAAACAACATGGCCAACCCATCAGAACTGTCTGTCTGAAGCAGAGTTTGAATGCTTGGTAGTTTAGTTCACATAAGGACCTCAATGTCTGGTACCTTATCCCGCCAGGTAATCTTTAGAATTTTACTAAGACAATTCAAATGGAAGAAGTGATTCAGTTTCCCTGGCATGGAGCTAGTAGACTGTCCAGGTTTCATAGGAGTACAAAAATGAAGCCAGTACAATGGCTCTGCAGACCTTCATTGTGGTAGTCAGTCTAATATCTTTTGTCTCTCATACTTTCCTTCAGAGCCTTCCAAACACTGAGCTAGTTCTGGCAAAGTGTGTGTCAACCTCATTATCAATGTGCATGTCCCTGGAAATGTACACATCACTTAATTAGGTAAGTGAACTTATCCACAGCATTCAAAACTTCTCCATTTGTGTAACTGATGGTTCCACATATGAATGGTGTGGTGGTGGCTGATAGAGAACCTGTGTTTCCTTGGTGTTAATTGTTAGGCCAAAATTAGCACAAGCAGCAGAAAACTGATCCATACTTCGTTGCATCTCAATTTCAGAGGCTGCCTTGAGTGCACAATCATCTGTAATCAGATGTAGTAAAATCTTACCACTTGTTACCCTGCTGACTAGGTTCTTGTAAATTGATATTATTTAATTTCAATCTGGCTTCATCATTGCATCGTAATCTTTTTATTCTTCCCTGTAGACACTCTCCATAATGAGTATTTCAAACTGTTCCTTCAGTTTTATTGAGAAAATAATATCCATTTTGCTTGAGTCCTTTCTCTTCTTGTTCTACACCTCAAAACCCCTCTTCCATGTCCTCCATTCATTCTAGTCTCTGGTGACAAAATGGCCATTATCTTTGCCAAGGATAATCCCTCTACTTGTTCCCTTTTTCTCATTCCCCCTCTTATCCTCCAAATGTGGTCTCTAATCATTCCCTGCCATCCCTTCAAGCTGTCATTCTCTATCTCCTCTTCCCTATATAGACAGACTCTAGAAAGCGTCATCTGTATACTCATTAGCTTCATTTCCTCCTCTCTCATTTTCTTCTCAGTCTCTTGCAGTTTTGCTTCAGACCACCATCACTCACTCAGTTGAAACTGCTTTTTCCAAGGTTATCAAGAATCCCTCAAGTGTTATATTCGTCGCATTTTATCAAGTTTTCTTGATTACCAATAGTTCTCCTTCTCTCTGTGGCTTTTGCACCCATCGACCAGTCCTTTTCCCTGGATATTTTCTCTTCCCTAGGCTTTGATAACAGTGTTATTCTCTCCTCATTTTCCTCCTACATATCTGATCACTTCTTCTTAGCTGTATTTGTTGGATCATCCAATTCATCATCTTCCTCCTATCTACAAAAGTGTCTGTGTCCCCGAAAGTTTTATCCTTGGCCATCTTCTTGCTTTTCTCTCTCGGTGATCTCATTAGCTCCCTTGGGTTCAATGATTATTTCTATACATTTCTATGTCATAACCAATATATATATATATATATACAGCCCTAGGTCCCCTCTTGAATTACAAATTCATATTACCAGATGCCCATTGGGCATTTCAATAAGGCATTTTGTATCTACCTCCAGGTAGAGATATTAAGCATTTGGCTTCCTTTATATAGTGGGTAGAATACTGGAATCAGGAAGATCTGGGTTCCCATAGAGCCTTAGGTTAGCCATGTGTAGTGGTAATGGGAATTTGAAGATTTTTCCCTGCCCCTTAATCAGCCAAATATAATCACAGGAAGCCCATGGGGGGAGGAGCTTGCTGAAAGGGTGAAACAGGAAGGGTGGAGCATGAAGGAGCAGGAGAGAGAGAGCCAGAACAGCTGGGGGCAAGCAGCATGGAGGCAGAGCAGCTAGCATGAGTGAGGAGATGCATTTTTGCTTAAGGGAGCCTGTTTTGTTTTGAAGGCCTGATGAAGGGAAGCTTTGGGAATGTTGGTGTTCACTGCATTGGTAATGTGTACTAACTTCCTGGTTGCTATGATGGATTTGGCTTTCTGGTTTGGGGATTCAGCTTTCTGGTATTTGAATAAACATTTTGATTCTGTCTTCCATGTGGAGAGGCTGTTACATTTGGTGATTCACAACTACATCAGCTTATTCATAGCCTCCGTGGGCACTGTGAATATTGCACTGATGTTATACCATGAAACCCTGGGTAAGCCAATTAACTTCTCTGTGTCTCAGTTTCCTCTTCTGCAAAATAGGAACATAAATATTACCCATATTCCAGGACTATTGTAAGGATCAAATGAGACAGTGTATACATAGTACTTTGGCAAACATTTACACTCTATATAAATGTCAGCTATTAGTATTATTATTATCTCAAACTGAACATGTGCAAAATAAAACTCATTACTATTTCCCTCAAAACCTTCTCTAATATTCTTTATTTCTGTTTAAAGTACAGTGTCCTACTAGCCAAGTTAACTTGGGAGTTATCCTGGATTTTTCCCTCTCCTTCACTCTTCATATACTTTTAGTTGTCAAATCTTATTGATATTATTTCCATGACATATCTCGTATCCGTCTTGTTCATTCTTTCCATGAACAAATACTCTAGATATACTGAAGGCCCTCATCAACTTTTGTTTAGACTATTAAAATGTTTCTTGATTGATCCTTCCTTTTCCATTTCATTCTTCACTCACAGCTGAAAAACTGACATTCCTCAAAAAGATATGTGACCCATTTGACCTCTATCCTTACTCATGAGAGCATTTATTAAGTGCCTACTATGAGTCAGGTACTTGGTTACAAATAAAGGTTCCAGTAATTCCTTGTTGCCACTAGGACAAAATAAAAAATCCTCAGTCTAGCATTTAATTTTGCTACAATCTGAATTCCACCTTATTTTTAAGGTTTATTTCATTCCTCCCCTTCATATACTTTTTGTTCTAGTGAAACTGGTCTGATAATTTTCCTTGTACCTGGTATTGAGTTTTATCTCTACTCTCTTTCTACTTTAATCTATCCCTATAGGCTCCTGCCTTGATGCCTACAGACATACACATGTTGTTCTGTGGAGATAAAAATTATACAACCTACAATAAGAGAAACTGAAGCAAAGCTCTGAGTCAATGGCACTTTATTAAAGGGTCCCTGGTCCACCCTGATGAAGTGGACTTTAGAATCTTTCTCATGATCTGAAATGTCTCCTTCTTCCAGGGCCCTATTTTTATAGGGTTCATTATCTAACTATTAAGAATAGCTATGCCAGATACAGAATAATTCCATTGGTTGACATATGATAAGGTAAAATAAGCAAAAATGGTCTGTCAACAGAGTCACAAGTTGGGTGAAACAAGGAATATCTCCACTGACTAGGTGGTCATAAGATGAACAATTGCTTATGTTGGACAAGAGAGAGTGATTCAGAGGTACAGAAATAATTTTGGAGGACTTTCTATGTGGCTGAGTCACCTCTGCCATTCCACCAACTAACCGGGCTTAATTACCATGACAAGGTAAACCAAAGGTGGAGGGCCTCTGGCTAGCTTCCTTTGGTTACGCAAGTGACCTTACCATCTGCAGCGTACAGCTCTGGGGCCAAATACACTGAATTTATAATCATTTCAAACTGATTGACGTTGATTGGAACAGAGTAGGGGTGAGGTCTTCAGTGAATCAACTTCCTCAGTTTCTGTCCTTAAACACCACCATTTGATCCCACCACCCCTACCAGTTATTGTCCTATAACCCTCCTTCCCTTCTGAGCTAAATTCCTAGAGAAGGTCCAGGTGGTTCTTCTACTCTATTCTCACTCAGTCGTAAATATTCTGCAATCCAGCTTCTATTTCATCATTCAACTAGAATAGTTATCTCCAGAGTCATCAATGGTTTTTTAATTGCCAAATATATTCTTTATCCTTGAATTCTCTACTGTCTTTGTCACTGTTGACTACTGTCTTCTCCAGACAAATGCTATGCACTCATCCCTAGGATTTTATAACACTGCTCTCTACCTGTGACAACACATTCTCAGTTTCCTTTGTTGTATCTTCCTCTGGCTAACAAACTAATGGTGGGTGCCCCACCCCACCCAAAGCTCTATCCTTGTCCTCCTTTTCCTCTGTACATTTCCATCTGACTTTGTAAACTGATCAGTTCCTATGGGTTCAGTTATCATCTTTATGAAGATGACTCCCATATATAAATATATGAATGTATGTTTATATGTGTTTCTATACATGCACATATACATATATATATATATGTATATACACACATATTTATAGTCTATTACAACCTGGTACAAAATATGTATGTATGTATGTATGTATATATATCTATATATCTATATATATATCTATATATGCACATGTGTATTTATATACAAATATATCTAAAATATAAGGTATATGTGTACACAAACATCTCATGTACATACATAGCATGTATATATACACATGCATATTTACCATATACAGATATCTGTATTATACATATATGCATACATATACATATATGTATATACACACATGTATTTGTAGTCTGCTACAATCTGGTACGATATTTATATATGGATGTATATGCACATACATGTTTATATACAAATATATCTAAAATGTATGGATATATGTGCACAGATATTTCATACACACACACATAGTGTGTGACCTAGAAGAAGATAGATATGTATGTACATGTGTGTATACGTATATATATGTGTGTATATTCATATCCTGCCCTAACCTCTTTCCCGAGGTCTAGTCTCATAACACTACCTACTTCTTAAACATATCACACTGGATAACTCTTGGACACCTTAAACTCAACCTGCTGGAAAAGAGGGCACCAGTAGAGGATACTATCATTTTCCCAGTCATTCAGACTCCCAACTTCTGTGTCATTCCTGACAAACTCTCAGATTAACTCCAAATATCTAATCTGTTATGACTTTTCTCATATACAATATAATCCGCTTTTCTGTCCTCATCAGAAATGAACTATTTCAATAGCTTTCTTGCTGATTACCTTGCTTCAAGGTTGTGTCCTCTTTCCAGTCCATCCTCCAATCATCCATCAGAGTTATTTTCCTAAAGCAAACATCTGACCATATCATTCCTGTCCAGTCAATCTCACTTCAGTCCTATTCTTAGAAAACCTAGTTTCCTTCCAAGAAAAACTAACCCTCTTAAAGGAGGCTTTTTCTAAGTGCTCCTCTAGATGTTAGCTTCTCTTTCCTCTTGAAATTACTTTGCATTGCTTTGCAAATAGTTTGTATGTGTATCTATGCACATTTTTTTAATCCTCCCAGTAGAGTGTAAGCTCCTTGAGTACTGGACCTATTTAATTTTTGTCTGTATGTCCTTGCAACCCAACTTCCCACAGAGTAGATAATTAATAAATGCTTATTGAAGTCATTCAAAGAAAAAAATTGTTATCTAGCTATGACACACTATCAGCAGCACTTTAGATGATGCATGAAGATTGTGTTGGCTCTTGTTTTTGCTTTTTAACATTTCCAGCCTTGTTGCAAAGATCCTTTATGTACAACTGATTTGTTAATCTTGATATTACTTTATACCTTCTATGCTTGTAATTGAATTAAAAGTGAAATCTGACACACAATTAAAAAAAAACTTTCCAATAATATGCAGAGGACTCCAACTTTGGATTGGCCACTCTGAAAATCTAGCAACTGTATGCTTCCTGATTCATCATGTTGCTTGAGGCTTCAAATTTGCTCACATTTGGACCATTTGACCTCACTGTGTTTCCTGCCAACAGCTATATATTTACCACCTATGAATCGTTGATCCCATGAGGAACTAAGCTCCATGCTGGGCTTGGAGTCATAAGGATCTGAATTCAATTCTTGACTCAAACCCTTACTAGCTGTATGTGACCTTGGGCAAATAACTTAATCTCTCTCAGCCTCAGTTTCTTTATCTGTAATATGAGGATAATTATAGCACCTACCTGAGAGAGAGGGTTGTGAAAAAAAGAGATAACACTTCTAATGAGCTTTGTAAACCATAAAGGGCTATATAAATTCTATTGTTAATATTATTATGCAAATGACTATGGAAAAATCAGTGAAAACTCATCACCATAATAGGAAAAACAACCTCAAATATATCACTTATTGATGGTGGATCAGGAACTTCTTAATAACTGAGAAGAGGATCCTAGCATCAGAAGAGTATTTAATAAATGTTAATGGTTCCATTTTCTTTGCAAGATTTCTGTATAATTGAGCATATTTAAGCATACAAATCTGGAGGGTACTACAAGGTCATCCCATCTACATCTGTTTCTGCTATAGTTCCAATGCTCAGTTAAGATCATACAATTGATCAGCTTATGATCATGACTAATAGAAACAGACCATTTGGAACACTTGAGGACTAGAATTGGAATACTTTGTTTTTACTAACTATGTGCAAATAAATTGCAGATGACTCCATGTTTCTGAGGAAATGACTTACTTAGGAATGATCATACGTTTTGCACTCTCGTATAACCATAGTTTGTTGAGGTCTGGCTGAAGCAGTATAGTTATATTCTCAAAATGACTAGGATATATCCTATTGCTTCCTTCTCTAGCAGCAGAGTGACTATTTTTCAGAGTCAGATTCTTACAGATAATATTTGATTATCCATGAGATGCCTTCTTTTCACATGTCGTACTTTTCTGACAGAACTGAAGTTGTTGTATCTAGTTAGTTTCAGGAAGGTTGACACAAGACAGAACTTTAGCTCTAAAAGTAGAGTCAGCATAAATTACCAGCATTCAGTGAACACTGAACAATTTTACAGGCCCATTAAGCAGTGATTTTAAACTTTATGTCAATATACTCCATCTTCGCATGTCAAAAATAAACAGAAAATGACATTTTTCATGCTTTTGGTTCCTTTGTGGGCTGTATTCCACTCCTTCCTTTCTTAATTCTAAAGGCTTATTTTTTTTTCCTTTCAGGAAATAGTTTTTGGAATCTGATTAACCCCTGAGGACTACAATATTGTCTCCCTACCTCCACTACCAACCCCCTCTCCACTCCTCCACGCTCTCCCTGAAACAGATTGGTTTAGCAGATTCATTCCTTGGAGTTAGAGTACGTGGAAGACACATCTGTAATGCCTTATGCTTGACACTTTGCTAGATAGTGCTAGGTGCGGTATATGTCAAGAGAAAAATAAAGCGGTTTCAGTTGTCAGCTTGAAACATCAAAACTATTTCTTCCGCTCATCTAACACTTCTATTCTTAGAGCAACAGGTTTTGCTTAAGGACTGAGGTATTTGATTTTGACTTAGAAACTATATCTTCCATCTATCTGTCTGTCTGTCTATCTATCTATCTATCTATCTATCTATCTATCTACCTATCTAAAAATGAATGGGATCTTGCCAATATCTTTGGGCTGATGTACAAAATCACCTGCATAGGAGAACCGATGATCTGACCATTCCCTGCTGTCAAAGGTATATGTTTACAGGGTTGTGAGGTAGAGCAGGGTGTGGCTAAGCATGAGAGCATTTGGAATAAAGAACGAGTTGCTTTTTTTCCTTTAAATTGCTTGGCTAAAGGCACAAGATTCATGTTCATCAAATTAGTGGATGATGCAAAGTTGGAAGCCATAGTTAATAGATTAGAAGACAGAATCTGGGTCCAAAAAGACTGTGATGGGCTGAAACAATGAGCCAAATCTAAGAAGATGAATTTTATAGGAATGAATTAAAAATTAACTATTGAATTACAGGATGGGAGAGACCTAGTTAATAGTTGCTCATGTTTAAAATAAAACTTATAGGTTTTAACTGACTGCTGGCAAGAAAAGGGGCAGAAGGAAATAAATATGTCTTTTATTTAATAGTAGCTACCTCCCAGGATTTCTGTGAGGATCAAATGAGATAATATTTGTAAAGCACTTTGCATGCCTCAAAGTGATATCTAAATGCTGTGTACTGCTATTATGATTACCTACATGCCCAGAAAGAGAGGAATTCTTAATCTTAAATAAAAATAAAAAAACAATTTTAAATATTACTTTTACAGATTCACAGCAATCAGTCAACAAGCATTTATTAAATCTTATTATGGGCCAAGCACTCTGCTAGGCACCGGGACAAAAATAGTTCCTGTCCTCGAGGAGCTTATATTCAATAGAAAAAACAACAAGTACATAAATACATTAAAATATTTACAAAATAAATACAAAACACTAGTATCTGGGAAGCTCTAGAAAGGCCTTGATCTAGAAAGAAGGGAGGACATTCCAGAGTTGGGAGACAGTCTATATAAAGGCATGGAAACGAGGTATAGAAAATAAACTAGTTTGACCAGAATATAGAGAACATGAAGAGGAATAATAGGAGTTTGGAAGTATAGAGAAAGTGAATTCCAGCATCAAGATATATCTTCTATAAAACCATGGAGGTGGGTGATAGGATGTCACATATGAGGAATGGAAAGTGGACTAGTTTAGCTGTTCTGTAGAATGCATGGAAAAAAATAATAAATGTTTAACAAGTCTCTAAATATAGTATGGAACCAGATGGTGAAGGGCTTCAAATGTGTAACAGAGGAAAGAGGGAGCCGCTGAGTATTTTCAGTAGAGGCATTCAGTCAGACTTTAGGAATGATTGCTTTGGACTCTGTGGAGAGGGGGAAACACTTGGCAGTTAATTGGATATGGAGAGTAAAGGGGAGGAGGAGTTAGAAATGACTCTGATGTTGTGGAACTGTGTCACAGAAAGAATAGTGATGGGTTAGCCTGAGGGAAAAGATAAGAAGTTCTATTATGGACATGTTAAGTATAAGATATCTATATGGCATGTAATGGGAAATACCTCCTTATAGGAAATGAGTGATGAGGTACTGAAACTCAGAAGACAGAGTAGGGCTGGTTATAGCTCTGGGAATCATTTGGATAGAGATGACAATTGAACCTATGGGAACTTATGAGAAAGTGACAAGAGGGGAGGACTCAGGACAAAGCCACAGGTAAGAGGTAGGATGTAAAGGATGACCCATAAAAGGGACTGAAAAGGAATGGTCAGATATGTAGAAGTAGAGCAGTATTGCAAAAGCATAGAAAAAAAGACTATTCAGGAGAAGAGGGTGATTAAACTGTCAGTTGGTACAGAGAGGACAAGAAGGAAAACGACTAAGAATTACACTCTTTCTGGAAACATAGGTGATAATAATAGTAGATAATAAATAGCATTTAGATAGTACTTTAAGGCATACAAAGCACTTGACAAGTATTATCTCATTTGATGCTCATAATAATCATGGGAGGTAGGTACCATT
This sequence comes from Pseudochirops cupreus, assembly GCA_028627135.1. Lineage (NCBI taxonomy): Eukaryota > Metazoa > Chordata > Mammalia > Diprotodontia > Pseudocheiridae > Pseudochirops > Pseudochirops cupreus. Next base: position 261,906,921 of record CM053582.1, read on the forward strand.
ATTATCCCCACTTTATGGATGAAGAAATTGAGGACAAACTGGGGTTGGGGGAGGAGGTTGACTCCAACCATGTAGACATGACAAGAGTCTCCACAGGCTTTTCCCATTAACACATTAGCTGATCAGTGTATCAGATTAGCTAATTGATACCTTGGAAGCCTTTCTGTGACCCAGCTGAGTGATCTCCTATTTTTTACTCTTACTCTACTTCCTTTTTACCACTTATATACAGTCATATGACATTCTATTTTGTGCCTCATCTCCTCTAATTAATTATAAACTCAGAGGTGGGGCACCTTCTATTATTATTATTATTATTGCTATTATTTGGTGTTTCAAAAGTACCTTGGTCTTTTTAGGTGTTCACTAAGCATTTACTGAGCCATTCATATGGAAAAGAGAAATTTGGCTGCCTTCTACTTGTTGACAGAAGGCAGTAGGATCAATGAGTAGACATAAAAGAGAGGACATTTTAGTTCCCTAGAAAGACTAACTTTCTTACAGTTGGAACTGTCCAAAATGAAATGGGCTCTTTCGTTGCTTAATTTCTTATCAATGGAGGTATTCAAATAAAGGCTGGAGAATTCCTTATTAGGAATATTGAAGAAGGGATTAGAACTTTTTGTTGATTTTTTTTCCCCATCTCAGATTATTCCATGTTTCTTAGAATCAAAGTGCTAGGGTTCTGACTAGATGTCAGGATAGGATGTCTCAATGGGAGACCCTGTGAATTTATGCATGCAATTAAAGTGTTAGGCACATGGGTGCAGTCAGTAAATAATGATCGCCCAAAGAAGATGATGGTAGAATCAGGAAATCCTTAAGGTGTGGAGGAATATAGAGGGAGGATACTTGAAGTGGGAGCACCAAAGGCAGATACCCTCCTTCATTATTTGCCTAATGCAAACTCTGCCCACATGATTACATAAGAACTATCCTAAACTGATAAGGAATTGAACAGACATTCTTAACTTTCATCCTCAAACTATTTTTACTATTATTTTAGTAACTATTTTGATATAACTGGTTTCCTTTGTAATTACGTATTTCTTTCCACATTTAAAAACATCATTTTGAGAATAGGCCCATAAGTTTCACCAGACTGGCAAAGGATCTATGACACATAAAAATATTAAGAATGATTTTAGATCATACTCTTTTTTATGTACAGTAACAGACCACAAACTTCTCTGTCTACCTATCTAGGCTAACCAGAGCTGATAAAAATGACTCATTGTGACTTTTTCCTTGAATTTTTCCATCGGGATTTAGTCTAGTGCACTTTATAGATATGTTTAAATAATTTTTTTTTCTTTAAAGGGCAGGAAACTGCTATACTGATTCTTCCTATGCTACCATTTTGACTCTGCCCAGGAGAAATATATTTCCATCTGTGTGTCTGTGTGTCCTTTTCTATGCTTTCTTATGTCAAGATTGCCCATCTGCTATAGTGATTCCCTGGGGTATAAGGATAGGTATCTATTTAATCTTTTTTTTCCCTATGTCCTACATAGCGCCATGTGGAGGGATATACTTAGTGCTTATTCATGATATTGATGATAGTGATTTTAGGGTAAATATAGTTAATGTATTTGTGAAACTGGTCTATCCAGACCCCTATGAATAAAATAATTTACATTTACTGACTAGCTCTGATATTTCCATATAACTGTATACACAAAATCTGTGCTCTTTTCACCTGGGCTGTATTTAAGTGAATTGTACTGACAGATTTTTTCCTTCTCTGTCTGAATTCTCCACATCCTGAAAAAAAAGCATTGATATAAAAGAGTCAGAAGAAGACATTAAAAAGAGCTCATCTATGTATTGGCAACACATTTGGTAATCTCATGCCATTTGTATGGACAAGATGAACACATATGTGCTAGAGTGACTCTAGCACATAGAGTGACTTTGTCTAGCAGCTAGACAATAGAACAAATAAGGAGATTCAGGAATAGTTGAATGACCAGATCCAGAGAGTAGTCATTAATTTTGAAGGAGGTCTCCAGTGGAATGCCTTAGGATCTATGCTTGTCCTTGTACTGTTTAACATTTTGGTCAGTGATAAGAATAAAGATATAAATATCATGCTTATCAAATTTGCAAATAATACAAAACTAGAAGGACTAGCTAGTTATATGAGATAATTTAGTCAGAATCAAAAAATTACATGCCAGGAAACTGGGCTGAATAAAACAAGGTGACATTCAATGTGGATAAATGTAAAATCTTTTAGTTAGGTTCAAGAATTAACTTTAAATGTAAAATATCAGGAAGAGGTAGCATAGCATATGAAAAAAGACATGGCTGTTTTGGTACTTTGCAAACTCATTATGGGCAAAAATGTGACATACAAATGATATGAGCTAATGCAGTTGGGGGCAGCCAGATGGATAGAGCACTGGGCCTGGATTAAGGAAGACCTAAATTAAAATCTGATCTCAGACACTTATTAGCTCTGTGAACCTAGATAAGTCACTTGACCTCTATTTGCCTTAATCCACTGGAGAATGTAATGGCAAACAATTCCAGTATTTTTGCCAAGAAAATTCCATAGATTCTCAAGGAAAATTGCCCAGATATTTTAGAACCAGAGGGCAAAATAGAACTTGAAAGAATTCACCGATCACCTCCTGAAAAAGATCCCCAAAAGAAAACTCCTAGAAATATTGTAGCCAGGTTCTGGAATCCCCAGATCAAGGAGAAGGTATTGCAAGCTGCCAGGAAGAAACAATTTGAATATTGTGGAAACACAATTAGGATAACCCAGGATCTAGCAGCTTCTACATTAAGGGATCGAAGGGCCTGGAATATGATATTCCGGAGATCAAGGGAGCTAGGATTAAAACCAAGAATCACCTGCCCAGCAAAATTGAGTATAGTGTTCCAGGGGAAAATATGGTCATT
>CM053582.1:261911494-261962020 GCA_028627135.1 Pseudochirops cupreus
CACAGGTATTATGCTTTCTATCGTGCTTTCTATTATGCTTTCTGTGCATAGGAGTTCTTAACCAAGATGAAATTTTTTTTAAAAATTATTTTATGGAGGGATATATGTCTATCTTGTGTTCACCAAACTGTGATACCTTAAAACTTTCAAGCAGACCTGAGCATCCCCATTCTCTATTCCTCTGACTGTCACCTCTGATGCTCATGCCTAGTAAAAAAAATAAATGGTATTAAGTAGCACTGAGCCTGGATCATGGTCAGCACTTAATATTATTGACTGATTGAATAATAAGGAAAAAAGATTTAAAAATCACAGCCATCTTATAGCATTAATATCACTCTACCTTGGTGTACAAAAATTATAGTATAAATATATACACTGCATCTTCTTAAATATTTCACATATCTAGAGAAGATGAGATGTTGGAAAAACCTACTAGGCCAATCTAGTTCCTAGAGCACATAATATTTCTAAACACTTAATATTTCTGATTCTCTACATTTGGTCTAAGTGACTGATCCATATGCTAAAAAGAACAGGAGACAATTATTATATTCCTACTTGTTATAGACCAGCTAATGGTTCAGCCCTGGTCTGTTTGAGGCATGGTCATAAAGACACAGGTGGCAACAACTTCTCTTCTATCATCAACATATGGAATAAACTCCATTTTGTTTCTGGAAGTATTCCTTCAACTTCAAGATTTTCCATAGTGATGAAGGACACACACACACACACACACACACACACACACACACACACACACACACACAAACACACACGGAACTCCAAATGACTGTTTAGTAGTAGCTCAAGAAATGCTTGTCATTTCCGTAAGGGAAGGCTAAATAACTACTTGTTGAGAATCTTGTAGAGGATGTTATTATTCAGATCATGATGGAACTTGATGTCCTCTGAGGCTTCTTCCAACTCTGAGATTCTGTGATTCTATAGTTTTATATAATTGGTTAATTGGTGATGGTAAATGGAAAAACCTACCCTTAAACAGCACAATTTTCCTTCCCTTGGAAGGGGATCTCTCTTGAAATCTCAACCATGGAATAAACTGTCTACAGCTCTTTTTGTCCCCTCCCCCAGTCCTTCCCTAGAGATGACTACCATTAGACACAAATATGTGTGTATGTGTGTGTGTGTATATGTGTGTCTGCATGTCTTTCTGTGTGTGTCTTTGTAAAATCATTCTCTAAATCAGCAGTTCTCAACCTGTGGGTCACGACCTCTTTGGGGATCAAATGACCCTTTCACAGGGGTCACCTAAGACCATTGGAAAACATATTTCCAATGGTCTTAGGAACTGAGACACCACTCATCTATCTGTCTCCAGGCGGGTCTGTCCACATGCAGATATGCCCAGATATGCCCATATACGAGTATTAAAGGGTTGTGGCATTAGGAAGGTTGAGAACCAGTGCTCTAAATACTTCTACTTATCAGTTTTCTCTGGATCCAAAAAGCATCATCCCTCATATGTCCTTTGCAATTAATTTGGAAATAATACGCAAAATTACTTAGTCACTCAAAGTTGTTCTTAAAACAATGTTGTTAATAATGTATACAATGTTCTCTTAGTCCTGCTCATTCTGCTCTTCATTATTTGAGCAAGTCTATCCATGTTTTTATAAGATCTTTGAGCTCATCATTTCTTATAGCACAAGAGCATTCCATCACAATCATGTACCACAACTTGGTCAGCCATTCCCCAACTGATGGGCATCCCCACAATTTCCAGTTCTTTGCCACCACAAAGAGAGCTGCTATAAATATTTTAGAATGTATAAGTTCTTTTCCTTTTCTTCTAATCATCTAGGGGAACAGACCTACTAGGGGTATTATTGGGTCAAAGGTAATTTAATAATTCTTTGGGCATGATTCCAGATTGCTCTTCAAAATAGTTGGATCAGTTCACAATTCCACCAACAGCGAATTAGTGTCCCAATTGTTCCACATCCCCTCCAATATTTGTCACTTTCCTCTTCAATCATTTTAGCCAATCTGATAGGTGTAAAATGATATCTCAGGGTTGTTTTAATTTGCATTTCTCTAATCAGTAATGATTTAGAGCATTTCTTTCATATGACTATAAATTATTTTGATTTCTTCTTTGGAAAACTGCCTGTTTTCCTTTGACCATTTATCAATTGGGGAATGACTCCAATTCTTATAGGATTTGACAACCTTCTTTATGTATTTAAGATGAGAGGCCTTTATATGAAGGCCTCTGTCTATAAATTTTTCCCCAGTTTTCTGCTTTCCTTCTGATCTTGGCTACATTTGCTTTATTTGTGCAAAACCTTTTTTAATTTAATGTAATTGAAATTATCCATTTTATACCTTACTATGTTAAAGGGTCTGACTTTTATAAGAGGACCATAACCACCTTTAAAAAACAAACTTTAAGCTATATGCCATTTCCCTCTAGATTCTCAGTGCAGTTAGAGGACACTTACTTGGCACAGTTATTTTATATGTGTTGATCTTGCCTCCCAAAGTAGATTACAAGCTCATTAGAGGTGTAATACAGGGTCATTTGGCATAAGGGAAAGAGTATCGGCTCTAGGGTCTATAGGATCTGGATTCAACTCACACTTCTGATACTTTAAATAAGTCCCTTCAACTCCCAGGGCCTCAATTTTCTCATTTGTAAAATGAAGGAGCTAGATTAAATGACCTCTAACACCCTTTCCACGTCTACAGCTATGATTCTATTCTTCTGAATTCCAAATAGCACCTTGTACGGAAAATGTTTTTTCCCAAGGGAGCCCATTATACTTTTGGATGGTACTAATCATTCGGAAATTTTACTGAACTGTTCTTTACCTATTGCATTTTATGATATAGAGTCTTTGGACATCATTATCTGTGGAGAAACCCTCTTCTGTTTGGGCTATGACAATAGCAAACATCTTTGGAAAGCACACTTATTCCATGTTATGTCTCATGTGAGACATAAAACATGATACTGAACCATGTAAACTCTGGTTATATGTATAAAGTACTCTTGTATGATCATAATCACAAAATCTCAAGGATGGAACATCAGTCTACTAGTATTTATTAAGTGCTTACGTTGTGCCAGGTACTGTGATAAGTGCTGGAAGATACCAAAAAAGGCAAAAAACTAGACCTTGCTCTCAAGAAGCTCATTATAACCGAGGGAGGCAACATGCAGACAACCAGACACAAAAAGCCACATGCAAGATAAATAGGGGATAGTCTCAGAGTAGCAGTTCTCAACCTGTGGATTGCAACCCCTTTGGGGGCCAAACGACTCTTTCACGGGGGTCACAGGGGTCTCTAAGACCATCAGAAAACACATATTTCTGATGGACTTAGGAACCAAGACACCACTCCTCTATCATTCTCCAGGCAGGTCCACCCACATGCAGATATGCCCACATATGAATATTAAAGGGTCGCGGCATTAGGAAGGTTGGGAACCACTGGTCTCAGAGGGAAGGCACTCAGATTAAGAAAGGGCTGGAAAGGGCTTCTTACAGAAGCTGGGACTTTAAATGAGATTTGAAGATCCAGGAATGGTAGGAAGTGAGGATGAGACTAGAGAGTACCATTCATGAGAGACAGCTGGTAAAAATGCTTTTAGTAGAGGAATAATAGTTGAGTGCAAGGAATAGCAAGGAAACCAGTGTCACTGAATCTCAGAACACATACAGGTGAGTAAGGGTAACGAAAATGGAAAGGTAGTATTTGGCCAGGTTATGAAGGGCTTTAAAAACCAAATAAAGCACTTTATGTTAAATCCTGGAGATAATAAGGAGTTACAGAAGTTTACTGTATGAGAGGGTTATATGGTCATACTTGAATTTTAGGAAAAATAGTTGACTAGAAGATGGACTGGGATGGGAAGAGATATGAATCAGTGAAATCAACCAGGCCCAGAATGATTGAACAAATTGTTATATATTAACATGATGGAATATTATTGTGCTATAAGAAATATGAAAGAGTTTATTTCAGACAATCCTGGGTGATTTAATATGACCCGATATAAACAGAAGAGGTTATACAAGGACAGCAACATTTTAGAAAAAAAGTTTTATTAGCATATTTAGTTTTTAGATTATAAGCATTTAAAGATTACTCCTACTTTATGAGAGGTGTCTTATAACAAAGTATAACTGTTAAGTGAATTAGTGACTTCATCTGAAAAGTCATACATTTCACATCTATAGCACCTTAACTTCTTGATTCTTTTAAATTAAAAGAATCTTTCTTCTCTCCCTTCTATCCCACACTCCATTGTAAAGGAAAACAAACAACAAATTTCTTATAACAAATGTCAAAGTCAGAAATCCAGCCAAACAAACTTCTGATGTGCATCTATGCATGTATGTCTCCATCATCTGTCTGTTATACATAGCATGCCTTATCATCAGTCTTCTGGAATTGGGGATGGTCATTATATCCTGGTTTCTTATAGTTTTTAAAGTCTGTTCTTCAGTATTACCATTGCATAAATTGTTCATTTTTTTTGGTTTATAAAAGTTCTCAAAATTTTCAGCTTTATAATATAGATGTGATGGTACAAATAGTCGTTTCGTTCCGCTTGTTTTATTCTGAATTAGTTCATTTAAATCCTTGAACATCTCTTTGAAATCATCTATTTCCTCCTTTCTTACAGCAAAATAGCTTTCCATCACATTCATATACCACAACTTATTCAATCATTCCTCAATTGATGAATATCCCATAAGATTCCACTTTCTTACCACCAAAAAAAGAAAATGTATAAAATAGTTTGTACATAAAGGAACTTTTCCTCTTTCTTTCATCTCTTTTGACCTAATCGTGATATAGCTGGGTCAAAGGACAGACAACAATTTAGAAACTTCTCATGTATAATTCCAAATTGCTTTTCAGAATGGTTGGATCCATTCACAGGTCCACCAGGAGCATATTAACATTCCTGTTTTCCCAAATCCCTTCCCAACATGTATCATTTTCCTTTTTTGAAGGAAAACAACACATTGGTAAAGGAAAACAACTTTGAACAACTCAAGAATTCTGATAGATTTAATGAACAACCATGTCTTCATGGGACTGATGAAGAGATGGAGTCAAGCTGCAGAAAAGAGAAATATATTTTTTTTTGGTATGTATACTCTGTGGATTAATTTTGTTAGGCTGTGCTTATTTTTTAGAATCTTTTTTTTTCTTTTCTTGGTTTTTAATTGAAGGAAGGAGCTGAAGTAATGATGACAAAAAAGAAAAGAAGACCACTGGAGCATTTTTAAAGGTAGAAAAGAGAGAAGAAGGAAGCACAAACTACCAAGACAGTTTTGAAAGTAATATGTAGAATTCATTATATGTTTTCTAATCAAGTAGCATGACACAAATTCATGTTTTCATATACAATCATCGTGTTGTGCTGTGATTATCAAAATGCTTGTATTTTTATGTTTTAGTTCAGAAGAAAATATGAAATCAAAGAAAAAAACTGTTAAAGTAGAAAAAGCTCTGATTTTGAAGTCAGAGATCCTGGAATTCAAAATTCTACCTCTCCCATTTACTGTCTCTGTAAACAAAGTCAGTCTCTTTGGACCTCAGTCTTCTCATTTCTAAAATGAGAAAGTTGGACCAGATAACCTCTAAAGACCCTTTTAATTCTAAATCTATGATTCAGGATTTATATTGGAAATGTGATCAATAAAAAGAATAAACTGAAGTAACTAGCAATACTCATTTCTGAGAGTTAATGAACTTGGTTTCTATATCCCAAAGAAAACAGACATGCATTTATGTAGGGAAAATCTCAAATAAATAAAAAATGTCTTTGAAGTGATACACTGGCCTGGCATTACGTAAATGAAACCCATAAAAAGAAGGAAGTAAATAATGGAAGAGGACAGCATATCATCAAACTGAGAAAAATCTCAAATGTACCACAGATATGTTAAATGTGGGTGTTTACAGTCAAATATAATTCACCTTTGTTGGGTTCTTTTTTTATTTACTATCCAGACAGGCCAAAGATGCCTGTTTATGTATCTTTAGTTCTCTATAAAACGTATCTTGAAGCTCATTAAAATGAAAGGAAGAATCCATGTGTTAGTATCAGATTCTGCTTACTTGGCAGTCAGTCTCTTCTGATAAATCTATGCTTCCCAGATACCTTCACTCTTATTCCAGGGCTCATCTTACAGCAGACAAGTGACACTCTTAAAAAGATGTTTGAATGCCCTTTCCCAGTTGTATTTTTACAAACTTGGGCAAGTGTGTAGAGTTATAACACTTCTTCATCACAATGAACGGGAAAAAGGACTGTGAATAAAAACAGTTGTGCCTATTTTCAGAGCTTGGATGTAAAATAACCACCTGCATAGCGCCAGCCTGATTATCATAATTTGCACATGCTCACCTTGACTTCTCAGACATCACTTGAGGCCCACATTATTAGTAACACTGCTATCTCTTAAATCTCAAAACCCACAATTCCAAGAGAACTGTCAAAGTCACAGCTCCTGGAATGAATCTGGGAACACAACTGACTCACCTGCCCAAATAGCAACTCTCAAAAACTTTTAAAGCAACTGAAACTTGGAATGGCTAAATTCCACTTAAAAAGAAAGACAATGTTGCTCAAGAGACAAAGATACTAAAAGACAATTTCAATTCATTCAAGTAATTGACTGACTGACAAGAGACAAGGAAAGGGTTCTAAATTATAACTTTGATTAAATTCAACAAATTTTTATTAAGTGCCTAAAATATTCATGGCAGCTTGGTAAGTGAGGAAGGAAAAGATATTTACAACTGGGTAAATCAAGAAATGGTTTGAAGTGATATCTAAGCTGAGATATTGGAGAAGGTAAAGTTTCTAGAAGAGGTAGAAGAGAAAAGAAAATATATACCAGGTGTGGGGCAGAAGGAGGAGGAGAAACTGTGTGTGCAAAGTCACAGAGGCAAGGTAGGAGATGGATGTCCTTTCCAGGGAAATGAGAGCAGGCCCATTTGAATGGAACCTAGAATATATAAAAGGGAATCATAGGAAGTATGCTTACAGAGGTCAGATTGTGAAAGTCTTTAAATTGTCAGACTGTAAAGTTTGTATTTTATTCTAGAAGAAATAGGGATCACTGAAAATGTTTTTTTTTTTAATATTATCATAATATAATAGACCTATATCTTAGGAAGTTTATTTGGCAACTCTGGAAGAGAGAGGAAAGTTGCTAGAATTAGAGAGACCAATTAGGAGATGATTTCAATAGTTTAGGTAAGAGGTGATGATATTAGCCATTCTCTAGTAGATAAGTAGTCCAAGGATATAAACAAATAGTTCTTAACAAAAAAATTGCAAAGTATACTAAACTATATGAAAGAATTCTCCAATTAGCTAATAATAAGAAAAATGTAAATCAAAACAACCCTGAGATTTCACTTTATACCTTCAAATTGGAAAAAATGACAAAAACATCAATAATCAATTATTTGGAGGAGTTGCAGAAAGATCGTCACATGAACACATTGTTAGAGAAGGTGGGACATAGAATAATCATTTTGAAAAGCAATTTGTAATCATGAAAATAATGTGACTAAAATGTTCACACCCTTTGAACCAGAAATTCCATTACTAGGTTTATAGTACAAAGAAGTTATTAATAAGAAAAAAGTTCCCATATACTCCAAAACATATATATGTGTCTGTGTCTGTATATGTGTATGTGTATGTGTATGTGTATGTGTATGTGCACATGCATGTGTATGTGCATGTGTATGTGCATGTGCATGTGCATGTATATGTGCATGTGCATGTGTATGTGTATGTGCATGTGTAAGTGTATGTGTATGTGCCTGTGTATGTGTATGTGCATGTGCATGTGTATGTGCATGTGCATGCGCATGTGCATGTGCATGTGCATGCGTATGTGCATGTGCATGTGCATGCGCATGTGCCTGTGTATGTGTATGCGCATGTGCCTGTGTATGTGTATGCGCATGTGCCTGTGTATGTGTATGCGCATGTGCCTGTGTATGTGCATGTGCATGTGTATGTGCATGTGCATGTGCATGTGCATGTGTATGTGCATGTGCATGTGCATGTGTATGTGCATGTGCATGTGTATGTGCATGTGCATGTGCATATGTATGTGTATGTGCATGTGCATGTGCATGTGTATGTGCATGTGCATGTGCATGTGCATGTGTATGTGTATGTGCATGTGCATGTGTATGTATGTATATCTTGTAATAGTTACGAATTGGAACTATAGACACCCATCAATTGGATAATGGCTGAACAAATTGTTGTACATGAATGTATTGGAATAAATGTGTTGTAATAAATGACATGTATGATGAATTAAGAGAAAGCATGGAAAGATCTCTATGAACTAAGACAAAGCAAAATAAACAGAGCCAAGAAAACACTACACAGAGTAACTACAACAATGTAAATAGAAAGAATGATACACTGAAAGTACACATAACAAAATTACAAAGATAAAATAGGACTTAAATGACGAGATGTGAGCAGACAACTCCTTCACTGAAGTGAAAGGTCTACAGATGTTGCATATTAAACATGTTTTCAGACTTGTTCAATTTATTGATCAATTGTTCTGATTTGTTTTCCTCTAAAAAATATTATTTGTTATATGAGAAAGCTCTTTGGGAAAAGGGGGAAAGATTCTTAGGATAGCTACAAGGATGTGAGAAACAGAAGCTATCAGTAAAAACTTTGTTTAAAAAGTGGTGATGAAGTAGCCAGCTAAGCAGAAGGAGGGTAAATACAAGAGACGATGAATAGAAGAAAATTAAAAGGCTTGACCACTGACCGGGTGTGGGAGAAAAAGGAGAGCGAAGAGCTGAAAGTGACACTGAGGAGCATAGTCAGGTGATCAGAAGGGTGATCGTGCTCCCAAAATAAATAGAGAAATTTGGAGGAGTTTAGAGTAGAGAGGTAACAAGCTTTATTTGGACATGTAGAGGTTGAAAAGCCCACAGCTCACCCAGTGGAGGTGACCACCAAATAGCTGATAATACAAGAATAGAGTTCAGCAAAGAAATTGGGGATAGATATGTAGGTTTCAGAGTCATCTAAAGAGATATGATCACTGAACCCATGGAACTGATGAGATCATCAGGAGAGAAAAGAAAAGAGAAACTTTGCTGAAGCACCAAGTCTTGCTGTATAACAATATATGTACCTTAAGTCGCTGTTCTATCCCTCCTCTTTTTAAATACCCTTTGAGAAAATAGTTGAAGTTGAGTGGTTGAGGTCAGAATACAGATATCTAAAGAGTGACAAGTGGATGGGAAATGAGTAAATTAAGACACTGAATGTAAATGTAGTTTTCTATGTTTTACAGTGAAGGGGAAGAGATGGGACAATAGTTTAAGTGGATAGCAAGTACAAGAGAGGATTTTTGTTTTGTCTAAGAATAGGGAGGACATGTTTGTAGCTGGCTGAAAAGGAGCTGGTAAATAAGCAGAAATTAAAGATAAGAGAAAGAAGAATTGGTTGATTGAAGGTATAAGCTCCCAAAAGGAACAGGAAGGGAAAATTCCAAATTTGATCCTTACAATAACAGTGTGAGGTAGGTATTATCTTTTCCTCATTTTATTGATGAGGAAACTGAGGCAGATATATAGAGGTTAAATGATTTGTCCAAGGTAGCATACCTAAGTAAATGTTTGATTCAGTGTTCAAATTCAGGTCTCCCTGACTCCAAGTCCAGCATTCTTTCTACTGTATCTTCTTTTATTATCAAACAGTAAAGGAAAAGAGATGATGCAGAAAGGTTTTTGAGATGTAGAATGATGGAAAAGAGTAAACATCTAAGAATAACCTATGTTTTCCAAGAAAAATAAACTATGGGGTTCAATATTTTAAAAGTTATTATTACTATTATTGATTATGTAGGACTTTAAGCTATACAAAGTACTTTACCCCAATAATCTCATTTTATCCTCACAACAACTCTGGGAGATAGGTGCTATTATTATCCACATTTTATAGATGAATACTGAGGCAGACAGAAGTTAAGTGACTTACCCAAAATCACTTAACCAGGAAGTGAAAAGAAGGAAATGTGCATTTATATAGTGCTTACTATGAAGCACTTTACCTGTAAGATCTCATTTGATCCTCACAACAATGCTGTGAGCTAGGTACTATTATTATCTCCATTTTATAGTTGAGGAAACTGAGGCAGCGGTTGTGTAGAACTCTGTAGACACAGCTAATAAGTGTTTGAAGCTGAATTTGAACTCAGAACTTCCTATCTCCAGGCCCAGAGCTCTATCCAATGTGCTAACTAGCCGCTTCTAGCCAGGAATTGTCTGAAGGCAGATTCAAACTCAAGTCATCCTGATTCTGGGTCTACCACTCTATTCATTATGATACTTAGCTGAGAATAAATAATATAAATTGTAGTTGGGTATAGCCAGCAGAAATAGTACAATTGGGCACCTGTGTGAAGGTGATGCCCCAGAATCAGGAAGGGTGAGACAGAGACCTCATATTGAACCCTGCTAGTGTGGCCTGGACATATTGGGCTCAGTTTCTTGCAAGCTGATCTTGGTACTAACTTCCACTATGAGAAAGAAATGACTGAGTATCCAAGGATTATAGAATAATCCTTTGAATAAGAGATTCATCATATCTCTTCAGAAGAATCTGAAATCTATAAGTTCAAATCTGAGTTCAAATAAGAGATTCTGTAATGCTACATTGCTTCAAAAGGAAGGAGGCATGATGTCAAAAAGGAGTAATAAATGAGAGAAAAGAAAATGATCAGGATGTTTTTCTGGTATGTTTTATATTGTACCCTGCTGTCCCCATCTAGTATTGTTATTCCTGAGAACAGGTTCTAGAGACTCCTAAAAGGAGTAAGAAATAAGATAAATAGACAACAAATGGCATAGTAAGTAAGTTCTCAAAAGAAAAGCTAGGCTAAGTGTGCAGACACACATCTATAATCATCACTATGGGGGAGGCCAAGGCTGGCAAATCTCTTCAGCTAGGAGTTCTGAGACTCTATGTGTTAAGCTGATCAGGAGACTGCACTAAGTTTTGCATCAATATGGTAAACCTCCAGGAACAGAGAGCTATTAGGTTATTTAAAGAGGGGTAAACAAACCTAAGTCAGATAATGAAGACAATCAAAGCTTTCATGCCAATCAGAATGGAACCTGATGCTTGACTGACCCCTGTACTTGGATCCTGAACAAGATAGAGAGACATATGAAAGGAAGGAAGGAAAAAAAGAAGGAATGGGGAGAAGGAAAGGGAGGAAGGGAAAGAAGGAGATAATGGAGAGGGAAAAGAGAGAGGGAGGGAGAGAGACAGAGAAAGAGACATAGAGGAAATACAAATCAATTATAAGAAGACATTAATATAATTAATTGTAGGAGACTTTACTATGCCCTTCTCAGAACTGGACACATTAAACAGAGATAAACACTGAGCTGAATAAATTGGGGATGAACAATATTTGACTGGCCAAATAGAAACATTAAAGAATACACATATTTCTTGGCATTCCATTGTACTTTTACAAAAAAATTGATCTTGTGCTAGGACATAAAAGAATAATAAACAAATGTAAAAAAGCAAACACCTTAAGCATATCCTTGATAGGCCATAATATTATATAATTCATAATGAATGAAGAAAATCTGAACAAAAGATCTCAGCCTAAATGGAAACCAAATGATTGCATCCTAAATAGTGATTGGTTCAAAAAACAAATCATGGAACCAATAATGATATTTTAAAATGAAACCGTATACAAAAACGTTTAGGACCCATTCTTAGAAAAAATTGACTTGATTTTTCATTTTATTATATATATGAGTTCCTGATAAGGAATTTCCTCTACCAGTGAAAATCAGCAGATTCTCTGCAAATGATAGTCTTAGTGAGTTGCCCCAGGAGCTGAGAGACTAATTGGCTTGTTCAGGGTAGCTCAGCCAGTTTATGCCAGAAATGGGACCTGAATTTCTGTTGTTTAAGTCAGTTCTCTGTTATGCCACAATGCTTCTCCTTTGAAAACTTACATGAGTAAAAAAAGATAAACAGAAAATCCATTAAATAAGAATGCAATTTAAAAAGAATAGAACATATATAAAACAGCAAATTAAGATACTCATATAAAATAAAAAAATCTTGAAAATTAGAGGATAAATAGAAAAACCCCAAAATAAGGATTATAGAACTGATAAAGTAAAAAAAAGGATTTTTTAAAGACAAACAAAATCAGTACACCATTAGCAATGTCAACCAGCCCCCTCACTCCCCAAAAAAAGAAAAGGAAAGGGAAATCAAATTATCAAAATAAAAGATGGATAAGATGAATTCATGACAGAGAGAAAATAAAAAGAATTATCTAAAACCACTATTGCAACAAAAGTGAAAAGCCAGAGAAAAATTACAAGCATCTACAAACATATAAAGTAGTCAAATGAAAAAATAAGAAATTTAGATCTTAATTCAGTCCAGGAAAAAAAAGTAAGTCATAAATGAATTGCCAAATTGGGGTGGGGAGAAGATAGTAGGATACTGAATATCTAAGTGGTACAGTAGATACAGTGCTGGAAGGTCATCTTCCTGAGTTCAAATCTTGCTAGCTGTGTGACTCCAGGCAAGTGATTTAACCCTTCTGGCCTCAGTTTCCTCATCAGTAAAATGATCTAGAGAAGGAAATGGCAAAACATTACAGTACCTTTGGTAAGAAAATTCTAGATGGAGTCATGAAGAATCAGACACAACTGAAAATGACGAAACAATAAAAATGGGAAGATGGGAGTGGGTTCAGGCAGATTTGCAAATTATATATGCATACATATACACATACAGACACACACATATATCTATATCTATATCTATATCTATATCTCTATATATATATACATATAAATACATATACATATGTGTGGAAAATATTTAAAGAACAATTAATACTAATACTACCAAAATGTAGATGGAAAACCTTCTACCAAACTCCTTTTGTGGCCCAAACATGGTCATCACCATCGTCATCACCACCATCATTATCATCATAGCTAACCTTTGACCACTTCAACCCCCATCCATTACATTGATAATGGATATAAAAAAATTCAAATGATTTTAGTCTGGAAAGGGTCAAGGCCTCATCAGGGGTGGGGAACCTGCAGCCTTGTGGCCACATGTGGCCCTCTAGGTCCTTAAGTGTGGCTCTTTGATTCATTCAGCATTTGAGGACCTAGAAGGCTCCATATGGCCTCAAGGCTCCAGGTTTCCTACCCCTGGCTAGTTTATGGGTTTTATTTGGCTTTAGTTGGAAGAACAATGGATTAGATGCAAACAATGTGACAAAGCAAAAAGCATGGTCTGCATGGTGGAGAATAAAGGAGAGAAGAAAGATGAAGGGCAGTCCAAGATTACTTAATTAAAGTATTATCTCATTCACAGTCTCAAAATGTCTTGTATTTTTAACACCTTGGACTTCCCCTCACTGTAATACCCATTCTAGAAATCAGACCAAAAATGTTCAAGTCCTGCTCCACCCTAACTTCTTTGGTGGTTACCTCTCTGTTCTACCTCCACCCAGATGGAGGCTCCAGCCAAAATTCACTTCCCTCCATGATTTCTCACCCGTCACTATGTTGGAGTGCTTGTAGCTCCTATCCTATCCACACCCCCATCTTCCATTTCTGAAACCATAATCAAATTAAATCTGATTGTTCCTGGGAAGACTATGCCAACTAACTCCTCTATGGCTATACTCACTTTCCCTGTAACTTTCATTCTTCCTGGTTTTTGCTTATAATCCAAAGAAGTCATAATCAGAAACAAAGGTCCAGAATACAGCAAACTATTCCTAGCAGAATTTTTTATGATGGATAAAAAAAGCAAAACTATGATTGTTGTTCTCAAGGAGCTCACATTATAATAGAATACAACTTCACAAACAAGACATAATCAGTTTAAATGGAAAGTCCTTTCAGAGGAAGTCTTTAAGGATATTGGGAGTAAGGGTATAGGAAATGGAGGTGATAAAAGTCTCCTGCAGATAGGAGTTGAGATGAGTCTGGAAGGAAGCAAAGGAAGTCAGGAGGTAGAGGTAAGAAGGGAGAGAGGAAGAAAGAGTATTTTAGCCATGGGGGGAGGGGGGGCCAATCTGTGCACAGTCAGAAGGTTATGTTTTCAGAGTAAGCAACAGCAAGTAGACCAGTGTATCAACATTATAGGATTTGTGGGAGTAAAGAATAAGAAGACTGGAAAGGTAGAAGGGGACTAATTATTTTTCTTCTCTTTTTTCCTCCTGAAATACGGCTAACGTTTTGCATGACTTCATATGTAAAATGGCTATCATATTTTTTGCCTCTCAATGGGTAAGGAAGGTATAGAGGGAAGGAGAGAATTTGGAACTGATAAAATTCTTTTAAAAAAAATCATAATAACTTTGAAAAGAGATGTTTCAGGTCAATAATAAAGTCAGAAGCCAGACTATAGAAGGTTAAGAAGAAAGGGAGAGGAGAGGAAGTAGAGGTACCTATTATATATGGCCTTCTCAAAGAGTTTAACAACAAAAGACATGGAGGATATAGAACCATAGTAAATGGGGATTGATGGATAAAGTGAGAAGTTTTTGATAGTGAAGGACACATGAGCATGTTTGTAGGCAGTAGGGAAGCATCCAGTAGACAGGAAGAGATTGAAGAAAAGTGAGAGAGTGAGAATAATAGAGGGGGAAATCTACTGAAGAAGATATGACATGGGATAATTTGTGCCTGTAGAAGGATTTGGCTTTGGCAAGGAAAAAGGGATATCGCATCATGTGAGACAGGGTTGAAGTAGGAGATAGTAAACAAAGGTCTTGGAATGTTGTGAGATGAGGAGAGAAGAGGAAGTTCTTAGCAGATGGCTTTAATTTTTTCAGTAAAATGTGAGTCATGGTTCTCAGATGAGAAGGTGAGTAGGGAAAGGATCTATCAGAGGTTTGAGGAGAATCAAAAAGTTTGGAAGAGCCACTAGTGAGTAGGCTAGTGAGTTAATTAGGGAGGTGTAAAAATATTAACCCAGCAGCAATGAGGTCTCAGTTTAGGTTATGAAACATAAATTACTAGTGAATTCATGCAACACGGTTGTAACCCTTGACCTTGATTTTACCATCATCCACAAAGACACCATTTCCATGTTTATTAACTCAGAAATTCCTTTCTCTGGTAACAATCTATTATAACATTCTACCTCTCCTTCTACCTTCCAAAACTATACCCTACTCTTCATCTACAACATGATCTCTAACTCTTTGAGCCCTCAGTTCTCTCCCAGGCCACCCTTGCCCTAGTTCACTCTCCTCCTTTCCCCATCTTGACCCCTCAGTGAATCAGTTGAGCTCTATACTGTCCTCTATTCTTTCTTTAAAAAAAAAACTATTGATATTATTTTAAATTTATGTAGTAAAACAAGAATTTCCATATCATAGTACAATAAAAAAGATGATCATCCATGAAACTGTACATCTATTATATACAGCTTGTTATTCTTTTGAGATATATTATAAAATTATCCCATAAATTTCTCATTTTCCCTCACCCTCACCCTAGAGATGGCTGACATTAAGCACAACAAACATGTGTGTGGGGGGGGTCGTGTAAAAATCATTCTATACATACTTCTATTTATCAGTTCTTTCTCTGGATGCAAATAATGTCTTCCTTCATATATCCTTTGTAATTAAGTTGGGTATTTATGATAGCCAAAATGACTTATTCACTCAAAGTTGTTCTTAAAACAATATTGCTGTTACTGTATACAATGCTCTCTTGATTCTGCTCATTTTGTTTGTCATTATTTTGTGCAAGTCTATCCATGTTTTTCTAAGATCATCAAACTATTCATATAGTTTCATATTCATATGCCACAATCTTTTGCTCCCTTATATTAGCAATAGTGCCCTACCAAGGCTCAGCCTTGAATCATTCCTACCATCTGCAGCCTTTACTCCATGCGTGTACTATTGAAGATATGGAGAAAATCATAATGAGAGGTCAAGAAGAACAAAAAATTTTAAAAGTCCACTATATTCAGCAATTATGAAGTCACTGGAAACGTTAGAGAGAATAGTTTCAATTGAATGGTAAGGTCAGAAGCCAGATTAGAAGAGCAATCACCTAGTTTAGATGGCCTTCTCAAGTTTAGCTGAGAAGAAGGAAGAGAAATTGTGGGGAGGGAACAATAGTTAGGGAGACTGGCTGGGTCAGTGGAGGGACTTTTTAAGGCTGGGCAAGATATAGACATGCTTTTTGGTAGTATGGAAGAATCCCGTAGATACAAGGGGATTAAAGATTAGAGAAAAAGCAAGGATAATAGAGGGGGCAATTTGCTGAAGAAGATAGAATGGAAGGAAATCACTTATCAATGAAGAATTGTTTGACTTGGAAAGGAGAGAGAAAGATTGCCTCTTTACGAACATAAGAGTAAAGGAAGAAGAAGTAAAGGAATGTTGTGAGACCTTATGTGAGGGGAGAATGTGTTGTTGTGTGTTGTGTTGTTGTGTGTTCAAAGGAAGGCAGAATAGAAATGATTAGCCTTCCTCTCCCAGTACCTTTCTCCAAGAGAGAGCCTAATTACTGCCAGGAGATGAACTAGGAAGTTGGGGCCAGGGGCCAACACTCTGCCCTCCTCATAGAGAGAGGGGATACTGGACTAAAATTGTATCTATCTGCTCCCTAAAGTATCATTTGTCTAGTGGATAAGAATTTCAGACTCAATTGACCTTCTGATTGTTGTTTCATTACTGGGGAGACAGGAAACCAAGTTTTGTGCCCAAGGCTTGAACCTTTTCCCACCAAATGCCAGTTCCACAATGTACATGCATAATGAATAGCAAAAGAAGCCATTTATTCCATAGCAAAACAGAAATCAGAGAAGGTACACATCAAAGAAATATATATCAGATAATACAGAGTGAAGGAGCTCTCACATTGTGAGTGAGGTAACTCAGTCCAACCAAGAGAAAATCCAGATCTCACCCAAAGGAAAATTCCCTGAAGTCTCTAGTATAGCAAGCTGACAATACAAGCATGATGAAGACTCACCACTCCAATCCTGTCAGCTTCTTCCCAGAGGTGTTTCCTTTAGCAGCCTGAAGTGGTTTTACCTCCATTCCCAAAACTAGAAGCCAGAAGCCCCCTAAGAGACAGAAGAATCCAAAAAGACTCTGAAAATTTGAAAAGACTTGAAAAAAACTATCTTCTCTCCCACTCTTACTAACTCTGCCCCAGCTCATACACAAGTGCAGGACATTGATCATCACCAATGAAGAGAGAGGCCCATTCTGACAGGCTTTGAGATCTCACGGGACTGTGAGAGCAGAAGGAAGGGAGAAGAGAACCCTTTGGAAATGGTCTCAATTTTTTTTTTCCATGAAGTGTGAGGCACTTGTCCTCAGCTGAGAAGATGGTACAAGGAGGTGCCGTGGGAGACTTGAGGAAGGATGAAAAAGTATGGAATAGTCGCCTTGATGAGTGAGATAACAAATCAGTTAGAGATGAATCAAAGGATTACCTTGCTGTTGTGAGGTCACAGTCGAGATTATGTGACAGATTTGTAGTGGACCAGGTCTGCATGGTTTAATGATTTTCTCCAGCTATGTTTAACCCCCAGTGTATGGAAACAAAGCAACAGAAAGTTAGAAAGTGCTGAAACAGAATGGTGTGTACATGTTGTCAAACGATGTTTTTCAGCATTGGAGGTTTTTGCTTAATTGTTTTTCTTGGTCACAAGGACCCATTCAATCTGAAGGGGAGTAGGAAATTTCAGTGAGAGAAAAATAGAAGCTTACAACAAAATCTTTTTAAAAAGAAAACTGTTGAAGAACAATAATAATAACAACATTCAGTGAAATGATGGAGCCTCTGCACCACATCATAGAATGTTGGAAAAGTTCATAATATAATTATAAATTATAGTTATAACCCAGTACTTAGAAAGACATGATCAGGTAGCTAGGATTTTACATTAAAATCTCACTATCCTTTAGAAACTGACAGACCACATTGTACAAATACAAACTCCAAGTTTCCTTGAGAATAAACAAATAAATTGGACTAGCACTGGAGTATCATTATAGTCACTGTTGCCAAGAATCACCTGAACAAAAACTTGACCCACAAAAATTTAAGAGTAATGTTTTATGTGCATGTCACCACCTCTAATATTTAATCACCTAGCTACATGGAATAAAAAGCTTTCAGAAAGTAAAAGTCTAGGAGAAAAAAAGAAAGCCACATGTGAACAGGTTAGGATACATATCATTTCCAGCATCCTATCTACTTACTACTTGTCTGTTAGCCTGAAGATGCTTTCATTGAGCCTACAGGAGATAAGACTATACCTAAACATCCTATTCAGACATAAATGGTATTCATTATGTTAACTTGTACAATCAATTATTGTTGTTGTTACTCAGTTGCTTCAATCATGTCTGACTCTTCATGACCTCATTTGGATTTTCTTGGCAAAGATAATGGAGTAATTTGCCATTTCCTTCTCCAGTTCATCTTACAGATGAGGAAACTGAGGCAGAGTTAAGCGACTTGCTCAGGGTCAAACAGCTAGTAAGTGTCTGAGGTCACATTGGAACCCATGAAGATGAATCTTCCTGACTCCAGAACAAGTACTCTCTCCACTGTGCCACTCAGCTGCCAATGCAACCAATTACATAACATAAAATATAAAAGAATAATACTAGGCAATGTGGTATAATGGATAGAACATTGAACTTGGAGTAGGGAATACATGAATTCAAAAATTGCCTCATACTCTTACTTTGTAACCCTGAGGAAGTCACTTAACCCCTTTGTATCTCAATTTCCTCAACTACAAAACGAAGTGAATTAAGACTCACGAACTCTAAGATTCCTTCCAGTTCTAAATCTACAATCACATGATAGAAGACAGTATTTGTTTGTGTCTCATTTTCATAAAAAAAAAGATTAGAATAAGGTGCTGGTGCTGGTGATGACAATGGTAACAATGATGATGATGATGGAATTTTAAAAAAGCAATCAAATACTATCAGAAGACTGACTCAATACTCGGTCCCCAAGTGTAATGTATAAACCCCCAAAAGGCAGGTACTGTTTGGTGTTTGCTTGGTATCTATTCCCAGGTTGGCACTGCGTATAGAACTGGGCTTGCCAAGAAACCCGGGTTCTAGTTTCTCCTATGACACACTAATTTCTTAATGTTGGGAAAATCATTTAACCTCTCAATGTTCTGTACAACTCTTTAAAATTATAAATTTCCAGAAAGGTACTGACTTGGATTGTTAAAAAAAAGATTTCCTCACTCAGGAGTTAGGACCGGTTAAGTATTTATTTCTCATCTATGTCCACCATCCACCCTGGTGCCTTGAACATAATAGGCATTTAGTAAATGTTTGTTAAATTGGATTAAATGTAACGGGTTGGAAACTGAAATCCAAATTCTAGGCATTCAATTCACATCCAACCAGAGAAAGCAGACCTTTAGTTAAATGAAGGACTTCAGAAACAGAGAACATTTACATGGAAAATGGGTTGTTTAATTTTTCATAAATCAGGTTAGAGAATGGTTTGTCTGTCCTTTGTTCTCTAAGACAATCATGACATCAGGAAGATAATGCCTTGACTAGCAATTGAATCGAATTTGAGTGAGGGAGAGCTGTGCAGAGTCACCAGCCTCACTTTCTTCTCTGAAGCCATTTGGGTCCAGTGGCCAGATATAGATCAGGACAACTAAAGATGGCCCAGGAGATGGCAGTGGGAGACCTTGGCCTTTTTAAACTAAGGTCTTTTCAAGCTCTCACTTTGACTGAGGCAATGCCCATTCAGTGATTAGGCCTGTTTAAGAAGTGAGTCAAGGGGGGAAAAAGTGAGTCAAGGGATGACCCCTTTAGTAATTTTTTTTAAAATCAAACTGGAAGGGAAAGACCCTCAGGGTTGTTGACCAAAAGATGCTTTAACTCTGAGCCATCTGGGCTCAAACAATAACCATTAAGTGGTGCTTAAGCAGGGACCTATTGTTGGACTCAATGTTTGGCTCAATCTGAGTCGAAGTGAATAGAGTTCTAGGCATGGTCTTTAAAAAAGAAATCTAGCCAGTAAACCCCAAGATAACCAGGTAAGTTTCAGTCATCGAAAGATGGAGAGGAGTAGAGAGGAGAACAAAGGAGAGAACAGGGGAAGAGAGAGGAGGGGAGGGAAAGACAGGGGAAAGGGGAGGAGGGGAGAAAGAGCTGAGAGGCCCAACTAGAACTGGCCATAGGGTCCCCACTGGGGTAGCATGAACTACTCACAGGTTATGGTTTGTCCTTCATTCTCAAAGAGCACTATGACGTCAGGAAGATGATATCATGACTTGAAATTGAATTGGATTTGAGTGAGGGAGAGCTACTCGCTAAAAAAGATATTAAAGAACTTGGGGTTCATCTGGCCCAAACACTTTATAGATAAGGAATATGAAGCCCAGAGAAGGTAAGTGATGTGCACAAGAACACACAGAAAGCAAGGGGAAAAATTGGGAGAAAGAAAAAATAGAAATGAGAATGAGGAGGAATGAACTCTCTGCAGCAGGTTTTGTTGTATCATCCTCTGACTGGGCTTTGGTGTCTAAAGAGTTTTACACTGGATCAGACCTTGGGAGTTATGGTCACAGCTAAATATTCTATTATTCTACTATGCACACACACACACACACACACACACACACGCATAAGTTCTTTATAGTATAAAAAGATGCTTATTCACAAGAATGGAAGCTGGCCTCTGCCCCATGCTGAAAGCTCTTCTAGATTCCTCCCATCAGACTAAGCCATTGTTATCTGATGTATACTCAAACCTTTTGCAATTAAGCCTTTATATAGATTTCAACTTTCCTAAGCCCTAGTCTTGCTAAAAGAAAAACATATAAATTAATATAGCAAGTTGACCAATTCTTCGTCAGATTTGGGAGGCAGATTTCTCTCCATATTGAACCACATAAAGGGCATTGTGTGACAGATTCCAGGCCAACGCTTCCTTGAAAGCCTGAGAAAATTAATAGCCATATGCTTTTAGGAGGGACCTGAGTGCTGTGTAGCTGCAAACCAGTAATGATGCACTTTAAGGAAGGTTGCTGAGCCCATTCATAAGCTCTCTGCCTCGTGTCAGGAGCAGAGAAACACGCTTTCTATAGAGCTCATCTTCCTGTTAGCCGGGAATCGTATAATTCAACTCTCTGGTGCCTAACATAGAGCAATTGCTTTATATTAGTGCTGCATCATTATGCCCGGTGCCTTAAATGTTCACCTCTCTATTTAGGTGCTTTCAGCTTCTAATAAGATTTGTCTGTGCAGCTGAATGCTTTGAAATGGAGGCGTCATTTGAAAACAGTATTGGATTTAAATTTTCAGGAGGATGGTGAATCAAGGTTTGGGAATCATCTTTGGAGGCTTTGAGAAATGCTGTTTCAAAAGAATTTTGCTTTCTGCCATAAATTTTCCTGACATTTTAATTGTCCTGTGTATTGCTACCTAAGAGAGAAATATGAAGATATATTATTACAAGAGTACCCCCACTTCAAAAAGACATTATAAAAGGAGACAATTCAAAAATGTTAGGATATTTCAAAGTGGGAGGTGATTACTTGAATTTTTAAAAAATTATCTCATTTTCAAAACAATTCAACAAAAGAGTTCCTTTTAAAAAATGAGTTGCCTTAGTGCTTTAAAAATACTTATTTGAGAAAAATTGGGGGGAGAGAGATAGGGAAAGGGTAGGGAAACTGTAGAAGACAAAAACATGAACAAAGGAGATGGAGTGGATAGATAAAGCATTTATTAAGCACTTACTGTTTGAAAAAGCTTTGTGCTAAGCGCTGAGGAAACAAACAGAAAATTAAGATAGTACCCATTCTCATTTTAAGTCAGATGGAAAAATCCCATGGTCCTTAGGTGCAATGGTAAAGCAGATGTTAACAACTCTTCTTTAATTTCATTATTTAATATCACTATTCTCAGGGATATTGAGTTGAGAGTCCTGAGCTGTCCCCATCAGGAAATGAAGGGAGAGAGTGGTAAAGATGGTAGTGGCAGTTTGACTTGGCTGTGACACAATGCCTCCTGTCTCTACCTCAGAGTACCCTTCTGCTCCACCTAGTCTGGCATGCCTATGCTGTGTGTAGCAATTGGTTAGCAAGTTGGGGATGGAGAAAGAAGGGAGATACACATCATGCATCAAATTTAGAATGGAAGATTTTTGAGAATAAGGATTATTCCATTCTTTTTCTCTGTATACTCATCACTTAGTGCAGTACCTGGCCCACAGTAGGTGCTTAATAAATTATTGATTGATTGTAGAATGCTGGAGAATTACAAATAACTATCCTAAATGTTACCAAGAAGCACCAGGGTTATATGTTGCCCACTTATAAAGACAAATGTCCACTATACCTAAAATGGTCCACATAAAGAATAAGAGGAAGAAAAGGAAACTGACTCCAAAACCTCATCCTTTTTCTTTCTATTATTTTTTTGACAATGGCCTTTCAGAAAACAATGTATATATAGCAGCTTGTGCTAGTGCAAAGCTGGGGAAGCAACCTGAGGTGCTAAAGTCAAATGAGTTGTTCCTCTTTATTGAGATAGTTATGAGAGCTGAGAAGGAAAATCATGATATTCCCCATAATTCTAAGTCAATATTTGGATTCTCTGAGGAAAATAGTTGTTAGATCGGGCCAGGAAAAGAGACCTTGGACTCAGCAATATAACATAATTCAGGTGGGCTGAATCCAGTGCTGAACAGGGCATTCTTATTCTTGTGTGGAATGATACAGACACAGACTGATGTTCCCACAAATGGTAGTCTTTAATGTCTGTTAATGACAGGAGTCTTTCAGATTCCCAAAAGTAATTTTAAGGAACAATTGAGCTTCAGAATAAGGAAGACAGACTTCTTTCTGGGCCTCAGATTCATCATCTGAGCAAAGAGGGATCATAGAATCATAGCTTTATAGCTCAAAGAAACTCTCTCTCTCTCTCTCTCTCTCTCTCTCTCTCTCTCTCTCTCTCTCTCTCCTTTGCTCCTATGGGTACAAGTATTATATCCATGCAGATAGCTCCCAGATCTACATATACAGACCTCATCTTTTATGAGCTGCCATGATCCATTTTCAATCACCTGTGAGACATCTTCACCTGGATGTCCATTAAGTATCTCAAACCCAATGTCCAAAAAACAATTCATTGTCTTTCCCATGCATCCATCCATGTTCGAAAGTTCCCTATGTCTGTTGAGGGCATCAAATCCTTTTCTAATTCAAAAAAACATATTACCATTCTTAATCTTCTCCCTATCTCACCCCTAACCCCAATGAATTGTCAGTCTTGTTGATTCTGTCTCCACATCTCATTCAACCCCTTTTCATCACTCAGACCATAAGTACTCTAATTCAGACACTGATTATTACTCATCTGAAGTTCTGCAATAGATTCTTAACTGGCCACCTGCCAACCCCCCACTTCCACACCAATTTATCCTCTAAAAGTTGTCAGATTGATATTTCTAAAACAGAGATTACTTCCCTGCTCAAGAAGCTTCGATGGCTCCTTATTTCCTTTGGAATTAAATATAAACTCTTTAATGTGGAATTTTAAGCCCTCCACAAACTAGTTCCAATCTACCTTTCCAGACATTTCATATTCTCTCATGTTTTATTTCCAGTTCAACTTACCTACTTACTATCCCCTTTCCTTATACAGCATTCCTTGTCCTAACACTCTCTACTTCTTACAGGCTGTTTCTTATTCATAAAATGCTCTCCCATCTCCTTTCCGTCCCTAAGAGCTCCATTTAAAGCTCAGCTCAAATACAATTGCAAACAAAAGGTCTTTGCTGATCTGCCCAAGTGTTATGGAATCTCTGCTCCTTATACTTCATGTTAATTTGTTTATTTCTTCTACATAGCAGAGGCCACCCCATAAAATGTGTTGAAAAGTCTTTTCTGGTGGGTCTCATGTGCTCTGGTTCTATTCATTCCCTTCTGTAACAGGAATAAGAGGAGAAAACTGTATCAATGTTGATTAGTGATTAAATTCAGAAAGAGCTGCCATCATCAGTAGGCTAGATATAAAAGAGAAAGAATTCAAAGTCATCTCTCTTTCAATCATGGCTTGGGACTCTCCTCAATTAGCTTTATACTGTCCTTGAGAGAGGAAGAGAGATGCAGAGAGAGGTAGGTAGAAATGAAAGAAGATAGGGATTTCTCTTTCCTCACCTCCTTCCCCAGGAGCATGTGGTGGTTCCATGGATAGAACAGTGCTTGTGTAGGTGAACAAGATACTTGACCTCAAGTCCCTGGCTGCCTCTTGTGCCCTGCATTTCTTTGATTTGGCGTGGTCAACTGGACAGCAACTCTGAGAAATGGACATTTCCAATTTTGAGAGCTACCTCATGAATAGCAGAGTCATTGACTCAGGTGCATCTGATGGCCTAAGAATAAGAACTGTTGGCAACTGCACACATCTTGGGAGGAGAAAATAACCACCAACAGAAAGGTTGACTAAAAGTCATGAATCTGGACTGAGATGGACAGATAATACA
Organism: Pseudochirops cupreus; assembly: GCA_028627135.1. Classification (NCBI taxonomy): domain Eukaryota; kingdom Metazoa; phylum Chordata; class Mammalia; order Diprotodontia; family Pseudocheiridae; genus Pseudochirops; species Pseudochirops cupreus. Next base: position 261,936,089 of record CM053582.1, read on the forward strand.
GATCTTACGTAAAAGTGAATTACCTCTGTAGCAGTTCCATAAAAGGTCAACTACATGGTACAGTAGAAAGCCAGGTCTGGAGTCAGGAAGACTCATTTACCTGAGTTAAAATCTGACCTCAGGCACATACTAGTTGTGTGACCCTGGACAAGTCACTTAACCCTGTTAACCTCAGTTTACTTATCTGGAAAATGAGCTGGAGAAGGAAATGGAAAACCACTCTAGTATCTTTGCCAAGACAACCCCAAATGGGGTCATGAAGAGTCAGACACAACTGAAAAATGACTAAAGTCTCACAAAGTGTTTCATGTAGGGACAGGGTCAAGATGGTAGAGAGAATCCAGGAAGTTGCCTGAGCTCTCCCCAGTTTCCCTCAGAAACAATGTTAAATCTAGCCTCTAGAAGAATTCTGGAGAGACAGAATCCACAAAATGGCAGAATGAAACAATTTTCTTGACCCAGAAAACTTAGAAGGACTTCAGGAAAGGTTTGTCTCACTTGGGTAAAAGGGGAGCACAGACCAGCACAAGCAGTGTCCAGGCAAGCCAGAGCGAGGCTCTTAGCCACAGCATATCTCAGCAACTGAGTCCCCACTGTCCTGGCTCAGCAGGCCAGTGGCACTACAGGGCCCCTGTCAGGCCTCCAGCCCCAGTGCAGTAGGCAAATTGACAGGTCCAGAACCCAGGCCATTCCAGCACAGTGGGCTAGCAACCAGCACCTCAGGCCCTAGAGCAGAAATCCAGTGACCTGGCCCACAGCGCAAGGAGTTTGGACAGCACCCTTGGTGCCCCAAGAGCAGAAGACAACTTTTAAAAATGAGGGGAAAAAAAAACAGAAAAGAGCTTTAACCATAGAAATCTACTATGGCAACAGGGAAGATCCAAAGACAAACTCAGAAGAGGACAATAATGTCAAAACGCCTACGTGCAAAATCTCAAAGGGGAATATGAACTGATCTCAAGCCCCAAAAGTCTTCTTGAAAGAGATCAAAAAGGATTTTAAAAATAATATAAGAGAGGTAGAAGAAAAATTAGGAAAAGAAATGAGAGGCATGCAAGAGAGAATCAATAATTTGGAAAAGGAAGGACAAAGATTGACTGAAATAAACAATTCCTTAAAAAAGACAATTGGTTCAATGGGAAAAAATCCCACTGAAGAAGCCCACTCTTTAAAAAGTAGAATTGGCCAAATGGAATAAGAGGTATAAAAGTTAACTGAAAAAAATAATCCTTTAAAAATTAGAATTGAACAAGTGGAGACTAATGACTCAATGAGATATGAAGTATCAGTCAAACAAAATCAAAAGATTGAAAAAATACAAGAAAATGTAAAATACTTCATTGGAAAAACAACTGACCAGGAAAATAGATCCTGGAGAAATAAATTAAGAATTATTGTATTACGTGAAAGCTACAATCAAAAAACGAGCCTGGACAGCATCTTTCAGTAAATCATCAAGGGGAGCTGCCCTGATATCCTAGATCCCAAGGGTTAAATAGTATTTGAAATAATCCCCTGATCACCTGTTGAATGAGATCACCAAATCAAAACTCCAAGAAATATTGTACCCAAATTCCAGAACTCCCAGGTCAAGGAGAAAATATTGCAAGCAAACAGAAGGAAACAATTCAAATATCAAGGAGTCACAGTCAGGATTACACAAGACTGAACAATTTCTACATTAAAGGCTTAGATGTCTTGGAATATGATGTTCCAGAAGGCAAAGAATCTTGGATTACAACCAAGAATCAACTACCCAGCAAAACCGAGCATAATCTTTTAGTAGAAAAGATGGAAATTCAGTGAAATAGAGGATTTTCAAACTTTTCTGATGAAAAGACCAGAACTAAAAAGAAAATTTAGTCTTCAAATATAAGACTCAAGAGTAGCCTAAAAAGGTAAAGAAGAAAGAAAAAAAAATTTTATTCAACAAGGTTAAACTATTTACATCCCTACACAGGAAGATGATACGTGTAACTCTTGAGAACTGTATCTCTATTAGGGCAGTTAGAAGGGCTATACATAGACAGAGGGTGTGGGTGTACATTTACTTTAATATGATGATATAAAAAATTAAGATGTGAAAAAAAGGGATTGTACTGTGAGAAGAGGACAGGGGGAGCCAGACTGGCATAAATTATATCACATGAAGAGGCACAAAAGACTATAATAGTAAAAGAAAAGAAACAGAATGGGGGTGACCATTATTTGAACCTGACTCTCATCAGATTTGGCTGAAAGAGGGAATAACATACACCCTCAGTTGGGTATAGAAATTTATTTTACCTTATAGGAAAGTAGGAAGTGAAAGGGAGAAAAAGGGAGGGGGTAGATAGAAGAAAGGGCAGAAGGGAGACAGAAGTAGTAGAAGGAAAAGGAAAGAAAAGGGAGGAGGACTGAGAGAAGAGAGGGCAAATTGAAGGCAGTGGTGGACAGAAGCAAAGTACTGGTGAGGAGGGACAAGGTGGAAGGAGAGAGAAAAGTATAAATGAAGGGATGGAAAATAGAACAGAAGGAATACACAGTTAATAATTATAACTGTGGATGGAAATGAGATGAACTCTCACATAAAATGAAAGTGGAGTGGATTAGGAGAGTGGATTAAAAACCTGAATCCTATGATATGTTGCTTAAAAGAAACAGATTTGAAGCAGAGAGATACACACACAGTAAGCATAAAAGGATGGAGCAGAATATATTATGCTTCAGCTGAATTTAAAACAAAAAAGCAAGGGTGGCAATCCTGAGGTAAGGCAAAGCAAAAGCAAAAACAGATCTAATTAAAAGAGATAAGGAAGAAAATTACATACTGCTAAAAGACCCCATAGATCTAATTAAAAGAGATAAGGAAGGAAAGTACACACTGCTAAAAGACCCCAATACTGAACATATATGCACCAAGTGGTATGGAATTCAAATTCTTAGCGCATAAGTCAAGTGAGTTACAGTAAGAAATATACAGCAAAACTTTACTAGTGGGGGATATCAACCTCCTCCTCTCAGAACTAGATAAATCTAACCACAAAATAAACAAAAAAGAATTTAAGAGGTAAATAGAATTTTAGAAAAGTTGGATATGATAGACCTCTGGAGAAAACTAAATGGGGATAGAAAGGAACATACCTTTTACTTAGTAATACATGGCATCTGCACAAAGAATGACCATGTATTAAGGCATAAAAGCCTCACAATCAATTGCAGAAAGGCAGAAATATTAAATGCATCCTTTTCAGATCAGAATGCAATAAAAAATTATGTGTAACAAATGACTATGGAAAGATAAAACTTAATTGAAAATTAAATAATCTAATCCTAAAGAATGAGCAGGTCAAACAACAAACCATAGAAGTAATCAAGAATTTCATCAAAGAGAATTATAATAATGAGATAACATACCAAAATTTGGAGGATGCAGCCAAAGAAATACTTATAGGAAATTGTATAGCTCTAAATGCTTACATGAATAAAATAGAGAAATAACAGATCAATGAATTGGGCATGCAAACTAAAAAAAGCTAGAAAAAGAACAAATTAAAATTCCCTGATCAAATGCCAAATTGGAAGTTCTGAAAATCAAAGGAGAGATTAAGAAAACTGAAATTAAGAAAACTATTGAACTAATGAATAAAACTAAAAGCTGGTTTTATGGGGGAAAAAACTACAACAAAATAGGTAATTTTGTTTAATTTAATTTAAAAAAGAAAGAATAAAACCAAAGTATCAGTATCAAAAATGAAAATCAAAAATGAATTCACCACCAGTGAAGAGGAAATTAAAGCAAAAATTAGAAGCTATTTTGCCCAACTGTATGCCAATGGATATTTACAAAAATGTAAATTGCCCAGAGTAGCAGAAAAGGAAATAAAATACTTAAATAGCCCCCTCTCCCTTAGGAAAAAGACATTGAACAAGCCATCAATGAACTCCCTTAGGAAAAAATCTCCAGGACCAGATATATTTACAAGAGAATTCTACCAAATATTTAAAAAACAATGGATTCCAATACTATATAATCTATTTGAAAAAATAGGTCAAGGAATGCTACCAAATTCCTTTTGTGATACAAATATAGTGCTGCTACGCAAACTGGGAAGTCAGAACAGAGAGAGAAATTATAGACCAATTTCCAGAATGAACATTGATGCAAAAATTTAAATAAAATGTTAGCAAAGAGATTATACAAATTATCATCATAATAATACACTATAATCAGGTGGGATTTATACCAGGAATGCAGGGTTGGTTCAATATTAGGAAAACTATCAGCATAATTGACCATATCAATAACAAAACAAACAGATATCATATGATGATCTCAATAGATGGAGAAAAAGGTTTTGACAAAATACAACACCCACTCCTATTAAAAACACTAGAGAACCTAGGAATATATGGAGTTTTCCTTAAAAGGATAACCAGTATCTATCTAAAACCATCAGCAATAATTATATACAATGAGGATAAGCCAGAAGCTTTCCCAATAAGATCAGGGGTGAAGCAAGGATGCCCATTATCACCACTATTATTGAATATTGTACTAGAAATGTTAGCTTTAGCAATAATAGGATAAAAAGAAATTGAAGGAATTAGACTAGGCAATGAGGAAACAAAATTATCACTCTTTGAAGATGATATGATGGTATCCTTAGAGAATCCTAGATAATCAACTAAAAAACTACTTGAAACAATTTACAACTTTAACAGAGTTGCAGGATATAAAATAAACCCACATAAATCAGAATTTCTGTATATTACCAACAAAGCCCAACAGCAAGAGATAGAAAGATAAATTTCATTGAAAATAACTGTAAACAATATAAAATATTTGGGAGTCTATCTGCCAAGACAAACCCAGGACCTATATGAACACAATTACAAAACACTTTTCATGCAAATAAAATCAGATCTAAACAATTAGAAAAATATTAATTTCTCATCGGTAGGCAAAACTAATATAATAAAAATGACAATTCTACCTAAATTAATTTACTTATTCAATGCTATACCAACCAAACCACCAAAAATTATTTGATAGAGCTAGAAAAGACAGTAACAAAATTAATCTGGAAGAACAAAAAGTCAAGAGTATTAAGGGGATTAATGAAAAAAAAACACAAAGGAAGGTGGCCTAGCTGTACCAGATCTAAAATATTATTATAAAGTGGCAATCATCAAAGCTCTTTGGTACTGGCTAAGAAATAGAGTGGTGGATCAATGGAATAGGTTAGGTACTCAAGACACAAAAGTAAAAGACCACTGTTTGATAAACCCAAAGACTTCAATTTCTGGGATAAGAACTCACTATTTAACAAAAACTTTTGGGAAAATAGTATGGTAGAAGCTAAGCAGAAACCAACATCTGACACACTATACCAAGATAAGGTCAAAATTGGTACATGATTTAAACATAAAAGGTGATACCATAAGTAAATAAGGACAGCAAATAATAGTTTAGCTCTCAGATCTATGAAGAACAGAAGAAGGCATGACCAAAGAAAAGAAAGAGAATATTATGAAATGCGAAATGAATAATTGTGATTACATTAACTTAAAAAGATTTTGGACAAAGAAAGTCAATGTAACCAAGATTAAAAGGAAAACAGAAAGTTAGGAAACAATTTTTACAGTCAGTGTTTCTGATAAAGGTTTCATTTCTCAAATATATATAGAACTAAGTCAAATTTGTAAGAATACAAGTCATCTCCCAATTGATAAATGGTCAAGGAATATGAACAGGTAATTTTCAGATGAAGAAATTAAAACTATAGTCACATAAAAACTCTAAATCAGGGGTTCTTAAACTTTTTCCAGTTGTGACCCCTTCAGTGCTCCTTAAACTGTGGGTCATGACCCCATATGTGGTTGCTAAATCACTATTAATTAGAGAAATACAAATTAAAGCAACTCTACGGTATCATCTCACACCTATCAGATTGGCTAATATGACAGAAAAGGAAAACAGTAAATGTTGGAGAAGATGAAAATTGGAACACTTATGCATTGTTGGTAAAGTTGTGAACTTATCCAATCATTCTGGAGAGCAATTTGGAATTATGCCCAAAGGGCTATAAAACTGTACATACCCTTTGATTCCGTTATACCACTACTAGGACTTTAATCCAAAGAGATCATAAAAAAGGAAAAAGGACCTACACTTATGAAAATATCTATAGCAGCTTTTTGGGGGGTGGCAAAGAATTGGAAATTGAGGGAATGCCCATCAATTGGGGAATGGCTGAACAAGTTATGGTATATGCATGTAATAGGATACTATTGTGCTACAAGAAATGATGAACAGGAGGATTTCAGAAAAACCTAGAAAGACTTACATGACCTGATACTGAATGAAGTGCACAGAACCTGGAGAACATTGTACACAGTAACAGCAAAATTGTATGATGATACACGATGATAGATTTAGTTCTCCTTAGCAATATAATGATCAAGGACAATTCCAAAAGATGAATGATGGAAAAAGCAATCCTCATCCAGACAAAGAACTCTGAAGTCTGAATGCAGATTGAGGCATACTATTTTCTATTTTTTTTTTATTTCTTAGGTTTTGGTTTTTTTTTTTCCTTTTGGTCTTCTTCATCTTCCACAACATGACCAATGTGGAAATATGATTAATATGATTGCATATATGTGGCCTATATCAGATTGCTTGCTGTATTGGGAAGGGGGAGCGAAAGGAGTGTAATGGTAATGAGAATTTGAAGATCTTCCCTGCCCCTTAATAAGCCTAAGGAAATTTGAAAACATTCCCTGTTTTGAAGATGTACCCTGCCCCCTAATAGACTGAATATAATCACATGGAGCCTATGGTGGAAGGAGTTTTCTGAAGGGAGGAGCAGAGCCCATAGGAAGCTGGGAGTCAGAGCATCTAGACACAGTGGCAGAAGAGTACATATCCAAGGGAGACAGTTAGGTTTCTGAGTAAATGTTGGTGTTTGCCACCTTTTGTGACAGCTAGGCTTGTGTTGCTTTGTGGGAAGACTAAAGGATGGTGTGGCTTTCTACTATGTTGTGGTGCATTAACTTCTCTGTTGCTAAGATGGATTCAGTTTCCTGATGTCGGGATTTGGGTTTCTGGTTTCTGAATAAATGCTTTGCTTCTGTCTTCAATATGGAGAGTCTGTTATATTTTGCAACCAAGCACTATGCCGGTATATTTATAGTGAGCATTGGTACTGTGAATATTGCATTGGCACTACAAGGAGGGAGGGAGAAAAATTTGGAACTCGAAATCTTATAAGAGTGAATATTGAAAACTATCTTTACATGTAATTGGAAAAATATAAAATACTATTAAGTTGGAAAAAAGAAATACATACTCAATCATATGCCAGAAACACAAAACAAAACAAAATGCTTCATATTTAACTCCTGGAAGAGAATAATAGAAGCAGTGTATTATAGTTTATATTTTAAATATGTATTCATGTAAACATATATTTTTTTAAAGTTTTTCTTTTATGGTAAAGAAAATAAACAGTTGCCCTATACCAGATATATATCATTTTGAATAACTTTTTTTAAATGGGTCTTTTTAAATCCCCTTTTGAAATATCATAGACATGAGCCAAACCCAAGTTTTATTTAAAACATTATTCTCAGGATTCTGTGTTGTAAGCAAAAAGAGCCAGATAGTGCAAGAAAAGCAGGATCCCCTGTTTTATATAGCAGGATCTTTCAAGACTGAACCTGGGTTACAATTAATCTCAGATCTGGGATTCCTTGGGAGAGAAGATGGCCCTCTTTGAAACATAAGACATTTCATTATCTTTGTATACCTTCCCCAATAGAATATAATCTCCTTGAGGGCAGGATCTGTTTTCATTTTTGTCTTTCTATTTCCAGTACCTGGTGCAAACCAAGCACTTAAGAAATGCTTGATGAATTACATTAAATAAGAGGTCATCTGGTCCAATGTCTGCATTTTTCATATAAGAAAATTGAGGTCTAGAAGGTTAAAATGGCTTCCCCATGATCCTTAAACTGCTATCTGTTCTCTAAACACCAATCTGGGGCAAATAGGTGGTATGTTGGATAGAGAGCCAGGCTTAGAGTAATTCAAATATGGCCTCTGACACTTATGGCTATGTAACCCTGGGCAAGTCATTTAGCACTGTTTGCCATAGTTTCCTTGTCTGTAAAACAATCTGGAGAAGGAAATAGCAAACACTCCAGTGTCTTTGCCAAGAAAACCCTAAAGGGGGTCACAAAGAGTCCAACTGTACTGAAAATGATTGACCCACAAAAACTGCCAGTTGAGCACACAATCCTCTGCACCCTGGTAAGAACTTGGACTAGATGATATCTAAGATTGCTTCCAACTGGAAATCTATAATCAGATGATCATATTTTCTCTAACTTCCCACTATTATGAATCTATAGATTCTCAAGAAAACCACCAACGCATCAAAATCTCCCTTTAGGTAGGTTTCTCATAAGTAATGACCTTAAAAATTGCCGATCTTTATTAAGATTCCAATCTTAGTTCATTATGGGTAACATAACCTGTGGAAATAGAAAGAATTGGTCAGAATATACTTCTGGTGCTGAAAGACTAAACAAAATGAGAGTTAGAAAAGGTCAGAAAAAGAAAAGCAGATTCACCTTGAGCAGAGAAAGAAAAAAAACCAGTAAACTTTTTTATTGCTCAGACTAATTTAGACTTAACTCATCCTAATAGTACAGTATTGGTCAAGTTATAGAGGTAGAGGGATATAAGTAAAAGGTCACTGGACCTAAAATTAGGAGGGCCTGGTTTGCAGTCTTTGCTCTGACACTTAACTGTGTAATTCTGGGCAAGTTGTTTAATCCTCTGAGCTTTGATTTGCTTCCCTGAAAAGTGAACATAATACTTACTATAGTGAAGAAAATACTGTATGAATGTAAGCTATTACCATTAGTCAAATATATAATCTGTCCTTAGGCTAGAAGTGTCCTGGAAATGTGACAAGTATGTTAAACTCACCTTCTGAATGCCAGACCATGATTCTATTAACATACATTAAGTCATTTAAGGCATTAGTATCAGAGTGAGAGAGAAGTAAAGGCAGTAGAAGCTGGGGGTATACTTTACAGGGAGGAACAAAAGTCAGATAATTATGAGCCTGCTGCCCCCAAGGCATAATGTGCTCTCCCAAAGCTGATAGATTCCTAAATACAATGCTTAAAGAAACATCCAATGGAAAAAACATTACAAAAACCTGGTGCTTTGGATTGAGAAGATGGATCATTTAAGTGGCTTTTTGATGGACACAAAAAAGCCCAAGGAATAAGATAGACAGAAAGAGCATCTGGAACATGGCAGAATGAGAATTCCATGGGAATATACATACATACATACATACATACATACATATATATACATACATACATACATATATACAATTTTTACATAGAGCAATGTTTTGATAGAAATACTGTGTTTAATTCATTTATTTCTTCATTCATTCAACAAACCCTTACTCACTGAACATCATTTATCTACAACACTATTCAACATTCAATTCACTAAATGCTTATTAAGTGCCCATTATATATAAGCACTGGGAGACACTGAGAATAGAAAGACAAAAACCAAAGCACTCCTGCCCTCAAGCAAATTACATTCTTCTGTATACAAGTAAATAAATGAAGATTATTTTATATATATATATATGTGTGTGTGTGTGTGTGTGTGTGTGTATACATATAAGAATATATATAGAATACTATAGTCTGTTTGCATATACATAATATATCCATTTTATATATACATATATATACACACACATATACACTCTATGTGTGTATGTGTGTATGTGTGTGTGTGTGTGTGTAGCTGTAGTCCATGGAGTCACAGTCAGACACAATTAAACAACTAAACAATAAAATATATATGTGTGTGCTTGTGTGTATATACATATACACACACTAGAATATATATACATATATATGCTACTAATACTTATATATGTATACTAGAATGGAAAGTATAAGAAGAGTAACATGAAATAAGACTGGAGGAGCAGCTAGGTGGCACTGTGAATAGAGTACCAGCCCTAGAGTCAGGAGGACCTGAGTTCAAATCCAGCCGTAGATACTTAACACAAAACTAGCCATGTGACCTTGGGCAAGTCACTTAACCCTAATTGCCCTACCTTCCCCCCTCCAAAAAACAAAAAAAAAAAGAAAAGAAAAGATATAAGACTAGAAATGCAAAAGGGAAACTTAAAAGACTTTAAATATCAGGCTGAACATTTTATAATTTATACTAAAGCTACCAGGGAACCTATGAAAATTTTTGAGTAGATGGATTGAGTGACATGGTTTTATTAATATTAATATTTATTAATATTATTAATAATGTGTGAAGTACACATTGGAGAGGGAAAAGACAGGAGGCAGGGATACCAATGAAGAGGCTATTGCAATTATCTATGAAGGAGGTTGTAAGGGTATGAACCAGAGCAGAGGCTGGGTGAAGAGAACACATGTGAAGATATTGTCAGTCAACAAACACTTATTTAAGACTTACTGTGTGCTGGGAACTACGCCAAGAAGTGGGAATACAAAGAAAGAGTGTGGAGGGAAGATGACCCAGCTCTCAGAGCTCCATTTTAATGGGAGAGACAACATGCAAATAGCTCCTCACACGCAAGACGCGCACAGTGTAAGTGGAAGAAGATACTCTTAAAGGAGAAGTTTAGTAGTGAAGCTGCAATCAAGAAGACTTGGCAAATGATCAGATAAGTAGGAGGAGGACATGGAAGGAGCCCTCTTACCACCAAGTTCATGTTCAAAACTGACCCCAACCTCACAGCTACGCGTAACTCAGCAGTGCGCTTGCTGGTAAATGTCTAACGACTCTCTTTCCAGCAAAAAAAAAAAAAATTCAGGAAGCACATACATTTTAGTTTGTTTTACATTATTGACATTTTCTTGGGTCTAGGCAAAACAATAAATCCAGATTTAATTGGTATTGTTCTGTTGTTTCAGTTGTGTCCAACTCTTTGTGACCTCATTTGGAGTTTTCTTTGGCAAAGAAATTAGAGTGGTTTACCATTTCCTTCTCCTTCCTTCATTTTACAAATGAGGAAACTGAGGCAAACACGGTTAAGTGACTTGCCCAGGGTCGCACAGCTGGTTAGTGCCTGAGGCCACATTTGAACTCATGAAGATAAGTCTTCCTGATTCCAAGCCCAGCGCTCTAGCCACTGGATCATCTAGCTGCCCTGACCTGCAGTATTTGCTGATTTCTAAGGTATAATTGCTCACTTTGAAAATTTAATGATCAGCCCCTGAGCCATTTGGAGCTGACCCTGGTGTACCCCTACTCTAACTCATCGCAGCTTGTGGGTAGTTTAGCCAGATCAGGCAATCACCTCTATTGGACAACTATTTGCTCTTCAGCCCTCAACTCACTAGATAGCTCCTGTTTTCAATCACTAGTTCCTGAAAGTCTTCAGGACAAGCTCCCTGGGATCAATTCTTACCAGGGAGAGAGGGGAAGAGCCACAGCAGAAGCTGGGAAAACAAGCTGCCTCAGTATCCTGGGCTTGTCCTTCCTGCTAGACATTTGCCATCCTATCCTGCCTCAGTCCTGATCCCTCGGCTCCCACAGATGGATCCCTTAGGGACTGCATCATGTATTTGGCAAGGACCTTGCACTGTCCCCTTGGATTCCCATTACTGACTTTGGATCTGAGAGAGAGGCAATGGTTTTAGAGTCAGAGCACCTGATTTTACCACTTATTACCATCATGACCTTGGAAAAGTCACATCACCTAATATAGCCTCATCTATAAGACAGTTAGTTGTACTACATGGTCTCCCAAATCCCTTTCACCTCCAAATCCAATGACCTACCACCTTGCTCCACCCTCCTTTCAACTTCTATTTCTGACCCCACTGTTGCTATCATTCCCCAAATCTCATAAGCGTTTGCCTAGTCCCAGATCCTTACCCACTCCTTTGGACATCACCCTGTCCATAATCCAGAGGAATATGGCAGGTCTCAGGTAGGTAGAAAAGGAAGAGTTCATACTTGCAAGGTTGGAAGATTGGCAATCAATAGGCTCCATTGTTACAGATTTGGGGTAACCAGAGCTTGGGACATCACATGCCGCTACCAGCACTGTGAGATTGCCACTATATCTGTCTCCATTCTGCCACTATTCCCAGCAGTTTTTCTGCTGCTGTTGAAGTTCCCTCCTTTGTGTGGAGTGGGATGCGAGCTTACATTAGCACAGAAAGTAGACAATGGACTAAAAGAGCTAGCTTTTCAGTCTCCAACTTCCTTACTTTCACAGTTCAATAACCTTTCACAATCCCATGGAGCTCACAAAGAAATGAGCAGTAGGTGATGGTTTTCAAGAGGACCAATTTCAGCACAGTGGGGATGAGGATCAAGGCTTCATAATACTGAGTACCAAGGCATTATAAGGTATTAAGCAGTAATAAAAACAACAATTCACCCCATTTATGGAACGCCTCTCTCGGAGGGCCTCAAAGACCGTGGCACAGACCTCATCTGCTCCGGGTAGGTGGGAAACAGGTACTGCCTTCATTTTGTAAAGAAAAGAAACTGGGACGGAGGGTGAATCTGTCAAAAGTGCCACTGGAATGATGGTTCAGGGCTATAGCCTCCTGGTCATCACAGTAGCATTAATAAAGCCTGCTGCTCCATTCTATAAAGTGAGAAACACCTAGCTAAAACTTTACCCAGCATCCTTACCTTCAGAAACTGTCGCTTTATAAGATCATAGATCTACAGCTGGAAAGGACCTTAGAGGTCATCCAACCCCTTCATTTTAGATGTAACTGAAGCCCAGAGAAGTCGAGCAATTCACTGAAGGTCACACAGCTAGTTAAGGACAGAGTTGAGATTGTTGTTCTGGTCCCTTGACTTTAAATCCTGCTTCTCCCCACTGTAACATGCTGGAAGTTCAGCTATTGGTTCTGGGAATGGGAGAGCATAAGACTTGACAGGAAAGCTTTCCTAATCCTTCTTAACCCTAGTGCCTTCCCCCTGTTTTTTATCTCCTATTTATCCCGTATAGAGCTGGCTTTATATTTATTTGTTTGCATGTTTTCTTCTCTCTCATTAGACTGTGAACTCTCTGAGGGCAGGGACTGTGCTTTGCCTCTTTCTGTGTGCCCAGTGGTTGGCACAATTCTGGTACATGGTCAATGCTTAATAAATGATTATTGATTGAATAAGGAAAACAACATATTTTTTTTCACAAATTATTCACTATGTGACATGGGGCAAAATAATTAAACTCTCTAGGTCCCCGTTGATCACCTGAAAAATGAGGACATTGGCCTGGATGACCCCTAAGGCCCCTTCAAGCTCCACATCTGATTCTCCTAAATAGAGGTTCCTGTGCCATCACTCAGAGGAAAAGTCAATTAGAATCAAAGGACCCACTTAAAATTCCTTCACTTGAAGGGGTTAGGGAATGCTTACAAACTGCATGTGGAAGGAGTGGCCGCTAAGGTTGCAATTATGACTCCATCAAAGGGTCAAAAGGATGGGTAGAAGTGGGAAAGAGCCCTATTTGGATTCAAAAATCCTCCTAATCCTTAGAGCTGTCCAAGTGGGGAGTGAACTGCTTTGGAAAGAAGTGAGATTCCCGTCACCAGAGGGCCTAAATAGTTGTCGAAAGGTTGTTGATAGAGTTCTAGCTCAGATACCTCTTGGACTAACATCTAAGATCTCTTCCAACTCTTAGATTATATAATTCTAAGTTAAACATACTCCTGGAACATTTAGAAACTTTCCTGTTCAATTTTGTTAAATCCTATTTTTCGTTCTGCAAAAACGATCTCAAAAGTCAAAGGCATTTGAAATGGACCAAGAATCAGACTTTATTGCTATAATAATAATAATTAATAATGATAATAATGGCTAACATTTATATAGGACCTACTATGTGCCAGGCACTGTGCTAAACACTTTACAATTATTATCTCATTTGGTCTTCACAATCACCCTGGGAGGTAGGTGCTGTTATTATCCCCATTTTATAGATGCAGAAACTGAGGCAAACAGAAGTTAAGTGACTCGCCCAGGGTCACACAGCTAGGAAGTGTCTCAAGGCAAATTTGAACTCAAATCTTCCTGACTTCAGTCCCAGAACTCTATTAACTGCACTGTTCAGATGCCTAAAGAAACTAGAATGCCTCCAAAGAAATATGGAGTAAAGCTAAGATCGGCCTAGAACTGGGTCACAATCAAGACAACAAGTGAGAAAAAAAATCAAAAAATATAAAGGAGGTATGATTAATGTGAACGCAGTCTATAAAGAGATAGCCATTTGAGAATAAACTCTGGGTCACATGCGTTTCTGGACATTCAGGATTTGGATATCAAGTTATATTTATATGTACTTTAAGCTTTACAAAGCTCTTTCCTCACAGCAACATTATGAATTAGGCAATAATGTTATATTTATATAACACCTTAAGCTCCACAAAGCTCTTTCCTCAAAAGAATATTATGAATCAGATAGTATAAGCATTAACTCCATTTAACAGATGAATAAATAGATGAGGGTTAGAAAAGCAAAGTGATTTGGGCATGATAGAAACTCCAGTTACTTTGCGAGTTGAGACTGGAACCCACATCTTCTAATTCCAGGTCAATTAAAGTGTTCTTACAACTATGCCAAGTTTATAAAAGACAGTCGTTGCCCCCTTTTTCATACTTCTCTGTGTGGACCCCAAACATTACCCTTCTCACTTCCCATAGTCTTTGCTGTATAGCTTTCATCTAAATTCTTAATGCAAACTAAATGAGGTTTTTTTCATGGCGACTTAAAAGCAGAAGGCAAGGGGCATATTTATAAGCTTTATATAAGATGTTGTCTTGTCTTGAAGAATTCCTTTAAAACTTTTGTTTAATTGGGCAAAGCATATGAGGATTCATTTATTAAAAGAAGAATTATCATGCCTTAATTTATAGTGAAAACCAAACAAAACATGCAAGTATTTGGTTCTGGTTCTAATGGTCGTTAGACAATGCTCCACTGGAACCATTGGCACAATGCAAGTAGGTAGATGGTCCTGTGTTTTCCACTCTTTTTAATGAGGAAATTTAGAAATGCACCAGAGCATTGACCCACTTCAGAAAAGGGAACGTTTCATTAGTTTTATTTTCTTTTTCCTTAAGGCATTGCAATAGAGAAAGCATAATCTTGGCGTCTTCTCCCCCTACCCCACCACTACCCAAATGCCCCAAAGTCCTAGTTCTTAGACATGGACTAAAAACCTAAGAATGCGCAAATGAAAAACAAACAGTTTTGGGTCATTAGAGCACTAAAAGCATCTTACTTACTCATTCTATCACAAATGCCCGTTTGTATTTAGAGCACAAAAATAACCAAAAAAATTTTAATATTGTTATCATTATTATTATTTTATAATAATTTACAAAAATGACACCAACCAGCTCCAGTGGTCTCATTTAAATTGGTGGTCTGGAATGGTTTCCAAGTTGAACAAGAAAGTCCTAAAATCACACAGAACTACGGAACTAGAAGGGACCTTTGAGATGATCAGATGTGATCCTTTTACAAAGGAGGAGATTCAGGCCCAGAAAAGTGGAATACCTTACCCAATGTCCCTCAGCTACTAAGTAGGAGAAGCCTGACTAGAACCCTGGTGTGAATCCCTTTCTAGCCACCTTTTTCGTATTCTACTGAAGCTCTTCCTTGGGGATCTTCTACTACTGAGCATCAGGAGCCCCAAACTGAGGCCCAGCACATTTTATCTTTACTCTCCATTAACATATAAGAGCAAAAAAAAGTAGTTGTAAAAATAATTAATGAAATTACAATAAAACAAGTTACTCTATTTATCTCACCAAGCATGTGGTTCTTTGGACAAATGAACAGCAATCCTATTTTAAGCTTCACAGGTAGGAGATTGCACAAGGTCATGGAAATTAAAATATAGGTTCATTTAATCCCCCCAAAATCCATACTTAATATTAGACAAAAAGCAAAAGGCAGTGAAGCACTAAGGAACTTAGGAGGGGATCATTACTTCCCTACTGTTAAGTCGCAGCATGGTAAATAGACTTTTGGAAACTAACACTGTGTGTGTGTGTGTGTGTATGTGTGTGTGTGTGCACGCGCACGCATAAAGCATGCATATATAGACATACACATACATGTACATATACATATACATATATATCAGACTAAGTACCCCTCCATTTCAATAACTAATTGCCCTTTTTTTTTCTTTGCTGCTCTTTGCCATATTTCTTGGAAAACAACAGCTGTGTTTATTCAAATAGCAGCATACTGATGACTTGATGATAGGGTAATCTGCTGGAATTCCAAGTGTGACGGTCCCAGAGACAACTTCTCAGCACACTAGACAAGTATCCTTTGGATGGTACAAAGCATTGGAAAGCCATCCCCACTTTGTTAGCACATGGGATTGGGTGTTCTTTATTTCCACTGGTTAGGATGTTGAATTTCTTCCAGCAAGTATCATATTTTCTGGGTCTTGCAGAATAATCTTCCCATGCATCATTGTCAAAAAGTAATTCTGCAACATGAACAGTTTCACTCCAGTAGCTTCTAAGCAAGGGGCCTTAAACAGTACCTTGAATTATAATGGAAACGGCTCCAGCATTCACGGCAAAATCAGGGCAATAAATTCTACTTGTCAGTGTTCTCTGGGAAACAATGGATGCTGGAGAGGCTATGATAACATAGAAAGCATTTTTTTAAAAAAATAAAATGGTTCTAGAGATAGTCATCATTTAGAGAGGCGAATTAATCTCATTATCAGTCCGAAGGCTTACGCTTTTATAACAAGGAGTCAATAATCTCCTAAAATACTAAAGTCGGCCAAATGCCCACTGATCTCAAGATTTCAGGGAAATATTTTTGATATATAGAAATCTGTTTAGAAATTAAGTGACTTCGCTAAGTCTATTTTTCTAATGAACCATTTAGAAAAGTTCTGGACTCCTTGATTCCTTGATTTCATTTTTTAAAAATCAATATATCCTATTGGTGTTCTTTAGAATGTTTTGTCATTATCACAAAGTCATATTCATCAAGTACCCATTGTGTGTCGAATACCCAGCACTAGCCATTGTTTAAATCCATTTGAAGAGACAGAATCATTTCCCAGAATTTATCATAGATGGCAGCCAACGTTGATGAATAAATAAAAAAGAAGAACTTTTCATTTTTTAAAAGCCTTCTTTTCTTTTTGCCTTTTCTTTAGTTACCATCCTATGCCTTTCCTCCCTTTTACTGTCAAACTTCTTGAAAGTGTAGTCTGGACACTAATCCTCTATCCCCTTAGCACCCATTTTACCCCTTGGGCCCTTTCAACCTGGCTTGCAAGGGTAGCATTCAGCTGAGATTGCTCTTAGAGTTTATTAATGATCTTCTTGTGGCCAAAAAGGATGGGCTTTCCTCAGTTCTCATCTTCTTTGATCCCTCTGCAGCATTTGACAATGTTCACCACCCATTGCCCCCTGGCTATGGTCTCTTCTCTTATCTTCTCTGACACTACACAGTTTTCTTTCTCACTTTTTAAATTTTGCTGCTCTGTCTCCTTGAATGGATGTTCTTCCTCATTCCATTCCTGTAGAACAGGTGTTTTCAAAGTCTGTGTCCTCTTCCCCCACTCTCTGGCTCTCTTTTTTTTTGGCAGTATCATCCACTCTCATGGCTTCACCTATTATTTCTATGAAGTTGACTCCCAATCTTTTATCTCCAATACTGGCCTCTTGCCTAAGCTCCAGACTTTCTTTTCCAATTGCCTACTGGAGAGTTCCACCTGGATGGCAAGCTGTCACCTCAAACTCAACATGTAACTAAACCAAATTCCTTATTTTGCTCACAAAACTTGCTCTTCCTGACTTTCTTATTTCTTTTAATGATGCTACCATTTTCCCAGGGATCCTTGCAAAACAAAACAAAACAAACAAACAAAAAACCTTCAAGGTCGTCAACCAACAATCAAAAGGCATTTATTTAACACTTACTTTGGGTGCAGGCACCAGAGATACAAAGACCATAAACAAAAACAAAAAAAGTCCCTCCCTTCAAGGAGCTTACATTTTATTGGCTCATCTTTGTCTCTTCCCCCTTCAATACCACACACATTCAATTTAATTGTTAAGTATTATCAATTCTGTCTCAACAATATCTTTCACATCTGTCCCCTCCTTTTCATGCCAGGCCAGGCCCTCATTACCTCCTTCCACAACTATTTTAATAGTCACCTAATTAGCTTCTCTGCCTCTGTCTCCATGACAACACTAAACTCTCATCTGATGTATCCTTTACACTATGGCCAAATTAATGTTCCTAACATAGAAATTTGATCTTATCACTCCACTTCTTAAAAATCTTCTTGGTTTCCCTACTGCCTCCAAAATAAATCCAAGTTCTTTAGCCTAGAATTTAAAACCTTTCATAAAGTGGAAGTGCCTCACTCTTCTAGCCTTCTATATATTCTACACTTCAAGCAAGCTGCATTAATTAACTTTGCCTAGAGACAGCTAGGTGGCACAGCAGTTATAGAACATTGCTCCAGAAGTCAGGAAGACCCGAGTTCTAATTTGGCCTGAGGCACTTCCTAGCTGTGTGACCAGGCAAATAACATAACCTCAGTTACCTCAGTTACTTCAAATATAAAATGGAAATCAAAATTGAACCTACCTCCCAGGGTTGTTGGATCAAATGAGATATAATTGTAATGTATTTAGCACAGTGCTTGGCATAGAGTAGGTGTTCAGTGAACTCTTGTTCCCTGCCCATCTGCTTCTCCTTCTCAGGATTTAAGTATTTCTCCACTTTTTCTCATGGCAATCTTACACATAGAAAGTCCTCTCCACACACACACACACACACACACACACACACACACACACACACACACACACATGTAGGAAAGATAAAGCTAAGAATCATAAAAGTTTGTTCCTATGTACTGTTAATTCCTCAAGAAGATGCAGTTTCATTAGGCATAGATTTTCCAAGCAACCTCTAACCCAGTGAATTTATGGCCTTACGTGTCACAGTTGCCAAAGTCCAATAAATACATCATCAGAAAGAAAGGGAAGAAAAGAAGCAAATGTAGAGTAAGCAGAAACTAGAACTTCATTGGAGAGGGGTGGAAATTTTACATAAAGGAAGCAGGAGGTCTCTCAATTATGACCTTCAGCATCAAAATCTTTGCTGAGAATAAACTTGTTTGACCATGATGGGACAATAAGGAAATTGCTAAACCTTGGAAAAGATCAATTATAATCAAGACTTTCGTCGTCTCTGAACTGGTTGTGATGACTGATGGAGAACTATGCTCTTAAGCTCTTTTAGGGGAAAAAAAGAGGAATTTTATATTGAAGAGAATCTTGGAAAAAGTAAGATTTCTGAAACAGAGAAGAAGAAATTGAAAATGTTAGAAGGGAAGGTAAAACACTGACATTGACTATATAACTTTCCACCCTTCAGCTAATCAAAAAACATTCATTAAGCTCTTACCATTTTCAAGGAATTATGTCACACTGGAAACACAAAGAAAAGCAAAAACACTCTCTCTCCTCCAGGAGCTTACATCTTCATAGGGGAGGACTCTCCATTTCTTAATATGGGTTCCTAAAGAAAATTATGGAAGTTATTCTCCTGATGGTCTTTTTAAAAATTCAATAACTATCTAGAATTTCTGGAGTAGTTCAGGAGACAAAGGATGACCAGAGGCAGCTAGGTATGCAGTGGTTGCAGAGCTAAACCTAGAGGCAGGAAGACTTGAATTCAAATTCAGCCTGAGATACTTCCTAGCTATGGGACCCTGGGCCAGTCACTTAACCTCTATCTACTTCAGTTTCCCCAACTGTAAAATGGGATAATAATAGTACCTACTTCACAGAGTTGTTGTGAGGGTCAAATGAGGCATTTGTAAATGCTTAGCACAACACCTGATAGTAGGCACTTAATAAATGTCATTCTCTTTCCCTTCTGAGCATAACATCAAGATCAAATTCAACAAAGAATTACTAGATTTCAACAACAAACAAGGTACTGTGCAAGGAACTGGTCACAAAAGGAAATAGTCCTTGCCCTCAAGGAGACTTCTAGGACTCTAAGTCTTTGAGATATTAGGAATGGGATGTAGGTGGGAGGAAGGAAGAACATCAGAGTCACACTATCATAGTACATCCCAATTATACATCAAAGCAACAATCTCAGCACAACTGAAAAAAATTCTAAGCCTCTGACTGTACCACTCAATTATCCATTTTTCCCCCTCTGTCCCATTTATAACCACACTTTACAATTCAGATTGAAATTGTGCTAGGCTGAGAATGTTCAGTTGCTTCTTTCCGTCCTTCAGCTAGTACATTATATTGCTCAGTAGGTCTTATTATTCATAATGGTCTCTTTACTGCAGGAAGCATCTTATGTTAAAGTAAAAATGAATAAATGAAAGTTGCCAATCCTTCCCAGTCCATCCTGGCACACTTGCAGTGATGCAACAAGTGACAGTGAGCATGGGTAGCCTGAAAATATCCAGTATCCAGGCTTGATAAAACCACTTTGGAAGCTGATCCTAGTCCAATCCAAGCCTAGGCCCCTGGATTCACAGTAACATTTTCTAAAATGGTCTTGTCAATGTTTTAACTTCCCTTCTAACATTTTCAATTTCCTCTTCTCTGTCTCAGAAATCTTACTTTCTCCAAGATTGTCTTCAAAATAAAATTCCTCTTTTTTTTCCTAAAAGAGCTTAAGAGCACAGTTCTCCAATGGTCAACACAAACAGTTCAGAGATGAAACTCCTTCTGATTATAATTGATCTTTTCCAAGGTTTAGCAATTTTCTTATTGTCCCATCATGGTCAAACAAATATTTTGTTTGATATTTTGATGCTGAAGGTCATAATTCAGAGACCTCCTGCTTCCTTTATGTAAATGTAAAATTTCCACCCCTCTCCGATGAAGTTCTAGTTTCCGCTTACTCTACATTTGCTTCTTTTCTTCCCTTTCTTTCTGATGATGTATTTATTGGACTTTGGCAACTGTGACACGTAAGGCCATAAATTCACTGGGTTAGAAGTTGCTTGGAAAATCTATGCTTAATGAAACTGCATCTTCTTGAGGAATTAACAGTACATGGGAATGAACTTTTATGATTCTTAGCTTTATCTTTCCTACATATAACATTTAATTTTCAAAGACCTACAAAACTGTTTTCTCTGCGTGTAAGTTTTTCTACATGGAGGACATCTTTTTTTCTAGCCTCTTGAAGAAAAAAATAACTTTGTTAGAATGTATGCTTAAACTTCAATTGATTTCAAGATTAATCATAATAAATACCCTTTTTCTATGTGTTTGACTACCAGCTGAAAGATTGTTTCCAGCTGATTTGATTTTGGGGGTTTTTATTTTATTAAAAGTTAGCTGCATCTATTATGCCTAAGTGGGCATAGTAAAAGTTCACATAGAAAAAAGTAAGAAAAATTTGTCATTGTGGACAAGGTGTGAAAAATATACTTCATTTCTTAATTTTAAGTTATCCATTGACCTTTCTGAATTGAAAACTTAGGGAAGCCATCTTGTTTAAAGGTCATTTGTGACACTGGTGGTATAAGGCCAGTGAAGGAAAACTTAACCTTCCTCCAAAACCTCAAATATTATGTATGAGCAAGAGAAATGTCTTGATAATCTAAAAATTAAGCAGGTACCTTTAAGTTTTCTCATGTTTTGTCTGCTATTGTTTAGTCATTTTTCAATCATGTCTGACTCTTCATGACCCCATTTGGGGTCTTCTTGGCAAAGATACCAGACTAGTTTGCCATTTCCTTCTCCAGCTCATTTTACAGATGAGGAAACTGAGGTAAACAGGATTAAGTGATTTGCCCAGGGCCATACAGCTTGTAGGTGTCTGAGGCCATATTTGAACTCAGGAAGATGAGTCTTCCTGACTCCAGTCTCAGCACTCCCTACACTGTACCACTTTACTCATTGTAAAAAAAATATATATATATCTGTAATTCTAATCAGTCCATGGTTAACTAAGAGTTGTCATTTTTTAGTAGAATTCCAGACTTAGAGTTGGATAGTAGTGCAGAGGCCAATTGATCCAACTTCCCTCATTTTACAGGTTAAGGAAACTGAGTCCCAGAGATGCTATGATTTGCTCAAAATTATGCAGTTATGTAATGGCACCAAATCCTCTTACTGCAGAGTTAATTCTAAAGCTTGAACTAATCCTGTCACCCAAATTTATTTTCTGATTTTTTTCTTTCCATGATCTAGATGCTATGTGTTAAGGGGGAAAATGAATTTTGACCAGACAAATACTGTATGTATGTATGTATGTATGTATGTATATGTATAGGAAAGCAAATCCCTCAAGAGAATAGTAAGATATATTCTCCAAATTTTAAAAAATCATTTTTAAGTTGATTATTTTCTATGTTTCTCTCCATTATAGCAGTTAGCTGAGAATTGCCTGAGGAATCATAATAGAATGAGTGGCACAGAAAAAAAGCAAGACATAATAGAGAGCCTCTAATCATTGATGAGAACAAAGAAAAGAGAGGAAGAATCAAGAAGTGTCTGGAAGTTGGATGAGGGGCATCTGAGAACCAGGAAAGTCTCACAGATTGTGTTAGTCAAACTCTGTCAACCTCATGAATCTCAAAAACAATCTCCCAAACAAATGGCCATCCAACATTCTACTTGCAGACCTCCATGATGGGAAATTATTATATCCTAACATAGGCCATGTTATTTTTAGGGAAATTCTGATTATTAGAAATTTTTCTATATATTGAGCTGAAATCTATCACTCTTTAAATTTACTCATTAATCTTAAGTCTGTCTTCTAGAGTCATTCAGAACAAATCTAAAGCTTCTTTCATGTCAAAATCTTCCAAAAATGTTAACACTCATTTCATGTAAAGGAAGCAGAGTAGGATGGTAGAAATAATAATCATTATTATTATAATCAGAAGAATTAGGTTCCTATCCTAGCTCTCTAAAAGACAGCTAGGTGATACTTCAGAGAGAGTACTGGGCTGGAAATTAAGAAGACTGATCTTCAGTGAATAGAGCACCGGCTCTGGAGTCAGGAGGACCTGAGTTCAAATCCGACTTCAGACACTTAACGCTTACTAGCCATGTGACCTTGGGCAAGTCACTTAACCCCAATTGTCCTTCCCTCCCCCTCCAAAAAAAAAAGCAAAAAAAAAAAAGAAGACTCATCTTCATGAGTTCCAATCTGACCTCAGATAATAATTAGCTGTGTGATCCTGGGCAAGTCACTCAATCCTGTTTGCCTCATTTCCTCATGTGTAAAATGAGCTGGACAAGGAAATGGCAAACCACTCCAGTATTTTTGCCAAGAAAACTTCAAAATGGGGTCACAAAGAGTTGGACACAACTAAAAATGACTAAATAACAACAATAAGAACAACAACCTAGTTCTCCGAAGTGTAGGTTTGGCCTGCTTACGTAACCGTATTATATATACAACATGTATATATTACACTATGTTACATGTCGGTATTAGGCTAGAGTGCATATATGCATTATATTATATATACAATATGTATATATTATATTATGTTACATGTCTATATTAGGCTAGATTGCATATATGTATTATATTATATTATATATATGTGTATATATATATATTAGTCTAGATAACTTTTTTAGATATTAACAAAGATTCTCACTAAGTTTTATTTCAATTTAAAGTATACAAACAAGAAGCTAGTTTCAGTTACATACTGTAAGAGGGATCAGCACAAGTTAGATGACTGTAGTTAGGTTGTGGACACATTCCAGGGTCCCAAGAACTAACCGGTTCGACAGTCTTCTCCAGGAATCTTTATATTCCTCCTATTTGGAACATTGCTGCTGTGTCCATGTTTACAAGATATTTAAACCTTAAAATGCTAGAGAAATCAGGAAGGACAGCACCAAGTTTTTCTGATATATTTGAAGACTGGCAAGTAGAATGAGTCAAAAAATGGCTGCTTTGATGTCTCCTGCCAAGGTTTACCCGTAGGTAAATTTAACTTTTAAACGAGCTTTAGGTCTGGCTGCTCAAAAAAAAAAAAAGAACTAGTACAAGCTACTTTTGTCATTAATATAAGCAACAGCATTGTTTGGCTCCTGGCTAGTTTTGTAAGGATGCTCTGAAATTGTCAATACTTTATAAGTCAACTGGTTGATTTTAGATAGTAAATAACAGAATTATTCATCAAGATCACCTTGCAGAATCCCAAATCATACGTGTGTATATGTATATATATGTGTGTGTGTGTGTGTGTATGTATGTATATATGTGTGTATATGTATGTATATGTGTATATATTTATAGTTTATGGTATAAAATCCCAGATTATACACTCTTGATAAATTGTCTATTAAATCCTTGGGAGAAAGGCTCTGAATTTTTCTAGCTCATTGTTCGTACTCAAACCTCCACTTTAAGGTCCTAATGGAGTAATCTATAGGCTAGATTATTTCTTAAAGATCCTTTCAGCTCTAAATCTATATTGTCAAATGATCATCTCATCATTCCCCCTAAGTCTTTTCTTCTCCAGGCTATCATCACTAGTTCTTTCAACTGGACCTCACATGGTACAATTTTCAGTCCCTTTAGCATTCTACATAGTGTCCTCTGGATGCCAATACAACATGTAAAATGCAGCACCCATTGCTTTAAACAATACTCTAGATGCTGTCTACCTAAGATGAAATACAATGGAACTACTTACTACCTCTTTCACTTAAGACATTATACTTTTAATAATGCCGTGTAGGATTACATTAACACTTTTAGCTGCCACATCACACTATTATTAGCTCCCATTGAGTTTATAGTCCAGTAAAACCCAAGGGTCATATTTTTCACATGAAATACTTTCTAACTACATTTCCTCCCTTCTGTACTTATGCAGTTGATTTTTGTTTTTGCACAAATGTAGGACCTTACACTTATAGTTATCAAATTTCATTATTTTAGCTTGGATCAGTTAAAAGAAGAATAGTTCATATAAGCATTCAAAGAAGATAGATTATTTTTAAACGTGTTCTATGAAGACTTTGAAGAGTAGACCTAATCTTAACCTAAGTCTCTATACCTTCTGATACAGCGTGGCTGAGAAGAGACTTTCATAGCAATTGGCTGAGAGAGTTGACTTGGAAAGCTTCATAAAGCTTCATAATTATTGTTTGAGAAGTCTGACAGAGAGCTGAAAAAACCTCATGGCTATTTGTTGAGAATGCTGATTGAGAACTAGCAATTAACAATGCTTGGTACATAAAAAGTGCTTAATAAAAACTTGTTGCCTTGACTTGATCACTGAAGACTTCCCTGAAAGGGAAAACAAATCCAATAGATAGAGAAGCAAGTTACAGTTTGCTCTAAAAATGGTACCACATCACTGATTCTCCAAAAGAAGTGAAGAAAAAGCTAGATGAGTTGACTGAAAGAGCTATAACCTCTCTTCTACAAAGAGAGGCTTATTAACCATAGCATCCAGTGAAGGCTGGTTGGATCAAAGAGTTGATATAAAATCCTTAACTACAGCATCCCTATGGATATAATTTTAGGGCATTAAGTGACCCTGAAAGTATTTGACAACCAGCCAGAGCAGTGCTGAGTAACTCTGGTGGGGAAGCAGTGAAAAGCAATGCATGGTAAGCAAGCCTTAGAGAGAACAATGCCTAGTGGACTCCCGATCTGTTAGAGAACAGGGCGAGTGACATTAGTAGAAGTCATAGGCAGCTTAGCAGCTTTGGAAACATGTGTAACCCTTCCATGTGTATATTCTAATTACATATGTTCCCTGCATGTGCATCCTTTCACATTTAGACACCCATATGTTCTTCATTTCTGGATGCCTCATACATAATTCTTATAAAGCTATACTCTTTTCACC
>CM053582.1:261962520-262000118 GCA_028627135.1 Pseudochirops cupreus
ATGTGTGTATACAGAATTAGAGTATGAACTCCTCAAGGGCAGGGAATACTTTCACCTTTCTTTGTATCCCCAGCACTTAGCACAATGAATAATATTGATGATGATGATGATGCTGAGTATCCAGTATTTATACAGTACTTACCATGCGTCAGGCACTGTGCTATTATCTCATTTGATCCTCACAACCATGGGAGGTATGTGCTATTATTATTATTCCCATTTTACAGAAGAAGAAACTGAGACAAAATGACTTTTTGGGGGTCACAGAGCAAATAAATATCTGAAACTGGATTTGAACTCAAGTTGTCCTGAATCCAGAGGCTTGTACTCTATCCCCTACATCATCTAACTGCCTGGTACAGAATAAGTACTTAGTAAATACTTGTTGATTTGACATCACAGGTGTTTTATAAGTGCTTCTTGGTTCATTGTCTATGTGCTTAACTACCATAGTTCTTTGATTTTTTTGTGTCCCACTCATCTCCCTGTCTCAGGAAGGAAAGGTAGAAAACAGAGTATGAGATGAGTTCAAGTGTAGTCAAGAGCAAAGATACTGAAGATGGAAGAAGTGATTGCCTGATGTACTTGCTGCCCTTGGGTCTGCAGCCAGGGATGGCCTGAAATTGCTGCCTTTATACCAATCAACATGAGATAAAAGATGAGAAGGAATCAATCTTAGTCACATCCAGATATATGACTATTGCCTTTTCCTGACCCTAGCACTCATTTGTGGAAATAAATTGGATTGATTTTGACCCAACTCTTCAAAGTCATTCTTAAAACTACCTGGGACCTTATATTCTTCCTAGGAGTTGGCAAATTGACTGTCCAATGACTCGTTAGAGTATCTTCCCAAGTACCAAAGTTACAAAGTTACAATGACCTATCTATCTATAATTCCAAGGCCAGTCTATTCCCCTTTTTAAAAAATGAGCACTACATTTTTCCATTTCCAATTTTAAAGCATGACTTATACATCTCAAAAAATATATGTAGCTGAGAATTCTGCCAATTACTTCCACCAATTTCTGAAGTAACTGGAAGGTCTATTTGGGCAGTTTGATGATATTGACTGCCTGATATGTAATGGAAGCTTGAGTTTAAGAAGCATTTAAAAAGGAAAAAGAAATAATCTAGGAAAGAGATCTAATACATAGAGTTCTTTAACAGATGCAGGTTTATCTCCTATTCAGCCTACCTTAACCTAAGGTATACAGTCATGACTTAAATGAAATAGAAACAGAAATTACTGCTAAAACAACAATTTAGGCTAATTTCTTCTTAATCATCTAAGCAAGATGACTCAATTCTATCCTAACTGGTTTCCCTTTAATCCCTAAAGCAGCTTCCACAATCTCCACTGGTTATTCAGTTTTTCTTAGATAGAGGTTCTCAATCTTTTTGGTGTCACATGGCCCTTTAACAGTCAGGTAAAGACCCCTTCTTCACATCATATTTTTAAGTCCACAAAATAAAGTACATAGGATTACAAAGGAAACCAAATTTAATGAACTACACTTATCAAAATATTTTTAAAAATCAAGTTCCTAAGAGCCCCTGGCTCTAGGGGGAACCACCATAATAACTGGCAGCTAAAGGTACACTAATCTTTCCTGCTTCTACCCACCCAACCCCTAGCTATACTAAGGTATGGAAATAGCTTTCCCTCTGGAATATATTTCCCTCTGGAAATGGTTTTAAGGCTTTAAAGAGTTGTTTTACTAAGAAACTAAAGGAATCAAATTAAGGAGGAAAAACGCATAAAGGATTATATTTGGGATAAATAACATTATAAGCAAGAAAGATCATTATAGAATACATATGTACATACATATATACATACATACATATATGTGTGTGTATATATATATATATATATATGTCCCAAGATGCTAAACAAAGAGTAACCTAACTACAATTCAAGTTTATGTTACTACTAAGTAGGATTTTTAATCCCTCCTAAAATTGCTTTATAGTTTTATTTTCTGGCATAAGTAGCAAGTCCTCCTCTAATTCTGAGGTGGAATGGATTAAAAGCAAATGATTAATTACTGGAAAAAAATAATTTTGGATTTGGGGGCACATGAGCAACAAGATGAAGGACTAAAAAATTTCTCTGATCTCCTCTGACATCTCAAACCTCTCCAAAACAGAAATTATGTGGCAAAAATGTGGAAAATTTAGCTATATCCATAATCTAAAGCACACAAAATTCACAAGAAAGTTAAAAAAATCAAAATCAAAACCCATGAATTGACACTGACCTGAGCTCAGTTAGCATGCTGTGCCCCATGCTGCCAACAGTGAGGCTATATAAGCAGACCCAAGGACAGGACACAGGCTTCCAATAAAATCTGTCCCCACAGCTATTCCCCCTCCATATTTCCAGTACTATGGAGAATCTACATCCAGGCTGTGGAAATCTGCCCTAGCTATGTCAGACAAATAGAGCTGCCATGAATAGCAAAGTGAAGATGGTGGAGTAAAAGCTGGAACCTGCTTAAGCTCCTACACCAACCACCTCCAATAGCTGTAAAATATGACTCTGAACAAATAGAGTTGCCACAGTCCTTGAGGAACAAAAGTCTGTTGGGGGCCTCAACCCAGTAGTACCAGTGTTGCAAAGTTTCAAACTGTCAGTATTGGACTAAAGAACTAAGGAACCAAGGAAAAGGGAAGGACACTAGGACAAGATATCATGTCACAGAGGATACCATGTGATACAAGGGGGCTGCCCAGAAATCCCCTAAGCCTGAGAGAAAAAGCAAACCATCCAACTGTGGCCAGTTCTAACTACCCAAAAGTCACCTGGGGCAGAGATCTAGCCTGGTGAACTGTATATTATCTAATGTGGGAGAAGACTGAGATACTTTGGGATCCATCTCCTAAGGAAACTGTACTCAGAGAGGAGAGAGTTAGAAAGTGAGTGACAGAAGAAGTAAGTGTTGGGGGAGGGAGGAGATCTTATCAAAGATTTCAAAAAGACAAAAAAGACCTTGAATATAAGCAGATAAATTAACATAAATAGGAGTAACAATAGAAGAAAAATAGCCCCCACATCTAGTAAAGGAGTAGAGGCTTCAATGACTAAATACTGTAAAACAAAGGAAAATGATCTAGCTCTTGATGAGACAAAAGGCCTCGTGGAACGTGAGAATATGGAACCACAACACACTGTTCTTGAGTGGTTCAAAGAAGAAATAAAAATTATGACAGCAGAATTTATGGTCTGCACAGTAAAAATAATGGTCAGAGCAGAAAAACTGAACTATGCAATGGCAGACTTCACCAAAGAAACAAAGGACAATAGGTTAGGAATGCAGATAAAGAGAAGTGAGGAACAATCTAGAACAGTGGTTCTCAACCTGTGGGTTATGTTCAATTTGTAACAATGAAAATACATCTTGCATATCAGATATTTACATTACGATTCATAACAGTAGCAAAATTACAGTTATGAAGCAGCAACAAAAATAATTTTATGGTTGGGGGTCACCACAACATGAGGAACTGTATAAAAGGGTCGCGGCACTAGGAAGTTTGAGAACCACTGCTCTAGAAGAAAAGAAACTAAAAGTAAATATGCTAACTAAGCTAGCAAAACATTACTAATCATGAAGACAGGATGCACAGAGTCACTTGTGTAGAACACAGAAGAACATAATAGGACAAATTACCTTAACACCATGATGCAGGAAATAATTGAAGAGAACTGCCTGAAACTTTTGAACACAGAAAACGAAATACCAATTGAAGAATTCACAGATCACCTCCAGAAGAAAAAAAAATGCAAACTCCAAGATGCATAGTGGTTAATGATTCAATCTGGACAAAACAATTTAAATAAAGAGAGTTGTACAAGAGGTCCTCTGAGTCCCTTTGTGCTCTATGAACTTGTCCTTTCCTCAAAGCTTTGATCAGGATACTCCTCCGTGAAATCTTTTCTGATACCCCAAGTTAAAAATAATTCCTTTTCCAAGTTTCTCAGAGCTGGAAGAGAGCTTAGGGATCATCTAAGCTGAGGTATGAAATCCCTTTATGACAGCACATCCAGTATCCAGTTGAAGACCCTAGTGACAGGAAATTTGTAATTTCTTAAGAAATTTGAAATTTTGTAGCTCTTATTGTGAGAATGCTCTTTTCTCATATTGTTAAAATAAAATTGCCTCCATCAGCTTCTACCTATTTGTTCCCTTCTGTCTGTGATTCCAAGGAGAACAAACTTAATACCTCTCCAACATGACAGCTTCAATCTCTCATGTTACTGTATGACATTAAGTCAAGTCAATAAGCATTTATTAAGATACTGTTGTGTGCCAGCCACTGTGGGAGCCCTAGGAATACTAATGCAAGCAGGAAAAGACAGTCCCTGCCCTCAAGGAACTTATATTCTAGTGGGAAAAGACAATACATAAAAGGAAGCTGAAAAATGGGGGGAATGAACATACTCAGAGCAGGGGAAATGGTGGAAGAAGTCGAATGCAGCTCCTGGGAGAAGAGGAAATGGTTGGTCTGGGCATCCTCTTTAAAATGGAGGTTCTGGAAGGAACCTGCCAGAAGGAGAGGCTGCAAAATTAAAGGGTACGTACAGTGTGAGAAATAGTCCAGGGTGGAGCTGCTATTCAAACTTGCTTTCTGGTTATCTGTATATTTGCTTTCTCTTTCTCTTCTCCCAACTACATTGTAAGCTCCTTGAGGGCGGGAGCTACATAATTTTTCATCTTTATTTCCCCAGGAGTGCAATGTCCAGAGCATAGTAGTCATTTAATAAGTGTTTGTTGAATCAATAAATTAATTAATAACCCAAACCTAGGAACCCTTGGGAAATTCATAGCAGTTAAAGCACCATAGGGTTGAGGTCACAAGTTGGATGGTTAATTTTTTTATAGTTTTTTATTTTTAATAAAGTCTAATAGAACTCACCTGACATTGAGTCAGAGCTCTGTTTGATTTTTGTTTAAAGGTCTCCTTTTCTCCATCCCTCCCTACTGAAAGCTATGATTGGTCCTTAAATATGGTATAGGGCAAAGCTTCCCAATAGGTAAAGGATGAGGTACATGTCTACCTATATGTACCTTTAAGGGTAAAAAGGACATGAGAAGAGGGAGTCAAACAGACCATAACAGATTCAGTAAGATTCAGCTATCTTAAAAATCCCTGGAAGTAGCCATTGGCATTTGGATATCTGTTGTTAAGATATCCTTGCAATCTTGTTTTCCGTAACAGATGGGCAAGGGAAACATAAATACTTGATAATTGAATATATTTCATTGTGTGGGTACTGTCTTCTTTGGTGTATCTTATGACTTACCCCTGCTCTCTTACTTGTATGATTCTGGTCTGCGTCCTTCCAAAATTCCCACAGAGAATCTGCCAAGCCTGTCATAGGCCTTAGAATTATTGGCCATAGTATCATAGAGCTAGAACTGGAATAGGCCTCACAAACCAAATGGTCCAGGAATTCCTAACTTGGGGCCCACTACCTGTGAATTTGAATGGGAAAAAATTGTATCTTTATTTCCACTAACCTGTAATTGAAACTTAGTCTTTCATTCAATTTTGAATTAAAAACAAACATTACTCTGAGAAGGGATCCTTAGACTTCTTTGTTGTTGTTCAGTATTTTCAATCATGTTTGACTCTTTGTGTCCCCATTTTGGGTTTTCTTGGCAAAGATGATGGAATGGATTACCATTACCTTCTCCAGCTCATTTTACAGATGAGGAAACTGGGGCAAATAAAGTTAAGTGACTTGCC
Organism: Pseudochirops cupreus; assembly: GCA_028627135.1. Classification (NCBI taxonomy): domain Eukaryota; kingdom Metazoa; phylum Chordata; class Mammalia; order Diprotodontia; family Pseudocheiridae; genus Pseudochirops; species Pseudochirops cupreus. Next base: position 261,968,278 of record CM053582.1, read on the forward strand.
CAAGGTTGCACAGCTAGTAAGTATCTGAGGTCACACTTGAACTCAGATCTTTCTAAATCCAGGCCCAGCCCTCTATCCACTGTACCACCTAGCTTGACAGAAAAAAAAAAAAGTTGAGCACCCATGATTTAATCCGCCCTCTTCATTTTGCAATTAAGGAAACTGAAGCCCAAGAGATTAAGTGACTGGCCCAGGTAATAAACATTTTAATATTTTGTGGATATGAATGCAATGCAGAACCAGGGCAATCTATTGGTTTCCCCTGTGATCTCTATAATTCCTTCCTGCTTCTTTTCCTAGTACTTGATATATAAAAACAAACGAATAAAAAAACTGAATACTTCTGACTTATGACAAATTCTTAATTAACAAATCAATGAATTACTAAGATGCTATTTCCTTTTCCAGGCTAAACAAATCTTTCAAAAGAAGAGAAATGCATACTGTCAATACAACCTATGTGTAAGTCTTATATAACATTCCCAGGAATATCACGAGACATAGTATAAATACAGTATCATCATGTTATTTATAATACCAAAATATGTCCACAAGATCTCTGGGACAGGGAAGGGAATATATAAATAACAAAAATATTTTGCTAGTAAACACAAAGCAAAAATACTTATGCCTCCTGTGCAGTAAACATTATGCGTCTTTCTTCCCTTGGCTGGAGCAATGGAAAAATGCACAAAAGCAATCAGTCCTGATTTTTTCCTTTTAGTTATTGACTTGAGATAGCTATACTTTACTCAGTAAACTACCTGGCATCACTAGCCAAACTCAAAATCCATGCTTTCCATTACTGCTCAATTGTGAGGGTATCTTTGGCAGACCCAATGCATATAAAGTGATCAATATAAAAAAAGAACAAGTTAATCCAAAATTATGGAATAGAATACCTTAAAATTAGGCTGATTCGATCTCCACCTATTGTAGCCATTTCTAATCTGCTAGTGGACAGGTGCTTACAATCATTTTGTGTTGATCTCAGGTGCCTTAAGTATAGTTTTAATTGCTTACCAAAAGTAATTTTATTAGAGAGATAAAGATATAGTGAGCACTAATAAGCTGCCTTTGAAATATAGAGAGCCTTTCAAGATGGGGTTTTTAGTTAGCTCGCTCCTCTCTCTTTAGAGTTTAATTGATTTTCTTGACATCTCTTTAGCCTGGCAAACTGCCTGCCTAAGTACTTTATCTGACCTTCAGGCTGTTTGCCAAGTATTGATCCAAAAGCTACAATGGCTGTGTTGTACTGGGCTCTTCCAACTTTGATAAGGGCTAATGTACTAGCGCCAGTCAGACAGGAAGTCAATGGTCTCAAAATTTCTATCGTCCTCTCTGTCTATCTGTATCTTTCCTCTTATGTAAGTATTTCAAATCTTACTGAAATCAGATGCTAAGCAGACCAGATGGGCATTCGGGCCTAATTTCTTTTCCAGGAAATAAAAAGGAACATGTTGGTAGAAGCCTCAAGAAAGCAATAAACAAAAATGTTTGATTTCATTATTGAAGCTAAAATAACTTTACTGCTCATGTGTGTGTGCGTGTGTGTGTGTGTGTGTGTGTGTGTGTGTGTGTGTGTGTTTAGAAAAGAAACAATAACTGAGCAGCTGCATAAAAGTCCAACAGATATGATGGAGAAGATAGAGAAAGGGTCCATTTACTTTCCCCAGCAAATTCGTAACTCACTAAGTCAAAAGAGTGCAAAATTTTTAAACATAATCCATATCATGAAGTATTAATATTTGACTGAGTACAGTGGGCACATTATAAAGCAAGTGACGGCAGGCTCTTAAAGTGATACATTGAGTTTCTGATTCATTTTCTTCTGGGCAGAGAGATGAAAGTGAGGAGAAAGCAGAGAGGAAAGGGTTTGCTGTTGTTCAGTTGTTTCAATCATATACAACTCATCCTGACCCCATTTAGGTTTTTCTTGACAAAGATAGTAGAGTTGTTTGCCCTTTCCTTCTTCAGCTCATTTTATAGATGCAGAAACTGAGGCAAACAGAGTTAAGTGACTTCCCCAAGATCATATGTGTTTGAGGCCAGATTTGAACTCAGGAAGATAAAGTCTTCATGACTTCAAGCTTGGCACTCTATCCACTGCACCACCCAGGTCCCTGAGGAGCAAAGGTACTATCAGTATCCTGAAGAATGTGTGTGTGTGCGTGTGTGTGTGTGTGTGTGTGTGTGTGTGTGTGTGTGTGTGTGAATGATTCCACATTTGTTGACCACTATGCACTGACCTCAACTCTCATGATCAAAGAACTCCCATGATCAGGGAACTTGGATGAGGAGAGAGATAAATTAACTACTTGAGATCACCCTTGGAACTAGAAGGAAAAGATCAGAGTAGTGTGTTTATCTACTATAGATTACCCACCCTTATGTCCTTTAACAGATCTGTGATGTGGTTATGTCATCCCTTGTGATATTTGCCCAAGTTCAACTGTATATTCTCCATATAAGATCCATCTAGAACTGGGAGCTTTCTCCTTGTTCTCTTGGCATCCGTTGCATGGATAGCAGTGGAGCATAACAGCTGTCCCATCTATTTTGTGCATCCATCAATCTTTCTGATGACATCCTTTAAAACCTCTACTATAAGAAATTATAAAATGCTTATAGAAGCTCACCTTGTAAGCTGAAAAGTTGATAGCCACTCCATTGCCCTAAATTAAATGCAGTGGTAAAAACTAAATCTCCAATGAACATGGTGAAAACAACTCAAGGACAGTATGATAATATTCTACTATTAGACTAAGATGTTGACTGACTCTGGATCTCTTATCTGAGTTTCTTTTTTGTTTGTTTTATTTTTTAATTAGGAACAAAGAGGATGACCTAGAAAACCAACTTCTCAAGTTCCCCTGGTATGAAAGAAATTCATGGGGGTAGGGAGTGTTGTTTTAAAGAAGAAACATTAGTGATTATGGCACTAGTTCACCCCCAGTCATCTCCTGGGTGTCTAAAAATTCTGCTTGAGAGACTTTAGAGACTCACTGGAGCTGTGGTGGGTTAGGCTAGGTGCACAGGGTCACTCAGGGCCAGCATGGATCAGCCGAAGAAGTTATACTTGGAAAAGAGTGGCCTAAGTTATTTTCAGCTCCACCCACACTATCTAGGGCCATTGAGACATTTAAAGAGCTTCCCTTCCTTAATCTGATTAGGGCCACAGGCCCAAATGATCCAACTAATAAGCCTGCAAAACTGACTTTCCCATTGCTCCAAGAGCAGCAGGAGCCCTTTGATGCTTAAATACTCCCCCCAACCACAGAGGAGCAATGTCTACACCATCTTGAGGATCTTCTTATGCTTAAGGAGGGTGGAACTCTCTAAAAAGAGCACAGAAAGCAAAAGAGAGACAGGAGAAGAGAGTGCAGAAGCAATCCAAGCTACTAGAAGTTCCTCCAGAGACCCTACCTGCTCAACCCAAGCTTGAAATCAAAACAGGCAAACCCCTTTGGCCCACAAAGTAATAACCAAGTCATCGACTTCTTGGGGAGGAAATCTTGAATAAGAGGTCACCATGAGAGACTGTAAATGTTACAGGTTGTTTTGTGTCCTATCAGTTAAATCAGGCCTGCTATTGTAATTACAATAATGTTTGTCCCTAACAGTTTGATGCACAAGGACCTTGAAAAACAAGGACAGGAAGCAAAGGGAAATTTAACTTAGAAAACTTCAAGCTAGTATACCTAGGGGAAATAAGGCAGAAGGCTATGCAGCTGTGGGAGTCCTGATGCCAGGGGATGCTGAAGGGGAAGTCGACAGGATAGAGGTTTGTGATGTGATGCAATATTTTCGGGCAGGATGAGACTAAATCAGACGCAGAAAGAATATTCCCTTTGCTGACAGACGTGGTGAGATCAGGCTTAGAGCTCTATGCCCGTGTCTTGCTAGCACAACACCAAAGAGGGAAAGCAGTTGAAGGTGTGGTGGAAAGAGCTGGAGGAGAGGGAGGTACAATGAAAAGAATATTGAATTTGGAATCAAAGAACAGGGTTCAAATCCCAGCTCTGCTACTTTCTACCTCTGTGCCCACAGGAAAATTGTGTGACCTCTATGACCCTCACTTTCTTCATCAATGATAGAACGACTCTGTGTCCCAGCCATGCCATTCATTGACCCTATGATGTTGAGCAAGTCTTTGCTCTCTGGGTCTCAGTTTCCTCATCTGTAGAATGAAGGTTTGGGTTAAATGTTATCCAAAGTCCCTTCCAAATTAAAAAATCAATAAAAATGGATGTTGAAGTAGAGGAAATTCACCCACAAAAGGGTTTGGTATGATGCACAAAAGGTTAACAGAAGAATAGTATGTGAAAAACAAAATTAGAAAAAATACCAAATACATAAAGATTTATTTTAAATTGAACTTTTTTTTTCCAGGCAGGAACTCAAAATCCCTTTTAAACCTTTATGTCTTTTAAAACCTGGCTCAAATTCTCCTCTGATGAATAGTAACAACTCACATTAATATAGTTCCTTTAAAGTTTGCAAAGTGTTTTCATCACAATGAGCCCATGAGACAGGTATTATAGCTATTAATGGAGATAAGAATAGGGAGTGGATCTGTGATTTCATTGGAATAGACAACTCCCAGGTGAGGAGTTGTCTCCTACCAAGGCGGGAGAAACTTTCTCTGTGATATATAACCCTAGACCATTGCCTAGAACACAAGAAGTTTATAAGTGACTTTCCTTGTAAAGTCGTTATGTTTCAGAAGTGGAACTCGAATTCAGGTCTTCATGGATCAGAAGCCAGTTTGCTAACCACTACACCATACTGCCTCATATAGTAGGTAGCTATTGTTATCCCCATTCTACAGAAGAAACAGACTTATTCAAGGTCACACGTTTTAAATGGCAAATGTAAATGATATGTGGATATAAATAGTAAATGGCAGAGCAGGGGTTTGAAATCAGATTTTATGATTTCTGAATAACTCTCTCTTTTTGGTACTTTAGTAACCTGATACATTTGAAATAGAGTCCAGGATGGATCTGCTACATACTGAATTCTGCTCTCTTGTGCATAGTATAGTATAGGGAGAGATTTTAGAGATTACCTAATTTAATCCCTTCCTTATATAAGTGGAGAAATGAAAGCCAGGAATTGAGCCCATGTTATCTATCTCTGCATCCTGTGTTCCTGCCCTTACACCATAGCTGTCTGTCAGCTATGGCAATACCAAGGTTCCTGTGCATTGCACATGGCACAATGATTGTTTTTTTTACCAAGTGATTTAAATAGACGAGGTCTCTGTCTGGCAAGGACTTCTCTCTCTCCATTATCGCAGAGTAGGAATCTGAAGCATGGAGAGGTCAGGGACCAAACAGTGAAGAGAAACTGAGCTTCTGAATCCCAACAGTCTGCTCTCCCTCCAATAGGTTAAGTAATTAGAATTCCCCAGATAAGCATCAAGAAGGGAGCGGATATGCTTCTAGTAGTCAGGAAGTACACTCAGTAAAGGAAATTTTCAGCTAGATGCTATAGTGAGAGGAAATTCCTAGATGCCAGGCATACTAGATTGCAGAAAGTTCTCCCTAGACAACTGGTTGGCACTCTACTCTGCAAGTCGTTTCAAAGTGGATTTGAAAGAAACACTAGAAAACAGTAAACAATTCTACATTGGTCCCAAGTGGATAGATGAGATGGCCTGCATATGCTTTCTTCATCTCTCCTTTCTATAGCAATCAATTCCCCTGCTTATGTTTCGATATCTCTAGAAAAACTCTCCATTTTTCCCGAAGACAGTGGCCTCTGAAGCTGCAAAAGCTCCGTTTCAAGTTATTCCCACCATCTCACTCCCTACTCCATGCTGTCCTTTATTCCTTTAATGCAGGGGTCCTTCACCTGGACTCTATAGATGCATTGGATTTATGGTCAGGTTTTGAGGGGTCTGTGAACTTGGATGTAAGGGCAGGGAATACATTTTTGTTTCTATATAACTGATTTCCATTATAAAATGACATATCTGATTTTATGCATTTAAAACATTATTCTGAAAAGGGGTCCTTAGATTTTACCAGACTACCAAAAGAGTCTGTGGCCAAAATAACTTTAGAATTCCTGTTTTATGACAACCTTTTAGGTAACTGGTTATTTGGAGTCCTGTTGACAGTGGTTTGCTTTTGGTTTGCTGCCAGTATCATGAACCTGTTCGAGATGATCTTCAGATTTCTCTGATATTGTTATTGGGTTGTTCAATCATTCCTAGAAATTTCTCCTCTGGAAAACAGTATTTCCCCACATAACTGGTTGGCATTCAGTCCTTAGCTGTTACCTCATTCTTTGCCCTGCTGCCTTCAAAGGCAGCTTGCCAGGACAGACAAAGTAACGATGTGCAGGTAGAAAGGTTACATGGAAGATGAGATCTGTTAGCAAGGGACCTATATTCACCTGTTTCTCTAGATAATACTAATATTCAAAAGATTTCATGTTATTTGATAGACTTATGATTTCTATGGTATGGGGAGAGACCAGACACTTATTCTCCCAAAGCAGATCAATAACTTATACTCACAGGGAATTTTCTGGGACATTGAAAGATAAAGTGACTTGTCCAGGATCACACAGTCTGAATGTGAAAGGCAGGATTTTTTTTTGCTTTTTTTTTTTTGGAGGGCAATTGGGGTTAAGTGACTTGCCCAAAGTCACACGGCTAGTAAGTGTGTTAAGTGTCTGAGGGCAGATTTGAACTCAGGTCCTCCTGACTCCAGGGCCGGTGCTCTATTCACTGTGCCACCTAGCCACCCCTGAAAGGCAGGATTTGAACCAGACTTACTCCAAACTCACTATATCATAATGCCTATAGTTGGAAAAGGGGAATGGAGATGGAAAGGGAATATTTCAAAGAATTAAAATAGTAAGTTAGATCTAGATTTTAAAGATCATTAAATTCAATTTTCTTATTTTACAAATAAGGAAAATAAGGGGCAAAGATGTGGCTGTCTGTCCATTATGACTCAGTAAATTAGTAGCAGAGAAATGGCAAAGAACCTCCTAACTCGAAAGTGACTTCCTCATGACACCACACTCTACTTCTAAAATCTTTCAAGAATCTGTAATTTTGAAGGTTTGGGTCCTCCCTTCACTAAAGCAAGTTGGAAGGAAGAAAGGAAGAAAAGAAGGAAGGAAGGAAGGAAGGAAGGAAGGAAGGCAGGGAGGAAGGGAGGGAGGGGGGAGGGAAGGAAGGAAGGAAGGAAGGAAGGAAGGAAGGAAGGAAGGAAGGAAGAAAAGAAGGAATGAAGGAAGAAAAGGAAGGAAGGAAGGGAGGGGGAGGGAAGGAGAGAGGAAGGAAGGAAAGAAGGAAGGAAGGAAGGAAAGAAGGAAGGAAGGAAGGAAGGAAGAAGGGAAGGAAAAACAAAACAAGTATTTTTTTAAGCATTTAGTATGTGCCAGGCACTGTGCTAAGTATGAGCTAGAGATACAAAGAAAGACAAAAGCAATCCTTAACCCCTAAACCTCCTTTAAAGGAGCTCACAATCTAATGGACTTGGGTTCAAATGTCACCTCAGATCATAACAGAAGCTTCAGTCTCCTTTTGTGAAAATGGGAACACCAGTAATAACATCTAGCAGGGTTGATGTAAAGATCAAATGTGATAATGTATGTGAAATGTTTTACAAGCTTTGTCACACTTTATAAATGTCAGTTTTTTTCTATACACATACAGACTAGTATGGTGCTTTGGAGTGTTGTTCCCATTCAAATACTAACCAAACCCAGCCCTGTTTAGCAGATAAGGGCACATTCAGGGTGGTAGGACCATAGATGGGGGCTAGTCTCAACACTGTTGCTAAGAGATTGATGACTTCAATCATGTGCCTCTTATGTGCGTTGTGTCCAAAGGTTCACAATTGGGAGAGGGGGGATGCCTTCCCCCCCCCCCTCTCTCTCCCTCTCTCCCTCTCTCCCTCTCTCTCAACCTACCTCAAAGAGATAGGAGGAAAAGAGACAATATCTTAAAGTAATTGGAGCTCTTTCAATTAAACCACAAAGGATTACATTCACCAAGCATCCCAGGAGTCACTCAACTTGATTTTCTCCTTCACACCATGGAACAAATATTGTCTACAAATGAAGGGTAAAGAGGCCTTTTTCTGTCTCTTCCTACGATTTCCTTTTCTTATTTGTTTGAGGTTTTTTGGTTATTTATGGGTGTTGTTTGTTCAGACTGGTTTTCCCTATCTTGCCCAGGCTGGAAGTGCAGGGTTTACGCATCTGCCAACCCCATTGTGATCAGCAAGATAGTTTTGATGACCTTCTCCCCCTGCCTTGGGGTTGTCCTATGAATGCCAAACACTGAGGATGCCAGATCCACATATCCTACTGATGCACAGAACCCCAAGGCTCAAAAGATTTGCCAGTCTCAGTTTCTCCGGTAACTGGACTATAGGCATGTGCTATGATGCCTAACCTGTGTTCTCTTCTGTCGTCTTTGGCTTCTATATTGATCACAGCTCTCTATCCTCTAGCAGCCCTTAGCATAGCATCTCATAGGCATTAATAAATATTTGTTGACTGAGTACCTTACTGACTGACTGACTACTCTGTTCTGTCTTCAGACTTTCAGCTCAGGGATTTAATCATTCAATTTAAACGTAGAAAAGTGTTAAAAATGGGTGCCTAAAGGTCACCTGGGGAAAAAAAAGTCTAATCTGCTCCTGGCTCCTGAAAAACATATCTTCTCTTCTGAATGCTTGAAAACACAATTTCAATAAAACAGAAGAATTTTTAAGTAACAAAGCGGTCCCACCTCACACCCCCAAATTCTAACTATGGGTAATAGAATCAGATTCAGAAGACCATAAAGCATAATTTTTCATCTTAACTAAAAATAGTATATACAGTCATTAGCTCTCTAGCGGTAAGGTAAGCAGCTGGCCAACTATCGCCTCTAAGACACTGCTGAAGGCAATCTATGTTGGGATTTTATCCCTGTACTGGCTGAAGTGGAACTCACATTGAAGCTGGTAGGAATTCAAGACTTTGACCAGTTCCACAGTGGGCAGAGAAAGACGAAGATCTACAATACCTTCTAGCACAGTCCCAGAGGACATCAAAGCAGCAATGCCGGCATTTAGTCTCAATAGGCCTGGTATTCTGATGAGTCACTAAGAAAGAAACTGCCCATAGAGGACCTGGAAAAATCCTTAGAGGTCACAGGATTCTAGGAAGGAAGTCTGAAGAATCCTGAGAGATCCTCTAGGCCCACAGTTCTTTTTTTTTCACATTTATTTCTTTTATTTTTAATTTATGAAATAAAACAAGCATTTCCCTAACATATTACAATAAAAAAGATTGCACATGAAACCAAAAATCTATTATTTACAATTTATTGTTCCTTTTAAAAATATGAAAGTTTCCATGCAAATTACTTTTTTTGGCTTTTTTTTCCTTCCCTCCTCTCTCCCCCCCAGAGATGGCTACCATTAGACACAAATAAGTATATGTGTGTGTGTATGTATATATGGATATAAAATTACTCTATACATACTTCTATTTATCAGTGGTTTATCTAGATTAATATTTGCTTCCATTTGTCTCTAACATATTTTTCTGAATTAGAGGTTTTGCTTATTTTTCCCCTTCCTCTGGAAAGTCATTTCTTTATTTCCTATATTTGTGTACATGTTGTTTTCTTCCAGAGGAATATAAACTCTTTGAGGATAGGGACCATCCTGCTTTTCTTTTTGTATCTCCACTGCCTGGCACATGAGATGTTTAACAAATATTTGAAATGAATTGAATCAATGAGGCAGAATAGTGCTGCTGAAAGAGCATTTGATTTGGTTTCAAAGGACCTGAGTTCAGATCCTGCTTTTGGTGCTTATTACGTATGTGACCCTGAACAAGTCACTGAGTCTTAGTTTCATCTGCAAAAGAAGAGGGTTGGAGTTCTTAACCATTTTGGTGACATGGTTCCCTTTGGCACTGTGGGGAAACCTAAGGGCTCCTCAGGATTATATTTCTTTAAAGGCATAAAAAAAATACATAGGATCACAAAGGAAATCAATTATATTTCAGTTATCAATTTTTTTTTTAAATTCACGAATCTCCTGAATTGTATCCACAGTCCCTCAAGAGGTACATAGGCCCCAGGATAAAAATCCCTAATCTCATCCAACTGTTTTATTTTACAGATGAGAAAACAAAGTTCCAGTTTTCTTCCCAATCCTCTATCATCCGCAAACACTGAACAACAATTATTGGTTCTCAACCTGTGGGTTATGTTCAATTAGTAACAATGAAAATACATCCTGCATATCAGATATTTACATTATGATTCATAATAGTAGCAAAATTACAGTTATGAAGTAGCAACGAAAATGATTTTATGGTTGGGGGTCACCACAGCATGAGGAGCTGTATTAAAGGGTTGCGGCATCAGGAAGGTTGAGAACCACTGTGTTAGACACTATACAGGCAAGACAAAGCTATGAGACTGGCCCTGCTCTCTAAGGACTTAAAAACTAATTTGAAAGACAGTATATATACTTAAAAAGGTAAATAGATATCTAGTTACTCAAAAATTAACAGTTTTGACCAGAGTTTCTTAATCCAGAGTCTACAGACCACCAAAGGGTCTGTGGATAGATTTCCGGGGGTCGGTGAACTTAGATGGGAAAACAATTACAGTTTTTATTTTCCCTCATCTTTGATTTCCTTGGTAACATTATACAGATTTTAGTTTATGTACTTAAATACATCATTTTGATGTTTTTACACCATAGGCTTTACCAGACTGCCAAAGGGGACCATGAAACAAAAAAGATTAAGAGTCCTTGATTTACACAATAAATATTACAGAATTTCCAAGGAGGGAGAGAATTAATATGAGAAGACGAAAGGTGATGTAGTATTAACAGCAGTGCTATGAGCTTAGAGTACTTCTCTTGAGATTCCTATTTTCCCTACATAGCCCATACAACTGTGTACCCCAGCCGTCTCTTTGCTATCCACCCTGCTGCTGCTCCTACCATACCCTTGGATCTCCAAGGCTATGTCCTGGGTGACTTAATCCACTTACCTCTGGAATCCAGGCCCAAAACTGTGCCTAACTGGTGAGCCAGCCAACACAAACACACACTTTATTTTGTTGCTGTCGTCAGTTGTTCAGTCTGACTCTTTATAGGTGACCCTAGACCAGGGGTAGAGAACCTGTGACCTCAAGGTCACAGGTGGCCTTCTAGGTCCTCAAGTGCAGGCTTTTGACTGAATCCAAACTTCACAGAACAAATCAATGTTCAGTTGAAGGGCCGCACTTGAGGACCTAGAGGGCCACCTGTGGCCTCAAGGTCACAGATCCCTACTCCTGCCATAGACCATAGCCCTTGCTTTACAAAACCTCTTCCCTGCTGTCTTGCCCACCCTTTCTCCCCTGTGCTTCCTACCTATTACTCTAGGAAGAGTAATCAATTCAATACAGCTTCTAGAAGGGGCATAACAAATTGATTATTGTATGGCTCTATTCACAGTTTATCTAACAAGTTTTTATATCTTACTATTGTTTCAATAAGAGGAAGGAAGAGAGAATTAGACAGGGTAAGAGAAGAATATTAGGAAAAGGAAAGACATCGGAATCATCTCTGTTTGTATGTTACATTCCCCTCCCCCAACATATACCCTAGAATGTAAGCTTCCTGAGGGTAGGGAATATTTTATTTTACCTTTTTATCCTACGCTTAATAAATGTTTGTTTTTGTTTTTGTTTTTGTTATTTCTTAATGATCCTGAAGATTAAAATTTAGAAAAGATATTCCCAAAATGGAGTAGGGGAAAAAAGAAAAAAAAGTCACATTTTTAAATATCTGTCATTTGAAAAAATTTATATTAACTTCTAAAGTCTAGCCTTAAAGAAAGGATGTAACAGCAAAGTGTGTGTGAATATAAAAATGCCCCACACCTAAGCATACTAGGAGGATGCCTCGAAGTCTGGCTGGCAGGCCCCCAGCAGGCCATGAGCAAGCTCCGAGATTAGCTCTTGCCCCGCATGTGGAGGGGAATAATTCTGATGTAACTCTAACTGACTGTGACACAGGACCCTACGATATGTCTAACTGACTGTGAAATAAGCAGGATTGTGAAAAGTGGCCTCCATAACAAAGGAGCATTCGTGTGTAGAATGTCTCCACTTTTTCTCTAATCCTTTACCAGAAAGTGTTCTCTCTATAGATTGAAGAGATTTCCCATTTTCTTTCTGATAAAACTTCCCTGGGAGTATTTGGTGAACGCCTTACTGTTGGTTTTTTGTTTTGTTTTGTTTTCCCATGAAAGTAACAAATTGAAAACACATCATAATCCATCAATCAATAAGAATTTACTAAGTGCCTACTCCATGCTAGGCATTGGGCACTTAGGTCCTGGGGATACAAGAAAGGTAGCTTGAGATAAAAATGTTTAAGAAATTTAAATACAGTATATATACAAAATAAACACCCAATGATTTAGAGGGAGTCACTAACTCCTGGGAAAGAATGCTGTCTTGAAGAGATAGCAGAGGAGCTGAATCTAGCAGGGAACTAGGCATTCTAAGAGGCAGAGGCCTTTCTGAGAGGCCTTTGCAAAAGCACAGAGGTGAGAAATGGCATTAAGTACAGGGTACAGTAAGCAGCCCCATATGACTAGAAAGTAGAATGTGTGAAGAGAGACTGATACATAATCATATCATGAAGACAGGCTGGAGACAAACTGTGAAGGACCTTCGATGCCAAATAGAAGAATTTGTGCTTTTTATCATGGAGGGGATTAAAACTTCTCGAGCAGAGGCATATCATAGTAAAAGACGGGTTTTAGGAATATAAATTTGGCAGCTCCGTGGGAAATGGGTTAGAGAAGAAAGAGATTGGATACAGTGTGGGAGACCAATTAGGATGCAATAACCAAGGTAAAAGCTAATAAGGGCCTGGACAGTACTTGTGGTATGAACAAAGGATTGACAAAATTTGATAACTGATTCTCTAGGAGGGTTAGATGAGAGTGAAGTGATGCCTCTGCAGTCATGAATCTTAGTAATTGAAATAGGTAAATTAAGAAAAGGGTTAGATTTCAGGGAAAGACAATAAGTTCTGGTTTCACACATGCTGAGCTTGACATCTGAAGGACATTGAGGTAGAAAGGTTCAGCAGGCACTTAGAGAGAACAGAATGGATGGAACTCAGGAGTTAGATGAGATCACTAGCGAAAAAATGTAGCTAGAAAAGAGCAGAGGGTCCATAACAGAACCTCCGGGTACACTCACACATAAAGAGAATCATGGGTGGTGCTTCTGCAGAGAAGACTGAGACAAATCCGTCCAACAAATAGGACAGAACAGTAACACAAATACCACAGAAGAAATATTACTTGAAATGAAGAGATGACCAACAATGTCAGACGCTACCAAGGCCAAGAAGGATGAAAGACTACGGAAAGACCGATGCATTTAAAAGTATGAACTTTACTGTTGACCCTAGAGAGAGCAGTTTCTATCAAGTGGTAGGAGTGGAAACCCAGATTGCAAAGGGTTGAGGGGTGAGTGGGAAGTAAAAAAAAAAAGTATAGGCAGGAAATGAAGGCAGCTTTTTTCCAGGAGTTTGGTTGTGAAAAGGAGGAAAAACAGAAAAGAATAGTTTGAAGGGAATAGGAGGGTTAGGTGAAGGTTTGATTAAGGAAGATATCTGAGTATGTTTAGATATAGCAACAAAGGAACTAATATATTTGGAGAATCATGTATATTTGTTACAAAGGTTTTTTCTTTTTCATTGGGAGATAGTATGTGGGAAAGAGATAAAAATAAATGCTTATTCTTTGCCTAAAAAGAAAATTCAATCAGAAAAAGAAAGGGTAAGAAGGGAAAATTTAAGGGGCAAATTGCTGGAGGAGATGGGACAGAAAGGCATTAAAACCAAAGGTAAAGAGGAGTTGACAAGAAAGATGCCCTCATACCCTGAGATTACAACAGAGGACCAGAGAATGGGAGATCATGCTGATGTGATGAGAAGCAAGGAATTGGGGGTGGGGAGTGAGGAGCTCATCATAATGGATGGTCTCAATATTTTCCATGAAGCATAAAGTAAAGTTTTCCCTTTGCTGAAGGGAGAGAGAAAGGATTGCTCATAAGCGACCCAAGAATAGAAAATTTGGAAGAGAATGTGGGTATTTGGATAAAATTTTAATCATGGACAAATAAATGAATTGGTAGGTATCAGGGAAAGCCCAATTGGGATTAAATAACAGATTCATAGTGGGCCTAATCAGAAGTTATGTGACTGCCTCCAGCTGCTGTTAGCAGCACCCAAACAGGAGAAGAGAGGGCAGAGAGGAATCAATCAGAGTTGGTAATTTGCGAAGCAATAACCAGCACTAGGATAATGGGGTAAGAGATTCTCAGATGGAAGACAGTGGGAAGTTGAACTGACTGATTAGGAATGTTAAAGGGATGAAGCATACTAGGGGAGGGATGATGGCCTGGGAAAGCAGAGAGATATAAAGTGATTCGAAGTGGTAAGGAGAATGGAAAGCAGGTTTAGGAAAGGTGAGGCAAAGGGAAGCTGGAAGGACAAGATGTTAAGGTCAGATAGAAGAATTTTAGAATTACGGGTTGTGGAAGTAATTTAACTGTGGGTGAAAAAATCGAGGAGTGTGACTGAAAAAGAGTGAAGGTTCAGACAGCATGAACTCAAGCCATGGGCCAGGAAGCAAGGATGCTGAAGGGATTTCAACATGTAAATTTGAGGGGCATCTAGTTGGGACAGGGGATAGAGTACCAGGCCTGAAGTCAGGAAGACTCATCTCCCTGAATTCAAATCTGGCCTCAGATACTTACTAGTTTTGTGACCCTGGGCAAGTCACTTCACCCTGTTTGCCTCCATTTCCTCATCTGTAAAATGAGCTGGAGAAGGAAGTGGCAAATCACAGATACAACTGAAGTGACTGAACAACAACCAACATTGTTTTTTGTCTTTCTTTGTATCCCTAATGTTTTATACAGTGTGTGGCACGCAGCAGGTGTCCCAAAAGTCTTAGTGCAGTTTTAAGCTATCAGAGCTTAAGACTCAGTGAATATATAAGCTATTAAAACTTTAAACTGGCACTAAGACTTTTGGGACACCCCATAAAAATTGTCTAATAAATGCTTGTGGACAGACTGACCAAGTCTCTGCTTCAGTTTCCTCACTGGTAAAACAAAGATAACAACCCTTAAAGTTCCTTTCTCACAGGACCGTTATGAGGCTCAAATGTGATTCCATGTCAATGCTGCTCTATAATGATGAGTGATTCTACCTTTTTGGACACACACAACGAGGCAGGGTTAGCATAGTGGAGGGTGCTTGGAATCAGAGAGACCCAAGTTCGAAACCCTCCTCAGCTCTAGAGTGACCAAGGAGAAGTCATTTCCCTCTGTGTTCTAGAGGAGGCATACACACAGGCAATTGTACCTTTCAGCTGGTTATCATGCCAGACAGACTGTAGAGTGTGGTTCATTCACACCAGAGAAGAAAAGGCACAGTCTCCAATTTTATAATACAATGCCTCTCTGAAAATTGTCTCATAAAGTAAGGCAGAGCGTCCTAAATTTGAACTAAGCATGCCCTGGTTGTGGTCATCTGCTTTGAATATATTTGTCAGCATCAGCAGAAAGTTTTGAATGAGTTGATAAGGGAACATAAAGGAAAGTACAAGCGTTCCTCCTTAGGTGGCGTCAAATGGCGATAATTTATATTTTGCCAAGTGTTTTCTTTAACATTTGAACCTCACAACGATGCTATGGGGTTGACAGGACAGGCATTGTTAATCCCATTTTTCAGATGAGGAAATCTACGATCACAGAGGGGGTGTCCAAAGTCACACAGTTAAGCAAGTGGCAGGGTCAGTACTCAAAGCTAGTATCTCTTGATTCTTGGTCTCTTGGTCTTCCCACTAATTAAGGCTGTCTTTCAAAAAAGCCTAGCAGTGAAGAGTCAGGAGGGAGGGCCTGGAACAGCCTTCTATGACATAAAGAAATATTGGATAAATCATAGCGAGCAGCTGCTCTCTTCCACCACGCACAAGCTTTTCTGTATAGCAAAGGAAAATCCAGATTTAGATTCTAGAATCATATGGAGAAGGACTTCCTCATCCTATGCTTTGAGAAGCATTAGAATGTTACAGGATAAAATGAGGATTTTTGAGAAAAAATGACTTAGATCACTGGTTTTCCTGGGAAAACAGTATGGTGGATGGAGCACTTGGCCTGGAGTCAGGATGACCTGAGTTCAAATACAACCTGAGATACTGAATAAGCTATTGCTATTGACTGCTCAAGTCACTTATCCCATTTGCTTCAGTTTCCTTATCTTTAAAATGGGGATGATAATAGTACCGTAGTGATGATCAAATGAGATGGAAATTGTAAAGTACTTTTCACAGTGTCTGGGGTAGAGAGGTGTATTAGGCATTGTTAATCATTTTATTAAAATAGGTCAAGAGCTGGAAGGGACCTCAGTGACCATCTAGTCCAATCCCCTTTTTGAATATAAAGGAAGAAAGTAAAGCCTTTGGTTCTCTAGGGACTTGCATGTTTGACCTTGGGCAGGTTACTTCCTGTCTCTGAATCTCACTTTCCTCATTTCTACAATGAAGTAGGTAGACCAGATGGCTCTGAGGTCCCTTCCACTTCTAGTCTAGCTCTTACCATTTCTTTTTTTTTTGCTTTTTGGAGGGGGGAAGGTAGGGCAATTGGTGGTAAGTGACTAGCCCAAGGTCACACAGCTAATTTTTTGTGTTAACTATCTGAGGCTGGATTTGAACTCAGGTCCTCCTGACTCCAGGGCCAGTGCTCTATTCACTGCACCTATTACCTTTTCTAATCATCTCTAGGAAGGAATCCCCATTATAAGGTTAGTTGATCCCCCCTCTTGAAGTTGTTTATTTTTTACTGAGTGACTCTCTACCCCCCCAAAAATTGTCTTGTATTTTTGTGTTTATTTTGTATATATTTTGCTACATCAGTATTTGTGTGTAGGGGGGGATGTGTGTGTGTGTGTGTCTGTGTGTGTGTGTTCTGTGAGAGCTCAACACAATCCTGACTAAAGGCAGGGGGATGGACTCCACAAGCTCTCCAATTTTCTTCCAGCTTTATGATTTATTATGTCCCACGTACAACACTCCAGTCCCAACTGACTGATGACTGTATTCATCAGGAATTACTCTCACAGAGGCCGGTCCATGCCTTCCCTCACAGAACTGGTTAAAGAAATATCCCTGTAATTTCAGCTGCATTTCTTCCTGCCCACCACTTTTCATATCCCTTTGTTTCCCCAGGACTCTGATTTCATTCTTCATCCTCTCTTTTCTTAATCCATCATTATTTGTGAGGCACTGTTGGCTGAGCATTGTATAACAGGCCTTGTCTCACCCTATTTACCATGCCCATTAAATCTATTAGTCTCAGTATACCAGCAGCCTTTAAAAAGTGCCCCTTTCACAGGCCCCCTTCTTACCTGTTCTGATGACATTGTTCTCTCTCCTGATGTCCTTTGAACACTCATGTCATTAAGCTCCAATTTCACTTTCCTTTTGATAACGACAAGATGGCTGACCTTTACAATCTTACTCTTGAGGACTAAAAGAGTATCCTCATAACAGGCACAAGCAGAAAGATGCCTACTGATTGCTTTTTCTTTTCCTCCCTCTCTGTCCCCACCACTACCCACCCAGCCCCCAGGGTCCAACAGTAGCTGCCACTGAAACTCTGTTCCCACTAGAAACAGACCTTTTATGCCTCTCTCCCTCTCTGCCCAGAGTTTAACTACCCCCTCCTCCCACCCATTTACACCCCACCCCAAAAATGAATAATGAATGCTATAGTAGAAGGCTAGGACTTAGCTGTGAGTGTCTACTGTGCCAATAACCTGGGCCCTTACCCTATCTTAACATTTAATCTCCTATTCCTCACCTTTGACCCTCCATCCTAACATTTAAATCCTACAACAGAAACCAATAGTGAGGCTAACCATAAGTAAAACCATGAAAAGGCTGAAATTTATCTTGGGCACCCTTCTGCTTCCACTCTGAGACCCTTCCTACCAGCCCTTCCCTCATGAGTAGCCCATGCTACATTCCCATAAATCCTTGTTCATAGCTAGAGGCAATGTGATATAGTAAAGGAAAAAAAATTGGCCTGAGACTAAGACCTGAATTCAACAGACATTTCTCAAATGTCTGTTATGTTTAAAGCACACAGGTTAGCTACTGTGGGATATAGGACAAATGATTTACTTTCTCTGGACCTCTTTTCTCATTTGCAAAATTAGGGGACTGAGCCAGATGCCCTCTAAGGTTAGAGATGCAGCCTGGTACAATACAAGCCCAGGACTTGAATCAAAGGGACCTACCTGGTTTTCAGTCCTGGCTCTGCCACTTACTGCACGTTTGACCTTAGGTAAGGTCCAAATTCCAATCTCTGGGCCTCACTTTCCCCACCTGCAAAATGAGCTGAGTAACCCAGATGGCTTCTGACGTGCTCCTCACTTTTAATCTAGCCATTATCTTTTCTAATCATCTCTAGGAAGGAATCTCCATCATAGGTATAGCCGATTCTCCTCCTGGGGCTGTTTGTATTTTACTGGGCGATTCTCTCCGCCTCCAAAAAAGTATCCTGTATTTATAGGTTTATTTTGTATATATCTTGCATAAACATATATGTACATGTTATCTCCTCTCTAGAATATAAGCACCTAGAGCGCAGTGTCTGTGTAATTTGGGCTTTGTATCCCTGGCACCAAACAGAATGACTGGCACATAGTTGGCTCCTAATGAATACTTATTGATTGACTGGTCCTTAGTATAAATAAATCTTTGGTTTAAGTCCTTGGAAATAGCAGATCTAGAGGTTCTTATTAAGAAGTGAAGAAATAAGGAAGAAAAATATACTGCCTTTTTATTTCATTCCTTTTTTATTTTGCATTTCCCAGAAATGCTTTCATTTGGAGACACCACTTCCCTCTCTCAAACTTCTTCTCTCCTGCATTCTACAGCTGGTAATCCCTCTCTAGGTGGGTGGGTTGGTTTAAATAAATAAGTGAAACCAGCTTCTCTTTCAGGGGTGCTGAAACAGCATAGTCAATTCATTCGAAAGCACCTTGCCTCTGAAGAACACGGTGCCTATCAGTCTTGCTGGCACAAGTGGCATTAGTTAGGACCTCTTCTGAGTGTTTATCCACGTCATAAACCAGAACCAAATTTATTGCAGCTGGCAGTGTCTACTCCAGGGAAGCCAGTGACTTGAATAGCAAGGGTGTTACAGGTCAGAACAGAGATATATTGACAAGGCTGTGAGGGTAATCTAGCAACACCTGCCTGAGCTCCAGCGAGTTTAAGTCAATCCCCTGCTCTATATTCTGCCATCAAAGAAATTTCTTCCAGAAGTTAAAGAACTTCAACAAAAAGCTCATCATTATCATCCCAACAATTGATTTGTCATGCCAATTAAAGTGCAATAAAACATGACTATTGAGTCATTTGTGGACTATGCCAGCTTTTTTAATTACACATCTCGAACATAACCCACAAAAAAAAAAGAAACATTTTTTTATCTTCTTTTTTCCCCCTCCCGTATTCAAGATAATCTTATCCGGATTGTCATGAAAGAATAATACTCCAGTCAAAAGAATATTCAATGCTCCTTCAGGCACTTTTCAGAATTCAGAGAACTGGCATATATTTAAAAACCAAATAGAGAAATCATGCATAACTTACTGAGCTAGGGGAGCTAAATTAGCAGAAGCTGAGTGAGAGGGTGATTCAGGGATAATACTGCAGCAGAATGCGGCCTACCTTTTAGCCCCAACTTTTCAAAGCCTCGTCAGTGAACTGAAGGTTTATGTTGATGCAAAAATCATCTGACAATCTGCGACTCAACCCCTAGCAGTTATAGATTCCCCAAGAGCATCTATTTTTACCCACCGACGGCAGCCCCCTCAGGAAGAGCCAGTTTCCTTTCTGATGATTTTTCTGTGGTCCTCCAGAGTCACACTCTTCCATGGATGTTCTTTACTTTCACTAGAGGCCCTTGAGAAGTTGCCTTAATGTAGCTAATTACCTCAAGCAGCTGCCTAATGCCATTCCCGAGCTCCAATATAGGCTGAAGTATTTATTTTAGCGCTCTGCAGTGTCTGACTAGTGTCAAGGAGTGATTGGTTCGCCAGCACTCAGGGTAGCAACAGGTGTCGTACTTGTTGGCTTTCCCTGGAAAGTAGTAAGGAAAGGCCCTGTGTCACTCTAAGATTTTCATTCTGGGAACACTGGCTACCATGAAATCAGGCAGACTAAGGAGTAATATTTTTGTCCCAGACAGAAAGTGCAACACTTACTGTCCAATCACAAAACTACAGAAAAATATTTCTTGGCTCAAATGTTGAGACAGCAAACACAAGTACCACAATACTTAAGGTCATAGGTGGGTTTGCGGGGGGAGGGGGTGGAATTATTTTTTGCTATAAGATTACAGAGATTTGTGTTGTAATTCTTTTTTTTTTTAATCATTCAATTTGACCTGTATGCTGATATGTTACAAGATCGCAAAAGCAATTTCTAAACTCCCTGATTTTCATACAAAAGCCATAAAATCTTGTTGAAGTAGAAAGAATCAACCAAAGCATGGAGGGTGAGACATTCTTTCTTGCCCTGGTACCCATCTAAATTTCAAATATGTTTCATCATCACAGTGTATCAGTGCATCAGACAATAAAGTAGCAATCATTTAAAACAGATGTTATTGAAAGTAGGTCCATTTTCAAAGAGACGGAAATAATAGCTCACAGTTCTCGAGTAATTTAATTACTACAAAGAACTTTCTTTATGACAATCTCATACAATTAATGAAAGTATTATTGTCCCCATTTCACAGGTGATGAAACTGAGGCTCACAGAGGTTAAATTGACTGATGTGTTCACACAGGTAGTAAATACAGGGTGTTCTAAGCTTTTTTTTTTTTAAAGTTGATTAAGGTTAAAACTGCACTAAGACTTTTGTGGTATATGGGACTTAAAAGTCCTGAGATTTTCTCCAATGTATCTTGTCCATTAGACTGAATCCTTGAGAGAAGAAGCTATCTTTTACTTTTCTCTGTATCCCCAGAACTTAGCACAGTTACTTGGCACAGAGTAGGTTCTTAATAAATGTTTGTTCACTTGACTGTTGATTCCAAGTCCACTGATCCTTCCACTGTGCCATGTGGTCTCCTATCTGGGGATTGTCAGCGCTTCAGTCTTCTTTTTTAGCCTTTTTTTCCTTTCTTTTTGCTGATGTTTTAAAATACAAACCAGCCTCCTTTACTTCTCATGGGATCTTAGTATCATAGATTTACTACAGAACCAGAAAGTATCTTAAAAGCCATTGAGCTCAGGTCCTTCATTTTGTAGACGAGGAACTGAGCAGGAGAAAGGTTAACCAAATTACTGAGCGCCATAGAGCTAGTGTCTGAGATGGAATTCAAACTGGTCTAGCCTTCAAGTCTAGCACTCTATCTACTTTATATTGTAAGCACCTACTGAGTTCCAGGCACTATTCAAGGATCCTTGGAAGCAAAGACAAAAACGGAAAACAGTCCCTGCCCCAGGCCATTCTGCTAGTTGGTTACAGAATAAAAAGGATTGAAAGAGAAGAAACCTTTAATGAGAACAAAACTGAAAACGGGTTTCCAAAATTCAAGAAAACAAACGAGCCCCAAAATTTTGGTTGGAAAAGCATGCCGCTGTGTGTTATTTCCTTCCCCCTCCTCTCAAACTAAACACTAGGGGATGGACAGCCTAGAAGGACATCTGGGCTTTTACCTGGTGATTTATAAATAAGCTCTACTTTTTCTATTTTTCTAAGGAATAAAAAAGTCAAATGTTAACTGGAACCCCTGGAAAATCTGCGTACTGGGTTAGTATCATGAAAGTATTTCCAGCCTGCATGGGGAAGGTTGCCCAGCCCTAAAGTCTCCCTATAAAAGGCCCATCTAATCCAGGCCCCCTCTACTGACTTTCCAGGGAATCTAATCAAATTCAGAAGTAGAACACAACCAGACAGGGAGTCTCTCTAATACAGACATATACACACATGCACACACATGTATGTACGTATATATATGTATGTGTCTGAATATATGTATATGCATATATGCATGCATTGAGAATAGTCCTGGGAAATGTCTAAAATGATAACGAAGTTGTTTCCCTGAAGATAATTTTTTTTGTTGCCTAGCTATTTTCTCCTGGAACCAACACGCTAGGAATGTACTATTAAAACCTGTTTAAACGGAGCTGCAATTGGTTAAATCCACAACCAGCAAGAGCCCATATGGCATGAGGCAAATGAAACTCACACCTCAGTAAACATTAATTAATTTATTTGATAATTCCCTTTCAATTTTTAGAAATTTTGTCTCTTGCAAAATTGCTCCAGGGCACAAAAACAAAGAGAATGCTTATTATAATAAATAAAACATTGTAAAACAATAGCAACTAAAGAATGTAGAGCAGCAATAGTAATAATATTAAAAAATTATACCAAAAAAGCTTAAGTCACCCGTGATAATGCTGTTCTACTGGGGAAGACCAGATGGAACACACAGCAGAAGGTTACATACCAATAGATAGATTAAAAAAATGGAAATATAGTTTAACCAATGAATGTCTAAAGACTCACTCCCTCAATCTATGATGAATTTCTTCTTTGAACTATAGGTCTTTGACCCTTTTCCTTGGACTTTTCTCTCCCCTCTCTTATCCCCTCCCCTCTTCCCCATTCCGATTACCCAATAGTATGTTATATGGGAAAGAACAATGGATTTGGAGTCAGATGACTTGCAGCTAAATCCAGGTTCTGGTACTTATCATACATGTGACTTTACTCAAATCATTTTACCTCTTTGGACCTGTTTCCTCACCTGCAAAATGAAGGGGTGGAACTACATGACCTTGCATGCCTTCTAGTGCTAAATTTGTGATCCAATGAACCTACACATCTTCTTTGCTCTGGGTGGGGGTTAGAGCACAGTACCAATGAGGCCAAGGTTGTAGTTTTGATATCTTAAAAAGTTCGATTATCTGTACTTGTTCCATGGCTACAAATTAAACTCTAATCCAGGCCAGTCAAATTGCAAACAGATATCAGTATTCATTATTGGAGCTGAGCATTTGAATTCACTCAATTTTTCCTGGTCTGTTCCTCTACTACTAGAAACACTCTCATCCGCTGGTCTATAGAACATTTCGAGATGAACATTCATCAAATGGCCACTAGCCTGGGTTATATTGACTATCTAAGGACTGCCCTCTAGCCCCACAAAGATACACATAGACATGGAAAAACCATCTGCAATAGAATTTTACTTTCCTAGGGGTTTGAAAGCCAAGGTTTGAGTCTCCTAGAAGAGTGCACAGAATATTACCTGAAAAAGAATCATTTGGAATCATAATGCAAAGGAAAGAGGACCTCACAACTGTATGCTGAAGGGGTAGATTTCTGTGTCTGAATGCATTCGAACATGAGATTCCTAGAATACTCGTTTTCTTAGGCTTAGCTCAGAAAGTGACTCTCCAAAAGTTGAGGAACCAACCAAATTCTATAATGAGAACCGGAAGGCATTTTGTTCTGGGCTAAGTAGCGGTTGTCGTATAGTTGCTTAAGTTTGGAAGAGGAAATTGCCTTGTGGTGTAGCTGTAGGTGTGAGCCTTGAGTTTCTTCAGCATCTGTGCAGAGACTGGAAACAGATGTGATGGCTCCAACTGTGTGGATGGCTTACAAGTCCATCACTACTGGAAAAACAACTTAAAATATATGTTCTACTGAAATTGGACAAGTAATGTAATTGAGAACAACATTTAGACAATTTCTTATACAAGATTTCTCAGAATTGTTTGTGATCTGCTCAATTCAGATAATTAAAGTCCTCCCTCATTTGTAGCAACGTCCAGAAGACAGTTTCCTCCAATATTTAAATTATTCTCTTACTGGTAGTAAGACCATTGGATGAGTTGCAGAGAAGATAAAGAATAATTTAAAAACATATAGATGCCCAATAGTCACACCTTTGTGGTTCCACATCTAACTTTTGTCATCTTGTCATTTTGTCCTTTGTTACACTGATTCTCTTACTGTTGACCCTTTGACAAAAAGTGTTGGAGCTTCAGTGTTGAATCCAATGCAAAGGTGGTGTGTGTGTGTGTGTGTGTGTGTATTTTATATATACATATATATATATATATGTATATGGTATATGACAGGGAGTGTAAGGTAGTGGTATTTAAGTGATTTCAAAGGCATTTGGAATTTTACTATTAGATACTACCTTTACCTAGAAAGTTGTACCCTTTGACATTTGAGGCAATCACCCCCCTGAAAAAGGGAAAAGAAGGGAAATTTATGAGGGATTATGAGACCAAGTATCTAGGCCACCTCTTCCTAAGTAGAGGAAATTTGGTAGTTATTTTTGTAAGCAAACTAGTGAGTTCAAACTTGATAAATAAAAATGGAGACAACCTAGTCCAGAAGAGGTCCTGGGAACAAAACACCATTCTTGGGGTGGGTGGATACAGCAGCATGTATTTGTAGCTCTCAGGCTTAGATTACAAAATGTAAAAGAGATGGTGGCTTTGTCCAGCCCAAACCTCTAACAGAGTTCAAAGGGACATAGAAGGGATTCAAGCTTGCTTCAGTAAGAACACCTGTACCTTTGGATATCATATATGGATGGAGATGAGGGATAGGGGACCAGATATGTGATTTGATTAGTATTTGGAACTCTTAGATGAAGAAATTCCCTCTGCCAAGAAGGCTGATAATTTCATTACAATCTATAATCAGAGTTGCCTAGAGCAAAGGTATCAGACTCCTGGCCTAGTTGGGAAATGTTTTAAAAAAACAAATAAAACACAATATAGTGTTCATTTATAGTCTTCTCAGGCAATGTGTTGCCTGCTGACATTTCTCTTTGGATTTGACACCACTGACCTTGAGCACTGAAGCTGTGTAATTGACTTGGTCTAAAAGCATTTATCGATGCTTATTACATGTCAAGTGGGGCAGCTTTTGTTTAAATTTTTATTTTATTTCGAGGCAATCAGGGTTAATTGACTTGCCCAGGATCACACAGCTAGTAAATGCCAAGTGTCTGAAGCCTCATTTGAATTCAGGTTCTCCTGACTCCAGGGCCAGCTCTCTATCTACTGTGCCTCCTTGCTATCATTGGTGATGCAGTATTTGACTCGGCTGACCTACCTTCCTGTTGTACTCTTTCCTCCCTCAGCACAGGGACCACTATCCTGGTTCTCTTCCTAAATTCTCTAACCACTCTTCTTTCTCTTTTTCTGGCTACTTGTCTAATTCCCAGCAATTTAAAGTAAAGGGTCGGTTCTTCTTCTTTTCTCTACTTACATTCTATCCATTAATAATCTCCGTTCCCACAATTGTCAGTACCACTTCTATGCATGCGACTCCAAAATATCTGTCTTCAGCCTTCATTTCTCTTCCAGGCTCCAGAATCGTATTTCCTACTGCCTGCAAGGCATCTTTATCTGAATGTCACATCAATGCTTGAAAAAAAAAAAGGGAATAAGTCCTTAAATGAACTTTGTATCCTTCTATCCCAGGTCCACACAACCTGTGGCCCTTGGGCTGCTTATGGCCCACCACCACTTGCAGCATACCAAAGAATTTCAGGTGGCCCATGAAAATCGTAGAGGAAAACATCCTCTACATTTTTCGTGGGCCACCCTAAATCCTTCGGCGTGCCTATGGACCATAAGCAGCCTGTGGGCCACAGGTTGTGCAGGCCTGTTCTACCCAAACCTTCTGTACTTTCTGACTTTATTCCTTAGGCTTATGGCACCACACCATTCACTCATCTTCCTTGTACAAAACTTTGGTGCTACCTTCCCCCATTTCCTTTCCTTGAGTTCTCCTGATCAGATCAGCTACCATGTCACTCCACATCAGCAGAACCTCTTAGATCCATCGCCTTCTTTCTATTTTTCCTACCACCATCCTACTACAGATTTTCATTACGACTCACATGGTCAGCATCATGATAACTTCCCAATAGGTGTTCTGACCTCTACTCTCCTGCTCCCTCTTTTCCTTCATCCTTCATTGTCTGAAATTTTTCTTATGCAAACATTTAGACCTGTTAACCCTCTGCTTAAAAATCCAACTAACATTCATTTCAATTCAACAAGCATTCATTAAGTGCTTACCACATGCCAGTCAGTATGCTAGACACTAAAAATAAAGACAAAAAAAACCTTGCTTTGCTAAAGGACATTTACTCATCTCTAATCCTATAGAACTTTTCCCACTCTTCTCATTTATTCAAAGATCATTGATGGTGGCTCAGCCATTATATCTCCCAGTTCTTTCAGTGCCCTAGGATATACTTTCTCTGAATTTGTAAAGGGCAATGAGACACTCTCTTACTAGTCTTCTACTTATCTTCCTTTGAGTTTGCTCTGCAGTAAGCAAACATGATTCTCCCTCCCCAGAAGTGATTAATAAGTAGGCTTACAGAATGACAGCTATTAATCACATCTCAGCCCTCTCCATCACACCTGCCCACATAGACAGCCATCACTGTCATTAGCAGGCTCCTGGACCACACAGGCTCTGTAGACAACTGCTTTTGCCCTAACTCAATAAAAGTCATCTATTTAAGTACTACCTGATAACCTATTCTATCACAGTTCAAGAACATAACGTGCTCAGACATATGGTTCACTTTTATGGGAACCCATCATTCATCCAATCCTAACAATATGTAAATAACTAATCAGTCACATTAGAAAACTTTTTTTAATCAGAGATTTTATATGCATAATCACCTCCAAATCTACCATCCATTAGAGTCCATTAACTCTTTCAAGCAGGAAATGCAGTTGATTAAGAGAGCTGTTCTGTAAGGTGTAAAGAGATATGGGTGCTAATCCCTGTGACTCTAATCTCCCACATGACTTTGAGGATTTCACCTAAATTTCTCAGGCCTCAATTTTTTCCATCTCAAATGAGAATCATAAACTTAGTCTCCCCTAGCCTCCAGGAAAATTACAGGGATTAATAAAACAATAGCCATGAAGTTCCTGGAAGAATGTAGTTGGCTTTCTGCTTCTCTTGTTATTTTCCCTTAAGTTAGTTTACTCAGGAATTACTCCTCAAGCTTAAGTATAAACACCACTAGGCTGCCAAGTCCTAATAAGTGCTAACCTTCAAATGGCACAGCATGCTGTTTCTCTTTATTGCTCATTGTCTTTGGATGATATCAGCAATGATATCACTTGCTCTCCACTTTTTCACAGTGACTTTTAACTCTAGAATGTCCCGTTAGGAAAAACTCGGGTTCCCTTTTACTATAGAGCACAGCACAATTTTCAAGAAGTCAATTTACTGAGTTGCTTTTTTTTTTTACACAAAGAAAGAATCTACAAGCATTTGTTTTCTACCTCCTACTGTGCTGTTTCATGGATGAGGGCAACAGGTGGACTTAAGTCCTAGGATATGAGATGATAGGGTGTATGACAAGCCAAATTTAGATAACCCAATTAAAACAGTCCCATTCACTCATACCAAGGGAAAAAATGATGAGGGAGGGCCACAACAACTGTGGATTATCTTCTCAGTAGTCATTAACTATGTGTGTATTTCTATAGCATAACTAAGTTTTACAAGACAACACACTTATGCCTTTGGCCTGTCACTCAATGTGAGGACAGAGGTGAGTGCCTATAAAATTCTCACAGCTGTCATAAACAGCAGCCATTTGGAAGAGACAAAATGACATCAGTAATTAGTAAGGACCCTTCTCCCCTTGCAACACTGGCTCTTTGGTCAACACATTCTCCCCTTCAGCCAGAGAGGGCCTAGCATCCCTTTTGATGCTCCCCTGGTTGAAGTAAGAAATAGGATTCTTGGGCCAACCAAAGCTCTGTGAAATGGTTTTCTCAGCAGGAAGTATATCATACAGGCAGCCTATAAATATTTAAACAATGGGAAGCCAGCAGAAGGATTCTTTCACGCTGTAGGATGATAGTGACTTCTGAAATTATCACAATTATCATTCCATTATTGCAAAGCAAATGACCTGATTTATTATGCTGTACCTCTGCTCATCTCTGGATCCCTTCCTGATATATTACACAACCGGTTACTTAGGCATTCTACACAAACAGCATTTGTATCGACTACTTCATTAATATTTTGATTATTATAAATCTCAGGAACTCAATTCACATCCTAGCCCCGAGTCAGCTTTCCAGAACTTCTCTCCCAGAAGATAATCGTCAAATCTTAAGAGTTGGAAAGGAAGCAATGACCTGCAGGGTTCTGGGTAGTGAGGGAAGAGTGGCTCACCTGTCCCTTCAAAAGAGAAAAGACCCTAACTTTAAATCCAAAAGAGGAAGAACCAGCATTTTCTGAACCATCTTAAATGGATCTCCATTCCTAAAAACCTAGGGAGACATACTCGTACTCCCTAGCACACTGCCAAAACCACTTGTTAGAGTACATTTCCACCAAATGTCATCTAGAGAGGGCAGAGAGAAGATGTCTGTGAGGAAAAATCTGTAGAGAGAATAAAAGCCAGAAGTCCACCAGTCATATATGGCAGGTACGTGCCCTGTTTAAAATAGAATACAGCATGTCAAATGTGGTGATCTGTCTCATTGATTCCTACTTAACCTACTTCTCCCACCTATACACTAAGAAAAAAAATTATAATGCAATAAATTTAGTCAGAGGACTCAGGTTTAAATCCTGGTTCTCTGTTGATTACTTAGAATGATGTTGGAAAAATCACTCCTCTGCAAGCCTCAGTTTCCTCGTCTATAAAATAAAGGGGTTAGACTAGATGATCTCTGCTTTAAATCCTCTTTAACAAAGACATATTATGTAAATTTGTTGTTGTTTAGTTGTTGTCAATCTAGTCCAACTCTTTGTGAAGTTTTCTTGGCAAAGACACTGAAGTGATTTATCATTTCCTACTCTAGCTCATTTTGCAGATGAGGAAACTGAAGCCAACAGGATTAAGTGACTTGTCCAAAGTCGCATAGCTAGTAAATGTCTGTAATGGCAAGCAAAGTAGTACTTTGCTGCTTGTTTCACCTATTCAAGTGCCTTTAAGCCCAGCCTTTGATTGTATCAAGAGTTGCTACTGGAAACAGTATACATTGTACTACCTTTAATAGGCCTAAGGGAGTGTGAAGACCTTCCCTGCCCTTAATAGGCCTAATAGTAATTACATGGAGCCCACAGTGGGAGGAGCTTGCAAAAAGAGTGGAACAGGAAGGATGGAATAGGAAGGGTGGAATGGGAAGGAGCAGAGCAGAGAAAAGCTCCAGCAGAGGTGGGAGCAAGCAGAGCTAAGAGAGAGAATGTTTGTGATGTCAGTACTTTGTCTGTTGAAAGAGGACTTTACTGTTGATTTCTGTTTGATTTCTCAGGCAGAAGCCTTGTCTGTTGATTTGTGTTACTTTGTCAGACAAAACGTGAATTGAGATGATAGTGCTGGTAATGTGTGTAAATATTGTCGTAGCTCTGTTAAGCTGTCTTCCTAGAAACAGAAACTGTGAAGGGGCTGGAGTGGAGCAGTCCCTGTGAGTTGAGATATAGAACAGGGGCAGACAGCTGCCTATGTGTGAACCAGGCAAGAGCTAGGAGTGGTCAGCCTGTGGAAGAGGAACCAAAGGGTTTGGAAACCAGCCTCCAGTCAAGATGAAAGAAGACTTTACTTGGATATTTGTGTATTGATTGAGGAGATTGTAACTTACTGAATGATATGTTATGTTAAAGACTATGTGGCTACCTTAGTAATAAGTTGTTATATTATATTATATATTATAATATAACATATTATATTAAATATTATAATATATTGTTGTGAACATTATGCTTTAGTTTCTTGAATGTTTTGCTTTAGTTTATTGCTGAATAAATTGAGAGTTCACTATGCTATGTCATTAGATCCTTAAAGTTATTCACAGCAGTATATCTCAGGAGAGCCTCTTGTGATCAACTTTCCAGTGTCTGGAGTTGGATTTGAAGTCAAGTCTTCCTGACCACAAGCCTGGTACTCTATCCACTGCACTTCCTAGATGCCCCACTTGCATAAAAGCTTATTCCAATTATCAGATTTTTAAAAAATTTTTGTTGATAACCTGTGCTTTTTACATAACATTAATTTCCTGATCTATAGATACTCCTTTATCGTTCTTTTCCTAGTAACAAGGACAATAAAATTGACCAAACTGACTATTCCTGGCAGGATATCCAGTGTTCCTTATCTATAGACCTCTACCTCTCTCCCAACAAGAGGGAAGAATGTTTCAATATCTATTCTCTGGAACAAAGGTTGGTCATTAGAATTAATGAAAGTGTGACAGCCTCTAATGTTAATGGGAGTTAAGATCTTCCCTGCCCATTAATAGGCTTTACCTAGAGCCCATTAAGGGAAGCTTGCTTAGTGGAGACTTGCTTATAGGAAGGCTTTCACACCTTTTGCTAATTTCTTTTGTTTCTTTTTTTTTAATTTTAAATATTTTTGTCTTTATTTATTTATTTTTGCTTTTTTTTTTTTTGGAGGGCAGGACAATTGGGATTAAGTGACTTGCCCAAGGTCACACAGCTAGTAAGTATTACGTGTCTGAGGCCTGATTTGAACTCTGGTTCTCCAGACTCCAGGGCAGGTGCTCTTTCACTGTGCCACCTAGCCACCCCCCTTTTGTTAATTTCTAATTAGGCACTGAGTCAGGAGGGTTGTGATGTCTTCTGGCTCTGAGAAGTATATACATACTCTGAGTTGGTATTTTGCTTTGGGGGCTTGCTTATGAGAAGGATCTTGTGATTCCCTGGTCAAGATTCTGAATGGCCATATGTTCAGAGTTCCCTGACTGCTCAAAGGTAAAGGCTCTCTTGATCCAGGGATGTATATAAAGTGTATAGTTGATTTAGACAGTCAGAGGTGTGTCTGTTGGTCTTTATTTCTCTGCTTGTATTTTCTCTGCAGTTCAGGATGTTGACCTTTCTCCTGACCTAGTGAATATAATTTAAAAAGATTGTTGACCCCTTAAACAGCTATCTTTCCTAGTAAAGCAGATCTAATAACCTATGCTAGCAGCCATCCTGGGTATGCCAGTATGGTTGCTGCTACACAGCCATTTAGTATTTGTTCTCACTTATACACTGTAGACATGGAGCATCAAATGAGACAATGGAATATTAAAGTGCTTTGCAAATCCTAAAGTGCTATATAAATGTCTTACCTATTATTGTTCTTGGGCTTAGTGCTTTCCTGGTTCTCCATTCTTCATTTTTCATTGATTCAACTAGTCTTCTCACACTTCAGCAAATTCTTCACATCTGTGGTTCCTTATGGCATCTTCCATTGCATTTACATACAATGTGTGTAGCCATGCCCTGAATACTACATTGCCAACCAACTCTGTGAATATTGTTGTCATTGTTAAGCACCTTGCAGGCTAGACTGCTGGTAATGTCACAGTCCCAGCAAGTCAAGACATCGATGGTTATTTATTGGGTATTTTTACACTAACATCATATGCATAACACTGACAACATGCCACCCAGATGCAGCACACCATATTAAGGAAGGCTAATAGTGGTCTGTGATAGCCAGAATCAACAATATATATAGTATGTGCTGATGGCCCTAACCAAAATTGGTCTTTCATAACTAAACCAAGTAGAAGCCTTCACAGTGTCTGCAACAAAAATAGGAGCAGTAAGTGAATCTAGGAGAGGGGTCCTTAACCTTTTTGTGTCTCCTGGACTTCTTTGACAGTCTGATGAAATTACGAACAGCTTCTAACAATGATGTTTTTCA
>CM053582.1:262000618-262020398 GCA_028627135.1 Pseudochirops cupreus
AGTCAGATTGGCTAAGATGACAAAACAGGAAAATGACAAACGCTGGAGAGGATGTGGAAAAACTGGAACACTAATGCATTGTTGGTGGAGCTGTGAACTGATACAACCATCCTGGAGAGCAATCTAGAACTATGCCCAAAGGGCTATAAATAATTGCTTACCCTTTGACCCAGTAATACCACTTCTGGGGTTGTATTCTAAAAGGATCACAGAAGCAGGAGGAAGACCCATATGTACAAAAATATTTATTGCAGCTCTCTTTGTGGTGGCAAAAAACTGGAAATTAAGGGGATGCCCATCAATTGGGGAATGTCTAAACAAGTTGTGGTAGATGAATGTAATCAAATACTATTGTGCTATAAGAAATGGGGAGGAGATGGGTCTTCATATTCACCTGGAGATTGATGCTAAGTGAGAAGAGCAGAACCAGGAAAAATTTGTACACTATCACAGACACATCGTACATGTGATGACCAGCTTTGATAAACTGGACTCTTCTCAACAACTCACAGCTATAAGACAATTCTACAAGTCTCAGGATGGAAGGAGATATCTACATTCAGAGAAAGATCTAGAAAGACCAGAGTTTAAATGGAGACTGAAGCAATCTACATGCTCTCGTTCTTTTCCGTGTTTGGTTTTCTTTCTTTTTTCCCATTGTTCACTCCATCGGTTACAATCCTTCTATACAACCAGACTATTGTACAATGTGAAAGTATTTTCAGATCTTATACTTGATTGTACATCACCATGGGAGGGGGAAGGAGGAGAGAAAATTTGAAACCCAAGGGATTGTGGAGCTGAATTTTGTAAACTGAAAGTAAATAAACAAGTCAATGAAAATTTAAAAACAAAAAACAAAAAGAACCAACAACAACAAACATAGCTTCTAATCCCCACACTAGAAGTCTCTATTTCCAGGGTGCTATACCTTGCCTTTGATGACAATTCAACTTTTTTTTTTTTTTTGCTTTTTGGAGGGGGCAAGGCAGGGAAACTGGGATTAAGTGACTTGCCCAAGGTCACACAGCTAGTAAGTGTTAAGTGTCTGAGTCCAGATTTGAACTCAGATCCTCCTGACTCCAGGGCCACTTCTCTATTTACTGCGCCACCTAGCCACCCAGACGATTCTACATTTATTGGACATCCACAATGCAATCATTACTCCACACAGTAAACATTAGAGACAGAAGTAAGAAGCCAACCAGAAAGTAAGGGCTTAGTTTAATGAAGATAGAATTAAGAGAAAAAAACCAAATCAGGAAGCATGGCAGAGGGCCATTTTGCTTACCAAAATGGGTTTTCTTTTTCACCTAGTTACCTAGATCTACTCCTGTCAACACTCAAGAAAAGATGGAGATGACTATCTCTGACAACAATCATGAACTAACCCTAATCACAGATCACCAACTGGACAATTATACTGTCAACCTAATCACACAATGACAATAGGACCCCACTCTCCAAGGAAACAGTACAACCAGGTCCTGAGCAGAACTAAAGTCACAGAGTCTGGGAAGGGCACGTTCTATCTTCCAGACAAACTAGACTAACAGCTATTCCCCAGACACAATATTTAATCTCCCACCTGTGGGCATTCACACATGTCCTCCATGCCTATAATGTCCTCTCTCCTCTACCTTTTAGAATCCTTTTCTTCCTTCAGTTTCGCTAAGACCTCCATGAAGCCTTTCCTGATCCAATCCTCACTCCCTACTAAGCTCCAAGTGTTCATTCCCTCCTCAAAATACCTTGTATTCTACTTATCTGAGAACTTGCCAAATCTCTCCAGTAGAGTATAGGCTTTTAGAAGACAAAGTCTTTTTTGTTTCTGTCTTTATAGCTCTCTAACTTAGCAGAGTATTTTGAACACAGTAGGTAGCTAATAATTATATTGAATTGAATCAAAAAAGAAATAATGGATGATATACTTTCAGCCCTGTGGTCTTCCTGAAGGTCATACTACATAAGTCTGATATAAAAGCAGGGTCAGTAAAGAGGGTACAAGTTAGGCAAGTTAAAGTATGAGAACTAGTAATGTGAGAACTAGTAAACTAGACTTATCTCTGTGTTCTTAGGGGAACCTATCACCAAGTTAATTGATCAAATATTTCTCATTAAGCATCTACTAGATGTCAATTACCATGATAGACATTAGGGATACAAGTACAGAATCATGGAGCCCTCAAGGAGTTGTTTCGTTATTTCAATCATGTCAGACTCTGTGAGCCTGACCCGTTTGGGATTTTCTTAGAAAAGATACTAGAGTGGTTTGCCATGTCCTTCTCCAGATCATTTTATAGATGAAGAAACTTAGGCAAATGGGGTTAAGTGACTTGCCCAGGGTCACACAGCTAGTAAGTCTGAGGCTGGATTTGAACTCAGGATTCAGATAAAAGATTAACCACATAAAGTCTAGAAGGAAAAGGGAAGCCCTGAAGTTATATAGAGAGGTGATAGTTACAGTGATGGACACAGAACCAGCAATGCTCAAGAATTTATGCATCAATGGTAGAAGCACCCCAAGACCCTGAGCCCATGAACCCTAGGAATGGCAGCATTCCTCCTCAGGCCATAGGTGCTGTTTCTAGTCTGGTCCTTGCAGCCATCTTGCACAAGAACAACCTGATGGATAAGGACATAGCTTTGCCCCTATACATACTGCAGTCTCCCACCCCTTGCCCTTATTTACAGCAGCCATAGCTACTAAAGACCCAGAAAATAAGGCTCTTGTTATCAAAGTCCTTTATTCAGTCAAATGATTCAACATCACCAATGGATATGGTTCTGTCCATGTAAATGATACTAATGAAGACACATAACTATCTATCTGCCTTGCCACTTCACTCTCAGAACCAACGGGCCTTTCCATTTGCCCTAATCTGAGCTCTCCTACATATGTAGTCTTCCCTGCTTAGAATGTGAGCTCCTTGAGAGAGGCAACTGCTTGACTTTTCTTTCTTTACCACCCTCCCAGTGTTTAGCACAGTTCTTGGCAAATAATGAGCACTTAATAAATGTTTCTTTTATTCATCCATTCATTTATTCACGTAAATTAACTGGCAGACAGCAGTCTCTTAAGCTCTACAAATAAGTCCAGTGACACTACCAGCCACCCAGCCTCCAGAACACTTAGCACTGTCAGCAATAACCACATGGTTGGCTGGCAATGCTCCTAGAATGGTCAGTTATCAGCAGAGCCTCAAGAGTGGGTGTGAACTCCCTAGACAAACCCAACCGATAGAACTAAAGGCACTGACTGATAGGAATAAGTGGAAATCTTGAGGAAGAACAAAGAATAACTCTTTTGGAAAGACCTTTATTCACTCTCCTGTTTTCTTCCCCCTTCCCCACCCCACCCCCCAAAAATAGAGGGCTAGGTTAATGTTGTTTTTTCTTTAAATCCCACACCAGAAAGGAGCACTTTTTTTTTTTTAACACTTTGAATTAATAGCAAACTAGGCCACTGGTGACTGCAAAACCAAATAGATGACTAGCCTATCGATTTTTCCTTTAAAAATATTGCAAGTGATGGAAAGAATGGATTTTAAAGAATTTCTTGAGGAAAATACTTTTTGATGAAAGGCATAAAATCAAGGCAAACAGCAATACCACAGATTAGTGCTTTCTAACGTGCTTCTGATCTTCCAGGTAGCTCAATATCCATTTTATGTGTCTTTAGTGGATTATATAATAAATTCTCCCTATAACTCTTCCACCTACTTTTCACCCCCTGTAGGCCACAAAGCACATCCAGCTCATCTCATTCCCTATATTGACCTTTGCCCCTTCTTTACTGAAACTTCAACCTAGTCCTCTTCTTCCTATTGCCATAGCCACCGGCTTCCTTATGGCCTTCATGACCTGTCACATGGACTATTACATTAGCTTTCTCACTAGCCTCTGTGTTCAGTCTTTTCTCCTTGTCCTACATACTTCTGTCAGACTGATCTCCCTAAAGCAGAATCTAATCATATCATTCTCTCCTCTGAAATGTTCAGTGGCTTCTCATTACTTACCAAGAGAATCTCAGAATGTTAGAACCAGAAGGAATTAGTAGGTCATCTGGTATAGCCACCTCATTTTAAAAGTGCAGCCCAGGAAAGTGAAGTAACCTGTCCAGTGTCACCCAGCTAATAAGCAGCAAAACAAAGACCCAGGTTTTCTGACTCTAAATGCCTCCTGCTTCTTTCTTCCCTTCTACAAACAAACCCAATGTATGCAGTAGATTGTATTTAGAATATATCTGTGCTTACCTTAGATTAGATTTCAAAAGTTTCTAGTTCACAAGGTGAGATTTTGGACCAGAGGACTCAACAGTCTTATAAAATAAGAGATTCCACAGACTAAAAAAAATCAAGACTTCTAAATGCAATATTGAAAAGTTTTCATCTTCCCCAAAGAAGAGTACTTATCAAGAATGAGGGTATCATAGTGACATTCAGGATATTCGCAGAAGACATTGTACTAATATTAATCCCAGTACACAAATGAGCCTCCTCAGGAAAATTCTTAGCAACATAGAAAAAAAAAACATTGGTCTAACTATACACACCAGGACAACAAAATGGAAGAATAATACATTTTTTCAGGCCATGACATGCATCTGCCTAGAAAGCCTATCAAGTTACTCCATCAGTATGCATCCGTGTGTGATATATACATATACATATGTGTATACACACACACAGACATATACATATAGAGTATGGGGGGATGGACGACTCGGACTTTTGCTTAGAAGACAAAGGGCTTCTCATGCCATTATCTTGCTCCGATTTACTATAATTGAGGGGGGGTTTCCCCAGAAAGAGTTCCTTATGACAAGTCCACTCCAATACATGTACAAATAATATACATATTGTATACAAGTATGTTATATATACATATATGTATATTTATGTGTATATATAAATATATATGTGCATGTATACACACACATGCATTGAATAGAACTGAGTAGGAAGAAGAAAGAGTTAAATCACATTTGGGAAATTGTGTGATACATTTAATGACCCCCAAATTATTGATCATTTCAGTGCTGCTATATGACTGAGAATCATAGAACACCAAGTTTTGGGAAGAATCTAAATTACCAACATGGAAAGATATAATACAATAAACAATTTTAAGTGCCTACTACGTGCCAGGCACTGTGTTAAGCACTGGGGATACAAATAAGAATAGGAAAGAAATCCCCTGGCCTCAAAGAGCTTACAATCAAAGGGGGAAAGCTAGTCTACAAAAGAAAGATAAAGAAGGGGTGGGGATGATAGAGAAGGAAGCAGTCTGTGAGTATGGTGATGGGAGAGTACAGTTTAAAGAGTGCAGCTCGTGGAAATTGAAGAATTTGTCTGGGTTTCTGAATTTATATGGAAGCTTTGGGAGGAGATTTTTGCTCTACCCATCAGCCCTCCAGCCAGAGGAGCAGAGGCTACTAAGGGCTCTGATGAGATATAGGTACTAAAGCTGAAGCAAATTCTGTGATGATGAGTTTCCTGGTGATGAATTTTTCCTGGTGGGGCCTGCTGAAGGTGGAGTGGAATCCAAAGAATCCAGCAGATGGGAAATGAAGATGGAAGATGTGCAGTGGACCTAAATAGGCTAGTATACAACCCACTCTGGAGCTTAAATCCAGAGCTGGAAAAGGCTTCGGAGGCCAACTAGTCCAATTCATTTTACAGATGGGGAACCTGTGGCCCAGAGAAGTTAAATCACCATCCCAAGAGCACATAAGTAATAAGGAGAGCTGATCTGTATGTGTCTCTCAGCCCAGATTCAATGTTCTTTCCATTTTATTCTGCTGCCTCCTTGACTTGTGCAATAGAAATATAGGAAAAATATATTATTTAGGACAGTTTTGACCAGAAAGAGAGGATTAGTCATGTGTTGAGAAGGAGAGCCAACAGATGGTAAGCCTCAGTGGTAATTCCTTAACCTGGCTAGCATTCAAGACCCTCTGTGACCTGGTCTGCTGGCCAGTCTTTCCAGTCTTATTCAGTTACTCTCCTTACATTGCCCTACTGTGCTCTAGGAAAACTAGACTATTTGTTGTTCCCTCATCATGCTTTCTAATCCTGCCCCAGCCCAATACCTAGAATCACGGATCTAGAGCTGAAAGAGAGAGAGATCTTTGGTTCAAACACTACCCAACCTTCAAGGACACCTTCAAATAGCACCTTCTCTATGAAGTCTTTTTTGATCCTCTCAGCAAAAAAATAATCTTCTCTTCCTCAGCTCTTATTGTACATTCACAATAAGCTTCTAATTGTGTAGCCTTAATGTCTGTCCCCCACTAGACTATAAATTCTACAGAAGCAGGGATTCCATGTTATCTGTTGTTGTTTCTTCCAAGAAATACAGAACCTCATGCATGCTCATCACTGAACTTAGCTGGAAGTTCTCGACACCCCAGGGGAAGATGTGATAGTAGCACTACCTGAATACTCATCTATCCCAGCAGTCAGCATATACAAAATATGTACATTATTTATACATCTATTGGACTGGACTTATCATTTCTTGGGCAGAAGGAGCTCTTGGGAGGGGAAACGTCCTCAATTACAGCAGATTGGAGCAAGGGAATGGCATGAAAAGTCCTTTATCTTCTAAGCAAAAGTCTGAATTGTCAATCCCCCCCATACTATATGTATTTGAGTATATAGTATATATGTATATTACATATGTAATGCATATGTAATATATATATATTATACTCAAATGCACATATATAGTATGGAGGGATTGACAATATATGTATATTTGTATATATATACATATATACTCACGCACATATATGTATATGTACACACATATGTGTATATATGTATATATGTATACTGATGGAATAACTTGATAGGTTCTCTAGTCTGCTGAATGTCATGGCCTGAAAAAAATGTGTTATTCATCCATTTTGTTGTTCTGGTGTGTATAGCTAGACCAATTTTTTTTTTCATGTTGCTAAGAATTCTGCTAAGGAAGCTTATTAGTGTACTGGAATTCAATACTATTACAATGTCTTCTAGAAATATCCTGAATGTGGCTGGGATAGCCTCAATCTTGATAAGTACCCTTCTTTGGAGAAGATAAAAACTTTCCAATATTGCATTTAGAAATTAGGTGAATCAACCATCTATTTCTTATATGATCAGTGAGCTAAGAATATTTTTTACATTTCTAAATAAAATTGTATGGTGTTTTAAAATAGAAAAACCATTCTTAGCTCCCCAGCCATACATAAATATTCTGGTACAGATTTGGCCCTTTGATAACTTTGATAACTTCTGATCTATCTTATTTAAACTTGATGAAAAATTCTTGAAGAATAGGTATTGTCTATTCTCTTATTCTATGTGTTGATTTCCACACCACCCAATCCAGTGAAAACTATAGATACATATTAAGTGTTCATTTAAAGAGAAGCAAATATCTTTCAGGGGTCCCTTTTATGTACCCTAACATGCAATGTTCCTTTACAATTCCCTGACATTCTACAAAGCATACCTCCCCCAAGATTTGGATATGGTTTCCCAATTAAATTCTCTTATTAACCAAATTCTCTATTTTTCCCCCAAGGCCTTCCAGATTCAAGAATGGTCTCTTTAACCCAAGAGTCAGAATTGGGAGTGGGTTCAAGAAAGAGAGAAGGATTTTCCCAACTGTTGACATATCCCTAGAACAGGGAAGCTTGCTTTATCCTCTTAGCAACAATCCAGATAAGCAGTCACTGGCTGCCAGTGGTAGATTGGGACAAAGAGGAAGTCTGGGACAGCAAACACTTGGCAAAGGCGAATCAGAACAACATGCATGTTCTAATGAGATGACTGCTAAACTGTGAGTCAAATTCCCACTTCTTCCACCCAAACACTATCACAGTTTAAAACACTTGGGAAAAAAAAAAGAGCATGTCTGCGTTGTACTAATGACTTTAAATGGGCTTATGTGCCAATTTCTAATTGGGGGAGGGGGAGACTGAAAGCACTTTGCATGTTCCATAGCAGCATCACAAGTGATTTCCAGCTTTACCAAGGCCATCAAAATTTTCAGCAACCCCTTACTTCACAGGGGCTAATTTATGCCCAAGAAACACAACATTACTATCTGCCAGTCTATTCTGCTCTAGTGTATAATCAGCTGCTCTAGGTATATTTTATCTAAAGTTCCAATGGCCTCTACGCCCCCCCTCCCCCCCCAAAAAATATGGAGAAAGAGAACAAGGATTGCAAACTGCCTTGTAATCTTAGGATGAAAAGACTTCAGGCTGAAGGGTTAAGTGAGACCACTGGAAAAGAGACAGAGAGGTCTAGAAAGAGCAGGAGGCATTCTCGAGAAGAGACTTTTGAAATTGATTTGAAAGAGCTTGTTGCACATAGTAAGTCTGAATAAATAACTTGTAGATTGGTTGTTTGAATCTTTCATAAAAGGTGAACTACCCAATAAACCTGTAGAAAGGAGAGTGTTTTGTGACCACCCATTATCACTTAAGCACTCCTTCTCTAGGGGCAGGAAATCGGTGATTATTTCTAGGCTCAATCTGACCATAACATTCTTCATAACTTGTTCCTCCAATTCTAATGCTCACAGGTATGGTCTCTGGAACACCATTAGCTAGGACTACGGATTAACACTCTCCACTTAGGGCAATAGTACAAAAAGAGGCAAAGATCTGCAACAAACCACTACAAATGTAGCAAACGTAGCATTTATCCCAATTGTACTCGGTCTTACTCTCCCCTGCATTCACTATCACTACAGTCCCTCATACACACAAATTAGCCATGCCAACCCAAGATACATCGGCACCATTCCCACTTTCTGCTCTCCTAAACGTTCACATGAAGGATCAATGAAATCAGTCACTGTTCACTTCAGCAGTTCATAGCAGCACCCTTTGTAGCAGGATAGTCCCAGGAAATTGCAACATAAGCAGCTGTCTGTACCTTGTTCTGCCTCCATACCCTGTAGCACTTCATTCTCTCTATAATACTGCCAGAGAAAATACGTAAAATTGGTTTTGTGGCTAGCAGTGCTCATCAAGGTATTCTGATCCTCTAGTATAGTCATGTAAAAACACATTTTAAAATAACTCTTTGTCCTTCAGTCTCTTATTTACCTGGCTTCAACTTGACAACTACAATAAGAATTGGGGGTTTGGAGTAAACTATGAGTAGATGCAAACACAGAATTGGAGCAGGCCTTCCAACTGTTTATATTCCTACTTCAAATAGATATCCAGGAAAGTCTGTAACCAAAGCAGAAGCCACATCATGCTTTCTCCCAAGATGCTTGGAGGTAGTGAGAAAGGGGCAGTCCCCAGGAAGGTCCATATGGTAGAGTAGTAACCATACACACAGTCATTCTGAGCTCCTTGGGAGCTCCATGTAGTATCCAGAAGTTTGGTAGAAAACAGGAGAACCTCCAGACATCACAGAAAGTAGGATTGCTTAATCTGAAGGGAGAGACTCTGCCTTTCATCACTCCACCACAGCCAGGGAAATCACGCACACCTTAGGAATTATGCTGAGAAATTGCTAGCTGCTGAAAGTGACCTACTATTCTCCCCTCCACTCAGGCACAGAAGTGAGTAGAGGAGACAGTGCCTAACATAAAGAAACATCTGTTTCCCTTCTGTGCCTGGAGTCAAGCGTGGGGGAAGTTCTGAACATCTGTAAAACAGTGAGCTTTTAGGAAGTAAGGTATAACAGAATAATAGAATAATTTTAAAGGCCAAAGTTATTTTATTGTATGAGTGTCTAAAATGTTTTGAGCAAATCTATTAAGCAAGAATCTCAATCCCTAAATAAACATTGCTTCAAGAGCTAGTTCTCTTATCGGCCAATAATGATAAAGCACAGATTTTAAAAGCCTTTAAAGGCCATCAAAGGTAGTTAAACTGAAGAAAAAAACACACATACAATACCAGTAGTGTAAGAGAATGAAAAAAAAAACCTTTTGGAAACATGCATCTTGGAAATAAGTATCCTAAAAGATCAGGCCATCTTCCCTAGATTGTTAAAATTTTCAATATTGTATTATAGTCTGCTATTGTCTGAGTCTGTTACCACAGAACATGTTGTAATTGGCCTTTGGCTCCATGACCAGAGCCATGGAGATCTTTTTTCCAAGGAGAAAAGCTCTTGGCACATGTCAGTCAACCTTTCTCTCATTGTCCTTGTCAAGATACTATCGTTAACTTTCTCACTCTTTTCTTGGAGCCCATAAGATTACTTTTGAACTTAATGTGAAAGATTATTTTAAAATATATTCCCCATTCCTTCTCTAGGAAAGTATACTTCTCAAAGCTGTTTCTTTCCAGTCCCAGGCTTAAAGATGCTTTCACCCCTTGAGATGCTCCTGAGAAGAACATAGCAGCCTCATTGCCCTGAAAAGTCAAAAGGTTCCTCTCCCCAAAGAGACCTATCAGGAGACATTACACAACTGCCCCCTGTATTACCCAGATTGGTTTTGATTCCTATTCTCATCTTGCACACTTCCATTTTTCTTTGCTGTCTGGCTTTGTTGATT
Organism: Pseudochirops cupreus; assembly: GCA_028627135.1. NCBI lineage: Eukaryota > Metazoa > Chordata > Mammalia > Diprotodontia > Pseudocheiridae > Pseudochirops > Pseudochirops cupreus. The sequence goes on from CM053582.1 coordinate 262,011,143, forward strand.
CAGTACTCAGTGTCTTTGCAGGTCCGTGAATCCTGGCTTGATCTCTAGCTATGTTGTTTCCTGGTCTGCTAATGGTATTTTAGTTACCACTCCTCCCTATTACCCTGTTTGGTTAGACTCTCTTAGTATGTGACTAATGTTTGGGGTTTCTGGCCCTGAGAAAGAGACAAGACATGGCCATTTAATCAGCCACTCAACTCAGCTATTGTTTCCCTCTGTCAATCCCCCCCAAAAAATTATTGTCTAAGTTAACCCCATTTCTTCACAAGTTTCTCCTTGGCTCATAACACCTTTTATCCTTTTTATGAATGATGATGGAATGGGGGGAGGGGAGAGATGGATGATTATAAAAATGATAGTAAAGCTGATGAAATGTATCCATTCTTCATGTTTGAACCAGTGACCTAGAGAAAAACTTCTTGGCCTACCACTGTCAGAGATGACCAGATGCCTCTGGCTGCATAAAATCGGATTTAAGCAAAGTATAATCACTGGTTTTAAGCAAAGTCCAGAAAGTTGATGCCTTTTTTCAAAGATTTTGCAAATTTTAGTGTATCAGGGAGGTAGAAGGGAAGGATTGGGTAGAAATGTTAGTCTTTTTGAAAATATGGTGTTAAAAAAAAACATTGTCTGATTACCCAGTTTTAAAATATTGACTCATCATTTGTCACTACTGTAACATCTACTTTTTTTGATGGAAGATCCAGTATACAAACATGATTTTCATCTACTCACTCTTCCACTGTCCTGGCTTGCTTATTGGTGAACAGATGATTTCTAAAAAGAGAGCCATTCAATTTAACTCTACCTTAAGGGCATCCCACAGAACAGCAGGACTTGTGGAAATCTCACTGTAAAGAGAAAAACGTTTCAGAGGTGTCACAAGCATGGGGCAACGGGAGCTCTTCTCCCAGAACACAGCATAGCATGGATATTATCTCCCCTGAGGCACTGACATGAGAGGGGCATGCTTCCTGTGGTGGTCCTGTCCCTCCTATGGGAGCACCTTAGAAGAAGAAAGCACAACATAACCCTCTCCCTCACCTAGTACCAGGTTGCTACTGTCTAAGAGTTCTTGGCCACCCACCTCCACTGCCATTCAAATATTACTGTTCCCAAGTGGCATAGACCAACAAACACCTGCCTAGGATATCTGTGCCATGGTAGGTGCCTGAGAACAACAAGAATAAAAAAATTATGGCTACATGTGGCGTTCTTAGCAATCTTTGTCTTCATCCTGGTGAACTTGTCCCTGTATGTAGAATTAGCAGTTATAGATCCAAAAATTATAGCTCTAAACAAAATCTTACCCAGCTCCACATGAAGGGGAAGGAAAGCAGTAGAAAGGATCCCAGATCTGAAGCTGAAAAAGACCTAAGAGGTTGAGTCCAACCCTCTGCAGCTCAGAGAGCTTAAATATTTTCCCCAGGTCACACAGCAAGTAAACATCTGAAGGAGAAGTTAAACCCAAGTCTTCTCCACCCTAAGTCCAATACCCTATCCATTGCACCCCCTACTACATTACTTATGAATTAAGGAGAAGAAATTTGCTCAAGTTCCCCATTAGTGAGGAAGGCCCTTCTCTGCCATATCCTTTTCCAAACAAGAAGGTTCTGAGGGGTGTTGTCTCCATCCTATTCCTGCCCTTTATTAGAACCAGGCATCTTATCAATATCAACATACTTAAAAAATTCTGTATGAAGGAAATGGGAACAGGCCAGAATGACCTTGGGAAAAAATTGTCCACAACTCCAACAAGAGGCATAACTAACTTTGAAATGTACCCTTTTCCATATAGAAATATATCATCGTCATAATGTCCTATAAATTTCTCATTTTGGGTGGTACCTCCCAAAATCCCCTCCACCTCAATACAATTAAAGAACATGTTCACTTTGCAATATACTCATTCCTCTCCCAGAATGTTAGATCAGAAATGCTTTATGGAAAGACTTTATTGAAGAATTTCACCTTGTGGATAAGTTGACATCAGAAGAATAATGGAATGGCAGCAAGTAAAACTGTCAAATTGAAGTACATTAGATTGATTACTTCCCAGAACAGAAAGTCTACTGTACACCTCACCAACTCAACAAACTGAGGACGTTTTGAAGAGACCCTTTGAGGAAGGTCTCTTCTCTAAAGACAGAAGAAGCAAGCCCCAAATGCATGCCAAACCATTCTGCTACCCCTCCTAACTCCACAACATATACGTGAACCAGAAATCCACAAATTCTCTAGTCCATTTGACCCACGAAGATAAGCAAAGTGCTTAACCCCATGTAGTGTCTACTGTAAGAAATTTAGGCCCTATAGGAGGCCAGTCATTATGTTCAACACCTCTTTGGAGCACTGGAGTTGGGAGTCAGGATGCACTGAGTTTGAATACATCTCAGCTACTCACGAGTTGTGTGAATCTAAGCAATCACCTTTCACTCTTGGTTTCTCCATTTATAAATGGGTATAATAATAGTATTCTCCCCCACAGAGCTGTTATGAGGATCAAATGAGATGGTCTATGTCTTCCACAAACCTTAAAGCACTATATAAGTTCTGGGGACAAGGCTGACTTCCTCTATTTCCAAAGTCAAGGAATAACAGGTAAATATATCTGCTGGACACTCTTACCTGCCAACGAGAGTTCTGAATGTGAAACCTTGCCTGTAACCTTCCTTTAAGGGTGTTCTCACAACTCAAAGCAGGCCAGCCAAGTTGGGCCTAGAGGGACTGTGGTGATCAGCATTCTAGTCCCAGAGTTGCCAAAAACCAAAGGACTAAATCTTGCTTGCCTGTTTTTATATAGTCCTGTGAGCTAAAAAATGTTTTCATATAGCTAAGAATTTTTTTTATATTTTTAAATATAATAAAACTTTCTTTAAAATATAAAGAAATTCCTAGCCAGGAGGGGTTATGCAAAAACGGGTAAGTCTGTGGACCAGAGTTTGCCAACCCGTTCTAGTCAATTCAAATAAAGATGGCGTGACAACTGCCCCCAGGGCCCTCATTCTGTTCACTGTATAGAAGACTTAGCTGCCATTTATTAATATAAAACCCTGATGATTCTCCTGGTGAAGGTGGTAGGCAGCTGAAGAAGGTCAGGAGGAAAGAAGAAACTTGGGAGTCTAAACTATGTCATAGCTGGAGTATGGCTCCCTTTCCCCTTCTGTTAGACATTCAGAAGCTCTCCAATCCCCACTGAGAGCCTGCCCAGTCTACCCCAAAAGAAGCCACCTCATAGATGATTAGAGTATAAGTGGATAACAAGCCATTTGAATGATCTGCTCTAGTTCAAACACAGGCGGCTGCCAACATGCCGTGGCAGCCAGCGAACATCTGAGCATCTTTAATTTAAATTGCATATACTTAGCTTGAAATGGCATCTATACTCTGCAACTCAAAATTTACTGCACCGTCATCAGATCAGATGAGGAATCATCTTTTCAGGGATTTCCCAAATTTGCCTTTTTGCCGCGCTTCAATCACACTATAATGTAGTAACAACTTAACGCCTGATGGTTCCCAAGCCAAATATTTTGTAGTGTGAGATACAGAGCCTATTTCAATCAGTTTGCTAATACACAGGCTGTTCATTGATTACATAAGCTAAGGAAATGACTGTCAGCAGCTTGGGGCTGGTCTTTGTGGTACACTCCAAATCTTATCTCTATCATGAACCAATAAACACATTTATAAAGCCACAGCCTGCAGGGACTCTGTTTTTCAAGGGCATACCTTTCAAGGCAAAAAAACACCTCAGGAGGACATTAAAAAAAAATCTTAGAATAGTCATGTGGTACAGTATTTAAGAGGTGCTATCCAAAGGGAAGCAACCAAAATAACCTTAGAGAGCTTGCATACGCCTAAAATCACAGAATTAGGATGGGAAGTTCACACTGGAAGATTGGACCAAGCCACTTACTTCAAGTTTCATTAAATGAATGGTAAAAAGCAATCTTGGGTATCATCATCTAGAAACCATATCCTTACACATAACTAAGACTTTGGGACTGACAAACAAGCAAATAAAAATCAGCCAATGTCTCCTTACCCATTGTTAATTCCAAAAGAAATAGTTACCTAGTCACTATGCTGACTAGGGCAGTTTTTTCACCTAGGACTTTTGAAAACTTCCCACAGGACTAAAGGCATGTATATAATTCTACTTCAATCACGGTGTCATTCCTGTCACAGTGTCATTCTGCTGAAGAAAGTAGGAAATTTGTCTAAGTTTGGAAGATTTAGCTGAAGTGGGCATTGTATATAAACACTGTGTTTGCTAAGCCTCTAGAAATCTTTGGTCACACTCTGCAAATGGCCCTGTTGCTATGAGGTTTGAGGGACAGTTTGTTGGAATTCCTTAAGGTTCAATGTCCCTAGGTGATTGAAGATTTATCGGGGCAGTAGCTACATTTATCATTATCATTACTGTATGGGGTGAGTGAAAACTTCTCAGGCAGTTTGGGATTGTTAACTTCCCTTCTCCTCCTCCATTGCTGCTGTCAATTGGCAGCAAGCCTCTTTGGGCCTCTTTCCACGCCCCCACTTTCATTTCTTTGTTTTCCCGCTTTTGTGGACCCCTCCTCTGGGCCAGTGGGAGTCAGGGACAGCCCAGGCTCACTCATCCTCCCTTGCTTTGGGACCCTCTCCCCTCTTTTTTTGCTGTCCCATTTGGTGAAGAATTTGGTGAAGTCTGCCTCTCAACCAAGGAGAGAAGAGACAGTTGGGAAAGGGGCTTGACTGCATTAGGGTATAAATTCTTGCACTGTCTTTTGTAACACACCTCTCCTCCATGGTGAGTCATGGGGAAGACTGCCCACTTCTCCTGGGGAAGAGAATAAACTCCTGTTCTCATCCTAAGAGATCTCTATGTTTATTCTTTTTTTATTAAATTAAGGATGAGGGTTATTTTTCATCCCAAATATCACCATCATCATCATCACCACCACCACCCCCATTATCACCATCATCATCATCATCACATTCAGCAGCAGCATTTATATAATGCTGTAAGGTTTCCAAAGCACATTACAAATATTTTGTTTTATATTACTTCATTCATGCTATTTCTATAGCTAGGTGCCACAGTGAATAGAACTTGGACCTACAGTAAGGAAGACCTAAGTTCAGATCCAGCTTCAGACATTTTAGTTATGTGACCCTGAGCAAGTCATTTAAACTCTGTTTGCTTTGTTTTCCCATTTGCAAAATGGGAATGATAACAATAACACCTAACTCTCAGGGTTATTGTAAAGATAAAAGGAGATAATATTTATAAAATGCTTTGCAAACTTTAAAGTCCTATAAATTCTATTATTATTATTATTACTAAGCTATCTTTCCCATATCAGAACAATTCTAACAGTTGAAACACATTTTCTATCCATTTTTCATTCACATGACACGTGCATATGTCAGGTCATTTTGTCCTCTGAATTGTACCCTGATTACCATAGCTAAAGATGCGGTCTGTTTCTCTCTCTCTCTCTCTGCCTCTCTCCTATCCCCCCCCTCATAATACGTGGTGTCCCCCTTGGATACTTATCACATTCTAATTGGTAATGTATTCATCTGTGTCTCTCTCTCTTTTCTTTTCCTAGCAGTTTGTAATCTCCAAGGAAAGGAGAACCATGTCTTAATTGTCCTCGTTTATTTCCCAGTTCTTATGCACACATTAGGTGTTTAATAAATGTTTGATGAATAAATGAATGAATGAATGAATGAATGACCAATATAAACTTTATTATTCAGTCTGGGTTCCAAATTACAGTAGGGTAACTGTCAAAAAAATTGTCAAGAAAGGAATCATTAGGATAAGGAAACTAAAAGCCATACAATCTAAGAAATATTAGAGACAGGATTTAAAAGGAGCAGCAGATTCACATGGTCAGACCCTGGTGCTGCCTGTTCCATTTTCCAAGTGATGCATTTCATGATGTTTTTTTTTTCTTTTTTTGGAGGGGGGAAGGCAAGGCTTTTGGGCTTAAATGACTTGCCCAAAGGCACACAGCTAGTAAGTGTGATCAAGTGTCTGTGACCAGGTTTGAACTTAGGTGCTCCTGACTCCAGGTCCAGTGTCCTATTCACTGCATCACCTAGCTGCCCCTTGATGTGCCTTTCTTGATAGCTAGAATAGTATGATGGATAGAGAGCAAGCCTCTGACTGAAGAAGAACCAGGATTAAGTCCCACTCTTCTGACATATACTGGCTATGTGACTCTGGACAAGTCACTTAAATTCCCCATGCCCAGGAACAACTCCTTAAGCCTGTGAGTTGCAAAGAAAGTACTGGCTTATATAATAGGCAGGATTTTCCTAATCCCATAACAAAGAAATCATAGGTCCAGTCCAGGGCTTAGTACAATGCCTGGTGCATAGTAGGCACTTATATTAATAAATCCTTGTTGACTGATTATCCCTATCCTTCCTTCCTTAAGAATATCAGAACCCATATCTAACCATAAAAAGATTAGTAAAAAAAATTTTTTAATGAAATAAAAATAACAAATAAATAAAAAATAACAAAATGAAAAAGTAAAAAAATAAAAATAGAATTTATAGTGCTTTAAAATTTGCAAAACATTTTATAAATATTATCTCTTTTTATCTTTACAACAACCCTGAGAGGTAGGTATTGCTATCGTTCCCATCTTACAAACTGGAAAACAAAGCCAAACGATTTAAGTGACTTGTTCAGGGTCACATAAGTAGTTTTAAAAAATATTCTTATTCCCTGACATTGTCAGAACTATAGCTCACTCTTTCCAAAATCTTTAGGCAAGACTACACTAACCAACAAAATGACCTTGTAAATATTACACTTCGAAAAGTCCTCTTTGCCACATCACCACGGCAGATAGAAACTTTGAGGTAGTTAAGGAGTGTCCAGGCCAATGCTGCCAATACGATGGATATAAAATCACGATACTCACTGAGGAATGTGCGGTAACAGCAAGGTTGGGTTTATGAACAGGTAGTTATAAACCTACTCCAAGGATTTGAGTTCCGCTTCCACCTGTGACCTAAACTACCGAGCTATGACCTTGGGCAAGTGGTTGCATTTGGCGCACACACTTGTTTTTCATAATGATTTTGGCTGTAAGGAGCCTGAAAAATTCCAAGGAAAAAACATCTCCAACAGAAAATATACTCCAAATTTCGGAAAAAACACTTGTCCCCAAAGGAGCCAAGAAACCAGAAGACTCTATCGGTCACCTCGAGCAGTTTAGGTAGTCAAAAAGCATGACCTATGGTGGATGTCCATTGCCAATCCTTGGCAAAATAGTGATGGAGGAGGGGCACATATTGTCCGTTTCCATTGCTGTGTTCCCTTCTATTTCTTGTTTTTAAAAAATTTAAACTCAAATGATTGATAAACATTTGTCTTTATATGTCATCTCCCAAATACTTCCTTCACATGGACACCTCTGCTAGGACAAAGAAAAGCAAGTAAGCAAAAATCCCATATATAGAGAAATTTGGACTATACACACACACACACACACACACACACACACACACACACACACACACACACATACACACACACAATTGTGTCCTTCATTTCTCCTACCTCTCTACTAGGAGGGAGGATATTTATTTCATTATCTCTTTTCCAGGGCCTATTCTGGTTTTTCTATTGCTTCATTGAAGTTACTGATCTTTTATGTGCATTTTATTCTAATTCGACTTATTTTACTCTGCCATACAAATCTTTCCACATAACTCTGAATTCTTCATATTTGTCATTTGCTGTTGTTGTTGTTGTTGTTCAATTATTTTAGTCATGTCTGACTCTTCATGACCCTATCTGAGGTTTTTCTTGGCAAAGATATTGAAGTGGTTTGCCATTTCCTTTTCTAGTTCATTTTCCAGATAAGGAAACTGAGGCACACAAGGTTAAGTGACTTGTCCAGGGTCACACAGCTAGTATGTGTCTGAGGCCAAATCTGAACTCAAAAAGATGAGTCTTCCTGCCTGGAAGCCCCTCAGGCCCTCTATTCACTACACCACTTAACTGTTCTTGGATATCTTAAACTCACCATGTTTCTGAACTCATTATCTTTCCCTGCAAGCCTCTATCCCCCCAGGCCCCAGGTTCAAAAACCTAACTGCCATCCTTGACTCTATTCTCTCTCTCACCCCCCTTGCCAATCAACTGCCAACTCCTATTGATTTTACCTTTGCAACATCTCTCCTGTGTGCTCACCTCCCTCCTCTGCCACTGTCGACACCCTTGGTGAATGTCCTCATCACCTCACACCTGGACTACTGCAATAGCCTGCTGTTTGGTCTCCCTTCATCAAGTCTCCATGCACTCTAGTCAAAGCCTTAAACTGGTCTTCCCAAAGTACTTCTGACCATGTCAACTCCCTGTTCAATAAATTCCAGTGACTCTTTAGCATGTCCAGGATCAAAATGCTAAAATCAAAAATGCTAAATCTTCTATGTGGTGTTTGAAGTCCCTCAAAACCTTAGTCTTTCCTACCTTTCTTGTTTCTTACTCCCCACCAAGGTCTCTGTGATCTAGTAACACCAGCCTCCTCACAGTTCCTCTTACTGACTGAAGACTGCATGTCTCCCATGCCTGGAATTCTCTGCCTCCTCATCTCTAGTTTCTGGCCTCCCAGCTTCTTGGGTTGCCTTCGTGGTCCATTTACAATCTCATCTTTTATAGGAAGTCTTTCCTGTTTCCCTTTCTAGTGCTTTCCCTTATTTGATTAGCCCCAGTTAATCCTGTATTTGAGTTGTTTGTACATAGCCACAAGCATGTTGTCTTTGAGCTTATTGAGAGCAGAATATTGATATTTTGGGGGTTTGGGTGGTGCCTTGCTTTGCATTCCAGGTGTTTAGCACAATGACTGACATAAAGTAGGCACTTAATATTAACTGACTTCACAATGCCATCAACTATACTTCAGTACTCCTGCCTTCCCACAGCCTGTCCAATATTGACTGCTTCCATTTTTGGTCATCTTTGCTAACTTTCATGAAGTGAGCTGAAACTTTCATTTCTATTCCTCCTACTGCTAAGCATTTGCATCTTGTTTACATGTGTCATTTGTAGTTTGTAAATGTTCTGAGTATTGCTTGTTTTTCATAATAAATATAATAAAATATAATTTTTATAATAATTGATATATGTGTAATGAATATACTGATAGATTAGATTTTTATAAAAATCAGAATTCCCTTCACAATATCATCTTACCACCTACCAAGGAATGGTTCTTGTTAACAATTTCCCATTTATTTTGAA
>CM053582.1:262020898-262039454 GCA_028627135.1 Pseudochirops cupreus
CAGTATCCTTGCCAAGAAAACTCTAAATGGGGTCACAAAGAGTTGGACACAACTAAACAACAAGGTGGCACCATATCTTTTTTCTGATAAAGGGCATTACTCTGTTAAAAGCCAACTTGCATGGTAGGGAGGGAGTAGGATACAAGAAGAGGGTTACTCCTAACATCCCAATTATACTTCCAGGCTTATATTTGATCACCTTCTTTTAACAATTCTCTTTTGAAGTCCATGTCATTCTCTTACGTACCCCAGTCAAGCATGGAACACCCAACTGGGGCTCACCCACCAAACACTGGAGCAAGGTTTGATAGGGGAAAAACTAAAGGTTGAGCAATTTAAAAGAGAGTCTGAGCTCTGGTTGGAGAAACAGCCTTGGAGAAATATCATCTAGTTAAGAGATTTTGTGTATTCTTACTCTCTGGACATTTTGAACTGAAAAAAAAATAGACCTGGCTTCTATAAGAAGAAATCACCTCCTCTTCACACCTGAAAATCAGAAAGGTGATAGAGAGATGACTAACTGAAGGCACAAGAAAGGGGACAGAAAATTTATGGGATGAAGACAGGACATCTGGACATGGAAATCATCCCCAGTGCAGATTTCCAGCAAGAGCCAATCTCAGGAAAGAGAAGAACAGATCCATGAGTTCTTGAGCCAGTTCTCCACTGGCTACGCACTGATAACCTGGCAGGTTTTTCTGTGAGCGGCAAACCATTAGAGTTGACACCTTGCTAACTGAAGAGGAATTGAGCTCTTTGGTTTGGGGCTTTGCCTAGAGAAAGTGGACTTTACTTGGTTGCAGAAACTAAGAGGGATGAGACCGGTGATTGTTCACAGCACCTCCCTGGTGGTGTCTTTTATAATAATCTCTTCCTATCTTCTTCACTATCATCTACCAACTTCCTATAAAGGGGATCATTGAAGACTTGGAGTTGAGTAACATGTAAGAGACTTTTCCAATGAAGGGGTAAGTTGTCAAACACCAAGCAGAAAAGCAGAGAGCCAGATTTAGGATAGTAGCAGTAGTAGGAATAAAGAAAAAACAAAAGATAATAATAACTTTTGTGGAATTGAAATGCACAGATTTTGTCATGGGGGTGAAGAAGAAACAAACAGCTTTTCTAATGGTGACAATGTGAGAGAGAAGGAGACAGAAGTTTACAGTCAAAGAAAATTTGAGAGTTCAAGATCTTAAAGGTAGAGCAATTCCAATTTAGTACAAATTACAAAGTGGGGCTAATTTTTAAGTAGATGAAGTGAGTAGAGATGCAGGCCATTGGAACCGATATTTGAACCTTGACAAATTACTTCCTTATATAGTGAGGGAAAAATACATTTAGATAAATACATTTAATAAATACATTTAGATACATTTGCTGGTCCACTTTCAGTGAAATCTGAAAGATTCTGAAGGGTGGGGAGATAAATAGTAGCAGACTTTTGTTGTAATTTCCAAAATATGGATAAGGAAAGATTTTCCAAATCTGAACCCAGAGAGCTTGACTTGTATTCCTGACAAAATTCCAGAACACATTAAAGGGGTGGTAAGTGAGCACTCAGAAAGAGAAGCCATAGATACTACTTCATAGCTGCAACAATGAGTCAGGCCATACTAATTTTGTTTCCCTTTATCTGATAAGGTTACTACACTGGTAAAATAAAAGAATGCTATAGCCATCACATACTTACATTTCAGTACTTCATTTCATGGTCTCATGTGGATAAAATGGAAAGAGACAGATATGGTGATAATAGAGTTAGCTAGATTCAGAACTTGTTAAATGACCAACACCAAAGAGCAGCTATTGTCAACCGTGAAGGAGCTTTTTAGTCAAGTTTCCTAGGGACCAGTCCTTGGCCTTAGGCTGTTCAACATTCTTATTAATGACTTTTAGGAAGATATAGTTGGTGTGCTTGTCAAATTTTTAAAGGATAACTAACACACTGGATGACAGAATCAGGATCCAAAAAATATCTTAACAGGCTAGAACAATAGGACCAATTGAATAAGGTAGGGGTTGAAAGAAAACCTTCATCAGTAAAAGACAAAGAAGGCATGGATAGACATCAGTTGTTTTGAAAAAGATCTCAGGGCTTTAACAAACTGAAAGCTCAACCTGTGGAATCAAACCCAGTGGAATTTTTAGGCTGCTTTGAGAGCAGTTGATTCCATATAGGGGGATAGCTTCAGCAAATTTTGCCCAGAGTAGACTACAAATAGAGTATAGGGTTTGGTTTAGATACCACATTTTAGGAAACACAATGACAAGTTGAACCACATCCAGAAGAAGGTGATCAGAAGAGGAAGGTGCCCCTAGAATGTGCCATCGGAAGATCACTTGAAGAAAATGGGAATGTGTATATAATATAAAAAAAGATGTAAGGAACAGAACAGCTGTCATCAAGGATTGTTAGGTGGCACAGTGGATAGAATGCCAGGCCTGGAGTCAAGAAGACTCATCTTCCTGAGTTCAAATCTGGTCTCAGACACTTACTAACTATTTGACCTTGGGCAAGTCACTTAACCCTGTTTGCCTTAGTTTCCTCATCTATAAAATGAGCTCAAGAAGAAAACGGCAACCACTCCTGTATCTTTGCCAGGAAAGCCTCAAATGGGGTCATGGAGTCAGACATGATTGAAAATGAGCAATCACAACAAAGTGAAGAGAGTTTAAACTTGTCCTCCCTGGTCCCGGAGGGCAGAACTAGAGATAATGAGTGAAAGCTACTAAGAGACAGATTTAGCCTTATTGAAAGAACTTGTGAATAATTGGAGTTATCCAAAACAAAATGAGCTAGCTTGGGGTGTAACAACTTTCTTGTTATTGGACCTTTTCCATCAGAAGACAGATGGCCTTGTTGAGGGTGTTGCAGAAGGGGTTTCTGTACAGGTAAAGGTTGGATTTGATGGTCTTTTCAGTTCATTCCACTTCTGAGATTCTATAATCCTTATCCTCTTTTCTACCTTTCTCATTGATCGTCATAGTCATCTGAGTCACTGTCCCTTCCATCCTTCTGAGTGACTTCAACATCTAATTAATGAATATTCAAACACATCTACCTCATAGTTTTACAACCTCAACCCCATGGCCTTCATCTATATTCTACTTCAACAAGCTACCACATAGCCACTTTCTGGAATTTATCATCATTCAGAACGGCTCAGTTCTGAAACTCTGGAATTCTTCTTTCTGACCACTCATACACAACCTGTCCTTTTTTCCCAAGGACCAAGTCTATCCATTCTATCTTCATAATATTTCTCACATAGATTCCCTTTTCTCTAATCTCACTATTACTACTCTAAGGCAGGCCTTCAACGTCTCTTTGTAGACAAGAATTCACACAGCTTTCCTTCTGAGCAAAGAAATGTGAAATCTAACTCTATGAATCCTGGGAACTGTGGTTCAGGGAATCTGCCTGAACTCTTCTTTTTGTCTCCTGTTTTCTCCCTTCTAATACCTCCTCTACTGCCCTTAAAATGGTACTCCAAAGCATAGTTCAAATCGTGCTAATTCCTTACAAAAAAAATAACAAAGAAAGCTAAAAAAAAACAAAACAAAACCTTTCAACATCTTTCTAGCTATGTAATAAAGTCCAAACTCTTTAAAATGTCATTCAAGACCCTCCATACTCTGGTGCCAACCTACCTATCTACTATTGCCCTTGATAGATTGTTTATTCCAGTCAAACTGAACTAATTCCTATTCCCCCAATATACTTCATGGTCAGACCTTTTTTCAAGGTGATTTTCCCACTAAGGATGACCTTTCCTTCTATCTCATGCTATCATAATGTTATCCATTGTTTAAGGTCCATCTAAAATGCTACTTCCTCTTCAAAGTTAAAAATTATTTCCCCTACTCTGTGCTTCTATAAAACACTTTCTTGCTACCATTCCTAAAAACCATCATGTCTTGTCTTGTATTAGAGTTACTCGTATCTTGTATTACAGTTAGTCATATACACATCCTTTCTAGATTCTAAACAACATGAGGACAAGAATTCTGTCATTCACTTTTGCATCCCCCACAGGAACTGGTATCTAGAGTAGGTAGGACTGATATTTGTTGAGTTCAGTTGAACTGAATGGAGATGATGCTGAGCTAATTGAAATAATTACTATGCATTATGTACAAACAATGGAGCAAGTGCATCTTGTGGGATAGAATTGAAGAGGAAGTCATAATTGGTACATGCTTAAGCAAAGTGGGGTTGGAGGAAAATTATGGCTCTGTGCTTTTTCAGTATAGCCCAGAGAGCACCATAACTGCACAGCCACCCACTAGCTAACCGCAAGCCAGCTAACCAGGGGGCCAGCTCATCTCTCAACAGCTTTATTTAGGTTTCTAGGTGCTTCACCCCTGAACCCTGGCCAGACAATTCTCTGCCAGCTAATTGATGCTTCCATTTCCTCTCCTGCAGATGAGAGCTTTCAACTTTTAAAATAAGTGCTCTGAATATTATTATAGCACAAAGGTGTGTGTGTGTGTGTGTGTGTGTGTGTGTGTGTGTGTGTGTGTGTGTGTGTGTGTGTATGTGTGTGTGTTTAAGGAATCTTCATACATCTATCTATAAAATTCTTCCAAATACCTCATTGGCTCTGTTTCCATGACTCTGGTATCCAGTGCTTAGAACTGGGTCCTGGGTATGACCAGTCCATCATAAGCTTATGGTGATCTTGGGACAGAGATAGATTATTTTGTTATTGTTGTTGTTCTTAAATGACACTTATTCAATGGATTTTTAAATTCCAATCATTTTTAAATCCCCCCAAACCTTGGAGTACCTTAGATAAGGAATTAAGTTCTGAGGTTGAAAGGGCTTAGAGCCACTGGAACCCAGTTCCACCACAGGCTCAGAGAAAGATAGACAACACTCCCATCAGCAAGAGATGAAGCATTCAATGAACCAGTCATCTCATTCTACATGTGGCCCACGTCCTCTACTATGAAAGGATTGAAAGTCAAGGCTATTTTTGCTTTTTTTTTTTTCTTTTTGCCTCTCCTATGGTGCCTGTAAATCCTAGGCCTGCAAGAATCATTTCAGGTGGTTAACAGCTTAGTCAATCTTGGCTGCCAACTCTCCCTTTCCTGAGTTAACTTTTTTCTATTGCTGTAAAGACTTTTTTCTAATTACTTTTTGGATTAAACCCCTCCTTGTTGCAGAGGGAGCCGGCTGCTCCTGTTCCAGCAGGCCCAGGCCTGGAGGATGCCTTTGTGCTGCCTGACAGCTGGGCTCCAGCCAGGTGCATGTGAAGACCATGCAGATTAGGAACTGTGTTGGGAGCTTTGTAACCAAGGACATTCCAAAAGCACATTTACCAGCCATACCCCCTGGCCTCTGAGAACCCTTGAAGGGAGGGGCCTTTAGAAGTATCTCTGTTCTAAAACACATCTTACACTGCTTTTGCTCCACAAATGTAAAGCTCTAATTTTTAGAGATAGCTATTAAGAAGCCATCACTTTATGCTCTTGGTGATATTTAATATCATGTAAAGTTTCCCAACCCTTTTCGTTTAGTTCCAAACTCAAATACAAAACAGAAATAGCGTCAGTATCTACTACTCTGCTCTGCATTGGACCCCAGTCGTATAACTTTGTCATTCCTTCTGGGATGGATAGAAGTGCTAAACACAGTACATCATAGAAGTCTATATGGCTTTTCTCTGGGATGAAGCTGAAAGACAGTGGCTCTATTGTGACATCTCTGGAATGTGACCACCCAGAAACTGCCTTGGGAGTAACTGTTCATCCATAATGCAGCCTGTGAAATCTCATAGGCCTTCATCCCTTCCAATGTGAAAAGAAATCCTAAGATGTTTCATCAATGTAAGAATTAATTAATTAATACGAATGACAAGGGGGCAAGCATTTATTAAGCATCAAGTGTGTGCCAAGCACTGAGCTGAAGCGCTTTACAAATAGCATTTTATTTGATCCTAAAAACAACCCTGGGAGGCAGCTGCTTTTATTAATCCCCATTTTATAGTTGAAGAAACTATGGCAGGCAGAAGTGAAGTTATTTGCTCAAGACCACATAGCTAATAAGTGTCTGAGGCTCAATTTGAACTGAGATCTTCCTGACTCCAGACATTAATGAAAAAGCATTTATTAAGTGCTTACTGTATGGCCAGGCACTACATGAAGTGTTAGGGATACAAAATAGGGATAAAAAAGCAGGACAGTCATATTTAACTCTGAATCTCATATCCTAATCCTCAGTGAACTATTACCAAAAACACTTGGTTGTTGGGTGAGAGTGGGAGATTCAGTAAAAAAAAAAATAAATATAGGACAAATAAGATAAAACAAATAAAATAATGATAGATGGAAAGAAACACTCAGAAAATATGAACTGGCTGACTTCTTTGGTATACTTACGCTAACGCTCTGATAGCATGTCGTTCATCCTTCATTTTCAAAGAGAACCAGTGACATCATGGGGCAATAGCTTGACTGCATGTCAACTGGATTTAAGTGAGGCAGAATTACACAGTCATCAGCCTCACTCTCTCTTCCAGAGTCATCAGAATCCAGTGGCAAGACAAAAATCAAGACGACCAATGGTGGCCTGCCCTTCGTTGGGTGACCCCAATGCTTCACCAAGCTCTAAGCTTTCCACAGCACCTACTTCTGCTGCTGCCTTTGTAGCCATTCAAACAAATTGTTCTCATCTGCCCCCATTCTTCTGGGAGGAAATCCTCACAGGTTTGGGGTAGGTATCCCCCTACCTCACTAATGAGTTTGAGGCCTGTGGGTTACCCTCAATATGGTTTAGCCCATCTGCCAAGCTGGTTTCACAATGGAGTAGCTACTGTGCATGCTACAGCTTCTTGGAGTCATAAGTGAGAGCTGGGTAAAGGTGGACACCAAAGGTGCATGAGCAGCCCTGAAAAGCACTCAGCAAGCCCTCATACTGGAGGTGCTGGTCCTGATATCATAGCCTTTTACTTTATACAGCTTATTCTTCAGTTAAATATTGTATTTCAAATTCTACTTGCCATGGTGCCTAATATCTTCTTCATTCTGCTACACAGAGGCATCAAAGCATAAAAGAAAGAGGGCTTGAACCCAGAGTCAGAAGATCTAGGTTCTAATCTCACATCAGAAATTTACTGGCTAGACCACAGGCATTATCAATCAGAGGGGGATAAAAATACTGACCCACTTCACAGGATTGTAATGAACTAATCATTTTGCCAAACTTAAAATTTTGTAGGAATGTGAACTGTTTGTATTCACCTGCATAGATGACATAAGTTTGCCCCTATCAAGCATGGATTGTTGCAACAGTTAACACCTTCCTATTTCCAGATTGACAATAGCAAGTCTTCTTGGCAACCATCCAGAAAAACCAACCATTATCTATCTAATACACCAATTCTCTCACCTAAAATTTAGAAGTCACTCTGCATCTCTTCTACCTATGCTCCAAGACCTATTCTGGTGACCTATACACTTCTCATCATAGTACAAATGGGGATGTCAGCCTATAAAATTTCACAAGATTTCATTCATGGTGACATTGGAGATTACATCTTTCAAACAGTTACTACCTGGTAAACTTTACAAAGCTTCAAGGAAGTAGGGCAAAATTAGTCTCAATGAGCACTGAGTATCTCAACATTGTAATAGTGCCCACAGAATGTTACAAAACTCAGAGGAGGCTATGCAGCAGGGTAGGTGAATCTTCTGTGGAGTATTTGTTGGAGATTGTAGACAAGCATCAGACACAATGAAAAGATAGTTTGGTTGTAACCTGTACCAGTAGACTAAGCGTCCACAGGGATGAAATCACAGATCCATTAGAGTGCTGAACTAAAAGCAAAATATTTTTCACGAAGGGTATCTACCCTTGGAAATGGGTCCAGACATCATAAAAAAAAAAAAACAGCATGCAACTTGGAAGGGGGAATCTGGACCCACCTGCCTGTGTAAATACATTTGTTTTTTAATACTTTAAATCTTGTTTCTATTTATATCATCTCAGGAATTAAAAAAAAATCAACTTTTAATTTGTGTGCACATTCTTTCCCTCACTCTAAAATATAGTGTCCCGGGAAGCTCTTAATAGCATTGGATGAAGTCATAATAAATCGTATAGATAAATCAAAGCTACCTTGACTACATAACACCCCGAAAGGATTTACCTCTAAACAAAACCAGATGATGCAATGACTGAAAATAACATTAGAATATTTAAAAGGACATTTGCCAAGGTCCTTAAGACCTCTAGATTGATTGAACTTGGCATCTGTCTTACTTAATAGGCCTTATCTTAAAGAATTCAGCCATTCTCTTATCAATTCTGACTACAGCTTGACATTTTAACACCTTTATTAGCTTCAGACTAGATAGGGTCATAATAGACACAAAGGAATCTTTCCTTTCCACTCTTCCTCCTCAGAGTTTTTAAATTCCCAGGTTGAAATAATGGAAGGGACCTTGGCTCAGAGGACAGAGTGGCTTTCTTTAAGGAAAAGTTTTCTTGTACCCACACTTGAATCTTAATAGGAGATACTTAAAACAGTTTTAGGTTTCCTTCATCTGGGAGGAGATAGAAGTAGTTGCTCTGAACTGGGGCACAGAATGTGATGAGCTCTTGTCATGATTTGGGTTAATATGCCTAAAAATGGTGCTCTCTCATCTGAATGACAATTGATTGATCAGTAGCCCCAGACTCATTTAAGTGGATGTGCTTTTGAGGCTACTTCGTGAGGACAGCCTATTTGGCACAATGGAAGGCAATTGACCACTGAGTTTCACCCATAGTCTAATCCATATTAGTGGCCTGAGCCAAATACACTCCCAGGAGTTCACTCTAAAGAAGAGGCATTCTAATGATTCGAAGCCAATCAAAAGGATAAAAGTATAGTTTTTCCACTAGCATCTTTACCACAGCATCCTCATAAAAAAGTACATAATATTATGTAAAAGTAGATATATTATTGAAGGTCTACTAGGTTAATAATAGGAATTGGGACTGGAAAGAATTTTAAATATCAATTAGTCCCAGGGTTCTTAATCTGGGATTCATGCACACTCAAAATATAAATGGTTAAATTTCAAGAGGTCTGTGAATTTGTTTTAAATATATGTATGCATGTATATATGCGTATGTATGTATATGTGTATACATAAATGCATACATACATACATATATATGTATATAATATTGGAAATTGAGGGGATGCCCATTAATTGTGGAATGGCTGAATATTGTGGTATATGAATATAATGGAATATTATTGTACAATAAGACAAGATAAACAGGCAGATTTCAGAAAAACCTGGAAAGATTTGTACAAACTGATGAAAAGTGAAATGAGCAGAACCAAGCAAACATTGTACACAGCATCAGCAACATCATGGGATGATCAACTATGAAAGATTCGGCTCCTCTCAGCAACACTGATCCAAGGCAAGTACAAAGGACTCACAAAGGTAAATGCTATCCCATATCCAGATAAAGAACTGATGGACTCTGAATGCAGACTGAAGCATACTTCTTTCAGTTAATTTGTTCTTTCTTGTTTTTTCCCCCCTTTTATCTGTTTCTTATTCCACAGCTGTGATGAATATAGAAATGTGTTTTAAATGATAGCAAACGTATAAACTAAACCAAATTGCCTCTCTCTCTCTCTCTCTCTCTCTCTCTCTCTATATATATATATATATATATATGTATACATATACATACACACACACACATATGTATGTTGTATTAAGTGAGGCAAGGTGCCCTGGACTAAGAAAGCAATAATCTCAATATGTTTTTTTATGGTCAGACCAATCACATCTAGGGTATTGTGTGCTATTGTGAATGACCCATTTTAGGGAGAACATTGATTAACCAGAATGGTGAAAGATCTCAAGTCCCTGCTTTAGGAGGAGTAGTTAGAAAAAATAAGGTTATTTATTCTTGAGAAAAGAATTAGAAGGGATATAATAGTTTTCTTCAATTCTTGGATGAAGGATTTGTCTGACTCTAACTGGCCCCAGAAGGTGGAACTAGAGAAGTAAGTAGAAACTGCAGAGGCAAACACAAACTCAGTATAAGGAGAAATTTGTTAATGATTAGAGCGATCTAAATGTGGAATGGGATGCCTCAGGACATAGAGGATATTTTTCTCATTGGAGGTCTTTAAGAAAAGGTCAGATGACCAATTGTCTCTTATGGAGTCAAGGGTATTCTAGTTCAGGTCCTTCCCAACTCTGATGCCTATGATTCTGTGTTCTAGCTAGAAATGATTATTTTTATAC
Organism: Pseudochirops cupreus; assembly: GCA_028627135.1. NCBI lineage: Eukaryota > Metazoa > Chordata > Mammalia > Diprotodontia > Pseudocheiridae > Pseudochirops > Pseudochirops cupreus. The sequence goes on from CM053582.1 coordinate 262,031,165, forward strand.
ATCAAATATTTCTTTCCAGTACAAAAAAAGAGTCTTGTCAAAAAGAGTAACATTCCCTATGAAGAATGTCTATACTGTCTGTATTTTATCCCATTTTTCAAATGGGATAAAATAACTAGTTTGGAACTGGAAGGGACATTGGAGATCATCTAGAGTTCAATCTTTTCATTTTACTGAAGTCCAGGGAAGTTAAATAACTCATCAGTCAGTGAGAGATTAAAAATAAAAAAGAAAAGGCCCTTATATGTACAAAAATATTTATAGCAGCTCTTTTTGTGGTGGCAAAGGATTGGAAATAGAAGGGATGCCCATCAATTGGAGAATGCCTGAACAAGTTGTGGTATAAGATTGTGATGGAATACTGTTTTTCTATAGGAAATGTAGAGCAGGATGCTATTGGAAAAACCTAAAAGATTTCCATGAACTGATGCAAGTGAGAAGAACCCAGAGAACAGTGTACACAGTAATAGCAATAATGTAAGAGGATCACTTGTGAATGACTCAGTTATTCTCAGAAATAAAAAGAAGCAAGACAATTCTGAAGAATTTAGGATGAAAAATGCTATCCACCTCCTGGGAAAGAACTGATGGAGTCTGCATGCAGAACAAAGCATACTTTTTTCCAACTTTATTTTTCTTAGGTTTTTTTTTTGTCTTTCTTTCACAACATGACTAATATGGAAATATGTTTTGCATGACTGTACATGTATAACCTATTTCAAATCACTTGCTTTCTCAATGAGAGGAGAGAGAAAGAAAGGAGGAAAAGAATTTGGAACTTTAAAAACTGAATATTAAAAATTTTTACATATAAATTGGAAAAAATAAAATATTTGAAAATAAATTTCATCCGAGTCTCAGTGAATAAAGTAGTCCAAACTACATGTCCTTTTCAATAAGGAAATTTTCATTTCTAAGCTAAATCCTTTTGCTTTCAAGTTAGATTATAGCTTACCCTTTGTAGAAACAGAATATTCTTATATTCATTCTTTTCATTGACATTAAACCACTATCAAGGATTCATCCTCCCAATATGCTCAATAAACCCAAACCACTTAGTCTTTTTGTTTCATATAGGTCCTATCTCCCATGTCTTTATTTTTAGTGCTACTGGGACAATATAACTAGAAAAAGACAGAATTAATCTAGTCCATTTTCCTCACTTGACATAAACTGAAGCAAGTTAAATATGGCCACAGAGCTAATCAATAGAACTTCCTCTTTAAATTTCAGTGTTTCCCAGGGTACTGGGAGTTGACTTGCACATCATTAAATGGTTAGAACGTGTCAGAGGTAGGATGTGTATGTAAATCTCTGTGACCGTAAGACCCTCAGTCTAGCCCCTGCATCATGTTACCTTTCCAGATAAATGTAATTTCCTGCTGTAGCATGTAATTTAAAAAAAAAAAACATTGGATATAGAACTAAAAGTCATAGACATTCTGAAATCATACTATGGCTCTACCTGACATATACCAAGGATCTGTGATTTCATTGTGGGTACATCCTTCACCAATATAGATCACAAACTTTCTGTAATTTAGGTTACAGGGAGTTGATGTGACATCTTGACTAGACTGGTTCTTGGACAATAGACTGTCATTGGGACCCATATATGTAGTCTTTTTAGATCACTGTTTCTTAGCTTAACTAAGATAAAGAAAAAGGAGAATTTTATACAGTCAAGGGATCTATAGCTCTAAAATGAAAATAATTTTATGGTTGGGGGTCACCACAACACGGGGCTGTGGCATTAGGATGGTTGAGAACCACTGATCTAGACCAACTACATTATATTACAGTTAAGGAAAACAAAGCCCAGAGAGGTGAAATGATTTGCCCTAGGTTATATAGGACATGAGAGGTAAGAGCAAAGTTCAGCTTCTCTGATTCTAAAAACAATGTTCTTCCTGCCTTGAATCTCATGATCCAGTCCGCTCCCAAATCTTTCTCTACTGGGCTTACATATAGTCATTTCTTCCCACACCTTATTTTGATTAGTCTGTTTTTCTTTCTTAAGTACTAAGAACGTCAGTTCAAAGTATGACCATTTGGGGAACAGAGAATGAAAGCAAATACATAGTTGGTAGAAAGGACAGGATGGACAAGTTTGAGAATTCCACATTCTAGGAGGATGGGATAAGTAGATAAGTTTTAAGTTCAATAGCGAAGTTGCTTTATAAACACACATTCTTTTTTGTAGATAGCATAGTGCTGACTACACCAAACCCCAGAATGCTATAGGCCCTCTTCAATAACTTCCCATCCACTCAAAAGAGTTGGGTCTAACAACCTACACAGGAAAAATTAAATGGATAAAGAGTGTTGTAAAAACTATGACATACAGTTGGTTGGAGAGCTCATTGAGGTAGTGCATTATTAGTACACATGTCTCAAATAGACATTGTAGATGGACAAGAAACTGGGTTCAGAACCAAAAAAGACAGGAAAAGCGGGCCAGAATGAATGGGGAATAATAGCAGAGAGTACTTATAATAATTCCAAGCTGCTCCCTGGCACCAAAAGTCATCTCTATAAAACAAATATTCTCTCAGGGATTCTATAGGGATTTAAATGATGGAACACCACACCAAAAAGAATGAAACTTTCAGATGACCCAAAAGACAATGAAGAAATGCATGGTGGGCATAAGTAGGCTACTAGACATGACCGATGCTGACTTGTGCACAAGGTAAAGAAAGGAATATTATTTAGGAAATAAATCAATGATCAGGAAAGGTGGTGAGACAATCATGTTTCAAAAACAAAAGATCACAAATAGACAACCTAAGTGGTTCATTAGTATGCATGAACCTTTTTTTTTTTAAACACAGACCTGAAGGAAGTCCTTTAGCACACTGGATCAATCCTCAGTGGAGGATTTATGGGAGGAAATAAACAAGAATTGTAGAGAATGAGAAAGCACAGATTTGTCATGATCCCCTTGGAGGGAGTACTCATGTTGATGAGATCACAGATCCATTGAAGTATGTCTCATTTTCCTAGAGCAACCTAGGAGAATTATTTGTGTGCAAGTGTTAAACCTCCCTGGAACACCTTTCTAATCATTTCAAGTTACAGAAAAATATACCTTTATCATCTATGCCTAGGAAAGTCTTAAAAAAAACACTTCCATAACTTAAAACCAATTGCATCTCCTACTGCAAGGGACAATTTCTACTTTTGAAGTATTGACCCTAGCTCAGCAACTACTATAACACCTAGAAACCTGTTACCAAAATCAGAGGGATTTCTTTTTTAAATTAAGTCAGGAAACTACTTAAAGCAAAAGGATATAGAGAAATCTGGAGAACAAGATTTATGCTGCTGAAATCAAATAGCTCGTGCTATTTTTATGATCACATACTGTACTTGAAAACATCTACTTAGAGAAAACAGGAAAGGTTAAGAATTCTAAAATGACATTTTGAAACTGCTTTGTTCTAGTACCTGTCACTACAGCTTTTGTCAGATGTTTGAATACTGGTAATTGGTTTGTGCCAAGGAAAGTGGACAGTTATTTCAAAGCTTTTCCTCTCCATGGGCCATTAAATTGCCAGGAATTATAACCACAACAAAGTGACACATAATTTAGAAAGAACTCTATGCGTGCTTTTAATTAAACAAAGAAACATCCCTAAATTGTTTGGAAATGCCAGATACAATGTTGAAACCAGAGATAAACAATTAAAAGAAGTAGGTAGTTGACATGGACAAGAGTGAATGATATATTCGCAGACTAGAAGAAGCTGGTGTATTCATATTGGAAATATGACTGCAGATGTAAATTGCTGGGTTCTTGAAAGACCATTGCTATTAAACAATCAATATAAAATGCTCTCATTTCAGAATTGTAAAAGGGTTCTTTCAGGCAAGAAACCCAAGAGCAACTGTAAAGCTGTCTTCATTCATATCCTTTGAAATATAAAACAGTGAACTTAGACCACCAAGAATTGCAAGGAATGCCAGCTGATGTTTACTACAATGTAGACTTCATGTTCTTTACATATGACTTTCTCGTGCTTTATTAAATGTCTGTCAAAAAGGAAATTTAACTTTGATCTTTCAAATATAAATTCATTATATTTCACTTTCATTCCCTGTTTTAACAGGTAAGTAATGAAAATAATTATTTGTGTTCTTGCTTCTCACCTCAGGCTCTCTCTGCATTACATAGAGTTCTGCTGAGGTAATTGAAGTAGTGTTTTGTTTTTTCTCTGATTAGTATGAAGTCTACTGAAAAGTCATCTAAAATTGGGTTAGAAGGGAACCTACTACTTACCTGTGAATGCCAAATGAAAGAGATTTACAATTACTTACAAAGGGCAATCCATTTAAAATTGGCCCATTTAATGTAATATAGACTCAAATGGGATTTTAAAAAAATAAAAAGAGGATGACTTTTGGGAGATATAGATGAAATTGTGCTATAATGAAGTCTCTTTTGATGTTTCCAGTAATAAAATCCCTTGAACTTTTCAACAATGAACCATGTACAAAAATGGAATGTTACCTCATAAAGTGGTAAGCACCCTGTCATTCAAGAGGTTGAGGAACCTTGTGAAGGAGATTTTTGCCACTAAGTGGGATGACTTCTCCAATCCTTTTCAACTGAGTCTGTGCAATCTTGTATGTAAAACCAGACCACTTGTGGATTAGCAGATGGGAGAGGCCTGAACTCTTAAAAAAAATTAGAGATAGTAACACTGAAATTACTTTAAAATGGACAGTGCATTTATTAAGTTAAAAACAATTAAAGTCATTAAAATATTACTTTTAAGTTTAAGTATTTAAGATTAATTTCAACTTTTAAAATCAAAACTAAAAGTTTCATTGTTGTTCAGTTGTTTCCAACTCTTTGTGACCATCATCTTGGGTTTTCTTGGCAAAGATACTGGAGTGGTTTGCCATTTCATTTTCCAGCTCATTTTACAGGAAAACGAGGCAAACAGGATTAAGTGACTTACCCAGGGGTCACAGAGCTAGTAAGTTCCTGAGGCCAGGTTTGAATTCACAAAGGTAAGTCTTCCTGACTCCTAGTCCAGCACTCTGTCTACTATGCCACCCAGCTTAAGTATTTAACATTAATTTCAACTTTTAAAAGTTATGTCAAATAATTTCATTTTGAATTTTCTATTTGTAATTCAATAAAAGTGGACTCAAAATAAATAATAAATTCCTTTTTGTTCAGTCTCTACATTAAGCTTTGTTTATAGGAGAGTTTTTTCTAATTCGCAAAAAAGCCATTTTTTTCTATATAAGCCTCAATATTCTCATTATATACATATTCTCAAAAGTTCCTAACCCTTGCTTGGTATTTTTATAAATTCTGCCCTATCAATAGGTCAGTCCAAAACATATGAACAAACGGTCTATGCTAATGGGCTGCCTTCTCCATTGTACATCGTTATCTGCACAGTAGTCATTCTTTATCCGTTTGTTTTTTCCTCTATGAATTGTTAGATGGAGATCTTTTAAGAGATCTTAGATCTAATTGAGGTATGGTATTTTTCAGCTTTATGTGATCAACGCTATGTCATTTGCTAATGGAAGTATCTGGAAGAATTCCCTATCGACTGGAAATTCCTCTTCCATTTGGACTCTGGGAAGGACATTGTCAGTGTTGTGGGTGAATATTTTCAGCAAGCATACATCTTCCTTTTTTATGACTCACTTGATATTGATTTGATAACCAGAGAAGTTTTGAACAAAGTTGTCTTTCTGGTTACATATATCAAAGAATCTTGAATATTATGAAGACATCCATGGGAGACACTATTGAAGGCATCAAGGAGTGAATACTTCACTGGGCTCTCCCAAATCAAAACCATTTTTATCAACAGACAAAAAACACAGCAGAATTCTTTTTTCTTGAAACAGAAGAGTGTCTTTACATGATAGTAAAAACATTGTCTATCACAGAAAATCATTTTCAAAAGCCTACTGATTCCCTTCTCATATTCTCATCATGATTGCCCTTGATTTATGTATAGTTCATTTTCATAAAGACTTTCTAGAGATATGAAAATGAATATATGAGTTGATTGTTGTAAATGTCTTCTTGATCACTTTGGCTTCTTTTCTTTCTGCTAATCATACTGTTTGTGATTTTTACAACTGATTGATATTGTTCTCTCTTGAGATATCCTGAAAACCTCTCTCTCATTGATTTCAAAATTACATTACAGCCAGCACAGATTTCTTCTCTGCATGTATAGTCTGGACTAACCAGTCTACTTGATTTCACCTTCTTAATTCCCATGACCACTTTTTTGTATAGTACATGGCAACCTGGGATATCAGAGCCCTGATACTGTGGTTTAGTTGTCATGAATGATAAGAATAGATAGCTACAGAAATGTTAAAAATGTATTTTATTGTCTTTTTGTCATCCTCCTTTAATTTTTTATCAACTTCTATTCATTAAGTACTCACAAGAAATAGCTATTTTACTGGGAGTCTGATATCTAGAGTAGATATGTAAATTGTTCCCTTGCTATAATTAACTATAAAAATATAAGAGGATCTGCAAACTAAGAAAAGAGGTCAAGGTTGGACACACTGATTTGTAACTTTCACTTGACTCTCCTTGGCAAGGGTTGACTGTTGGCGATTCTCTCTAACAACCTAAAATATGGCAAAGGGACTTTTCATCCATCTTCCTTAGTGATCTCATAGGAAAAACCCATTTGAGAAACATTTCCTCACATCTGAGTTTACAGAAATGTTTAAGAATACATAGTCTGTCTATCTTTGATTCTCTTTTCCAAAAAAATAAAACAAATCATCTTAAATGGAAACCTGCTTTGATTTACCTTACACCCTACAAAAAATATGCTTATCTACCAACTGTACCTATATTTTTTGGCCAACCCTCCTCCCCCCAAAAAAAACAAGGAGCAAGGACAACTGCTTTTGTTTAATTCACTTCTAAATTGAACCTTCAGGCAACTATGACACATTTATATAAAGAAATCACTCTCTTTCACAGTCAAATGCTGCCAGGGTCTTGAAAATCTTTCCCCTCTCTCTGTTGCCTTTCTTCCTTAGCTCAAATAAAAAATGTGATCTGGAAAGATGAGAGACATTTTTGACTCACAAACATACTACAAAAGGAAGACATGAAAAGTCTTTTTCCTTTAGTTATTCACAACAAATTATTGACAACAAATATTTACTCCCATTACATAACCTTTGTAACTTCCCAGTGAGATTGAATGAGATGGCCTGAGTTTAATGTGGTATACTTCCAAAGGGGCCTTTATTAAAGGAGTTTCTAGAATAGCCCCTTGAAAGTCCATTATAGGGCTACTGACTTAGAGGAGCCACTGTACCTTAAATAAATTGCCTTTAAAAAAAAAACAGTTATCTAAGCAGGCATAACAACAGAGGCAGCAACAGCAAAATTGGTACCAACAGGGTACCAACCTGAGAGCAAGGAAGACCTGGGTTCAGTTTCTAACTCTGGAACACACTATCTTTGACCACTGGCAAGTTCCTTGAACTCTCAGTGCCTTAGGAAACTTGCTAAAACCGAGAGTTACAGATTAGCTACCTAACTACTTCATAAGAGAGAATTCCCACACTGGTGCTTTATTATTATGAAAATAATAAGAATTATTATTACAATCATAATCATAATTATAATTATAGCCAACATTTATATAGCACCTACTATGTGGCAAACTTTGATCCTCACAACAACTCTAGGAGGTAAATACTATTATTATCTTGATTTTACAATGAGAAAACTGAGGCAGAAAGAGGTTAAATGACTTGACTAAAGTCACCCAGCTAGTAAGTATCTGTGGCTGAATGTGAACTCAGGTCTTCCTGACTCCAGGTCCAGCACTCTACCCACCATGTCTGACTTTTACTCACCAAAAAAAAAAAAATTACAACAATAATATTCTATATTTTCAATATTGCTTTTAACTTTTTCAAAAACACTAGAATGAGATCCTGGACTCCTAGTTTCTAATCCCAACTCTGAAACTGAATAGCTATATGTCTTTGGGCAAAACATTTCAATTTGTTCAATCTCAATACACTTCTCTGTAAAATAAAGATATGGAATTAGATGATCTCTGACCTTATCTAAAAAGACAGGTGAGATTTTAAGAGGTAAGACAAAGCCAAAATGGTTCAGTTTATTATGCAATTACTCTAGTAATGTTAATTATCCATTTCCCAGTTTCTTTAGTACTCCTTTAAAGAGTCAAATGGGTGAGTTGTGTTGATTGATGCAATAATTTCTAAAAATATTTTAATTAATTTACTGCATGATTTA
>CM053582.1:262039954-262067058 GCA_028627135.1 Pseudochirops cupreus
TATATATATGTGTGTGTGTGTGTGTGTGTATGTATATGTATGTATATGTATGTATGTATGCATATGTGTACATATATTACGTCTAGATCTTTACTAAGAAAATAAACAAATTTAGATATACACTAAAGAGATAGATACTAACAGTATACATACCAATATATTTTATTAATATATCATACATATACTCATACACAAACATATATCATAAGTCTACCAAATACATTTCTACTGGACACTACTAACATCTATGTTGAAAAGCAATGTCCACTTTGGATATTATCCTCCCATCATATTCTCCTTTAACTTACATATGTGATATGAATGACTCATGACTAAGCAATCCTCTTGATCTATAGACAATTTGTCCAGTTTTCTGTTGCATATGTATGGGAACAATGAAGCAATGGGGAAAGAGTTATCAAAATACCTCCTCCACTCTCCATCCTTTCAGGTTACCTAGGTTGCATGATGACAGAATCAGGATCCCAAAAGGTCCCGACTAGCTGAAAGAATAGAGTAAAACATACAAAATGAAATATCATAGGAATAAATGTAAAGTCTCACATTTAGTTTCCAAAATTCAATTATATAAATATAAGATGGAGGAGATATCATTTATGTGAAGATTATCCAGAGATTTTGTTGAATTCAATATGAATCAGTAGTATACTACAGTCAAAAATTAATATAATCTTAGGGTACACTGATAGAAGTATGGTTTCCAAAGTAAGAGAGGTGATAGCCCTTCTATACTCTGCCCTATCAAGACAGGTTCTGGAATATGGGTGTCCAATGATAGACACCATATTTTAGAAAGGATACTGACAAACTACATTATATCCAGAGGTGGGCAACCCAATAGTGCGGGGACTGGAAAACATGTCATACAAGGATGGGTTGAAGGAACTGAGACCTCATGTAGAAGAAGGATTAAATGTTCTTATTAGTCCAGGAGGAAAGACAAAGGACTGATTAGCAGATGTTACAGGAAAACAGATTTTGGCCTAACTTAAGGAAAAACTTCCAAACAATTAGGACTATCTAAAAATGGAACAGGTTGTCTAAGGAAATGATGAGTTTCCTGTCACTGGATACCTTAAATTTAAGTGAAGGATAAATTAATATTTGCTAGGTATATTTTAGGTAGAATCCATACTTTGTCTAGAGCAAGAATTTTTAATGTAGGGCTCATAAACTCATTTCCTTAATCTTTTAATAATTGTATTTCATTGTATTTTGTTTCCTCTGTAATCCTCTGCATTTTAATTTGTACATTTAAAAACACAATTTTGAGAAAGAATCCACAAATTTCACCAGGCTTCCAAGGCAGTCCATGACACAAAAACAGTTAAGAACTTTTGGTCTAGAAATTGGATTAGATTATCTCAATAATTCTGTGATTCTTTTATTCCCCTTTTGAAAGATGAGGAAACTCTGAGTCAAATAAGTTAGTGATTTGCTCAGGTTCACATAACAATTTAATGGCCAACTCAGGATTTCTAGTTCTGTGAATTTTCTAACTGCTGCCGAATGGATTATAGAAATCACTCTAAATAAAGATGCAAATAATTATAACTGCATTACTTGACTGTTAAAAGGGATTAAAGGTTAGCAATAATGAATTCATATTAGCAACACCAACGTTAACTGTACCACTTGACAGAAATTTATTATGAGTATCACAAGCCGTATGTGAAGAACACTGTTAAAATAATTTACACTAAGATTTTACAGCATCCACAAGCAACGGATTTACTCTTGTGTTGGAAATGAAAGTCAAAAATCTCTGCAAGGTCGAGTTCAGATGCCACTTCCTCCATGAAGCCTTCCATAATCTTACTAGCAAAAAATATTTTCTCTTTCCTCAGATCTCTGACAGTACTTTGTACGTCTCCTGTGCATTTATCACATCCTAATTTGCATTATAATTCATTGTGCACCAGGTTTTTCTCCCCAGTTAGATTTCACTAAAATCCTACTCCAAAGTCTCATTATGGCAAAGAAGTGACCCTATATTCTTGAAGGCTTTGCCAAAGAACACAAGCTCTGATGGAGCCTATAAAACTGGAAAGATTTAAAGGTATGGCCCATCACATCACTGTATGATTGCTGTTTCAAGACCCCTCCTCGCTAAGTTTGGGAACATCTCCCAGTTATTGTGAATACATTATGACATATTTGAACAAAAGTATTCTAGTCAGTTATGTTTAACATGACATGTAGCAGTTGGAGTTTAGAGGTAGGAAGAACAGCAGAGTGGTTATTAAGTAATCCAGGAGTGAGATGGCCATGGCCTGGGTCCTTGTGGGTAGCTGGAAGACTGAAAAGAAAGGGACTGAGTCATGCAGCTAGTGCATAAAGACAATCATTTATGATGAGTTGATCTGAGATGTGCCGCAGAGAAAAGGTCCACGGGACAGAATTCAGAGATGAAGGGTGGGATAGAGGAGAGAAATGCTTAAAATAATTCAAAGGCTACAAATCTGGGAGACAAGGAGAATGTTTACTCTTGGTTTTCTGGGTTGTGGTGAAGAAAAAGTGAGATGGTAAATGTGAAGGCCTCTAAAAAGAAATATTTGTTCAATGAAGAAAAGCTAGAAAGTGCTCAGCATCAGGTCTTATGCCTAGTAGGGGTTTGGTAAACATTTGTTAAAAGAATGCATGAATACTAGCTACCATTTATACAGCCCTTGCTATGTGCCAGGCCCTGTGCTAAATGTTTTACAATTACTATCTCATATGTAGTGTTGTTATCGCCATTATATTATAATTCCTATTTTACAGATGAGAAAACTGAGGAAAACAGAAGTTAAGTGACTTGCCCAAGGCTCCAAGGCTAGTGAGTGTCTGAGGTCACATTAGAACTCAAGTCTTTAATTTAAAAAAATAAAATAAAATAAATTTAAAATAAATTTAAAAAAAGAACTCAGGTCTTCCTGAGTTTAGGCCCCATGTACTATCCACTGCACTACCTAGATGCTGCAATAAATGTTTCTTGCAACATTAAAAGCACAACAAAATGCATATTATCCTAGCAATGAAAATTAGAAATCTAGAAAGAAGTGTTTTTAGTTGTAAGAGGAGGTCGAAATAAAGTTTTTTGATACATTGTTATCAAGTATGAAAGGAAACTGAGTTAGGAAGACCCAAGTTGAAGCTTAACCTCTTGCTACCTATTGATGATATGCCTCTGGATAAGTCACCTAACCTTGCAATGTTCCCAGGCAATTCTCTCAGACCATAAATTGCAGAGTAGGCATGGATTTGCTTTGGCAGAGAGAGTTTACTCACCAGGAATTCCCCATACCAATTAAATCATAAGTCAGAACCTCCCAAAAAATTAGAAGCAGCATGGTAGAATGGAAAAGAGCCCTGTGGGGTCATAGGATCAAAGGAACACAGAATTAACAACAGAAGAGATCTTAATTGTAATCTGTTCCAAATCCTTTGTTTTATGTGATTTGTCCCAAAAGTCTTAGTGCAATTATAAGTTTTAATAACTTAAAACTGCATTAACTTTTGGGACAACAAGTAATCTAGTAGTTTGCCTAAAACATTATTTTACAGAGATCTTACACAAGACAAGTGCTCACATGAAGGTCAAAAGAAGCAATGCAAGGGCACTCTCAAGGTCTGTCTGAAGAACTGTGGAATTGATTGTGAGGCACTGGGACAGGACCACTTAGTATGGTGTGCCCATATCAGAGAAAGAACTCAATAGAAACACGAGATGCACAAATTTAGACATCTCCACTCCAAATATTCATATGGATTATTTGTGCCTGAGCTATGGTAGAGCCTTGCAAGCTCATATTGGTCTGATCAGCCACAGTCAGACACACTGTACCTAGATCCCAACATCGTGATGTTATTTTGGTTCTCTTCAAAAAGGAAAAACAAACATATGTGATATGTATATGTATGTATATATGTATATACATATTAGAGAGAGAGACAGATACAAATAGAAAGAGAGAAAAGAGAGAGAGGGAAGGAGAGAGAGAGAGAAAGAGAGGTGGGGGGAGAGAGCAGTACTTCAATGTCCAGAGAGATTAAGTAATTCACCCAATGTCACAGAGGCAGTAATTGGCAGAGGCAAGATTTTAATTCAGACTCTGGTTTCTAGTCTCACTCCAACAACTACTGGCTGGATGACCCATGTATAAGCCAACAAACTAACCTCTCTGAGCCTCAGTTTCTTTCAAATTATAATAACATAAGCATTTGTCTAACTCATAGGGTTGTTATGAAGAAAGCATTTTGAAAAACATAAAGTACCATTTAGATATAAATTATGTTAGCTCAAAAGAAGGTTATCCCTTTCAGATGGCTAGAGATGAGCAACCAAAAAGAAAATGAGCAGTCAGTGCTAGAGGTGTTGGCTTGGGAGTCATGGAAATAGAGAAGTGAGAGGGGAGTAGTTACAGTCATGTGTCCACAATGCAATAGCATGAGGAAAAAGGCTACTTCAGATTGAGCCCTGGGCTATAATCAGAAAGAAAAGGCTTTGTAGAATAAAGGTGACCCAAATGACAGAGGGGCATAAGTGAAGGGAAGATAATTAAATTTGTCACAGAATGGTTACCAAAAGTACATGGTGTTTAAAAAACACAGATGAGAAAATTTTTAAGCTGGACTAATGTACAGCATGGGACAGTTAGGGGGTGCAATGGATAGAGCACTGGGCCTAGAGTCAGAAAGTTCAAATCAGTCTCAGACACTTACTAGTTGTGTGACCCTAAACAAGTCACTAAATTTCTGTTTGCATAGGTGGCAGCTAAGTAGCTCAGTGGATAAAGTGGTAGGTTTGGAGTCAGGAAGATCTGAGTTCCAATCTAGTCTCAGACACTTAGCAGCTGTGTGACCTTGGGCAAATCACTTGATCTCTGTTTACCTTAATTCACTGGAGAAGGAAATAGCAAACCACTCCCGTATCTTTGCCCATGGATGGCACTGGCCTACTGTGGACCAGAGGGTCACAAAGTGTCAGACACGAATGAACAACCAAACAATAATCTACAACATACAGTTTTGCATAGATCAAGAAGGAAGAGAAGCAGGAAGAGGAAAACTGTATTTAGCTAAAAAGCAATATTTGAAAGAGAATCATTTCGGTGTTAGAGTAGGAATGGAAGAATGGACAACAAAGGTGAAGTCAACTCCAACTGAATTATATGATGTTGTTTTTCCAGGAAAAACCTTGCATCTGATTTGAAAACCTGTGCAGCTTCAACTTATTTGTCAGAAAAGGAGGGATCTGGGGCCCACCTGTAACCAGCAGGACCCTCTCTTCCTTTGCAGGTAAGGCAGACTGGTCTGGTCATTGAGCCCAAGGCAAACACAAATTCTAGAGACAAAAGAACAATATAAATCATTTCTCCAACAGCTGGAAGGAAAGCTTCTGTCATCCCCAGAAGATTTAAGGCTATCCCTCTTCCATCTCATCAGTATGACAGTGAAATGAGGAAAGCCAGCTCCCAAGAAAGAGTACACTGTACACATCGTACAGCCTGGACTGACTTGAGGGACCTTTTCTTGTTTTCTAGGATGCATGGAAAGCCAGTAGAGGCAGCAAGGGGTTGTGGATAAAGTGCCTGTTTTGGAGCCAAGGACCCCTGGGTTCAAAACCCACCTCTGACATTTTCTAGTTACATGACCCCATGGACAAGTCACTCAACCTCTAATGAACCTTAGACAACTCTTTAGGCCTTATCTAATAAGTCATAGATGGACTGTGATCTGAGTCAGTAGAGGGAGTTACCACATTATCTTGACAGAATCACAGATCTTTTACATTTGGGAAATCTACAATCAGCCCTTATAGAACCCATAGCACCACCAACCTCTTCTGGAATTGAGAGAAGCCTTTTTTCACTCTCTAAAAGAAATAATTAGTTTTTAAGATTTCTACTGCCTAATTCACCACTTTGCCATAACACACTATTGATGGTGATATCCCCATGGGAATCATCATATCATCACTTTGACTACTCATAAAAAGAAATCTCAAGCCATAGGCATTGACCATTAAGCAAAGCACTTGTGGCCCCATTTTGTAGCTACAATGCACCTGAAAAATAAAAGGCGGGATCATCACAACATTAAGTTAAGTGGCTGGGAAAAAAAAATTCCATTCTTTTTGTCTCCTTTAGTGACCTGAGTGATCTTCTTTGTCATCAAAGTCTACAATCATCTACACCTTTACAATTCCCCATGTTTCTTGCCTCAAACAACCCTTCAATCATTCTCAAAGTGGGAGAACTAATGTCTAAAGTGATAGCATCTTCTCTGCCCCAGACATAACATCATCAAGACTTGGATGAGCAAAGGGGATCAGGTAGATTTAGAATATGTACTAGTCCTTCAAACTCAAATATTCTTTGAAGGAAAAAAAAATGATGTTGATTGTACAGTTTTGGCATGGGCTTGCTCATTTGCAGGAAAACCATATTTTGCACCACATCCTCACATATTGATATGTTGAGGAAATAAACAGCAAACATCATCTCCCATCCACCTGCTAGGCTTGTTAGAAGGACAAACACCCAGTGTTCAGATGTTTTCCCCTCAGGTTCAAAATTCCAGATTCAGCATAATTTGCTTTTACTTTGCAAGAAAAAAATTTATCCAATATAAAGTGAGTGCAGCTACTTGAATGAAAACAAGGGAAACACATGAAATAAAAAGGCACTGTGTGTAGGATACCAGTCAACAGATGTCTACTATTGGGCTTCCATTTTGACATAACCATACAGGATGAATCTGACAAGACAGACAATTTGCCCCCATTTTCTTATAAATATGAGTACTGGTGACTAAAATATTTATTACATTTTTTTACATTTTCCTTTTTGATAATTTAACAAAAAACCCCAGATGAAATATTAAAATTTGAAAAGAGCACTTAATCTATCATTTGTAACCAACCATTTTAATAGAAATTTACACTCACTTACCAGGACTCAGAATTATATAGAATCTTTTATGTCTCTAACCATCTTAAAAAACTTGAAGCTAAGCAATAAAAGTCCATTAAACTACCAGAAAACTGGCAAAAGAAAGGAAAACATCCCATGAGAGTTAAGCCAAATACTCCAGTGCAAAATACAATGAGAACGGACAGTGCTTGTATCTCTCCATTTTTGCCCCTCTAGATATTTCTACTTCCTAAGCCGCTACTCGTATTCTAGCGCTTCAGGGAAACTTTGACCTTCTCTTCTGCATTTACTTGATTTTGCTCTTCATTTAGCAAAGAGGTGGAGTTGATGGGTTTGCAAATTATATGTCAGCAGGAGAGAGAGCAGCAATGAAGTAAAAGCACATCTTAAATTTAATAAGGACAAGAAGCAACATACAACAAAATCCCTCGGGGCTCACGGGAAACAAAAATATTTGCGCCATACCCGTTGCTGTGAATCTTTTTGTGGATACAAAATACACATTATAGAGACATTCTAGGTTATTCGTCTGAATAGGAGACTCACTGTGTCTTAACCTACCATTTTGCAAAGCAAGGTAAGCTACAGAGATAAAAAAAAGTCAGCAAAGACAGATTAAATATCTATTGATCTCCTGTGTGCGTAGGACTATTAGGCACCAAAGGAACATACAAGGCACAGGAGCTAAGACAGAGCCCCCCCTATAGGAGGGGCCTATAGTCTAAAACACTTTCTGAAGGTCTTAGGAACTGAGACACCGCTCCTCTATCTGTCTCCAGGTGGGTCTGCCCACATCCAGATACACCCACATATGAGTATTAAAGGGTCTTGGCATTAGAAAGGTTGAGAACCACTGGTCTAAGAGATCCATCTCAAACCCCACCCAAGGGGTGTTGGTTCCCAGATTTCACTGGGTCCAGCATGAACCCCAAGGCCTGTATCCCTTTCAAATATAGGAATCTAAAATGAAGAAGACATCACTGGACCTGGAAAATACTTTCAGAAGCCATTTAGTTTAGCCCCCTGTCTAGAGGAATATGAAAGCCTCTGTCAATCTGCAAGCATGTACCAAACACCTGTGATGTGCTCAGCACTAGACTAGGCAGTATGAGGATAAAGAAAAAGTATAAGAGGCAGCTAGGTGGTGCAGTGAATAGAGCACCGGCCCTGGAGTCAGGAGGACCAGTTCAAATCCAACCTCAGATACTTAACACTTACTAGCTATGTGACCTTGTGCAAGTCACTTAACCCCAATTGCCCTACTTTCCCCCCTCCAAAAAGCAAAAAAAGAAAGAAAGAAAGAAAGAAATCCTCCACATCCTCCAATATTCAAAGAGTTTACTATAAATTTCAGGTGGTAAGAGTAAAACACACACAAATTTGAAGAATTATACAAAGAAGTGTCAGTGAGTCAATAAGTGTTTATTGATCTGTTGTGTGTACTGTGATACAACAAACAATGTACAGGATACATTCAGAGTATCCACCCTCAAAGAGTTTCTAATCTAGTTAAAGGGCTGGCAAACTACAATCCATCTTCTGCCTGTTTTTGCATAGACCATGAGATGAGAATGGTTTTAAAATTATTATTGTATGTAAACTTGATAGCATCTTTTCTGCCACAAATACATTTCCAAGATTGGATGAGCAAAGAGAATCAGGTAAACTTAGTATATGTACTAATCCTTCAAACTCAAATATTCTTTGAAGGAAAAAAAAATAAAAATTATGTTGATTGTACAGTTTTGGCTTGGGCTTTCTCTTCCTTTCTAGTTCATTGTACAAGAATAGACAGTAGATCAGATTTGGTCCTTGGGCTGTTATTTGGCAACCTCTTATCTAGTTTAAGTAGACAAGAAACATATATTCTAGACTTCCAGTATATATGTAGTGCCAAAGCAATATGAACAGGAACACTGGTGACTGTGAATATGCCAGCATAGTGCTCAGTTACAAAATATAACAGACTCTCCATATAGAAGAGATAAGCAAAACATTTATTCAGACACCAGAAATAAGAATCCCAAAACCAGGAAACCGAATCCATCATAGCAACATAGAAGTTAATACACCACAATGTAACAGAGTCACACCATCCTTTAGCCTTCCCATAAACAAACTTTTACTCACAAGCCTAACTGTCTCTTTACCTGCCATCCTCTCTCCTCCCTCCAATTCTAACTTCCCTGACTCCCAGCTTCCTGTGAGCTCTGCTGTACCCTTCAACAAACCCCTCCCACCACAGGCTCCATGTGATTACATTCATCCTATTAGGGGGCAGGGAAAATCTTCAAATCAGAGAAGGCCTTCAAATTCCCTTAATCTTATTAAGGGGCAGGGAAGATCTTCAAATTCCCATTACCATTATAATATGAAAAATCTGCCACTGTCCCCCTAAGAATTCTTGATTCCCTCTCTCTACCCTACAATTCAATCCTCTTGTGTATGGTGAACTCTTCAAACACTAAGTCGTCTTGCTTTTCTATAAGTATCCTTAGCACTTAGGACAGTACTTTGCACAGATAGCACTAATAAATTTTTTTTCATTCATTTATGAAATTATAAATCACAATAGAAGGCAGGTGATAATCACCACATGTATGGGGTACACAACAAGTACTCTAAGAATTCTCAGTTGGGAAGACTATATATAATTAACTGCAAAATGTGTGATACAGATTATGAGGGCAATGGGAGTGCAGAGAAGAGGGATACAAATGAAGACTGGTGTAGTGAGAGCAGTTGTAATGGAAGACCTGAGACAAGCTGGACTTTTGAAGGATGAATAGGATTTATTTGTATAGGTCGAAAGCAGAGAAGATGGCACTCCAGGAGTGTGGAACAACACAAGCAAGGACAGCAGTGAGCATGGCCTTTTGGTGGGACCTTGAAAAGATTAGCCTGACTAGAATGAAGGGTATATGCTGAGGACCAGGGGGAAGGGAGACTGCACAAGTAGGGTGAAGCCAGATCATAGAGGGCCTTGAATGCTAGGAAGAGGACAGGCAGGTGCTCATTCATCTAACTCTTTAATGAGTCCTGCAATGCAAAGGTTACAACTTCCTTTGAGAAGCTGCAGAGACGGGGATTTTTCGTCAGCAGTTTTTGCTTATTCCTCATTATCTCTTGCTATAATTTAAACTCATTTCCTCTCACTCTGCCTCTTTGTAGATGGCAAATAGTTATTCTCTATATAATCACCCTCCTATCACTTGAAAACAGTATTAAGGCCCCTCTGGCTTCTTTTTTTCTAAACTACACAGAACAGATCCCATTAGTCCTTTACTTCCCTGGACTTACTTTTTTCCCCATTCTTTACTGTTTGCAGCCTCCTAAACACAGCCCCCCGTGCCCTGCCAGAACTAACAATGATTCCCACCTATGCTACTCAATCTCTTGCTCACATAGCCTTATCTGATATTGGTGTTTAAATGTTGCCACTACAATGCTTGCTGACCCTCAAGCTCATCATCTGCCTCATGCCCCAACTTCTTTTTCTGCTATAATTTTTGTCTTTCTTCCTTAGTCTGTTCTTTCTCCCTTCTCTATTTTGATAATTAGATTATTTGGGAGAAGGTGCTGCTCAAATCTGTTCTTCCCCTTGTAATTCCAGAAGAATGTTGGATTCACGACCCAAAACATCTCCCACAATGGCACTACCACTAGCCTGAAATTCCCAGTCAGTTACTCCTTTTGATTTAAAGCATTAGAGACAGTTAAGTAAAGAACTGAAGTTCCCGGCACTTTTCAGAAGAGTAGTCACCTTATTAATAATTAGTTTCCCATGTTTGGCCATAGGAGCAACCAGGTCCCTAAGGTAAAGGAACAAAGAACTGGTAACTTTGGTGGGGAGGGTCAGATCCAGAATGTGGGCACCTTGTGGGTGAAAGCTAGCTAGGCAAAAAGGGTATTATATCACTGAATGATATAATTTGGTATCTGGTGACAGGGGCAGGAAGATGTCAAAGGAAACAAGTTGCCCCAAAAAGGAAAAAGAATGTACTGAAGAGAAATTTTCCTATTTAGCCCAGTACAAGTCCTCCTGATTACTTCTGTTGAATTGTTAGCAGCTTTAGATACAGTGACCAAGAATATAATACAAGTTATCTTAGAACTGTGCCAGTTGTGGGATACAAAGACAAAAGTGAGAGACAGCCCTGTCCTCAATGGGCTTACCCATTCCACTGCAATACTTCATCTAATCCCAAAATTTTCCCACATTCCAAAATTTAGTTACTCTGTGAACTAGCCTTCAATGACATTTCAATTTTGTAATATAGTACATATTTACCTAGAAATGCTATTTTGAGGTCTTATCTAGTTTTTATTCTTACCACATGTAGAGGAAGTAGGCAGTATGCTAAAACATTATCCCCATCTTATAAATAAGATAAAGAAGATCAGTTATTTACTTACTCAAGATGACACATTTGGTGGGAGCTAGGTTTTCTGACTCCTTTGCTAGAGAACTAAGTTTTCTTTACAGAATAGGAAGTGTCAAATAACTCTCATGATTTAAAGGACTCTAGAAGGAAATGAGAGTAGGCCACATGTCCAATGCCATGAGTCCTTCAAGAGATTTCTTGCTAAAAGAGTTGTGGGGACATTTTAATTTATTGAACAAATAGCAGAAGGATTCCCCAGGAATTTCTTCCCCTGTATGGACCAGAAACTTTGCTGTTGAAGGAATTAAACTTTTGGGTTGCCCAGAATTGTTGATTTGCCTCAAGTCATTTAAAAAGGGGGAGTCATTTTTTACTTCTTGTTCCAGAATCAAATATCAGCTTTGTTAAAATTCAGAAACATGCCACTTTCCACGCAATAAAACAAAGGGATGACCCAACCTCTATGTATAAAGTAGCTGTCAATAGCAGGAAATCTCCCAGACTCAACCTTAAAGCTATAACATAACAAATTTGAGATGTTCAACTACTTTCTGATGCCTTGAAAGGTCTGAGCCAGCCTTTACATTAACAAGAAAAGATTCAAAGGATGGTGTTTTTGACAGAGCCAAAAAGAGATTTCCCACCAACTTTGAATCCTGATAGTTTAAAGCGTTATTAAATAGGTGTGTGTGTGTGTGTGTGTGTGTGTGTGTGAGTGTGTGTGTGTGAGTGTGTGTGAGTGTGAGGGTGTGTGTGAGTGTGTGTATGTGTGTGCGTGTGTGAGAGAGAGAGAGAGAATCACAACTAACATTTATATAGCACTTACTATGTGCTAGGCATTGTGCTAAGTGATTTTTAATTATTGTCTCATTTAATTTTTCACCACAGCCCTGGGAGGTAGGTACTGTTATTATCCCCATTTTACAGATGAGGAAACTGAGGCAAACAGAAGTTAAATGATTTGCCCAGGGAGATACAGCTCATAAATGTCTAAGAACATATTTGAATTCAGGTCTTCCAGACTGTGCCACACAAACAGGCAGATGGACAGATAGAATAGATAGATAGATAGAAGATAGATAGATAGATAGATAGATAGATGATAGAGAGATAGATGATAGAGAGATAGATCTTCTCTGTTGTTCTCTCCTAAAACCCCTTTCAGAAATACCCAAGGTGAACGAAGAGTCTCTATTATTAAAGCAACTAACAATATTCCTTGTGCCCTTTAGCATCTGTGGCTGAATTCTCAGTAAAGGAAAAGAATGAAAAAGAGGTTTCACTTGCTCAGTCAGGCTTTAGGTCTTGACTCCTCCCCAGTCAGGGGCCACCATCTCCATTTTCTTTGTCTGGGACTTTTCGGGAGACCCAGGAGAGTGTAATCCAATACTTTTGTCTGCATCTACTGCTAAAAGCCTTTTTCCCCAGCCCTGCCACAATTCCCAGGAGACTCATTAGGCACATTTACATTTGGCTCTTAAAATCTTAAATAGCCCATTTCACGCCTAGGAATGGCATATTGATGAAAGAAGCACTCAGCTGATGGCCTGTAGGCTGAGGGCAAGAGCTCCTTTTGACTCCAGACACCTCTCACATAGGATTTTTACATGTTGTTAAGGACTTAAACAGAATCAGGTAAGCAATATATTAGAGCTAGAGACCAGCAATATAAAGGAGGGAGGAGGTTAGGGTTAAGAAACATTACCAAAATTTCCTAAACTAGGTATCATTGATTCAGGGAGAGAAAAAAAAAAGACAACTCTAAAATGTAGTATAAAAATACAAAAAGAATCAAGGAAAAAAAGAAAAGGGAATTTAGATCTGGATATTAATTTTTAGCAATATCCCTCTAATTATAGAAAAAATTATAGGACAGAAGATCAGAAGCACAAAAGAAGCATATGAAACTAGTACCCAAAATGAATGAATGAGATGTGTCAGACCAGGGTCATTGGAGGAGGGTTGAAGGAAATGAATTTGGGCTATTAGACTCAAACTACCATTAAGTACAAGTCGGGGAAAGTGTGGAGAAGAACGAAAGATAGAATATATAGCAATGTCTTTCACTCCTAAGAACCTCTCCCTACAGAGTAAGACCTATTTGTTTCCCTCCAATTTCATCTCATGGGACTTTACTAAGCATACAATGAAGATGATGCCCACATAATCTCTCTACCACAGGATTTAAAGCCTACTATAGAGTTAGTATGATGTAGTGGAAAGGGGGCTGGGCTGCCTAGTTAAGAGGTCTAGATTTGAATCCTAGCTCTGATCCTGCATGGGTGACTTCTGTAAAATGGGAGCCATAATATTTATACAATCTTGTACCCCACATACAAGGCAATTGTGATGAAGGTACTTTATAAGTCATGAAGTACATCCATTTCTTTAAAAAAGCATCACTCCCCTCCAATTGATTTGGCCATACTGAATTGACTATATACTCTCCACTACTTTTCAAAGACCAGGCAGCCAGGTGGTGCAGTCAATAGAATGTTGGACTTGGAGTCAGGAAGGACCGAGTTCAAATTCTGCCTCAAGAGACTTACTAGCTGCGTGTCCTGAGCAAGTCACTTAACCTCTGCCTTCCTCAGTTTCTTCATCAATAAAAAGAGGTTATTACAGAACCTACCTACCTCAAAGGGTTGTACTGTGGATGAAACGAAACAATATTTGTAAAGTGCTTTGCAAACCCAAAAGCACCGTATAGATACTAGCTATATACATAACTAATAAATAAATTCTATCTATGCATAACATATATAGATAACATTGTATAGTTATATTTGTATATAATAAATTAATAATATATAACAAATATAAACCACACTAGAAATGTCCATTATTGGTTGTTATTACTTCCTATACATAGAAGGCATATATACATATATACGTATATGTATATATACATAGAGAGAGAGAGAGAGTAGTATAGCTAGAAAGTAAAATATGTATTATGTAGGTATATAACACTAGAAAGAAAGAAAAGAATGGAGGAAGGGGAAAAGAAAAAGAAAGAAAGGAAGGAAGGAAGGAAGGAAGAAGGAAAGGAAGGAAGATAGATAGAAAAACATATGTTTTCATCTGTAAAAGGAGAGTGATAATGCCTGTAGTACCTATCTCAAAGAGGTCTTCTGATATTAAAATGGGAAGAAGTATGTATGTAAAGTGCCTTGAAGACTTTCAGTCATTATCAAAATGTCAGCTATGGTGTTTGTTACTTTTTTCTCTACCCTCTCAACTAAATTACAACTTCTTTGAGAGTGATATATACGTTCCATAGCCATATGACAGGGTTGTGACAAAAGAACAAGTAGTTGATCATGAGATATCTATACAATAGCACTCCAGCCTGACTTTTCAAATAGTCATGTCATGTTGTCTGTCATGTGACCCCTTTTGGGGTTTTCTTGGCAAACATACTAGAGCTAGTTTGTCATTTCCTTCTCCAGCTCATTTTGCAGATGAGGAAACTAAGGCAAACAGGATTAAGTGACTTGCCCAGGTTCACTCAGCTAAGTAAGTGTCTGAGGGTAGATTTGAACTCAGGTCTTTCTGGCTCCAGGCCCGGTACTCCATCTCTTCCCTGTGCCACCTAGCTATGCCACCTACTATGTTCCAGGAACTGCGCTAATTGCTAAGAAACAAATATGAAAAATCTCTTTTCCACATGGTACACTTTCAAAGAATTTAGCCTTTTTAGTAAGTTAGATGTCAAGAGTCCATACATAAGGCATAAAAATAGAATATAAAAGCAATGTAGGACAGGTGGTGTTGGGCTGTGTGAGCATCATAATTCCAATCTCTTATTTTATAAATGAAGAAATGGAAGCCCATAGAGGAAAGATGATGTGTTCCTCGTGGCTGAGTTTAGACTAAAATGCAAATCTTTCACTTCCCAGCATAGTCCTTTCTTTTCTGACATACCATACTCACTTTCCATCTGACTGTGTCTCTGGGTCTCCTGAATTTTAGGATTCTGACAGAGACAGATATGTATACTCCTGAGTACACACATCCTCCCAGAGAAGAAGAGATGTAATCCACAAATATCAGATATTCCTGGCTAAGGACTGGGCTGAGCAATAACAATCCAGATAGCACAAATGTTTCAAGTTATGATGGTTTCCATCAGGTCCCAAGAGTCTACTTATGCTCCGTATTCTTTGGCTGTAAATGACACCTTAACAGCTCTTCTTTTCAGTTTGACAATTCAGATATGAAAACATTTGCCAAAGATAACGGTAAAGTAAAAGATTCCAAAGAGAAAAATTGTATAGGTTCACCTCGGAGAACATTATTCACTTCAATTAGGCACAGTTGGCTGTGT
Source organism: Pseudochirops cupreus (assembly GCA_028627135.1). Lineage (NCBI taxonomy): Eukaryota > Metazoa > Chordata > Mammalia > Diprotodontia > Pseudocheiridae > Pseudochirops > Pseudochirops cupreus. Next base: position 262,055,608 of record CM053582.1, read on the forward strand.
CTGCTTAGGAGACAGAGCAGTACAGATACTCAATTAACTCTCACACTTAGAGATTCCTATAGGTCAGGGCAAGAGGGAAGAGTTGCTTTCTTCATGATTGCCCGCATGGAGTTAGGCTAGAGTGGTAGCAAATTTCAGTGTTCCTGCCTCACAGATAACTCTCTTAATACCAGCAGCTTTTCCATAAGAATTTAAGCTCTTTTAAACAAATTAACAATGAAAGATTACCAAATGGGCCCTTATAAAACAATTTCATTTCATCATCTGTCACATAAAGGATTTAGATAATAAAATCACTTTCTTACTTATGGTACTTCTCATTTGAAAAGGCCCAAATGCTTTCAAACTGTCAACCTTATTTTCCTAAGACTATCCCTATAATATAACAGGCAATTGGTAAAAGAGTTAGGAAAATCTCCCACTCCCCATCCTACCCAACCTTCCAAGAGTCCCACCCCCCCAACCTTTTCCCTTATCCTCCCAATCTCTACATCACAGTCCCACTATCAGTGGGATGCTGGATAAGTCACTCAGCCTTTTCATGGCCCTAGGTAACTCTAAACAATAGATTTCAGAGTAGATACTGATCTGCATTGACAGAGAGAGTTCTTTACTGTGCATAGTGATAAAGCATTAATTAAACTCTTACTGTGTACCAGGCAATGTACTAAATGTAGAAGATATAAATATAAGGAAACAAGACAATCTTTTGAATATAAAGAGAATATAAACAAAGAATAGAATATAAACAAAGAGTTTATATGCTAAAAGGAGAAGACACATGGGGGGCAGGGAAGGAGGAGGTGGGGGTGCAGAGATTTCTGTTAGTCCTAGGACAGAGGTTCTTTTTTTTAGGAGATTAAGTGAACCTGTAGGAGAAGGGAGTAACATCTTTATTTTGATTATCTTCTATTGAAATATAACATACCATGTATTCTACCTTGTGCATTTATAAACATTATTCTCAGGAGAACATAGGCTCTACTAGACTGCCAAGGGCATCTGTGATTAAAAAATAAAAAGACTCAGAACCTCAGTCCTGGGGTAAACAAACACAATATTCTCACCTTATGACTACATCTGAGGCTGAAGCTGGAGGCAGTAATAGAACAAGCCCAGGGAGTCTAGCAAAGTAGCTCACCCAATAGAGATACCATATTTTATAAAAAGCAAACTCAGACTCACTGTCAAAAAAAACTTGTCCAACACAGATGCCACCAACAAATAAAAAGTGTGAGAGCATCACAAGAAATGGAAATACCTCTAAGACCTGTAGTGCAAGAAGCATGAGTTATTTGCCAAATAAATTTCCTAATTGTGTCTCTCACTGTTAGTGTACTCTAAGTGTGTGCCCATTTTTCCCATGGACATTGGGTGTATTTATAAGAGAATCTGCTCCAGGTGTATGGGAAAATGTTTTGTAGCTACTGTTTTTACTGAGCCATTTTCATAAATGCTATTGTTTTAAACTCTTTATGTCTACTGGCTACCTGTTAGAGGGAAGCACACTGATGGGGGCTCATGGACTATAGGAATAGAGTTCCAGAGGATTACCCCTAGAACTTAAGGGAGTAGGTGCTGCCCTTAAGTTATGGATTATTCAATATACTCTCACTGTTTTTAAAGATGAAGACAAAGAGCACTTAAATGACTTACCCAATATCCCATTTGACAATTGCTTTGCTGCAATCCAGATACAATTTGTCCATTTGTATTCCTCTGATCTAACAGTCTAGCAACCCTGTTGAAAAAAGAAACTAGCTCTGTTTGAAATTATTACTTATTAATGGATCCATAGTGATTTGTAATATTGAAAACTTCTTTATCTAAATGCACAGTCATTCCATCTGATCATCTCTTCTAGAATTTTGTTAAATACGTGTATCCATTTTGTTTCTAGAATCTATCTTTTCCCATGTCTGGCAATCTGAGTAACTCCCTAGTTTTCAAAGACAGCAGTTTTGTGATCATATCTTTGATTTCTTTTGCTACTCTAGGATGTGACTTGTCTAAGCCTAGAGAGTGAACTTTCTTACTAACACCTCACCCACCTTGGACTTCAATTGCCTTTTCATCATGTTTGTTCTACCCTTAGATGATCATTGTCCTTGATCCAGGAGATGAGAGCAAAGTAGGGGTTGAGTAGCTCTGTTTTCTCTCTGTCATCTGCCCCAAGCAAAAGGCCTATCCCTTACTTGTTGTTCTTTCTCTAAACAGAAACCCTTTTCATTGTCCTCAACACGTTTCCCAACCCAAATCCATTCTGGACTTTTATGTTCCCTGACAATGTTCTTTTAAGTTTACTGCCACTCTTTTTAAAAATTCAACCTTAGTTATGTGTCCCTCCTTTCATCTTTTGTGACTCTGCTTTTAATACCTGAGCCCATAAAACCTGTGTAGCCACTCTGGTTTCTTCAAACACCTTCCTCATTCACCTAATTTATGACTCTATTGTCATAATAGAGTTGTTAGAAATTCTGTTGTCAGAGTTTCAATTTTGATGACCACTAATCCTTTGAGACATTGTCCTTTTTAGATATTCTAGTCATGGACTCAGACTTCCCTTTCTTACTGAGCTTTTTGAATGGCAATTTCCTTGAGTCTAGCAAATCCATTTGACTATATTCTCTTCCTTTGTTACTGTGAACTCTAAGATAACAAAGTCATTCTCTCCCAAGGTTCCTATCACTTCTGCTTCCCCAACTAATTCATCCTTAACCATCAAGATATATGTTGAATGGTACCTTGTGGCGCCATTAGACTTCTAGGTTATGTAATTGCTAGTAATAACATTGAATATTCTTTCATATGTCCACATGGTTGAAGTTCCCCACCTCTACAACACATTGCTTCTCTGTCAGTTTTGTGATCTTTATTTGGAAATCATACCTTCTACCTGGCTGGGCAGACTGCAATATACTCACTCCCACAATAATCTCACTTCCATTCTTTGCTTTTTTTAATCCTCATTCAATCAACAAACATTTATTAAGCATCTATGATGTGCTAGGGATTATATTAAGTTTCTTTCTGTCATTCACACCCACAAGGACTACATAAGGAACATTTTCACCTATGGAGAGAGAAATACTATAAAAAATTAGACCAAAGAGGTCAGTCTTGTTCTGATTCTATTTTGCCCTTCATTACCATTTCTAATTTCCCCATGTAGACCAGAGCTAAGATATATAAGCAATAATAATGACAACAATAATAATAACCAAAATAAATTCAAGACAAAATCAAAAATTAAGTAATCCTTACCTTCAAAGAGCTTATAATCAGAGTTTCTACAGCACTTCCCCTTTTAAGTCCACAATTGTCCATATAGATGTATATCTTGTAGTTGTACAGTGCTAATCATTTAGCTCTTGTTAGATCTATTTCAAGGTTAACAGGACATAGTGAATACTGTCGTACATTTCCTTCCTCCTTTTCTCTTGTTCTCCGAAATTCTCATTGCTTCTATGTCGCTGCCTGCTCATACTTACTATGGGCATTTCTATTGCCCTCTGGATGATTTTCATTTTCATTTCTTTAGTGACTATTATGTCCCTATCAAGTGCTACCCCTCCAAATGTCTCACTGTGGGTTGGAGGTGAGACTGGATTCTCAAAAGCTATGCAAACAGAAAATAAGCTTTGGCAGATTCTACTGCACCACAAAAGCTATTGAATATGGTCCTGAAAACAGATTAAAAATCTGCTTTCTGAGAATAATCCTAGGTAAGTAGGGAGACTCCTCATCCATAGGCTGGCCACCAGGTAATGAATTCTTTGACCATGGCAAACTAAGAAACAAAAATGTAATGTTTATCAGACAAGGATCTTCTTCCAATAGCTAATGTATTCCTTTCAGTCATTCAATAGTCAATGGCCAAAAAAACATTTAATAAAGTGCCTACTTTGTGCCAGACTAAGTTTTGGAGATACAAACAGGAAAAAAAAGAAAGATACTGCCTACCCTCAAGGAGCATATGGTGGAATGTGGGAAGACTATACACAAAAGGCTAAAAAGGGGCTGGGGTGGGGGTGGGGGGTGTTCATCTGAAGCAAAGTCCTGGTAAAGGAGCCAGAGATGTCCTAGAATTGTGCAACCAGGTGACAAATTAGAGATGTGTGAGCTGAGCTCCCTCCTTAAATGGAGGTTTGGGAGTTCATGGTTCTACCCTCCAATCAGAGGGACAGAAGAGTTTGTGATGAGAGGGAGTACTGAGGCTAATGGGATAGATCTTGCAAGATGATGAGATTTTCCTAATAATGAGCTTCCCGGGACATAGCGGAGAAGTCAGAAGTCACACCTACAAGAGCTGTATCATTAGTGTTTATAACCATGGAGAGAAATACTGTCCAGAGACAGGTCACAGATATCTCCTTTATTTGATTCTAATTTGTTCCTTATTACCATTTCTCATTAACCCACTCAGACCAAACCTAAGCTCAGTAACTAGTAATAATGAGAACAGCTAACATCTACTCAGTGTTTTAACATTTACAAAGCACTTTATCATTTATAATAAATCATTTCATTTGATTCTTACAACCTCGTGAAGTAGGTACTATTATTATCCCATCTTCCAGATGAGGAAAAGAGGCTGAAAGAAATTACATCGCTTGATCAGGGTCGCATCACTAGTAAGTAATGGAAGTAGGATTCAAATTCAGACCTTTCTGATTACAAATCCAATGCTCTATCCCAGGAGTGGGGAATCTTCAGCCTCAAGGCCACATGTGACCCTCTCTCTAGGTCCCCATGGGGGGTCCTGTTTGACTGAGTCCAAGTTTCACAGAACAAAGCCTTTTTATTTATTTATTTTCACAAAATCTTTTATTAAGAGGATTTGTTCTGTAAAGTTTGGATTCAGTCAAAGGGCCCCACTTGAGGACCTAGAGGGTCACATGTGGCCTCAAAGCTGCTAGTTCTGCACACCTGCTCTATCCACTATCTCCTTAGCTGAGTTTGACTGAAATGGGTATTATATGCAAATGCAGCATTTTGCGGAATCCTAACCTTCCTAGCTGACCAAACTTTGCTCCTCTTTGTTACTCAATAAATATTGGTGAATTTATGAAGTCATTGAGAATGAGAATGAAATGAGAAATATCCATAGAGGTACTCTGGATTATGTAAATTCCAAGAGCTATTATTTGTTGCATTCTGGAGAATTCCTTTCCTGACAACTGGCAGATCTCTTTAAGAACTAAAAACATACTCAGGACCCCATCAGTAATGCTATGAGGAAAACATTCTGAAAGCTTTCCCTCACCAGCATGGCAGGCAGACCATTAGGCAGTCCAGCAATCACCAATAACTACTGAGTACCCATTGAGCACTAGGCAATGTGGAGAAACACCAGGGAACTAAAAGAAGCATTTTAGCCCTTCAAGGACCTTATGGTCTACAGGGGACATAGGACAGACACATGAAAGGGACATAAGCCCAGCTTTCAGAGAAGCATATTAACAAGTGTAAACCTCATAATTGAAAGATATTAACCCTTTATCATTTGTATAGTTTGGTAATAGAAACCCCTAAAAAGCCAGTTATTTCACTTCATTCCCCTTTGGTGACCATTTTCCTATCCTTTCCTTTTAATACACAGCCCTTCTTACATGTTGATGCTGCAATATTTTCCAACCAAACTGACTGATGTTCTTTTTTTTAAAATTTGTTTAATTTCTTTGTTTGTTTTTGTTTTTTGGTAAGGCAAATGATGCTAAGTGACTTGTCCAGGGTCATATGGCTAGTCAGTGTAAAGTGTCTGAGGCCAAATTTGAACTCAGGTCCTCTTGACTCCAGGGCCTATGCTCTAGCCACTATGCCACCCAGCTGTCCCCTGACTGATTTTCTTGTTCTAGTCTCTCCCATCCACACACCTGTGCTATAGTGTTCCCCCTACTTGGAACAGACCCCCCCCCCATCTTCACCAACTCCATTTGTTGATGCCCTTCCCTTTCCTTTAAATTTCAATTCAGTAGCAGTCTCCCCATGGAGACTTCTCATCACCTCCCCACCTGGCCCAGCCTTAGGCAAAACTGATCTCTCTCTCTAAAATTGTCTCACAGCACATCCGCTAGACCTGTGCCCTGCATTTACCTCATCCTGGTTTATAACATAGTTTATACATCAGCCTCCTCCTACCCCTTCCTTCCTTTACAACCTTTTTGAAAGGAAGGTCTGAGTTGTCTTTGTATCCTCAGCACTTGACATAGTGTCTTGACAAAGTGATTATGAGAATGATTTTTTAAGATTATAATGCATTTTAAGATTTATCAAGTGCTTTCCTCTCCAAAAAAAAAAAATACCCTTATGAGATAGCCAATACAAGTATTATTAAACCCATTTGACAGATGAAGAACTTAAGTCCCAGAGAGATCAGAATTCCAGGATCAGAGATCTTTCTAATAAATATTTTTTTGATTGGTAAGGTGTTAATCCTACCATATAGAACGTTCATTATAAGAATAACTTTCCATGCCTTAGCCCAAATTCATGTGAAAATGTCAGGACTGTGACTTGCTGCTGAGGGTTTTACTAAATTGAGTATTGTATTCAAAGACAGCATCTTATGGAGCTGTCAAAAGCCTAGCCACAGGACCTTGTAAGTTTATCAAGGGAACTCTCCTTGTCAACTCACTGCGTGGCCATTCAGCAAAGGTTCACGAATGAGTAAGTGAATAAATCTAGGTCCAATGAAATTACAAACACCGTATTTGTGATGGCCAGTAGAGTCCAAAGTTAGACAAGAGAGCCTTCCAGAACCCTCTAAATCATTCTAGGTAAGTCTCCTGTCTGTACCTATGTATAGGACCAATGCTGAACATCACTGTATTGAGTTCTTAAACTTCTGAGCTGGTGTATCTCCTAGAGAAAAAAAAAAGCAATGGTACTGAGACCCAACAGAGAGACAAACCCAGACACTTGAATACGTATGCAAAGCAATAGATTCATATTCATCATTTCATTAGGATATGTAGCCTTAAAGAAATATAATGGCACAATTTATTCTCAAAAGCAGGTTTATACCTGTGACTAAATGTAAGTTAAGGTTAGCTTAAACACTGTAATCGCTTTTCATGCATTTTTAAAATTTTAATTTGTGTTTAAAATATTTAAAAGATTCCTCAATGCTCATGAATAAATAATCTTGTATATGCTTTTTTGGATGGGGAACAGAAAAGGACTGATCTGCATTTTAATCTTTTATTACCCTGCCAAGGAATTTGAAGAATCTCCACTACCTGAGTAGGGAGGAGTAGTGATAAGAAGGGGGAATGGAGAATCCGGTTTTCCTGAATGGGGAGGCCTTTCCCCACCTCCACCAGCCCCCAACTCCACATCTAGTTCCTTTCCTCTATGATTAACTCCCATTTATCCTCTATATATCTTGTATATACATAGTTGCTTGCATGTAGTGTCCCCCATTAGAATATAAACTCCTTGAGGTCAAGGACCATGTTTTTGCTCTTTTTTTATATTCCCAGAGTTTAACACAATGTCTGGCACATAGCAAGGCACTTAATAGATATTTGATGATGGTGATGGTGGTGGTGGTGGTGATGGCGGTGGCGATATAATGGTGATGAGGCAAATGGAGATGGGGGAAACAGAAATACATTCCAAGCACGGAAAACACAGCAAAGGCATTTGGATGAGAGAGAAGAGGGTGGGAAAGGGGGATATAGAGTCATTCAGTTTGGTTCAAAAATAGGGTGCTAGTGAAATACCATATTGAATGCCATGGGTATTAAAAGAAATGGGTAAGGGTGCTAGACACCTTGGCATGGAAATTTCCCGAAAGAAAATGAAATAAGGTTTTGCCTGTTTTCATACCAACATGAACAGAGAAGATAGCTCCTAGAATAGCAGACCAGTAAAATCCTAGGGGGAAGATTTCATAGCAAGGTAAGAGCAGTCTCTTACCTCTAATACTCCATTTCCTTGTAGAGATCACTAACAAGACTCGAGAGAAAGCCGACATCAGTTTCTTTCCCCAAAGGACCAAGAACTAGTTTGATATGAACGCCCTTCAGAGACATCATTGTAAGAATAGTGCCCTGGGCTTCACTGGCTCAGAAATAGCTAAGATGCTCTAGAAAGAACACAAGCAAAGGGCAGGTTGGACAGAGAATGGTGTTGATTCAGCACATCAAGGATTTAGGTCTCTAAGGTGATGCAGGAATTACTGAAAGAAACAGCTGGAGCCCAATTTGTGGAACAGATTTAATTTTGCATATGATCTGATAGTTTATAGCCTATTCGGTGACCCAAATCAAATATTTTTAAGATTATATTAAGCAGTTATTATATGTTATATAAAGTTATGTATATATTAAGTAGTTATTATGTAAAGATTATAATTAGATTTTTTAAAGATTATATGAAGTAATTAAGGTTTATAACTATTCAATAGTCAATTTAAAGGGACTTCTGCTCGCTCTTCTAAAACTCTGAGAGAATGTATCCATGCTCAAATTTGCATAGTAGATACAAAGTCCAAATATCAAATATCAGATACACAAATAAGTGTAGACCCTGTGATAGTTGTTGTCATTTATCTACACATTTCAGCTTTTAAGTCAAGTATTTAAACAGTTATTTTGTCTTAGGCACATTATCTGAAATTAGGCAACTGGCAGCAGTGAATGTGTCTTTATTTGGTCAATGGGTTAGAAGATAAAGAGTATCCTTTAATCAGAGATTTTGTTCAAAAACTTGAATTTCCCAATTTGTATTGTTTTGCTCTTGAGCTTTTTAAGCATTAAAATGGAACTTTTCATTAAAGCAGAAAATATAATGATATTTTCAATGTCCATATTTTAAAATTTTAAGTAGAGCAAAATATAAAGAAATAACATCAAGGTACAACGTTGGTACCTTTCCCATTAATCTTTAACTATTATTATACAAAAGTTAAAAATATTTTTAAGTAAACTGTAAAATGGTCTTACCATAGGCCTCAAATCCCAAGGCCTAAAAATAAAAATAAGAAGCATCATAAAAGAAAGCATGGTTCCAAAAAGTGAGAGTTTCAATTCAAATGGAGAATACGGTTAATACTAACCTTGTCCTAAATATCTAGAGTTAAAATTTGCTTTGTTTTATCAAAGCTCATTTGCTTGGCCAAAATATTATCTATTATTCCACTTACTCTTCATGGGTTGGTAGGAATAGCTATTATTATTTATCCCTGTTTCATATAAAAGGAAACTGAGGAACCGAAGGTAAAGAATCTTATTGTAAGAAGCTTAACAAAAATTATTGATTATAAAACAAAAGCAAAATGTAAAGGGGCAGCTAGGCTGCGCAGTGAATAGAGCACCAGCCCTGGAATCAGGAGGACCTGAGTTCAAATTGGACCTCAGACACTTAATACAAGAACTAGCCGTGTGACCTTGGGCAAGTCACTTAACCCCAATTGCCCTCCAAAAAAGGAAAAAGCAAAAAAAAAAATTATTGATTACATGCCAGGGGAACTCCCTGACCTACTGAAGTGGCTTTACCTTCTGTGGAGGTGAATATAATAATAGATTATAATAGCTAACATTCATACGCACTTAATATGCATCAGGCATCTTGCTAAGTGCTTTACAAATACTTTCTCAGTTGATCCTCACAACAACCTGGGGAAGTAAGTGCTATTATTATGCTTATTTCACAGTCAAGGAAACTGAGGCAAACAGATGTCAAGTGACTTTCTCAGGGTCATATAGCTAATAAGTGTCCAAGACCAGATCTGAACTCAGGTCTTCCTCACTCCAGGTTCTACCCACCACACCCTTTAGCTGTGGGGGCTAAAGAGCTGGGGGGTGGTATTATATCAAAGTTGGTCATTGTCTGGCCCGGAAAGATCCAGTCATTCTGTGGCATGTAGAAGGTACTGAGGAGAAATAATTTTGTCTCTTTTGTGACACTTCCAGTTCTTTCCCTCCTTTTTCTCTAACCCTGCCCAGCAGTGATAGTGGCTAAACGCATCTGGCAGCAGAAATATGTGCTTACTTAAGGCAAGCCTAAATCCCTGGTCACCCTTCTCTGCCTTTGGGTTCTTCTTATGCTATAGCCAGAGACCAGCAATCTAGAGAAATGGACTTATCCAGCCTTGTCAGTAGCCCCATGACTCATGACTTTCAGGGTTCTGGAGTCTGGTGCCCATTGCCCAGCAAGAGGCAGTTTCTATAACAGCACAACTTCTGGAAGACGTGTTTTTACCACCGCGTCAGCCTGAAGCAAATCAGCTAAAGAAAACCAAAATCCTGGCTGACTGTCCAGAGACCCAGGCCTCGAGAGAAGGTCCCAGAGGAATACGGAAGTGGTATAGTTGTTCCACCATCTCCCAAAGTTGTCTTTGCCTTCCAGAAGAATATGAGTGCAATAAATTCTTGGTTTATGTTTTCATATTTGCTAATCTCATACTTATGAAGCTTTTGTGCTTTGAGCATTTTATGGCAGAGAAGGAGAAAATGAACAGCTGTCCTAGACTTAGTATTCTTATTAAATAACTTTTCTAGAAATGACTCTGTTATCTAGATTTTGGAAAAACCCTAGACATGAGCCACATTTCAAATTTATTCTGGAGATTTCCCCAGAATTCTATTCTGGGGTTAGGGCATAACGAGTCAGAGGAAGAGAACAAGAACAAGAGAGAGACAGCAAGCAAACACAAGTGAGACAGAAAGAAGGGAAAGAGATAGAAGGGAGAAAAGGAGAGAGGGGAACAGGGAAGATGGGAGAGAGAGATGGAGAGAGAGAAGGAGGAAGAGAAAGAAAGAAAGAGAGTGACATTAAGAGAACAAAATCGAGACAGACAGAAAGACAGAACAGAGAAAAAGAGAGAGGGGAACGGGGAGGGGGAGAAAGAGAAAGAGAGAGAGAGGAAGGGAGGGGAGGGGAGATAGAGAGAGGAGGGAGAAAGAGAGAAAGTGAGGGAAGGGGAGGAGAGAGGGAGAGAAAGAAAGAGAAAGGGGAGGGAGAGAGACAGAGAGAGATACAGAGACAGAGAAACGGAGACAGAAGGAGACAGAGAAAGAGAGAACACTTAACATCTCTCAACTCTGCAGTCAGATACCCTGGGTAAACCAACTCCAAGTGAGCCTAGAGCCCATTCCCATGGTAGAAGCCCTGAGTCATGGAACACGAATTAAATTACTTGCTAAATCTCACTCAGTTAGTGACAGGAATTGAGATTAGAATACAATTCTGCCTTTCAATCTGGCACTCCTTCTGCTTGTCCGCAGGGTACTTGCTTATACTCCCAGTGTTCACAGTCATTAAAGGCATCATCACTGAGAAATTGGTGAAGTGCTGCTGCAAATGGAATGGACCTGGACAATTTTTTTTTCTTTTTAATATGAGATTCTTTATTAAATATTTTTTGAGTTACATCTTTTCTCCCCGTCTTTCCCCCGCCCACCACCCCAAAACAGCCATCCCAGTATTTCCCCCCTCCCCCAG
>CM053582.1:262067558-262133753 GCA_028627135.1 Pseudochirops cupreus
CGCCGCTTCCAGTCAGCACCGCACGGAGACTAGCTTGGTTCCGGCGTTCTCTTGCTCCACCCCTTCCTGCTACATCAGCAAGCTCAAGGGGCGTGGAAGATCTTCAAATCCCAGTATCGTTACAGGCAGGGTACTAGATGGGTAAGAAGAAAGGGATATTTGGAAAGGTGCCTCATTCACTTAAGTGAATTTAAATTTTAAGTACTGTCTCTCAGTATCAATTTCTTATCCCTGAAAAGAATCAAAATAAATTACCCAGCCCTCTCTCCCTAGCCATGAAGCTTTCAAGGTGTGTGTGTGTGTGTGTGTGTGTGTGTGTGTGTGTGACAGAGAGAAATGCCCACACTGATGTAATATTAAGAAACTATTGATAGACCCAGGGACCTGGGTTACTGCACCCGCTCCCTTTGTGTAAGGAATCCCTCAGCTCCAAACCTATGGTAACAGTCCAGTCTGGGAGGGAGTCTGATGTCTACTGAGAGGGGGATATGTTTCCTTTCTCATACTCTAGTTTGTTAAGTAAGACTTCCACCCTGGCCACAGATGGAAAGTTGTTTAAAGCATAGGTCATTGACTTTTGTCTTCCAAAAGAGACCTAGGAGAAAGTAAAAAGGTAGTTATTATGCAATATAGTTCAGCTACCGGACAGTATTTATTTCCTACACATAATAGAAACGCTAAAACACAAAAGACTCACAAGTACCCATTGGCTTAGGGGCTCAAAGCAGGATTCAGTATCTTAACTTCTAACTACTGTTATTATCTTCAAGGAAGCTGATACTTCAATTTCATCAGAATGTATAAAGGCATTTGTGAGGCTGCTATTTAGGCATTTAACAATTCCTAGTATCTTTTGGGTTAAACAGACCAGTCTTAGGTCAATCCTCTTGTCAGGGGCTGTCTTCTCGGATGCTAATGCTTACCTCACCACTCAGCTTCATTCATTAAACCAAAGACTCCCAGGTTTCTGGAGTTCATGAAGTCACCTCCCAGCTGAGACATATCTACTTCTAGGCTGATGTTTTGTCACCTATTCAAAAAGGAGGCAAAAAATAAGAGGCACCAAGACCCAGGTGAAAGTTCACCTAGTTGAATTCATGCTTCAAGCAGGAGAGGTAGGGGGGGTAGGGTGGGTGTAGAAGAGAATGAAAGAGAACAAAGCATTCACAAAGAGTCTAGACTTTGCTGGAAGCTATCTCTTCTTTTTAAAGGTCAACTGAGTCATCAGCTCAGAAGCCAATGAGGGTATCACTTCATAATTTCAAAGTGCCCACATCCTTCAGTGTTGAGCCACAATATGGCTAGAAGTAGCCAAGGAGTTCATCATCTCCCCCACATGCCATGTGCTGAACCAACATACAATGGTCAGCTGAAACCAGGAAGGGCAACTCTGTACATGTTCCTTGGAATGGCCCTCATTACAATCAGAATAAATAACAGTAAATCACTAGTACCACAGGCAAGAGCAATAAGCACTTTGAGAGAAAGGACTGTTTTTTGCCTTTTTTGTGGTTATTGTTCCTCTCCCCAGCACTCAGCATAATTCCTGGTCCATAGTAGACACTTAATAAATGCTTGTTGACTTGAAAGTCAAGGGAAAACCTCCTAAAGTCATTAAACAGATAAAAAAAGTATACTTATAATCTGCCTCCTGATAATTTGTGCTTTATCCATAAAGGCACAGATGTGGTTATTATACTTACTGATACTTGGAACAATTATGGACTTATGATTCTAGCTTCCGTAGGACTAATGGACAGCCCTAATCTGGAAAGAAGCACTTTTTTTTTTAAGCATGGTACCTAAAAGAGAGAATCTTGCCTTTGGTGTATGTTAAAGCCGTAGAGAAGCTCTCTCAATGACAAAAGGTCAGCATGTGAGACAGAAATACAATGAAAAAATTTAGTAGAGGGAAGACATTAGGTGCAGTGTGGGTATCCCTATTCATTAGGAGGGCTTCCTGCACTTAGCCAAAGGGAAACTTTGAGATCACAAAGCACAAGATTGAAATTTGGAGGTGAAAGTGTCCTTCCCAGAGTTGGTTTTGGATTTGCTGCAAATGTAGTGATTGACCTTGAATATTTCAAAAGTCCCCTCCCATCCCACATCAGCATGTTTGGTGCAATTCAGGGTGTGTGGGTATGTGGAAAGCTGGCTGGGTCTTCTTCAAAATGGCTTATAAAAACCATATGTGGTGAGATATTGAAACAAGTTAGGCAAGATGGGAGGGAGTGGGGAAAAGATTTTAAAAGGGTCAGATCATATTGTCCTGAAGTCGATTAAATTCCATGTTTTAAGAAAAGAGAGAATATTGAGCGTAGATCATAAATAATTGGCCCCAATTAATATGGAACACTGAGCCCTCCTTCTTTCAAAGGGAAATGGTTTGCCTTCAGGCTTCTTCCCCAGGGCAGAATAACATTGCCCAATACTACAAGACATGGTCAATCAGTGATTAAGCTAGGCCTCTCTGGGCCAAAAGGACCTGGAGAAATGCTAGGGAATGGGTTACAGTCGGCCTAGATCCCAAGAGCAGCTACCTCGCATCTGGCACTAAGCCCCATGAGAGTAAAAATGTGGTCATCATACACCATCATCAGTCCTTTCCTGGCAGCTTTATAGATAGAGCATAGAATACCAGCTGCATGCTGGAGTAAACAATTACGATGTGAGAAGGGGTGTAAGGGCCTGTCTTCCCAATATGCCCATGAAGACACACAGACAAGCTATAGCCAGGGAAAGTAAAGAGTCAGGCCCATTGTGCCAAGCAAACCTCTACCCTACACACTGGTATAAATAAAGAAAGGGTACTTATTCCTGATGCAAATCAGTTAAATTACACACCTAAGGCAATTGGAATGGATGGAAAGAGTTCTTAAGGAGGAAAGAGATCTAGGACTAGGTATAGACAAAGAACACAGTTGTCTGAGAAGCAGCAATTTGGGGGGGTGCACAATGATAAATATTTTTAAATATTTACTTTAATATCAACTCTTTAATTTAATTCATCAATATTAAACATTACTTTAAAAATTCATATATCTATTTTAAATGCCAGAAAAAATCTCATCATGTAGGTATTTATTTTACCTGAACATGTAGGTATTTATTTTAAAGTAATAAGTCAAATTACATCGGTTATAGTGGAAGCCTAAAGCCTCTAGTGGACAGGAGCACACAGACTATAATTTTAAAACCCTGGGAGGTGAGAGGAATGGGGGATTCAAACCCTTATGAAGACAAACTAATTCATTGTATGTCGCAGCTCTGTTCCCTGGGTTCAATTCCAGGCTTTGCCATTAAGTCCCTGTGTTGGCTCAGGCAAATCACTTAGCCTCACTGTACCTCACACAATCTGCCTCATCATCTATAAAATGGGAATAATTTATAATTATAATTGCATATCTAGATGGTACAGTGGATAGAACACTAGTTCTGGAGTCAGGAAGACCTGAGTTCAAACGTGACCTCAGAGACTTACTAAGCTGTGCGACCTTGGGCAAGTCACTTAACCCTATTTGCCTCAGTTTTGTCATCTGTAAAATGACGTGGAGAAGGAAATGGCAAATAACTTCAATATCTTTGCCAAGGAAACCCCAAATGGAGTCCTGAAGAGTCAGACATGACTGAAACACCTGAACAAGAAGGACATCTGTTCTATCAACTTCACAGGACTGAATGGGAGAATAAATGTGGTAGAACTCTGAAGAGTTGAAAGTGTTGTGAAAATATAAGGCTTTTGCCTGGAGTGCTGGATCAGTTTCTCATCTTTGCTTCCTCCACAGGCTGAGGTTGGTGCTTGAGTTCCCTGAGCTCAGGAGCTGTGTGGCAGCAGCAGAGCTGAGCTGATGGGTTTCTGCAGTAAGTCTACAGACTTACCAATATGATGAGCCCCCAGGAACAGGGGGCCACCAAGATGGGGGGGGGGGGAAGGAAGCAGCCCAAATTGGAAACTGAGTACCTCAAAGGTTCTGTGCCAGTCTGTAGTGGAATCCAGCTGGCAAAGAGTCACTCCTCTTCCAACCTGGGTGATTGGGGGATACCCAGGCTTCAATCAATCAATTAGTAAGCAAATAAATCTTTAAAAAGGTGAATAGACTGATAGCTAAGTATATAAGGGCTTTTTATTGCTGTTATTTTTATTATCAGAGTTAATAAACCTATTCCTTGAGCCTTTCTAATGAGGAGGACCGTTTTGATTCAAGCAATACACACTGTCCGATTCAGTGAGCCCAGCACAATCCTCAGTGACTGCCTACCCATGAGGCCAGTCCAGTTACATAGGAAGGAATTTTCTGGAGTGGTTCAAATTGAGGTTAACATCCCATACCATTGCAATTGGTAAATCCCCAGGCCACTCTATCAACCTTCTGCTACCTCCTTACTTGGTCACGCTTCTCTAGCACCAGAGCATTCTCCAAGTGCATCTGAGGGAGCCTCTGCACACAGTCCATCTGGAGATCATATCCCCCAACACTCAATCATCATACCTGACCACAAAACCTCTCAACACGTTTCCCATCCCTCCTCACTCTCCTCTATGGTAAAGCAATGACATTTTCAAGCTGCTTTTCCTTTGGCCTGTTTCTACTAGTAGGCTAAGAAGGGTGGAGGAGAATTTGAAGAATGGGGGGGGCATAAGAAAGAACAATGGCAAAATTCAAAAGCTAATCAGCCATTAAAGGAAAATATGTAATCCAAAGTGAGGACAAATTTGCTTTGGAATACATTGTTCTAAGTCTTCTTTGGAGCAGATTCACCTTCCTAATTATGTTGTGTTTAGGCAACTATTAAAATTAGTTTCCATTCTCTGAACACACACCATCTGACAGCAGGGGCAGGCAGCCTGTGGACTGACAATTTCCCACCTACCCAGGGAAAATAAACAGTTAACCATGTAAAATACGTCGATAAATCTACTGCTTTTAGGTCATATTTGCACAGAACTACAGGTAATCATTTAATCTTTCAGCAGAGCCCTGTTTAGACCCAAAGATGAAGCCAACCATCTTATTAAAATCTACCTTTCTGGCTGAACATATATTCTTGATTAGGGTGCTGGTGCCATTCCCAAAATGCATCCTCATGTAGTTGAAAACCACTCTGAGATATGAGATCTAATCCTCACAATGAGCTTTGCCATTGGTAATGATTTTCCCATGGTAAGACTAGGAGGGTTGGATACATCAGATATCCTCAGGCAATTGCTCCAAGACTGGCTGGTATCGATTATGTTCCTCTCTCCTTTGGCACTGAAATTTGGATCTGTTTAGTGGGTTGATCATGCTTGTGACCAAGAGAACAGCTGAAGTGCAGTGTGGTAAATGATTTGAATCAACATAAGGCAACCAGACGCTCAGCTAAAAGGCAGCTTTGAAAAATACTGAATAAGTGTCCACAACCAATTGTAGTCACTCTTTTTACATGCTACAGAGGAAATACAAACAAATCAGCACCACACCATTAACTTTCCATCAGCGGAAAGGAATTTCCCCCAAATCTCCACTCATGAATCTTGCTAAAGATTTTGGCTTTGTCCACATGGACCTTGCTCCTTTGCTATCTAAACTATAAACAAGTGAGCTCTTGATTTCTATCATTACTGATAATATTTTGAAACCCTAATTAGAAATTTCCTTCCTTTCTTACATAGGTATTACACATTCAGAGAAGTATAGTACAGAGAAGAGGAAATAGGATACCATTCCATGGGTGCCTTGGTCTATCGTAGAAAGAAAAGCCTTCTCATTTTGTTCCCAAGTAACAATTTAAAAATCACTTAAGGTTGAGAAGGATAAAATAAAAGAATGCTTAACTTGGAATCATAGAATATAGAATAGCAATCCAACAACCTCATCTCAGATATGAGAAAACTAAGACCAAGAAAGGTTAAGTAACTTGCCTTAGGTCACATAGATTTTTGCTGTAATTGTTCAGTTGGACCCAACTCTTTGTGACCCTGTAGATCATAGCAAGCCAATACTGTCCATGGGGTTTTCTTGGCCAAGATACTGGAGTTTTCCATTTCCTTCCCCAGTGGATCAAGGCAAACAGAGGTTAAATGACTCCTCCAGGGTCATACAGTTAGTAAGTGAGGCCATTTTGAATTCAAGTCTTCCTAAATCCAGGCCTAGTGCTCTACCCGGCTGAGCAGCCTCACTGCCTCCAGGTCACACAGGTAGTAAATTATAAATTTAGGATCTGAACTGAGATGTTCTAACTTAAATCCATAGCTCTTTCCACCAGGCCACACTGCCTCCCGGTGACCTGGGTTCAAATCTTGGTTTTGCATGTGACTGTAGGTATTTGTCTCTATGAAAGACTTTTCCCCTTATATGTCAACTAGGGATAATAATACCCATACTCCCTACCTCACTATAATGTTAGGAGGGCAAAATTAAATAACATAGATAAATCACTTTGTAGACCTTAAAGTGCTATACAAACATAAATCAGCTAAAACCATTAGTGCCCATTGGGTTTGAGGGAATATTGTCAATTTCCTATTGTACTTGTCATTTGTAGGAGACTGATACAGGATCTAGGAGACTTGTAAATCATATTGTTTTCTGGCTTCACAGTGATGGGGAAGGAGTAGAATGTCATTGACAGAACACTGAGAGGAAGCAGGCACTAGACACAGCTGTCCCATCAAATCTAGAAATATCCCAGCACCTCTGATGCCTGACTATGGTGGAATGAGGCCATCGTGACCAAAGGCAAAAACCAGAAGCCCAACCTTCGTTATTTTTTGAGTGTCAGTGGTTAAGTGGCCCTCTTCTAGGTATGCACAGGGGAATGCACACTGGGTTTGGGATCAGGGTTCAAATCCCAAGTCTACCAACTATTTACATGAACATGGGCAAATCCCTTAATTTCCATCTCCATTTCTTCATCTGTACAAACATTCATTCAATACTTGTACTAGCTACTTCACAAGACTGTCGTGAAGAAAGTGCTTTGTAAGCTGTAAATTGCCACATGAAAGTAAATTGCTGTTGTTTTTAACATTACTTAATAGACAAAACATGACAGGTAGTGTGCAATTGTGGACAGACTAGGGAGGAAGTGGGTTCAAGCACCCTGGATTCTAATCCCTGACACATTCTGGGACACATTCAGATGTATGACTTCTGGGAAAGTCACTTGACAGGTCACAGCCCTCAGGCCAGGAAGATTATAAACTGCAGAATAGTTAAAGATCTGCATTAGAAGAGGGGATATCCTCACCTGGAGCTTCCAATATCAGTGAAATCACAGGTCCAGAACAAAAATCAATCAATCAAACAATAAGCATTTATTAAGTGGTAACTTGTGTCAGGCATTGTGCTAAGAACTGTGCTGAGATTAAAAAAAGGAAGCAAAAGATAGTCCCTGCCCTCGAGGAGTTTACAATGTAAAAAAGGGAAAAAACATGGAAACAAATATATAGAAACAAGCTATATACAGGGTAAATAGGAAATAATTAAGAGACAGAAAGCACTGTAATTAAGAAGGGTTGGAGGAAAAAATATTTTTTAAAAGAAAATATGAAGTAAACTCTTTTGGTAAACTATATAGAAGTGAAGGAAAATCTCATACGGGATTTTTTTTAAAAAGGGTTTTTGTCTTTATTGGGGAACAAAACAAGGTGTGGATGTAGTTTCCACTCTTCAAGGGGCACAGTACCTTAGGAAACCAGGGAAGCAAAGGCTTTTCTCCAGAAAAATGTGACCTCTAGAAAGGGAGAGAATGATGGGATAAACTGGGGTCTGAGGCAGGAATAAGAGAAGGTAGCAAAGTGATGCAGATTAGGGAAACAGCACGTAAAGATGGAAACAAAAGTGACAGCCAAAGAGTCCCGTGAATCCCCATTCACTCCTACTGCCAGCTGCCTTGGGTGCCTAGAGCTTAGAACTCTTTGCTTGGAGGTCAGTTGGGGACTCGGGGGTGGTGAATGACAGAGTGGAGAGGGAAGGCCTACTATTTCACTGGCAATCACACTAGCCTATCACCTCTGTTCCCTCAGCAGACTCCCACCTTCTCTGACCTGCAGGATCTAGTAGGTTCAGTTAAGATGGCTAGCTTAAGGTTTTTAGTCTCCTTTTTCCCCAATAAAAAGAGTCTTTATTTTACCAAAGACCTAAAATGGTGGAGGCTCATTGATTCCTGCATTGCTCCATAGATTGATTGATTCCCATGTGGCCTAACATTAGATCAACTGTATGTCTCAATGCCTCTTTTTTTTCACTCTAAGAGACTGAACTTGTCTACTTTTTCTTAACCTTCTTAAGGTTGACTTCCAACCTCACCATTCAATTAAAACTGCCTTCTCCAGTGTTACCAACAATCCCTTAACTGTCAAGCCTGAGGCCTGATCTCAATCCTCAACCATACATACATGTATACATACATGAGTCAGCCTTTGACACTATTGTTGACGCTCTTCTCCTTCATACCCTGTTTTCCTTAGGGGTTCATGACCCAGCTCTCTCCTGGTTCTCCTGTGTGCCAGATGGCTCCTTCTCAGTCTCTTTTACTGAATCTTTATCCAGGCTATGTCCATTAACCTTGGATGTCCCTCAGGTCTCTGTCTGGATTCTCTTCTCTTCTCCCTTTATACTGTTGTAATAGGACCTCAATATTCTATAATTCTGGAATGGTCCAATCAACATAATTATTCTTTGTGTGCTTACGCAGGAACTTGTGGCATAGTGGCTAGTGTTGCAGTCAAGAAGACCTGATCCTGTTTGTGTGACTGAGCAAGTCACTTAACCCCTCTCAGCCTCAGTTTCCTCATCTATAAAGTAGGGTTAATGATAGCACCTACTGCCCAGGGTTAATATGAGCATCAGCTGAGATAATATACGTAAAGTTACGTGAAACTTTACAGCACTATTTAAAATGCTAACTATTATTATTCTTATTATGGTCTTTGACATTTATCAAGGAAGAGCACGATTCTGTAGGTTGCCAGAGCATGGCCTCTGATTTCTATATGGAGGCATTATGATGGTCTTGGAGGTTGCCTGGGAAAGGTTCTGCATGAGAACAGGAACTAAAGGGGGAGAAGTGAGGCCGTTTGCCTAATGGTCTCGTGCTAAGGATGGGGAGTTTCCAAACACTGAGTTACTTGGAAAAAGGGTTATTGGGTTGTTCCAGCTACTCTCAAGCTTGATAAGAAACAAAAGTTTTCAAAACGTACAAGCAGAGGGAGGAAGGAAATAGAAGATGTGGGGGAAAACTTGCTGAGCAAGATCTTGCTCTTATTTCTGTCCAGGGGAATATTTGAAGCTGCTGGAGAATACATTTACCTGCATGCCCTGTAGTTGCCTCAGAAGCCATCTACTCTTGCAAGGTCCAGCACAGATGCTATGTCCCCCAAAACCTCTTCAGGTCCATGTCACTCCCTCTTCTTTCTGAATGCCTGTTGCACTGATAGTCAGTTTCCTATGGTTTCACAATCAATTCTTTAATAATTTCAGTCAATATTCTTGTCTCCCCAACTCAACTTTAGGATCCTCCAAAGCTGAAGCTCCTTGGAGCAGGGGTGGGGAACCTGCAGCCTTGAGGTCACATGTGGCCCACAGTCTTTTGACTGAGTCCAAGTTTTACAGAACAAATCCTTTTATTAAGGGCATTTGTTCTGTGAATTTTGGATTCAGTCAAAGGGCTACACTTGAGGACCTAGAGGGCCACATTTTGGCCTCGAGGTCACAGTTTCCCCACCCCAGGTAACTTGTTGTTTTTTTTTTCACCCAACAATGATAACTCACATTTATATAGCAATCTGAGGTTTGCAGATGGCTACATGATCTCATTTGACCCTCATAATCACCCTGTGAGGTAGGTGCTATTATTTTCCCCTGAATTTTACAGATGAGGAGATTGAGACACATTGAGATTAAATAACTTGTCCAAGGTCATACAGCAAGCAAATATCTGAGGCCAGAAGTGAAACCAGGTCTCCTGTGACTCCAAGTCCTATACTCTTTCCCTATACTATCCCAAGTTGCCTCTTACATCCCTCACCCTACTTTGTGACCTAAGCACATAATAGGATAGGTGTTCAATAAATACTGATTTCTAAGAAGTCTCAGCATTGAATTTGAAGTCAGGATATCTGGGTTTAAATCCAAATAGTGCCACTTCCTAACTGTATGATCTTGGGCAAGTTAATTCACCTCTGAGGGTGTCAGTTTACTCACATGTCAAATGAGTAAAATTATTTCTCACGTTGCTTGAAATTCTTACATTCTATAGTTCTGAGATGCTCTCTTTTCTCTTGAAGTTCTTACATTCAATAGTTCTGAGATGCTCTCTTTTCTCTTGAAATTCTTACATTCAATAGTTCTGGGATTTTCTCTTTTCTCTTGAAGTACTTACATTCAGTGGTTTGGGATGTTGTTCTCTTTTCTCTGAAATTCTTACATTCAATAGTTCTGGGATATTCTCTTTTCTCTTGAAGTTCTTACATTCAATAGTTCTAGGATGCTCTCTTTTCTCTGAAATTCCTACATTCAATAGTTCTGGGATGTTCTCTTTTCTCTTGAAATTCTTACATTCAATAGTTCTGGGGCGTTCTCTTTTCTCTTGAAATTCTTACATTCTATAGTTCTGGGATGTTCTCTTTTCTCTTGAAATTCTTACATTCTGTAGTTCTTGGATGTTCTCTTTTCTCTTGAAATTCTTACATTCTGTAGTTCTGGGATGTTCTCTTTTCTCTTGAAATTCTTATATTCTGTAGTTCTAGTTCTGGGATGTTCTCTTTTCTCTTGAAATTCTTACATTCTATAGTTTTGGGATGCTCTCTTTTCGTCTTTTTTTCTCTGACAGGCAGGACAGCAGAGCTGATGAAGTAAAAGGATGTAAAGGATGCTACCTCCCAGAGACCAGGATGCTAGGATGCAGGTAAAATAGGTACCAATATACCTGAGTAATTTTTTTTTGCTTTACAAATAAATTCTACATGTAGAAAAAGAGAAGTACATATCTACAGGATAAACGAGTGACTGCATATGACTATCTTATCCCTTCTATCATGGCACCAGGCAGGGTGATGTGGGGTAAGAAGAAAGCAGTAGACTTGAGAATCAAGACCTCAGTTCTATTTCCAGCTAGGGAATAGAACTGAGTAATCGATAGAATACTGAGCCTGAAGTCAGGGAGATCTGAATTCAAATCCAGCCTTGGACAGGTACTGACTGTGTGACTCTGAACACATCACTGAACTTCTGCCTTCCTCTGTTACTCAACTATAAAATGGGGGTGATAATAGCACCCATTTCACAGGATTGTTGTGAGGATCAAATGAGATATTTGTAAAGCCTGGCACGTAGTAGGTACTTAATCACCTCTTGTGGTATTTCCTACTTCTCACCCCACCCGCAATGCCAGACAACCACTAGTTGGCTTCAGGACAGCCACATCACCACTCACCACTTCAGGTCTCATTTTCTTCTTCCCCAGAAAAATGAAAGGGTTAGACAGAGTGATATCTAAAGTCCCTTTCACAATCACAGATTCCATGATTCTGAATTTCTATATACTACTAGAGTTCTGAGAATTTGGTGTGGTCATTTTTGGAATTCAGGGCAGATAACCTTAAACAAAACCACTAGAAATGAGAGAGTCAGAAAGTTTATTGCAAACCCTAGACACATTCCAGGCCCTACATGATATATTAAGCAGCAGGCACTTTAAAACAAAACCCTTCAGCGACCATATCACATGCCTTCAGTCAGCTGTTGATTGTCTGTTAATATCTGCCCCTCCCTTCCCTCCCTCCTTCCTTTTCCCTCAACCCTCTGTAATCAGAGGACAATCCACTGACTTTCAACCCTCGATTAAGATCATTCATCCAATGAAAAGACATTTTTCCTATTATTCATCTGCAAAACAGCCCAGGGAAATAGATTGTACATAGAAATGGAAGGTTTCCAATAGCTCAGCCTTTTTATCTGTAAGTTGGGGATAATATAACTTACACTGGTAAGTAGCCTACTATAAAGACTATTCAGACTCTATGCGTGGAGGCACTCTGTGATCCTTGGAGAAAGGATGCTATATACAGCAAATTTAAGGACTAAGATTATTGTTCCCTAATAATTCAAGATCAGTTTAATTTAAAAGATAAATTCCATTTATTTATGAACAGCCAATACAAGGGATATTGAAGCATTAAATTATACTTGAATAATACTCAATTCATCTCTCTTGCAAATTGGAAGAACTATTGTGGCATGATATTTCCTGGGGTCTCCAAGGACTCAGGAATGTGCAAACAGGCCCCAAGCCCAAATTATTTATAATCACAAACAATGTAGGGGAGTTTCTAGAGATGTACCACCTCACTGTAACATGGGGGTGATCCTGGCTTCTCCAGGCTGTGAAGCCCCACCTGTTGTATCCCTCCTGGCTTAACACTTTAACACTTAACAGTGCTTACAATCTCCTCCAGGGAGGCCAAATGAGGAAGAAATTTGAATCCAAACAAGCACAAACCAAAGAACAGACCAGGTCAGTTCAAGGGTTTCTTTTGGCTAAGAAGAACAGAAAATTGGTTGCAGGAGCAGAGATTAAGACCAGAAGACCAGTACCAAGTCAGACAGCAAGATACAGGAGCAGACTGTTTAGTTTTGTTTTATTTTTTGACTCAGTTGGACTTCCAAAATCTTCAGGGTTTAGGGTAACTGCATTCCCCACCTTGCCCTGCATGTTGACTTGTAAATGGAGCCGATTTTGCCATGCCCCCTCCTGACTCACCTTGCCAGTGAGGCCATGTTTTCAGACACTTCCAATAAATCAATCAAAAAGCATTCACTAACTACCTCCTATCAACCTGGGAAGTAAAGACAAAAGTCAAAACAGTCCTTGCCCCCAAAAAGCTGATCAGGAAGGCCTGGTTAGATTGGAAATCTTGCTTTAGACTTGAGTCTACTTTCCTTGTGTGAGGAATACAAGGAGCCACTTGGCACAGTGGGAAGAGCACTTGGAATCAGGGAGAAATGAATAAAGTCTGGGCTAAAATATTTTTTAGTTATGTGACCCTGGGCAAGTAATTTAACCTCTCTGTGTCTTGATTTTCTCATCTGTAAAATGAGAGATAATAATAGCATCTACCTCAAAGGGTAGGTATGAGGGTTAAATGAGGTAATGTAGGTAAAGTCCTCTGCAAACCTAAAAGAGTTATATATTTTCATAGAAAGAAAGAAAGAACTTGGTTAAGAATTTAGTTAAGTCTGGAAAAGCTCATTACCAAGTGATGAATTGTTTGTCCATAGTAACCCATGAAACTAATTTTATAAATATATATATGCATATATACATACATACATATATAATGTATATGTGTATATGTGTGCATGTATGTGTGTATTTGCATATGTATATGTATATTTGCATATGTATAAAGTATGTCTATATACACATAGGTATATATGTGAATAAATCTAATAAAAAGCAAATGATAAAAATGTGAAAATTCAACAACTTCCAAACAATTATCCATAACTGTGTTACACCTTCTCCATGGTATTTCCCTTTCAGGGACTGGATTCCAACTCCCCAAATGGAATTTTCTGAATTAGAATTCTTCCAGTAGACTGCTTCATTGTATGACTGTGGAACTCTGAAATAGCTTTCTGGTTTTATATAAAGCCAAAGAGGTGTGACTTGATTTTTTTTAACCAATTTTGAGATATTCCCTGACTGGATCTTCTCAACCAATCACAAGATCCTTCTTATGTGGCATCCTCCACCTTTCATCCTACAGTCAAAACCCTATGTTCCTCTTGCACTGGTTTACACTTTGATTAATTCAGTTGAGATGTCTGGGCCTTCTGTGACCGGATTCATTAGAACTGGGGTGGGGGGAGGAGAGGGGAACTCCTACCTTAGAACCACATCTTGATCATGAATGGTGCAATGTCTCAGGCTTAATTAGATCTTTTTGGAACAGGAGCAGTCTAATTGAGAAGAACAGTAGATTGGATTCAGAATATCTGACTTCAAGTCTTACCAGGTTCTGCCACTTCCTGAGCTTGCTAGGGTAAATCAATTTGCTTCTCAGGCTCTCTATTAGAGAGAATTCTTCTATGTCAGTGGTTCTCAACCTTCCTAATGCCATGACCTTTTAATACAGTTCTTCATGTTGTGGTGACCTCCAACCATAAAATTATTTTCGTTGCTACTTCATAACTGTAATTTTGCTACTGTTATGAATCTATCTGATATGCAGGATGTATTTTCATTGTTACAAATTGAACATAACCCACAGGTTGAGAACCGCTGTTCTAGGTGATGCCTAAAGTAGAAGAGCAGAGTCTGATTCTGCAAAATAAACTAATAAATTCATACTTTCTACTATGGTGGCAAAGTGATAGTAGGGAAACAGGAACGCAGTGACTGCTCATAGGTTGTTACAACATTTTGAAAGCCAAAAATTCTGTATCGAGACAGCATTATCTGTATACTGTTCATGCTGTATAGTTATGTCTGTATATAACCACTCTATATCTGACAGCTGCTGAAGTCATTTCATTTTCCATTCCAAGGCTAGTGCTGCTCTGCATATTCCAGATCTGCTCCCTTTGAATAATAGAGGTGGGAGGGACCTTAGAAGCCATCTATCCTAAACTCTTCATTTTGTAGATGAGTAAATGAAGACCCTAAGAAGGAAAGAGACTTGTCCACTCTCAAGCATTCTTAATCCTAATGGATAGGCAAAGATAATCCTAGAACTAGGCCTATCCTTCTCAGAAACAGGAATCAACAAGGAGCTTCTCATTTTCTTAGAATTAAGGAATAGAAAAGCGAACCCTTCCAGGCACATGCAGAGACAAAGCAAGCAAGCATATTAAGCTGGGGAAGATAGGAGGAGATAGATTTAGGGGTGGGAGCTATGCCTTAGTTATACTGGAATATAAAAATATGACCATACTTTTAAAAGTTGTCATTCATAAATGACTTATGAAATAGATTTATAGCATGATCATTATGTCCATATGATAGAAGGCAAAACCAAAGTTAAAGATTCTAAGATCACATGATCCACTTTCAACAGGATTGGAACTAGATCTCCCAGAAATAAGTGAGGACTCCATCCAAGGAGTTGCTTCCCAAACATACTGATGCTTTCTGTTGGTTTATATAGCCGGAGCAGCAACCACACTGGCATATCCAGGATGGCTGCTAGCGCAGGTTCTTAGATATACTTTACTAGGAAAGATAGCTGTTTTAAGGGGTCAACAATCTTCTTAAATTATATTCAGTAATTCAGGGGAAAAGTCAGCACCCTGAACTTCAGAGAAAATACAAACAGTGAAAATACAAGCAGAGAAATAAAGGCCAACAGACAGGCCTCTGACTGCCTGAATCAACTATACACTTTACATATGTTCCTGGATTGAGAGAGCCTTTACATCTGAGCAGTCAGGAGCTCTGAACATATGGCCAGACAGAGTATACATATACTTCTCAGAGCCAGAAGCCATCACAAACATCATGACTCAGTGCCTAATTAGAAATTAGCAAAGAGTATGAAAGCCTTCCTATAAGCAAGCCTCCCCTAATCAGGCTTCCCTCAATGGGTTCCAATGAGGCCTATTAATGGGATGGGAAGATCTTATATTCCATTAACATTATAACAGCCCTAGAGCTGGGAGGTAATCAAGTTCAATAGGAGCCTTATTCTTCTAAATGGTTATTGCTTTTCCCAGACTTCTTTTTCAGAAAAGCTCTCATCACCATGCTTCAATTTACATTCTTCAATCTGGGCCCCTACTCTATAACCTTGACAACTTCTTGCTTACTCACGTTAAAGATCATGTTCTGGAATAACTTCTACAGCAGGACCCTGCTCTCTTGATAGTTAGCTGCCTCTCTTGGAGGAAAGCCCCGACAATAATTTATCTCCCCAATCTCTAGCCTTCTCTTCCATAGTCTCAACCACCAATCTCTATTTCTTCCAGTTCCATCCCCTTCAAGTTCTGGAATCAGGAGCCATGTTCAAATCAGCTTTGCCATTGTCCCTTCTTGGGATGTGTCAATCTTTTCCCCCTATGGCCCCAGTGACATTGCCTTTAACTTTCCAGATTGAAGCATCCTTCCCTGAACACCATTTGACTATGTGTTTTATTTTCTCCATTAGAATGAATCCTCCTTGAGGAAAGAATTTATCATTCTGTCTATTCTTTTATATTTGCATCCTATCATTTAGCACAATGCTTAGCACATAAAAACCATTTAAATGCTTTTTCTTTTATTCAGTCAGTAACACAATGCAAGAATACCTCCTGCAACATCATTGACAATTGATAAAGCATTAATTAAGCTCTTACTACGTGCCAGGCAATGTGCTAATGATTGAAGATACAAGTACAAGCAATCAAGAGTGTTCCTGTAGGCTTACATCTTAATGGGGAAAGGCAACATTAAAAAGACCTGTAAAATAAATGGTCCATATGTGAAATGATTTGGAGATGTCTAAGAAGTACAGGTTGGAAGTGGAGGTTTGTTTCTAGGCATGATAAGGAGAAAGACCTCTTATCAGAGCCCAGGGTCCAAGAGGCAAAATTCAGGTTCCAAAGGGAATGGATTGAGGAGGAAAAGGAAGATGGTCAGAGTACAGGCATCATGGTATGGAAATGGCTGGACATGATGAACATTGGTAGATCGATATTTCTAGAGCTTTGTGAGGCAGCCTATTCCACTGTTCAGGAGTTTTGTTAGGCCAAAATCTGTCCCTCCTCTCATCCAGCTTCGGTTTATTAGTCTTAAGTCTTGCACAAAGGGCTACATAGACTAAGTCTATGCCATCTTCAATGCAATTGTTTTTCAAAATTTTATAGACAGCTGCACTGCAATGTCCACTATTAAGACTTCTCTTTTCTAAACTCACCATCTTTCCTCCTATAACATGATTTCCATACCCTTCATCCTGGTCCTCATCCTTACTATACTTTCTAATTTGTCAATGTCTCTACCTAGGGTTGCACTCCATTCTCCAGATGTAATCTAAATGGGGACTATTGCTTCCTTCCCTACACATTAAACATCTATTAACATAGCCTAAGATCACATTTGTTGCTTTTATTTGCTTATTTTGTAGACAGCTGCATCATATTGTGGGCTCCACATAGTGAGACTGAGGCCATCCATGCCTCTTAAACTGAGGATAGACAGTAAATGGATGAAGATTCTGGCTCCCACTACTTCACCGCCCCTCAGTTCTAGATCACCCTACTTCCTGGCCCCAAGCAAGATTCCGTGGAAACCAAGACACTCAGCTTTTCTAAGAGTTACCTTCCTTTTCCCAAGAAACATTTGTTGCTGCTATTGGCAGAAGCAACCATTGCTGAAGACTTGGGAGGGGAGACCAGGAGACAAAGAAAATCAATAAACAGAGGCTGCCTGAGTCAGCTAGTATTAAAGGGGGTGGAATGGGAGGAAATGGGGTTAGTTCTTTTCCATTCAAACACCAGACCACCCAGGGCACACATGGAAAAGAAGGCTTTGCCTCATAGGGCTCCACGCCTCTCCTGCCACCTCCATCTCTGTTTACCTCCCTTCAACCTCTTGTGGGTCAAGTCTTGTGTTCCTGGCCCTGGCTCCTAGGCCGTTTCATTTTCCAAAAGCTGAGGAGGAATCGAAGGTGTAAACAAGCCTGGGCTTTGCTTCTCTGACAGATCGCCGTGTGGTTTCCCCTGGCCTCCATCCCTAGAACTGGGGTGGTACTGGGATCAGATACTTAAGAAAACAATGCCATGAGCCTTCAGCCAAGATTATACCCAGAACATCGATCCTTGCCTAACAAGAGCAGATATCCAAGAGCATACAGCGGGCCTTTAGACACTCTAGGCTGAGTTTTCAGATTTGAATTACTGGTTGTCTACAGATATATTTTCTTTTTTTCCTCTCAGGAAATAGACTAGTTAAGTGAAGGGATGGAACAGAGCTGGGGATACAAGGATTTCAGTATTTAAAGGATTGAGAATTTCTATTTTAAGAATGTCCAAAATACTCTGTCACCTCCTTAGCCGTCACCACCTCAGGCACCCATGTAACTAGAGCTAGATTAAAGCTAGTACTCTGAAATGACAGGCCACTTCTCTGATCTTGAAAAAGCATCAGTCAGGTGACCCAAGTTCAAATTCTGGAATAGCTACTTACTACCTATGTGATCTTGGACAAATTGTGTTATATCCCTGGGCCTCAGTCTCTTCAGCTATAAAATAAGGGAACTGGATTAAATGATACCTTAAGATCTCTATCACCTCTAAATTCTAAGATATGTGATCCTATTTCACAAACCTGACTGATAGCCTTACACACCATCCACATTTCTCTGTGGCTGAATTCTGGTGTACCACAGATCTCAGGTCCACAAGCAACAATTAGCACTCAGTATTTGTTCACAACCTCATAGATTTAGAAATGGAATGGTCTTTGGAGGTTACCAAGTCCAACCTCCTAATTTTTACATGAGAAAACTGAGCCACAGAGAGGTCTGTTGATTTTTCCAGGATCTAACTACTCATGTAGTGGGAAGGAGAGAAAGGAGAAAATCTACCAGAAGGATTGGACTTCCTGGTACCGTCTCCCCAAAAGCCCATCCTATCATTTCTGGGCCCCTGCTTTAGTGATCCAGACAGCTGGTTGCCTCAGTAAAGTCTTACTGACCATTTGGGAGTACCAAGTTAGTCATCAACTTAGAGGTTTTGAATGTTTACTCTTTGCTTCATACTGATACCAAATCCTGAGCAATAACGAGAATCTGACCAGATTTTACCAGACTGAAATTCAACTTAGTCTACCCACAAAAAGTTACAAAATTAAATCAAAACATCAAAAAAAAGTCAGGGTCCAGCCAAAAATCTTTACATGAAAGTATCACAGTCTGTAAGCAGAACTAGCTTCTTTAAGACAAGACATTTCGTTGTCTTTGATCAAGACCACAGAATGAGCAACAGCAAAGAGGTGTCACTTTATAAGAAAAGTGGTTCCTGGAGACAAGCAGTGCAGTGTATCAACAAGCTCATTATGTAGCTTATCTTATGCTTTGGACCTTTCAGGTTTGTTTCTAATGTGGCTCTTCAGGACAATGAAGAAAATGACAAAAAATACCACTCCATTTTGCTTCTGTGTCTCATTTTCAGTTACAGAGACAGGCATTCTGAGGGTTAGCTATACTTCCTTGTGCCTGACCGGTGGTAGAGCCTTCCAAGCTCATATTGGTCCGATCAGCCACAGTTGAACACGATGTACCTTGACCCCAACATAGTGATGTCATTTGATCTTCTTTGAGAATGAACAACAAGTACCAGATACTTCCCCAATTATACTGGAATCAGGGAGGCAGTGGATTAGAGTCCTTTGTGAAAAAAATATCCAAGAGTGGACTATTCCAAATGCCTACCATCTCAATTAAAATTATTTGCCTGAGCCCAGTGCCCTGAAAAAACTGGTCAGATGTGGATCACAGACAGTCAAGCTACGGCACAGGCCTGAAGCAGCTTGAGGCAGACTCTCCCAGCCCTGAGAAAGAGCTGGATATAAATCTCACTCTTTGGCAATTTCTGCCGAAGTGCTGCCTGACACATGGCTAAAAGCCTTTCTCAGAGCTGAGAATAAATTCCAAGACAGCAATGACAGCTGTAACAATGATGCCACATGTTAAAGTGTTTAAAAGCCCTCCACAGGAGTACTCACCCAGTACAACATCCTTTTACTTAGACAGATCCTGTGCACTCGAAGACAATGATGGAGGTGGGGGGGGGGGGGGAGGCCTGATGCTAAAGAAGGAAAAGAAAGCCTAAAA
Source organism: Pseudochirops cupreus (assembly GCA_028627135.1). Classification (NCBI taxonomy): domain Eukaryota; kingdom Metazoa; phylum Chordata; class Mammalia; order Diprotodontia; family Pseudocheiridae; genus Pseudochirops; species Pseudochirops cupreus. Next base: position 262,087,357 of record CM053582.1, read on the forward strand.
GTGTGGCTCTTCAAACAGGAAGAGAACAAGGTGAGTATGTGAGGTTGGTAAGCAATACCAGATAGAGTCAGGACTGGGAAATAATGTCCTTCTCTGTAGTCATTTCATCCATGAGCAGATGTCTATGGTATAAGAGAAAACTAGACAAAAAGGGATGTAGCTTCACTTGAAAGAACATAATAAACATAAATTATGCTGCCTCTAAAAGACTGTGCTTTCTTTTGCAATCTGGTTTATTCCACGTGATACATTTCTAAAGAATTCAGGTTTGTTCTGGGTTGGGGAGGGGTTTTGTTATGCCGGTATTGTGTCCGGGAATGAGGCTTCTTTAGAGCATCCACACAAAAACATGTGCTCTGAGATGTATTCAGAGTCTTAAGAGCTTTGCATTAAAAGCAAGCAGGAAAACAGGAAAGGTTTTGCCAGGATGAAAAGTGTCCCTTTCAAGCAGTTTGGTTTTTTTGTAAAAATTTGCCACAAATTCATTCTTTTTTTTTTAAACCAACAAAAACCAGTGTTTGGGGGTGTTTTGTTTTGTAAAAAGGAACATGTCTTGAGATTTACAGGAAAGTCTGGCAACATGGGGGCCCTTCTTAAGTTAAAAAAAAATTCCCCCTATGGTTGCTGGCTCATGGATATTCTGCAAAATGTCCTGGAATGGGGACCATCTGGACAAAGATTATTCCCACCCCACAAAACAAAATGTGAGTTAGAAAACAGGAAAAGCACACCCCCACACAAAGCTCCATGCCAAGAACCCAAAGGATTGAAGGGAGGCTTGTTCACACAATGCCAATAGGAGGTAGGACTCCAGGGACACAAGGGAAGGCAGAGTACAGAGCCTTCTAGGGCATGTGTCCTCAGAATGGTTAGGAGAAGGAAAAGAGCTATTATCCTCATAGAAAGTAAGAGTACTTGAAGACTGGTTCATAATAAGGAGCTAGGGAGGCAGGAAGTTGGTAAAGTTCATTTACTTCACCATTCTCTGTCCTCCCCCCAATTCATTCTGGAAATATGTTGAGGCTTTCCAGGACTAGGATCTTCCCCTAGTTGGACTTAGATGACAAGTGGACCATTGTCTGGGACTAAATGGCCTGCCTTGCTATGTTTGCCTCCCTAAAGAGGTCTGTGAAGCCTATCTGTTGGATCATATGCAAGGTCGATCTGCCAAACTTACAAATAAACACTTGAGACAGTCCCAAAAGGACAATAAACTCTCTCTGGCATGATACACTGTGAAAACTTAATTTTCTCAATCCTTTCCAACCTATTACAATAATTTTTAGGTTCTTTCAAGAATCTAGTGGATTATTTATTTTCTTTGAAAAGACTTTAACCTTCATCATGAACCTCACACAGACATATGAAACATGCTCAAATATACTATTTCTTTATTGAACTCAATTGGAGTTTGCTTTAAGGGTGCAATAAGATGTCATTTCACCATTAGACTCTCTCTGTCACAAAGAACCATATAGCATAGCTAAAAATACAGCTCTGGTCAAGCATATTTGGCCCAAATATTCTCTTCATTGTAGGGTAAAGAGACCGCCAGGTCTTCAAACAACCTCTCAATTTCAGTCGACACCCTTTCCCTAATGTCCTGACTGAACCCCACCCTTCAAGCCTCCAAAAAACTACATTTATTCCTTTTTACTCCAATGTGATTTAGTCTGCCCAGCAACCAGCCTGTGTTCCTCTATTTCCTGGATCTTTTGAAGTATAATCTACTTAATAACAAGTAGCAATTCTCAAACTTAGGTCCATGGAAACATAGCTTGTGGCCCACACTATCACCTTTAGACATAAATGTGGAGAAAAGAGGAAATAGGTGCTTGTTGACAAATGAGATTCTACCAAAAAGCTTAAGCTAGAATCATTGACTGAGCTAGACAACCACCATACAATTTCTACAATTATCTAAGCAAAAGGCAGTGGAAAAAAATAGGAAGGAAAAAATCCCATATTTATTTGGCCATACCAAGAGCCCTGTCTAAGGTTTTAGTCACAAAGCACCCAGATCCAGAGTCGAGAGTGTGATACTGAGATTCAACCTCTCTTCATTGAGGACTTTGTCCAAGTTTCTTTTTTTTTAACATTTCTCTAGCTTCCCCTATAAAACGAGAGTTAAAATAATGAAGGAACATAGTCAAGGACTTCATAAATTAAGTCAGAGCACTATGAAAAGAAGTGCCATACTAATGGAGGGAAACAATATGATGCAATAGAACTCATTATACTGGGATTCAGGAGGCTTTGGTCCTGATTATGCCATATACTAGCTGTATGTGCACAGGGAAGTCACAATTTTGCAGAGCTCAGTTTCCTCAACTATAAAAAGAAAAAAGAAAGTTCATAGGGTAAGAGCAAGAACTAGGAGGCACCTCAGAGGTCATCTATCTAACTCCCCCATTTTAACAGATGAAGGACCTGATGCCAAGGAAAGTTAAGTTATTTCTTCTCAGGTCACAAATTAAGCATTAGAAACAGGCTATGAACCTGTGACCTCTGACTCCAAAGGAGTCACGACACCTCACTTGCACTGGAATATCTCTAAAACCTTTTCAAACTAGAAAAAAAGAAAAAAGAAAAAAATCTAGGATCCTAAAAATGTTTAGTCTTTAACGTGATTATATTTCATCAAACATCTTTGGAGAATAGTGTTTCTCCTATCAAAGCAAAACTATCATTGGCATGACCAAATGAGATGGACGACTAACAGATTTGGTTAAATATCAATACTTTATGTTAGGCCACAGAATCCAGCCAATTCATTCTTCTGACAAGTGACAAATGAATGTTATTCTCATTTTCCAATATTTTTACTATTCCCCTTGACAATGTCTTCTTGTCTATAGTGGCCCATTATTAGTAAAGATAATTTTGCTGTTCTTGATTCAGAAGAAATATCTGCTTACTCTTTGGGAATGTCTTGATGACCAGGTACAGGTCATGAAAATTCAGACAATTCCATTTCCTAGATTGCCTTCACTCAGCCATAGGAATGAGCTGCAAAAATCCAACTAGCTTAATTTTTCAGACAGAAAACTTCTGCCCATTCTATCTTACCAGCAGATTTTCTGGCACTATAATATACAAACACAGAAAGATCCCAGAAGCCCATCTTCTACCCACTTCCTAGGGGTGGGATGAGCTTTCTTAATTTTATATTTGCTCCCAAGGTATTCTATCTTACTTAAGATAATGAGATAAATTGAGGTAGAAATACAGTACTGGAAAGGCTGCTCTTCAAATGAGTTGAATGAATGAAGAAAACATTTATTAAGCATTTACTATATACTAAGCACTGTGTTATAAAGTGGTAATACAGACTGAAAAGTAAGACACTCCCCGCAATCAAGGAGGTTAATCAACCAGAAGTTCCAACCTTTCATCTATTCTAATTGAATTAATGTCAAGCACTGTGCTAAGGCATCCCAGAACCTATGGGTAACTTTTATTTATATAATAGTAGTAATATATACGTATATATATAAAATTCATATAATAGTAGTTTTCAAAGTGCGTTCAGATTTATTTTATCCTCTTAAGAACCTTATTAGATAAAAGAGGGCAGGCATCTTTATCCTTAGTTTATTGATTAGGAAACTGAGGCTGAAATAAGTTTCCCACTGAGAATAGAATCTTTAAGGAAAACTATTTATATATCAGTAATTAATCAGGAGGCTCTGCTCACCGTGCCCCCTCCCCCCAAAATTGAAAGAATTGGGTTTTATTTCATAAAATCAGATTTGGGTAATGGCCCTGGCGGCTCCTCTCCTTTGGGCGCAGTCACAGGAATGTAGGTCAGCCAAAACATTCTTGCTCATCCCCCAATGCTACATTCCAGAGAATTATAAATAGAAGGGTTTCTGTAGAGGTAGCTCAGGATTAGAAGGCCCAGTTCTTTTCCTGACAGCATTTCAACTGGGAAATTCATCATAAAATTTCAGGTTGGAAACTTTTTATGGATGAGTTTGTGAGTGGGGCTTGTGAAAAGTGGGTTCAAATAGCATGAACCAGATTTGATAAGTGGTGCTACACTATAAGAGTCTTGTACCTATTCCTACCAAGTCATTGTCATGACCTTCAAAGGGAACTATGGAAACACATGACCTTTGCTATGGTCTCCCTAATGAAGGGAGCCATACTTTAAGATCTTTTTTTGTTTTATTTTTAGATATGATGAATGATTATTTCCATAATTTCCTACATATGGTCAGAGGACTTTTGTCAAAAAGAGGCTAAAAATTATGTCACTTATTAGAAACATCCTCTTTAGTCCCTTTCTTGTAGTTACTCCTTGTCATCCTCTCCCTAAAATATGCTAAATAATTCCAATTCTTCCCTTACTGTTTGCACCCTTCAGATGCCTGTATGTGGGGCTGTATAAATACTAACAAGGAAATCAGCCTCAGAAAAGTGCTAAATAATCACATCGTTGAAGTTATAACAGCAATACAAAGCACTTTCATTTTCACAAGTACATTTTGAATGTAATAAAATAAAGAGTGTTAGTTAAACAGAGACATTTGCACCATAGGAGGCTCTAGAACTATTCAAAGGTAGTGTTGATAAAGGCTAATATACAGAAGGCACAGTAGAGTAGATTTTTTTTATTATTGAGTTAAAATGTATTTATAGTGCTTGACTCAAGAGGACTAGCACTAGAGCCATTTTATGAAAAGCTTTCAAGCTTAAGATTAAAAAATGATGTCCAAACAATATGATTTGCACAATATTCATTGAAAGACAAAATGCCCCTAAAGTTTATTTCTTGTTACCCTTTGTTCTCCAAAATCATTCTAGGGCTGGGGGCATCAAGCTTGAGGTAATTCAACTTGGAAAAATTACTGATTGAATCAGACTTAAGTATATGCAACATCCGTTGTAACACTGAAAGAAAGTATGAATATTGGACCTAGCTTTATATCACACCAGGAGTTGACATTTCATTAAACACGATAGCGAACCAAATATTCATCACTATCCCAGACAGTCTGTCACTGAAATTAGGTCTAAGGATGAGAATTCCATTGCAACCATTGGCACCAAAATCTAAGGAAGTATCAATACCAGTGGTTTTCAACAGGGTTGGACGACCCTTTCACAGGGGTTGCCTAAGACCATTGGAAAACAGATATTTCCGATGGTCTTAGGAACTGAGATATAGCTCCTCTATCCGTCTCCAGGCGGGTCCATCCACATGCGGATACGCCCACATACGAGTATTAAAGGGCCGTGGCATTAGGAAGGTTGAGAACCACAGATCTATACTCTACAGTACTCTATAGAAATTGAAATCCTATCCTTATCCTTCTTTCCTCCAACTTCTAAAAGATCCAATATTCCATTTTGAAAAATTTTTAGTTTTATTAAGAATATCTTATAATGTATTCATACATAGTTATAGAAGTCAGTAAATAAGCATTTGTTAAACCCTACCTCTCTGCCAACCACTGTGCTATGTGCTGGGGATGCACAGAAAAGCAAAAACCTGCTCTCTGCCTTCTCTGTCCATTACATTCTATGGAAGAGACAAAACAAAAAAGTGTGTGTGTGTGTGTGTGTGTGTGTCAGAGAGACAGAGAGAGAGAGAGAGGGAGAATATGTATGTGTATGTATGTATAAATGGAAGACAATCTCAGAAGCACTAGTGAGGGGTAAGGGTAGGGACTAGGAAAAGTTAAACAGAAGAAAGATTTTATATTTGATTACTGAGATATAAGGAAACAATACAGGCATAACACTACTAACCATCTTAGTCACTGGTTTAAAGCCAACAGAAAAATCCCCTTTTGCACCATACTCCCCACTGCCTCTAATTTGGTACGTTATATAAACTTCTTTTTAAGTCCAGTTTTTATCCGTTCCAAATATCCTAATACATTTTATGAGGTTTGCCTACACTGCAGCTTGGAGCAGCTAGGTGGTGCAGTAGACAGAAAATTGGGCCTAGAGTCAGGAAGACCTAAGTTCAAATCCAACCTCAGACACTTACAAGTAATATGACCCTTGGCAAGTCTTTTAACCCTGTTTCCTCAGTTTCCTTGCCTATATAACGATCTGGAGAAGGAAATGGTGAACCATGCCAGCATCTTTGCCAAAACAACCCAAATGAAGTCACTAAGAGTCAGATACAATAACAGCCAAGACTGTTGCTACTTTGACGCCACCATCAAGTTCACTATTTTCTTGCAGTTAATAATAATGCATCTTTATCCTTGTTGTCATGTTATTCCATACATATGTGCTGCCTCCCTGAGGGGATTGTAAACCCCTTGAAGGCAGGGCCATGCACTCCTTTTCTTCATACTACAATGTCATGCAGTAAAGTGCTTTGAACATAGTTTTCAAATTTTGGTTTGGTTTGAGGCATTTTTTAACAAATAGGTCTTTTGTGTTAGGGAAATCAGTGTTGGAAATAATGGAGTTATTTCACTTGGCCTAAGATTTCCATCACAGGCCATCCATTCAGTTTTGAAAAAATGTAAACATCTTGATCTGAGCAGAAAATTCAAATTCAGTCAGAAGATGTTAATGCAAAATAAACACAGTAATAAAGATATCATGATTGCAGTGCAAGTCTATGGAGACTCTGAAAATCCCACAATCATATAGCAGTATAATTTCAAAATAATTTTAATGAGCATCTGTAGGGATTGTTATAATACACTTTTCTAAAGATTTTGTAACATGACATGAATTCCCCACTGAAGTGAACTTCATGTTAGTATCCAATTCAAAACATTACAAAAACGACATTATTGCCTAACATCTGTCTTATCATCTGATGATTCTGTTGTAAGATTATGATAGGGAAGTTATTTCAGCAGAAGTCAACAGAGACACTGATGTTGTCATTATCTTCAGATTACTTTGCTGAATACTTCTCACTCTTCAGGATCATGGTTACCAAGTTAAAGAACCATTAAGCTGGAAAAAACCCCAAGAGGCCATTTCATCCATTTTTCTGTTTTCAGAGTCTCACCTCAACCAACCCAGAGATGATTGCCCAGGGTCCAAGCATTCTAGTGAATAGTTGCCAAGCTGAAATTCTAGGAGTGTAAAAAGGAATCATTCTCCACGGAATCCTTTCATATTAGGAATTAAATATAACTTTGCCCATCTCCAAAGAGGTCTTAGTTAAATTGATTGGCCTTCATATGAGTGGAGACAATCTGTTTACCAGTATAATAAAAATGCTATACTAACCCCTAGAAGACAGAAAATCTAAAAAGATGATTGTTCATTACAAATGAAAAACTACATGACTTTTTCCTCTACATTTAGACAAACTGTTCTGAGGCAGTCTTGTTAACCAGACCAAATTTACAATTCCAGTTTCTACACACACACACACACACACACACACACACACACACACACACACACACACTTTATTTTTCCCCCTAAATCTGAAGCTATGCTTCCTTTAATATCAGGAGCTCCCAGTGAGGAAATGTTGATGCAGAATGGCAATTCCTCTGAAACACAGTCTTAAAGAAGTGACTAAAGCATTGGGGTGAAAAGGGATTTTCCCATAGTGACAACCAATTTGTCAGAGATGGAACTAGAATCAAGGTCTGCCTAATTCTAAGGCTGGCTCGTTCTAATCACTAGGCATCTCCGGGACTATTCCGTATCCTCAGTATAGTAAAATAATGATAATAATAATAATAATAATAATAATGTACCAATCTGAAGAAGTGTGCATCCACACTGACAAAGTTGAATTCCTTGGACAAGAATCTCCCTGCAGGAGATACAGATGAACTTCTGAAAAGCTGAGGGCATGCATACCTGGAAAATTCCCTCAAGTAATAAGGACCAGCATCACCTCCTGGGATTCAGTGACTGCTAAAAGTCCATTCTATCACTCCCTTATCTTAAATTTACTCCTCACCAGCATGCAAGAGAAGAACCAGGCCTGACAATAGTCCCCTGAGCTCTGTCAGACCTTGGAAGCTCCAGATCAGTGCATTCCCCTGCTCCAGTCTTGATCTTTCCAGGTGTACGATATTCCTTCATGGTAGACACAGATGCCTCAGCTGTTGCTGAGAGGTTTTGTTTTCCTAATTAATTCCTAGAACTAATCCCATTACCCTACCTGCAGAAGAGATGCTGACTGGTACTAGTAGAAAAAGTTTTCTTGTCAGGAATTCCCTATAACAATGAAACTGCAGGTTCATTCTCTATTCTCTTTTATAGATGAGAAAGCTTATGATAAGAAAGAAAGGTCCAATAACTTACCCAAGATGACAGGAGGCAACCATATTCTCTTTTTTTGTCATCATTGTGTCTCTTCACCCTACTCTACCCACATTAGATTATATACTTCTCATGTAATTGGTGGAAAAAATAAAATATTAATTTTTAAAAAAGATTACATACTTCTTCAGGGTCCATAGCATATCTATTTTTGTATCCCAGAACCTGAAACAGTACCTAGCATGTACATGGAGTAGCTAGTTTTGTCCTTATAGAGAGCTTCCAAGGAGGAAATTTTCTCCATAGGTACGACCTGTCTATGACTTAGTAAACATGTCCTAGTTGCCTGAGGCAGGTGAAAGTTAAATGACTTCCTCAGGATCACATAGCTAGCAAGTGTCCTCTCTACGAGGAAGTACTTACCTAGCTATGCCCCTCTCCAAGCTCACTCAACCTCTGACTCCCCAGATTACTCCTCTGCCTGGGCAGGCACAGTCTTTCTTTTTGTTTCTATTTGAATTCCAACTGCCCGGCACATACTAGGCTTAGTAAATCTGCTCTAATCTCTTGCTAGTTTTGATAGAATATAAGCTTGTTAAGGGCAGAGAATACTTCATTTTAGTCTTTTTGGTCTCCAGTAACTAGGTGGCTATATCGTTAATGGAATGGGAAGATCTTTCTCATCCATTAATAGGGCCATGTGACCTGCTTAAGCCTAAGTCACATGAGTTTGAGTTACGTGAAGCCTGTGGTGGGAGGAGCTTGTTGAATGGGTAGAACAGGAAGGGGTGGAGTAGAAAGGATGGAACAGGAAGAGGCAGAGAGAGAGAGGAAGCAGGCGGCAAGAACACTCACAAGTGTTCATTTGTGGGAAGGCCCTAGCAGGGGGAAGGCTTGAGGATGGTGGTGTGCCCTGCATTGTTATTGTACGTAGATATCTTTGTTGCTATGATGGATTTGGCTTACGGTGTTTGAATAAATGTTTTGGTTCTGTCTTCCATGGAGATTCTGTCATATTTTGTGATTCCAAATTACACCAACATAATCATAGCCACTGTAGGCACTGTGAATATTGCATTGGTGCTACATTGGTTCAGTGGATAAAGTGCTGGGCCTGGAGTCAGGGAGACTCATCTTCCTGAGTTCAAGTCTGACTTCTGACACATATAAATTGTATGATCATAGGTGGATCACTTAACCCTGTTTGTCTAGTTCTTCATCTGTACAGAGAGATGGAGAAGGAAAGAAAATCCCAAATGGGATCACAAAGAGCCAAACACAACTGAAATGACTGAACAACAACAACAACCTAGTACATAGTAGGTGTTTACTATTGCATAAGTGAGAGGCATAAACAAAGAAACCAAGACAGAGGAGTTGAATCTTGTCTTTGTGACTCCATACCCCAAACTCTTCTCTCCTCCTTAATGCTATCTCTGTCTAGCACATAATAGGCACTTAATAAAGGAGTCTGACCATTGCTGAAGTGGCTGAGCCTACTCCAAATTCAGAAGATGTAACTCTTAGTCATCAAGGTCATAGCTAAAGCTTGAATGTCTTATAAATTATAGCCATATGGAAGACCTCCAAACAACCTAGAAAGGAAATAGTTGTCACATGTGCTGGCTGCTTTTCTCTGCCTAGTCCAGGGATGAGGAGCTTGTAGCCTCAAGGCCACATGTGGCCCTGTAGGTCCTCAAGTATGACTCTTTGACTGAATCCAAGTTTTACAGAAAAAATCCTTTTACTAAAGGAATTTGTTCTGTGAAGTTTGTATTCAGTCAAAGGGACGCTCTTGAAGACCTAGAGGGTCACATATGACCTTGAGACTGCAGGTTCCCCACCCCTGGCCTAGTCTGACTTAAAAAAAAAATACTTATGGAGCTCCAGATAAGACCTAGTTGGTGTTCTTGAGTGGTTTCAGTCATATTTCAGTCATATCATCTCCATGATGCCATTTAGGGTTTTCTTGGCAAAGATACTAGAGTGGTTTGCCCTTTCCTTCTCCAGCTCATTTTATAGATGAGGAAATGGAGGCAAATAGGGTTAAGTGACTTGCCCTGAGTCACACAACTAGTGAGGCTAAATTTGAATTCAGGTCATCCTGACTTCCAACTCAGCACTCTATCCGCTGAACCATCTAGCTTCCCATTAGACCTAGTAGCTACTCCATAACCATGCCACTTAATTAGTGAAGGTCTCTCTTTACTTAATGAACCAAATCATCAAGAAGAAAACATGCTGAATCATAGTAGGTAGGTTCTACAGATTTTAATAACATTATGCATAGGATAAAGCATCATAGTAAAGGGTTGAGAAGAGATCGAGGATGTAGAGAAGTCCGTCAGATGTAGGAACATTCCTCTGGGGTAATGGCTGGGCCAAAACACATGATTTCTACCTCTGCAGACAGGTCCTGTTTCAGCATTCCATAAACTGATTCTATTAGTACAATTTGTCTTTCTTGGGAACATTAGTCCTACTTATTACTTCCAACCTCAGGCCAGTTTTCAAACATCTGTAGTTTCTCTATCCTATGTGGCTCACTAGCTACATCTCCATGGTTCTTTTTCCTGCTACCCAAAATTAGTGCCTGTCCATAGAAAGCCCTCCATTCAGTTTGCCTGCCTTTAGACATCCTGGCCTTGTTACCTATCCTGGTGAGTTTTGACCTCAACTTGGATCCTGATAGGAGGATGGCGGGCAACTTACCTGACCAAACAACTTCCCAAGCATATTTTACAGTTACCACAAAAACTATTCTTTATGCTACCCTCTGATGTGTCCTGAGGCAACTAGGTTGTTCAGTGGATAGAGCACTGGGCCTGGAGATAGGAAAACCTGAGTTCAAATCTGGCCTTAGACCTTGGGAAGTCACTTAACCTCTGTTTGCCATGAGGTAGCTGGCTAGTTCAATGGGTAGAGTACTAGGCCTAGAGTCAGAAGAACCTGAGTTCAAATATGGCCCCAGACACTAGCTATGTGATCCTGGGCAAGTCACTTAACCCTTTTGCCTTAGTTTCCTCATCTGTAAAATGAGCTGGAGAAGGAAATGGCCAACAACTCCAGTGTCTCTGCCAAGAAAACCCCAAATGGGGTCACTAGGAGTCAGATGCCACTGAAACGACAGAACAAATGGAGGTAAGAGGGTAAGCCACAAGGCGCGGGGCCATGTACCGTGACATAGAGTATGCAGTCTTTTTTTAGAAATGACTAAATCTCTACAAAAGCATTAAAAATTAATGCACTAATGTACTATTAGAACTCTGCTGTTCATTATAGTAAATGATGCTTTGTTTGAAATTTTTAAATAAAAGATAATTTTTTCAAACTTCACCATTTTCATCTAAGTCAATAAAAACCCTTGGAATCATATCAGAGCAGTAGAAAACTCAGATGGGAAAAGGTCTTTAAATGCAAATCAGTACGGAAATTCCACAAAAACGAATTAAAAGTTCAAACCCAAGTGCAACCAGGGTTATTATGTTACTTTCTGAAACAAAAATTGAACTAAGAATGGTGCATCAGAGGATCATCAATCTCCTCACAGGAAAAACAGGACATTCGGAGATGCGGCTGTATGGACAGGTATATCAATCAGTCTTGTTTTGCACAATCATTTCAAAAAATAATGAATTTGATCCCATAGCCTTTCTGGAGACCAAACTGCTCCAGATAGCAAATCTGGGAGTGTGCGTGTGTGTGTGTGTGTGTGTGCGTGTGCGTGCGTGTGCATGTGTATGATGTAGTATGTGTATGTATAATGTGGTATGTGTTTGTGTGTGTATGTATTGTGAGAATATGTATGTGTATATGTGTTTGTGAGATTTTAAATCCAGACCTGTGTCCACTGGTATCGCAAGCAACAAACAGGATATATGTGTGTATGTATGTATGTATGTATGTATACATGTATGTGTGTACATATATCTTGTTTATATATACATATTTACATATATATGTATATGCATATGTATATGTAAACTCCAGGTCTGGTGCTATCTACAGAACCATCTAGCTCTCTATATGGACATGTATATATATATATACATACACATCTACATATATATATATATATATATATACATACACATCTACATATATATATATATACACATCTACATATATCAACAGAGAAACAGACAGATAGAGAAATACACATCTATAAAGACAGGTGGTACTGTGCATAGCACACAGACCTACAGCCAGGAAGACCTGAGTTCAAATCCAGTCTCAGACTCTTACTATCTGAGTGACCCTGGGCAAGTCATTTGACCACTGTTTGCCTCAGTTTCCTCATCTGTAAAATGGGGATCATAATAGCACCTACCTCCCAGGGTTGTTGTAGGAACTGAATAAAATAATAATTACAAAGCACTTAGCATGGAGTCTGGCATATAGTAAATGCTATGTAAATGTGGCAATTATTATTATTAATTTACATATAAATCTGTTATTTGGGGCTCTATGTAGGGACCTCTTCATGTGGGAATTCTATCTACTCAATGCAAATTAGGCATTGCTCCATAATTCATCTCAGAGACTTGTCTGGGGTACTGGAAGTTTAAGTGACTTGCCATGTTCATGCATTTATTAAGTTTCCAAGAGAAGACCCAAACCCAGGTCTCCCTGCCCACCAGCTTGGCCCTCTGCTCCCCATGCCTTGCTGCTTGTGCCTAGACATGTGTGGGCACATATGTAGTTATCATGGCCCATATATATGATATCTATGTAAAGTCTATATAAGTATCTATATAGTACTAATAGTCTGTAATTCTACAGCATGTAAAACATTTACAAAGTACTTTATGAAATTAATTCATATTTGTACATGTATATACATATATTCAAATATGGGGAAAAGAAGAGAAAATGTATCAAACAAATCCAATTTAAAACCACATTCTTCAAGCAAAACAAACTCTAGGTCTAAGTCTGAAGCACAGAAAGTGAATTCTAGTCTCTGGTAGTTACTGGTTTGTTTGTTTTTTTTAATCTTGGTGTTTTTTTTTTTTTGGAAGGCGATTGGGGTTAAGTGACTTGCCCAAGGTCACACAGCTGGTAAGTGTTATGTGTCTGAGGTCATATTTGAACTCAGGTCCTCCTGACTCCAGGGCCAGTGCTCTATTCACTGCGCCACCTAGCCGCCCCTACTGGTAGTTACTGCTTTAGTCGATTTTTCTTTCATTTGAAAATGAAACATTACTTAAAAGTATGTACCCAATCCCTGGCAGAAGTGGGAGGAAAGGAAATGGAAAACCTTTGACATAACTTGATTCAAATGCTATGTTGACTTCAAAAATCAATTTTAATGGCCTAAACCCATAACCAGCGGGTTCAAGGAATTATAGATTTATACAACTTTCAGGCAATGGTTTCCACATTGGGATGTGTGCACCCCAATGGGTATGGAAGATGATCCACTGGCAGATTGAAGAAAGTGTTAAAACTAAGGAGGGCAATATAGGTGCTCTTGTAGCCTCAGCTGATTTCCTCCCTGCTTCCTATGCCAGCACAAGAAAATAGGCTCTCTACCAACAAGTACCCATTGAGAGCTTTCTCTGGGTGAAGCTACGCACTGGCTAAGTGGGCAGGCATTTGTTCACCATGACCCCTGTCTCTCCCTTCTCCGTCTCACCCAGTAACCAAGCATACTCAATGTCCTTTGATCCCACACCACCAGGACCCTTGGGGAGCCCCAGATTGCAAGAGGAATAGGTAAACTCTGCTTCCCCAGGTATGGGGATATTTCCGACATCTCACCCTCTAGGCACAGGGGTGATTCAGTTAAATGGACACACTTGAGGACCTAGAGGGCCATATGTGGCTTCAAGGGTATAGGTTCCCCACCCCTGATAGGGGAAGATGTATGAAATATATGCTCCACAACCCAGGACAGACAGGAATTTGAGGTAAAGGAGGAGTCCCTCAGAGGCCCTGCAGAGGGAAAATGGTTCCTGAGGATGCAAGCACCTTGATGTTCTCCTGGGGTCTTCACTCTCTCCTATCCCCAAGAAAACAAGGGAAGCTCTAAGAGATCTAAGAGGAGGTGAAACAAGGAGAGTCCAAAATTAGCAGGAATCACAGTAGTAGTAAGCAGTAACAGAGACAGCAGCAAGCAGAAGAAGACAAGAGAAGGTAGAAACTGGTGCTATCAGTGAGTGTCAGGATCAGATACAACCCCCTAATACTGCTCACAAGACAAATGCTTCAGAGAGCTCGCAATCACATAAAGAAGATCACCCACTGCCATGAATCTTTCCACTTCTTCCTACCTTAATCCCCTTCTCTCCATCTGTGACAGCCAACCTCATTACCTGACCTGACCTCCAGAAGCCACAAGAGTGGCTCCCCAACTGCATCAAGGAGGATGGAAATTTACTAGATAAATTTTGCCAAAAGCCTTTGCCTAATATTTTGGTAGGTGGGATTATTAAGTGAATATCCCAATTTAGTCAGGACAATTATTGAGGCAATTCTTCCATCAGTATCACTGTATCTTCATGGAACATCTTTTACAGATACAACAGAATTTTGTATTGAAGGGAAGATAGAATCAGACTTTGACATCCCTGTACTATACAGTATTAAACTAAGATTTTCAAAAGTAATGAAATATATTCCATGACCTTGCTTTCACTAAATAGTTACATATATGCATTTACATTTTAACTAGAACAGAAGGCTTTTTGTACCATCAGTCTCCAAGAATTTAACTGCTAAAAAGATTTTTAATGTTGTTTATTTTATTTTAATCCTTTAAAATTTTTATTTTTGCCTATGCTTTATCATGCATTACTAATGTTCAGTATGTGCATACAATTTATAAATAAATATATACATATTGGTGATGCTTGCTCAGAAATGTTTTACTAATAGGTATACAGATTTTTTTTGAATTTGAAAGAGTTTGTAAGAGGATCAAGAGTAAATCACGCATCTCACCTCTCATAAGAGACAGCGGTCCATGGGTGAGACATAAACACCAAAATATACAGCAGCTCCGTTTGTAGCAGAAAGAACTGAAAATTGAGAGAGTACCCAGAAGATGGGGGCAGGGTGGCTGAACAAATTAGGATATATGAAGATAATGGGATACTATTGAAGTATAAGAAATTATGAAAGGGACAATTTCATTGAAATATGGGGAAACCTTGTGAATTGATTCAGAGTGAAATAAGCAGAAGAAAATTTATAACCACATTGTAAAAACAAGACTTAAGAACTCCAATGAACACAATGACCAACCATGATTCTGGAGAATGAATGATGAAACATTATTTATCTGCTGACAAAGAGGGGCAGGTTATAGTATAGAATAAAATGCATATTTGGGGGACATGACCAATGGAGGAATCTATCTTGTTTGACTATGTGTATTTGTTTAGAAGAGTTTAATTTGGTTTGGTTTCCAAGGGTGAGGTGGATGGAGCAAGGAGGGAGGGAGGGAATTAATTTCTGTTCATTGATAAAAAAAAATTAATTAAAAAGAAGCAAAAGTAATGTTTTGAAAGGGCATTTTAAAAGAATAATGGATTTAGGGCTAGAAGGGACATCCAAGGTCATCTAGTCCAACCCCTCATTTGACATTTTAGGAAAGTGAGTCTCAGAGAAGGGAGTCACAGGTTGCTGTCCTTGATGCTTGAAAAGGACCAAAATGATGTCACTATGTTGGAGTCAAGGTACAGTGTGTTCAATGGCAGCTGATCAGACCAATACAAGCTTGAAAGGTTATACCACAGGTAGGCATATTAATACTTGGAGTAGAGAGGTCTCCAAATTTATGTATCTCATGCATATTTCAAGCTATAGCAAACCTGCTTTGCTCTTGAACACAGAACCTCTTGTGATGTGGGCATGCCATACTAGGTGGTCTTATGCCAGTGTCTCCCATGTTTCACAATTTATTCCAAAGTTCTTCAGAGAGCTGACACTGCTGACCACCATGTGACTGCTTGCCTTGTATAGGTTCTTCATAAAATAGTCTTTTAGGCAAACATAGGTTTGGCATTTAAACAACATGGCCAGCCCATCCAAGGTGTGTTGTTTATAGTAGCACTGGAATACTCCACATCATCTGCTCCCTCTGCCTTCATGGTCCATTGGAACAAATTGTTTATATGTACTTATTCCATCAGGTAAGTCTTACCATGCTTTGAGTAGATACTCTCTAATTCACCATCAAGTTTGAGGCCCATCAGTTACCTTCAACCTGGTTTAGTCCATCTGCTGAAATGGTTGCACAGAGTGTGGCCACTGCACATGCTAAGGCTTCTTGGAGCCACAGGTGAAAGTTGGGTGGCAGATGGACACCCAAGGTGGAAAGCAGCCCTGAAAAGGTCTGGGCAGTCCTTACACTGGAGACAATCTTCACTAAATACCCATACATTTCCCAATATCACATAGGTTGTAAGTAGCAGAGGATGATGCTCTAGCTACAAATCCAAAATTATTTCAGCTTCTAAGTACTTGGTTACCATCCAGAATGAAAAATATAATTGCTACATGCAAAAAAGTTACTGTACAATAAACATCGCAAACACAAACTGTGTGCTTTGGAGGCTACCTGACAAGAATGAGAATGACAGCCATCAAAAATAAAATTAGAAAGTCTAGTCACATGAGTGAAAACAAGCGAGGCGGAATGGGCAGGACTGCCAGTAAATTTTGTTTTTTGCTTTTTGGAGGGGGGAAGGCAGGGCAATTGGGGTTTAAGTGACTTGCTCTAGGTCACACGACTAGTAAGTGTTAACTGTCTGAGGCCAGTCCTCCTGACTCCAGGGCCCATGCTCTATCCACTGCACCACCACCTAGGTGTCCTGAGGGCTGCCAGGATCTTAAGTCACTTAACCTCAGTTTCCTCATCTGTATAATGGAGATAATAATAGCAGTTTTCTCCCAAGTTTGTTGGGAAGATAAAAATGAGATAATCTTTGTAAAGTGTTTCGCAAAACTTAAAGCACTATATAAATGATATTGTTACTATTACTATTACTACAGAATCTGTAGTCTATTTGGTCAAATGGCAGAATGTTGAGACAGTCAATTCAGAATGAACAACAGTAAGTTCCAGTGGTAATTCCTGTCCCTTGAGCCAACTAGAAATCTCAGAGGGTCCAGAGTATACTCATGTCCAGCAATGGTTGGCATCTCCTTCTGATTCTCTCACCAGCAACAGTCTTTCAGCAGAAAGTTTAGAAAACTTGTCGTTTCCTGAAATAGTTCGCCTCCCCAATAGCCCCTAGCAGCCCAGGTAAACTTTCCCCAGCACTTGCCCCAGATGCAACCAATTGCTAGTTACGGTTCTGTTAATGGGCAAAGTAGAGAGGATGAAATTCAAATAGCCAACCATATGAGGCATTATGCTGATGAAAGATGGGATGAGATTCCCCAGTACAAAATGGGAAGTAAAAACAATCCAGTCACACCATAGCTAACAAGAAAACAATCCGTTGTTAGATGCAAGAACTAATGTGAAATGCATTCCATGTTTCCAAGATCTACTCAGATCTTACTACCTCCATGAAGCAATACTCATTCCTCACTGTCATTATCCTGCTCTGAAATCCTTTTGTAATTAGCTTCTATTATACTGATTTATGCATTTAATCCTATCATATTTTGCAATGTAGTTTCTGTGTATGTTGGTTTTGCCTGTATTATTTTTCCTCCCCCATATAGAAGGCAGCAGTAGGAATGCAGTGACTATATGAGCAAAAGTCATAGCTCTTTATTGACCTGTGCTTTGGGATCTTTGGATATGGAGAAGATCTAGAGACTCAAAACTACTATACAGGTCAGCTGAGAAACTGAGTGACAGAGGGCTACTACCTAGCTATAATCCGAGCTCATCAGAACACAGAGAGGAACAATCAAGTGTACTCAAGATCACTGTCTGCCACTCTTGCCAAGGTATGATGTCCCAATACAAGAGAAAATCCAAGACAGTAGACTAGTGGTGAGTCATCTAATACCAAGCAATAAAGCACTAGGGAATCTATTAGACAATATAGCTCCAGAAAATGCCATGGCCCTTGTAAAGATGTCCATAAAAGAGCTAGTTTGATTCCCTAGCAGACAGAAGACAGACAAGACGGCTGGAGACCCCAGACCCCAGACCCCACTGTCTAAAAGCTGTAAGTGGATGGCTGGCACCAGATCACAGCCTATATATGAAACAGCTAAGTCAAAATCCAAATGAAAACAAAGTTGGATTTGGATAACCCTCAGGGGAGAGGAAAGGATGTCAAACTTGCCCCAGGTTGAGCAGGGCCTTTGCGTATACTAGATGTAGGGGATGGATCCAGAAGCCACCCAATTTCTGCCACCACTCCAGCTTCAGATGTTCCAAAGCCACAGAAATCACTTTCAGAAACATCCCTTAAGAAACAGAAAAGGCTCAGTGTCACTTAGACTGTCCATAGGCAAGGACTTGAATCTGCAAACCAGTGGGCCCAAGGATATCCACACAAAGAGTGGGGAAATGGTTAGGAAACGAAAGCAAAGCACCACAAAAGCATTTAGGATTATCTGTAAGGGAGCCACTCATATTTCAGTGATTCTTGCTGGTGCCCAGCTAAGGACTGTCTTTGTGGAGAGATGTCACTCAAAAAATAGTATAAATATAAAATTAAATGTACATATCTTTGATGTATGACATTGTATAAACTGTACCTGCATGTAACTAAGCAATGTCTAATTCCATGATGTTGCTCATAAAATCATATTTAGAGCTGGAACAGACCCTTAAGATCATCTAGTCCGGTGGTTCCCAACCTTCCTGATGCCATGACCCTTTAATACTCGTATGTGGGTGTATCTGCATGTGGGCGGACCCACCTGGAGACAGATAGAGGAGTGGTGTCTTGGTTCCTAAGACTATCGGGAATATGTGTTTTCCGATGGTCTTAGGCAACTCCTAAAGGGGTCGCAACCCACAGGTTGAGAACCGCTGATCTAGTCCAATCCCTTCCTTTTCAGATGACGAAGATGATGCCCCTAGAGCATGCCCCCTTAAAACTTACTAGATGTGTGACCCTAGGCAAGTCATTCACCCTTCCTATAACTCAGTTTCCTCATTCACAAAATAAAGAGGCTGAATCTGATGGCCTCTAAGGTCCCTTCCAGTTCAAAATCTATGATTCCTGGAGATAGGAAATGGCCTTGTATATATCAGCATATATACCGAAGGATATATAAGTATATATATATATACATACATACATATATATATATATATATATATATACTGAAGGATATATATATATTATATACTGAAGGATATATAAATATATATATAAAAGGAAGAATTACTGACTGTGAGAGTTAGTAAATACTGAAATAGTTTCCTAAGGAAAATTGTTTATTCTCTTGATTAGGGAGGTGGATTTTGAACAAAGACTAGATTTTTCATTTGTTTGGAATGATAGGTAAGGTATGGTCATGCCTGAAGGCAGGATAGCATGTCAAGATTCTTTCTAGTCATGGAATTACACAGACCATAATTACATAATTAGTCGAATAAAATCTCTCTCCTTAAAGGTAGTGGGCAAAAGATAACCTGCATAGTTGATACAAATCGCCATGAGCTGTTAAGATTTCTAATTGTGGCCCACGGAGGAAGGCAAATTGTGTTGTTCCACACAACAGGTGCCAGTTACAAGTCCTGAGCACCACGTGTTTTAAATAGCCAGTCTGAACAAGGAAAAAATAGCGTGTATCATTTCCTACAAGGAATATAAATATATCTTCAAGTGTAGAGGTCACAAACTCTCAGTTTATTGCATGCTTTCAAAAATGGCTTTTGGAGGAAGGGAATAGACAACTATATGATGGGCGTGAAGGTACATGTTTCCTGTTGTGCAATCGTATTTTTTCCTGGTCCTGAAATGTAGCAACAAGACCGCCCTCATTTCTTTAGGGTTGGCTATCTCAAACAAGGGCACTGTTTTTGGCAAGAAGCCTCACCCTAAAGATTTGTATACTTCCAGCTGTTGACCTTCCTCGGATGCACCATCAAAAAGGAGCATTTTCCCAGGCCTGTATTTGATTTCAACACTCACTCATTTCCTCCAACCTCACCCACATGCCAGTACACGTCCAATAAAGTGTTGAAATTTTTTCTCTTTAGCTGTAAACACAGTACAAATCCAACTCCCACATAAACAATATCTGCTGCAAAATCATGTAGCACCCACATATTTGTTTAATGAAACAAGGCCTCGAATAGAAAAGTTACAATTGCATTTAAAGTTGAGATGCCTGGGGACAATTCTGATAGTGTTTAGAGGTCGATAATTGTGGGGAACAGGAGAAATGAAAGATAAATATTGGCAGTGACTGAAAGAAAATGAAAAAGCTGTATTAGAAACTGTGAGCAATGAACAATAAAGGGTATGATGTAAAAGACCAGGGATTTCATGAGCATTTAATGTATGGGTACACATTATACTCAACTGCCAGGTGCCTCCTGCTTTTCATAAGCACAATCGTTTATGAAAAGAAGTAGTAAGTTCTATAACTGGAAAGAATTCTAGAATGGTCTTGCATGTACAAAACTTGCTCCTAAGCAAGGGATTCAGACTTAACCTTTTTTAAGTCTTGTACCCCTTTCTGGTGAAGCCTATGGACCTCTTTCTCAGCATAATATTTTTAATGCACAAAATAAAATACACAATGGCTCAGGTTAAGAACACAGTCTCATTCCAGTACCCTTAGAGCCTGGGCACTTCTAGGAAGATAAAGCTAATGTAATAATAACGATAGATGATATATGTATGTACTTTTAGGTGACTTGCCCAGGGTCACACAGCTAGTCAGTGTCAAATGTTTGAGGTTGGATTTGAACTCAGGTCCTCTTGACTACAGGGCTCTATCCACTGTGCCATTTAGCTACTCCGAGGATATGTATGTACTTTAAGATTTGTGAAGCCCTTAACAAAAGTTTTCTCATTTTATCTTCACAACTAACCTGGGAAGCAGCTGCTATTATGCCATTTTTCAGATGAAAACCCTGAGGCAGACACAGTTTGAGTGACTTTTCCCAGGGTTAGACAGATGAAGCCAGATTTGAACTCAGGTCTTCCTGACTTCAGGTTCAGTGTTCTAGTGTTCTATCCACTCTTCACACCCAGGAGAACTTGTTTTCAATGACTCCAGAAAGCTATATGGGAAAGATCATACATGAGACTAAAGGAAATTAAGCATTTATTAAACCCATTATATGCCGAACTTTGTGTTGGTTCAATGCTGGGAATATAAACACAAAACTAAAATGGTCTCTGATTTTCCTAAAGTGAAGTTCCCACTGTCACCTCCCCCTCCCCAGCCCATTCATTAAATTCCATTAGTTCCTAAAACCCTCAGGATCAAATAGATACTCTGCTATTTGGAATTTAATCTCACCTACTTTGTCTCTACTTTACTCCATACTCAGCCTGGATTACGAATCTGCCACTTCAATGTTTTAATAGTTACTTCTCAATAATTTTTCATTCACAGGGCCACTGTGAATGCAGTGAATGCAGTGAATAGAGGACCTGAGTTCAAATTCGACCTCAGATACTTTAACACTTAGGAGCCCTGTGACCTTGGGCAAGCCACTTAACCCCACCTGCCCAGCCTTTCCCCCTCCAAAAAAAAAAAAAAAGAATTTTTCATTCCCCCAGCCCACTGCCCGCTTCCCACCTTCACACTCAAGTCTTCTGTTTGACCTGGGTAATTCATTCTTGAGTTCCATCTACCACTGGGTCTCTTTGTTCCTGCTGCATTGTGTGTCACTGAAGAAAAGTCATGAAATCCAAGTGATTTTGTCCATTTATCACTACCAATTCATTGTATATAATTTCAGTTGAGCCTTTTCTGTTGCTCAACAATAGATGAAGATGATGACTATGATAGTATGTGCCTTAAGATTGGCAAAGCGTTTTACAAATTATCACCTCTGAACCTCCCAACAATCTTTAAGATAGGTGTTACTGTCATCCCCATCTTATAGAAGAAGAACCTGAAGGTGAGAGCTAAACCTTGCCCAGATTCACAAAGTCAATAAGAGTCTGAGGCACCAATTTAAATGTGTTTGGTTTTTTTTTGATCCGTTGTTGTCATCACCTTGATATATCTGCAGCATTTGACACTTTTGCCTTCCCCTTTCTGGATACTCTGTCTACCCTTAGATTTAGAAGCAAAACAATCTCCTGGTTCTCCTCTTCTGTCCTTAACTATCCTTTTATGTCTCCTTCCCACAGTGTATGATGTCTTCCCAACCCTTTAAGGTACACATTCCCCAAGCATTAACTCTTGGCCCTACTCTGTCCTTTCACAATCCCACTCACTCCCATGACTTCAACTCTCACCTGTTACAAAAATGTCATTCAAATTTATATATGTATATATATATATATATATATATATATATATATGTGTGTATATATATATATATATATATATATATATATATATATATATATATATATATCAGTAGCCAAGTCTGAGAGATTCTGCCTCTTCAACTTAGCTTGAGCTCACCCCCTTTCTCTCTACTCATATTATAACTCTAATTCAGATTCTCACAACCTTTCACCTGGACTACTGCAATAGTCTCCAATTGATCCCCCTGCATTTATTCCCTCCCCAGTGTGTCCTCCATGCACCTACCAAAATGATATTCCTTTAGTTTTTTTGAATTTAATATTTTATTTTTTCCAATTACATGTAACAATAATTTTTAACATTCGGTTTTTTTTTACATTTTGAGTTTCAAATTATCTCTCTCCCTACCTCCCCTACACCCTCCATGAGAAAGCAAGCAATTTGATATAGATTATACATGTACAGTCATACAAAATAGATTTCCATATTAGTCATGTTGTAAAAAAAAACATAGGAAAAAATAAAGAAAGTTTTAAAAAGTTATTTTCGTCTGCATTCAGACATCATCAGTTCTTTCTTTGGAGGTGGATAGCCTTTTTCATCATAAGTCCTTCAAAACTGTCTTGGATCTTTGTATGACTGAGAATAGTTACATCGTTCACAGCTGATCATTGTTACAATATTACCATTACTGTGTACATATTCTCCTGATTCTTCTGCTCACTTCACTTTGCATCAGTCCATATAAGTCTTCCTGGGTTTTTCTGAAATCACCCTGCTCAACATTTCTCACAGCACAGTAGCATTCCATTACATTCATATGCCATAACTTGTTCAGCTATCCCCAACTGGTGGGCATCCCTTCAATTTCCAATCTTTTGCCACCACAAAAAGAGCTGCTATAAATATTTTTGTACATATAGGTCCTTTTCCTTTTTAAAAAATCTTTTTGGGATATAAACCTAGTAGTGTTGAAGGGCATGTACAGTTTTATAGTCCTTTGGGCAGAGTTACAAATTGATCTCCAGAATGGTTAGATCAGTTCATAAGTCCACCAATAAGTGCATTAATGTCTCAATATTCAATATATCTTTCAACATTTGTCATTTTCCTTTTCTGTCATATTAGCCAGTCTGACAGGTATGAGGTGGTTCCTCAGAGTTGTTTTAATTTGCATTTCTCTAGTCAACAATGCACAAATAAAACACAAAATAATATTTCAAAAACATATCTTACATCCTCACATCCTTCCTCAAGTAGCAACACTGGCTCCCTTTTTGCCTCTAGAATAAAATAAAAACTCCTCTGTGTGCCTACAACCTATAATATCTTTCCAAGAAGATTACATATCACCACTACCACCAGCACCTCCCCACTCCTTGCTTTTGTATACTCTAAACTCCATACAAGTAGACCTACTTGTTCCATGAGCACAACATTTCATTTCTCATCTCATCTCTTTGCACAGGCTGTGTCCCATGCCTAGAATGTGCCTCCTCAACTTGTGCCTCTTCAAGCCCTTAGCTCACTTTAAGACCCAGCTCCTCTCACTTCCTCAAGGGACCTTTCTTCATTTCCCCAATAGTTAACACTTACCTCAACACTAAAATCACTTTGTTTTTATTTTGTCTATATCCTGTGTGGGTTTTTTTATATCCATGAATATTTTCTATTTCCACAGGAGTGTGACTTAGTGGAGGTCAGAGACTGGATTGCTTTTTATGTCTGTATCTTCTGTGCCTAGAACAATGACAGACACATAAAGGGGGCTTAAAACGCTTGGATTGTTGTCTTAGTTGCTGCCACATGCCTAAACCAGTCCCTAACTCTGTGTCTGTCAGTTGGACTTTTCTCCCAGAAGCTCCTTATATGGTGCCTCTGGTCACAGATCTTCAGTTCTTGGCATTCTGAGAAATGTAGTCTTTGTTTGTGGTGACCGTGTTCTGGGCTTCCCACCCACTCTTTCCACCCCCTTGGAAAAAAACCAGGGGAGAGAAAACATAAGGAAGGATTTTTTCATACCTATTGTTGTATTTACATCTTCACTTGCACCTATACAGAATAAAAACTTAAGATTCACTCAGTCCATAAATATTTTTTAATTGGTGAGTATATATAAAGCATAATAAATAATTGTTGAATTGAATTCTATGTATTTGTATCATTTAAGATATGAAACATTCCAAATATCTACAGGTGCCTCAAAGGCATGTGCTGCAAATGAAATGATGTCATTTATTTTCACAAATCACAACGCTGCAAATTAGATATTTGTCTGGTACTCTCTAGAGCAGTGGTGTCAAACTCAAACAGAAATAGCTCTTTAGGGGCTGCATATTTACTTAGAAAACCACACATTAACATTATCTATGTTGTATTATATTAACATTTCCCAATTACATTTAATCTGGTTGGGGCAGCATTCAGGAGTTTTGTGGCTGACTTGAGTCTACAGGCTTTGATTTTGACACCTCTGCTCTAGAGTAATCTATATTTTTCCATTGTAGAGGATTAGGACAGAAAAGAAAGAGTAGTAGACTGATAACCCTCCCTTCACCCCACCACCACCACCACCAATAATCAATCTCTGGAAATTCTTCCTAGAAATTCAGAATCATGATAATCTGCATTGCCTACTCTATGGAGTTGTTTGACCCTGCCCAGGAATCTCAAGTATTCATTTCTTTTCACTTCCTTCCTGCCCTCATCACCAAGAGATACAAAGAAAAGAGCATGGAATAAGTAACCAAGACTGTAAAAACCAGGCTAGATGATTGTAGTCCATGGGTCAGAATGAGACAGAGTAATTTTGGAAGTAATTTTTAAAGAGTTTATTTTTAGGCTTCAACATTCACTTCCACAAGCTCTGCACATTCTCATTAAACATACTTTCATTAGTCATGTTGTATAGAAGAACCAGAACAAATAGGAGGAATCACAATAAAGAAAACAAAACAAACAAACAAAAAGAAAATAGTCTGCTTCATTCTGCAATCAGACTCCATATTTCTTTCTCTGGAGGTGGATGGCATTTTCCATCATGAGTCTTTTGGAATTGTTTTCGGTCCTTGCATTGCTGAGAAGGGTTAAGTCTATCAAAGTTAGGCATCACACAATGTGGCTATCACTATGTAGTGTTCTCCTGATTCTGTTCATTTTACTCAGCATCAGTTCATGTAAATCTTTCCAAGTTTTTCTGAAGTCTACTTGGTCATTTCTTATAGCACAATAGTATTCCATTACATTCATATACTACAACTTGTTGAGCCACTCCCCAATTAATGGGCATCCCCTCAATTTCCAGTTCTTGGCCACCATAAAAAGAGCTGCTATAAATATTTTTGTACATGTGGGTCCTTTTCCCATTTTTATTATCTCTGTGGGACAGCCCTAGAAGTGGTATTGCTGGGTCAAAGGGTATGCACATTTTTATAGCCCTTTGAGCATAGTTCCAAATTGCTCACCAGCATGGTTGGATCAGCTCACAACTCTACCAACAATGGAAGTAATTTTTTTAACTGGCCTAGGTATCTGAAGTCAGGGAATTAGCCACAAAATGGAAGTACCTAAGGATACCATGGATCAAGGCAGATCAAGGTAGAAGAAAGTCATCAGTACCAAAAGGCAAGCTACATCATATCTTCAAAAGGCCAGGCAGAATGTAGGAATTTGTGTGTGTGTGTGTGTGTGTGTGTGTGTGTGTGTGTGTGTACACACACACACACACACACACACACACACACATTTATGAAGGGTTTTTCTTTTCAGGGGAAGACAAAGGGGGAGAGAAGAGAAAAATCTGATTCTGTTTATTAAAAACAAATTAAATCAATTTTTTTAAAAATCCAGGCAGTCAGAGCAAACAACATCCCATTCCTTCTTTCATCCTTCTCTGATCCGCATTGAGGGAGCTGGGCACGTGAAAGGGTAAGAAGCCTGGGCACCAGCAATAAAGATCTTGATAAATTGATAAATTGAGTCAAATTCTATTTGGACAAAGAAACTTCTTTAAAACTCTTTTATGGCAACCCCTTACCTTAATAAAGAAAGAACCAGACCTTGGCCTGGAGAAGCCCAAAACACACAGGTAAGACAATGTTTTAGCTCCCCCCCTGGATGAGGGAAAGGAGAGAAGAATAGATCTTGACACCCCAATGCAATATTGTCCTCCTAGAAACTGATAAACTCACATCCTCATCTTTCTGGTGTTATCTACATCTGGATGTTAGACTTCAGCAGATGGAGGCAAGGTATCCCAGGCCAGCAACAAGAGCTAGAAAGAAGGCAGCCAAGGGTAGGGAGAGCTCCCAATTAACTGAAGGACAATGGGTTAGGGATTTCATTTCAAGTCCTTTGTTAAATCAAAAGTCTATTTGATTAAGCTTTATCAAACACTGGGTAAATATATTCAGTCAGTCATAAAAATAAGTACTAGTCCATTTAACTCATTACCTAAAGATGTTAGAAAATTTAATAAACACATGAAAAAATCTTTTTTTTAAAGTGTGCCCAATTTCTCCTTGTAATTTTATTTTTGCTCAGTTTATATGAGTATCTTTTGTTAAGAACTTTGAGGATAAATTGCTGACAAAGAGGACAGTGAGACTAAGTCAGTCACTCAGTCAACAGTCAACCGTTTATTAATACTTTACTAAGTGGGTAAAACCAGGAAAAGCATAGCTAAGCATGGGTGGACCCACTGTAAAATTCATGATATTGGGTAATCTGGTGATTCTGGAAAATTGCATTTGACATTTCCCATTTGAACTTGGAGAAAAAAAGAGGATCTGCTAGATTTGTAACAACATAGACACACAGAGAGAGGTATAGGCAAGAGATTATGTAATTCGAATAGAGAAGTAACATCTGGGCCCAGTATTCTGGATGACTGGTGCAGAAACATATGGGTTAAAAGTTACCCATAACTGATTGGGATAGAAATTTAACTAGACAAGACATCTGTTCTGCAAACCATCTGTGATTAAGGTTAGGGGTTCCTTCACACACCCAAACTTGGTGGCATAAGGTGCACACCCAAAGGTTTACTCCTTCCTTCTTATGACATTCATATCATTCTTCCTTATAATTATTGGGCTGTTACACATTGATTTTGCCTAGGATTGCAACCAATACCATCTTGTATATGATTTTGTGATTTATCAGGCTTAAAAATCCATGGCTAAAGGAGGTGATACATGAATGGAAAAAAAGAAAATCTGTACTTGTGAAGAATGCGCCTGTGAATTGGAAATGACAAACAGCTTTCATTCTGCTCTGTGGTCATTTTAGGGCTAGGGTTTTAACGGACCTTTTCCAGAAATCTTGTGAATGCAATGCTAATGGGTATTACAGACCTATGACAAGTAAAGGAAGAAAAGAAGGAAGGTAGGAAGGAAAGAAGGAAGGAAGGAAGAAAGGAAGGAAGGAAGGAAGGAAGGAGTAAAAAAATGCCAATCCTGATACCCAAAGCAATATTTAATTTTCATAAATATTTTCCTACCTGAAGTTAATATATATTTAATGTTCTTCCTTAGTTGGATATCACCTAAAGGCAACCCCTCTTCCTTACAGATTATATCAAAACAAACGCTGAAATTCATGAGGATAATATTTCATTAGCTACTTAGATAAATGTCTAATTTCATATAGGTTACAAAATATATGTGAAATTCAAATTTAATATCTTCCATGTTAATGAAATACGAGATGCCTCTCCATTCAAATATATAACTTAGACATAAAATTACTTTGTTTTTTTCCCAAAAAAGGCATAAAACAAAGCTTTTGATTAATCACAATTCTTTGGAAGCATAGTGAAATATTTTTTTCAGGTTAACTGAGGAGTAAGCAGAAACCCTTTTCTATTTCAACACTTACTGGTAAAAATCCCTATGAAATGTATAAATCAATTTTCCTGCCTTAATAATTACAGTCTAATGAACAAAACTGACTTTATGACAACTTAAGGTCGTACAACTCCAAAGAGTCATGATCCTAAATCTTGATAATTCTCACCCAATTTTTACCTGTAGGTATAGAATAATAATAATAATGATTGCTGCATGAAGTTTGCAAACATTTTACATGTATTATATCATAATATCTCTAATATAAGGTGGCCATTATATGTATTTTTCCATTTCTGACTCATCAGTCATGTGACTTTTTTTTTCCTTCTCTGTAAAATGAAGAGATTAGACCATTTAATGTCCTCTCTAGTTCTACGGCTATGGCACTATTATCCCCATTCTGCAAATGAGGGAACTGAGTCTGAGATGGTTGGGACTTGCCCACAGACACATTAGTGTCAGGGGCAAAATTCAGACCTAAGTCTCCATTCCACCGAGAGAATGAGAGAAATTTGTGCTGTATCAAAGTCATATCCTAGAAATATTTTTGTTGAATAAAAGCCCTGATCTCAATTAGTTTATTAACATTTTCCTCTTTCTACTAAAATTGAAACATAGAAATAAAGTCCAATTAATTGAAAATTTTGGTTAATTGAGGGCTTATTTTACTATAGGGAGAAAACAGATTGAAAAATGAGAATACGGATTAGGTAAGAAAACTAAATCAATCCTTAAATACCTTTTAAGCCAGTTCCATAGACAGATGCATGTCTTGGACTTCAAATATTCAAACTGTCAATTTTTTTTCCTTTAATTATCTGTTGGAACAATCTTCAGGCTCTACAAAGTCCTGAGGCAATTTGGCTCAACTCAGGTAACCTATAACTAGTGCCAGTATCCTGAAATATTTAAGTATTATTTTCTACTTTGAAAAGCAGCATGACATAGTGGATAGTGGGACAACCTGAGACTCAGCAAGACCTGGTTTCCAATCCTACTTTAGACAGATACAAATATATGACAATGGACAAGTCATTTAATTTCTACATGTTCAAGGAAACTCTAAAAGATGATCAAATTTTTGAGGATCAGGGAAAACATAACTCCTCTGTATGGACAAAGTTCCAGCTCCTGATTATATCTCTCTTCTTCAAAAAAAAAAAAAAGAAGAAGAAAATAATCTCCATGTAGCACCCATAAGGTGACAAACATCTTGGAAACTGCATATTTTCTTATATGTTTCCACAGAATTGATTTAAAGAATTCTTCATATTTGGCACACAAGACCTCCAAGCAGTCCAGTTCCCCAAGTTGACACTCAAAAAAAATGGATTTTAACAACCTACTTTTATATTCAAATAAGAATGCTTGACAACGAGCTTATTTTTTTTTTTAAATTGGGAAGAGTCATGCCAGAAAAAGAGAAAGACTAAATAAAATATAGCAAACATCAGTGGGGAAAATAACTTACTGAGGTAGGCCTCTGTTTGAGCTCCAGTGATTCACTTGGTCAGTCGGAGCTAAATAAACTAGCTGGCCAGCTACTTATGAATAGATTGGAGATTCCAAAGCTCTCGTCTGGATGGTTTCTATACTACTTCACTGGTGACAACATTCAACTTTTCACCTTAAATGATCCAAATAAAGGGAGAAGAATGGAGCATGCCATTTGCTTTGTTAGGGCCAAAATCTGACTTCCATAACTTGCACTGAGAATTTGATCAAGAAAAGTTTCTTTAGAGGTAGAGGCCTCAGGATAGCCTTCCTCCCCTTCCAACTATTCCATCCATAGCATGAAGAAAGTAAGAGCTAAAAATATGGGTATGTTTCTCCCTCCATATCAAGATTATGAGACTGAATAAGTACCAAAGCTAGATAGCCTGTTAAGCCTTTGTCTAGCATTTAGCTAATAGAAAAGATAGCTCACCTATGTCCTTTTGTTGATCAGTGTTTACTTTGTGCTTGAATTGTAGGTAGCCTATATAATGAATAGAGAGCTGGACCTGGAGTCAGGAAGTCCTGAGTTTAAATCTAGCCTCAGTCACTCACCAGCTGTACGACTGTAGAACGACTTAATCTCTCTATGCTTCAGTTGCCTCAACTGCGAAATGGTGATAATAGCACCTGCCCCTCAGGGTTTTTGAGAGAATAAAATAAGATAGTATTTGTAAAGTGCTTAGCATAGTGTCTTGCACATAGTAGGCACATAATTAAAAATTCTTTCCTTCTTTCCTTGCTTGCATTACAGACTGCAACAATAAGCTGGGTCCAGAATTTGATAACACAAAATCACAGAATCTCAGAACTGGAAGATAATTCTGAGAACAGGTAGTGCAGCATGTTCTGACTGAGAATCCCCTCTTCAACATACCTGACAAACAGTAATCCAGCCTTTGCTTCAAGACCCCCACTGAGAAAGAACCCTCTTCCTCCCAGGGCAATTCATTCTACCTTTGTATAAATTTAATTATTAGAAAGTTTTTCCTTACCTTAAGCCCAACTTTGCATATTTGCAAATTCTATCCATTAATCCAAGTTCTGCTTTCTGGGGACAAGCAGAATAAATCTCATCCTTCTTCAATGTGTCAGGACTTCAAATACTTGAACACAGCATCATCACAACCTTCCTAAGCTGTCTCTTCTCTGGGAGAAAGAGAAGGTGAACAGGCTGGATCCAACATCTATAATTGCATAGCTCATTCAACATTCCAATCTCTCACTATCATAAAAGACTGTCCATTCAGCACTAATGTTCTCTTGGAAATATTACATGGGTGAGAATAATAAAATATCGTGGTTCCTGAAAATATAAGAAATAACCCAAATGGAAAGGGAAAGACTTGAGGTGGGCCTCAGTAGGCTGTACAAAGTTACTATAGGAAAAAAAGAGTATGAAACGTTATGAAAGACACGAGCAGGGAAAGTGGGCTAGTCATACAGGGAGAATGAGAGACAACACATGGACAATGGTAGCCATGATATACTAAAAGAATGAGCAGAAGTCTTACTGAAAGTTGGGTAAATTCTCTATGAAGGTTTTCTAGGAGGGAAAAACATTCCTAAGAATGAATGAGAAGACAGGAAAGAGTTGTAGTCTGCATCACTAAAAGGATACTCCCTGCTGATGAAATCATGGTCAAAAGTACCACCAGCAAATAAGAAAGAAAAGTCAGAGAGAAAAACATGAGTTTGTGGCGGGGTGGTACTGTACTGATATCATTTCTGTTTGTTGACTTATCTAGCTCACACCTCTTTAATTCTCCATATATCAGGTCATTTTGCAAGGTGCAAATCTCACTAGCCCCTCTCCCACATCCTTATATAGCCTATAACATTCCACTCTGAAAGCTGACAGAAGGACTTCCTTGGGTTCTTTCCTGTATGGAAAAAGGATTAAGCAAAACCTCCACATCAGCTACACAGAGGGAATATTTATACTGTCTGCCAATTCACATATAGTATATAATAGTAGAAAGATAGACCAAGTCTCATTTTCGTAGTTTACACATTAAACCTCTCCCTGAACTCTTTGAACTTCTGAAGCCCAAGGATAAATACTTTGTCCCCATTGATCTAAATTTGTCATGTGCAATTGAGCATACCCAGATTAACATTCCTTGATCTTATTATTGTTTTAAAGTGGGGGGGCGGGGGGATCCAGGAGCCAGTAGGAATTAGATTACACTACCCACTTTCACCAAACCAGTAACTAATACATTCTCATTAGGTATATTAGCTCATAAGGATGATTTCCGAGAGTGAGATCATAGCATCAGCCAATATTGATTGGTCATATGTGTTACAGTTACAGCCTGTCTCCTGTTTTGTGCATCTCTCAAGTAGCTTAATAAAGAATTATCATCAGAAAGCACCCATGAAATGAGTTGAATATTTCAGTCCCAACTGCAAAGGATTAATGGAAGGGGTAACAAACAGAAGATGGTGATCAACTATTATCTGGTCCTTATTTACTAACTACCAAGAACTAAGAACAATAATATGACAACTCTATGACAGCTATATTAACTATATTAACATTTTTCGTGATGCTATAAATTCATAAAGGGCATGATATACAAGTCAAAAACCTGCATAGATACTTTTGGAATGAGCAGACACTTCACCAAGCAGTAGTAGTAAAGGAAAACACCACTGATTTGTCTAATGTAGTTGAAAGAGGTTTATCTCCAAATGGAATTTATAAAGTGTCTAAGACTCAGGAGTGGAATCAAAAGGCCCTTAATGGACAAGATCCACATGAATTTAGGCAACAATACACTGAAAAAGAAGCAAAAATAAAATGGCTATTGTGAAGATTTTTTTCATCAAAGTGACAAGATTTATGATGGCAATTCACTTCCACTGGAAATTACAGAATAGTTATCCTTAAAGAGCTGAGTCTTGGTGACCAACGCAACTCATGTGAGGAAATGTCAAAAACTGTGTAGCGCATCACTGCAATTACTGAATTCCTAACTAGACAGGAATTATCTGATAGTTAAAATTATACAACAGAAATTATTTTTTATAAACTGACAAACACCAAATCTCCATACTACAAATACAGACCTCCAAATACTCTTGAGAATTCAAATGATAAGCTGCCCTAGCAATGAAGTATTAACAGAGACTGAACTATTACCCACAATACCTAGGTATAACATCGATCAATAAAAAACTTAAGAATGGCACTTTATAGACATAATCATACCAAATATTCATAACTTCTAAGCCATGTGGAACAGAAGTCTTTCAAAGTATAGAGGCATAACAGAAGAAATCAAAACCACATAGTAGTAGGATGAGATAAATTTCATACCTCTGTCTGATGCTAGCATTGTACCAAGAATATTTTCAGTGAACTTATAAAGTGTATTATTCAAGTACTCTAAAACTTTTACTCAACTACACAAAGCAGTTATTATATCCCCCTGTGATATAGTCCATGGATAATTAAAATAAAATAACTATAAGATAATGACTCATACCAGGACCATCTATATTATATCTCTTTTTTGTTTGTTTGTTTTTGTTTCTTGTTTTTGATTTTTTTGGAGGGGAGAGGCAAGACAATCAGGGTTAACTTGTCCAAGGTCACACAGTAAGTGTCAAATTTGATTTGAGGTCACATTTGAACTCAGGTACTCCTGACTCCAAGCCTGGTGCTCTATTCACTGTGCCACCTAGCTGCCCCCTCTATTGCATCTCTTTAAAACAACATGAAAAGAATGATTTTCCTATAATGATGATGATGATTTCAAAGCCCAATACATCATCCACATCATATAGTAAGAAAGGGGAATGTCAGCCAGGGTTATATACAGTAGGGACTTTGTGTGCCCCCGAGATTACTGTAGTAGCTGTGAAGGCTGGCTGGAAAACCTGAAATGCTGGCAAATTTCTATCTGGACGTTCCATTGTTTGGATTAGTGTTTCATTAATATAACTGTCCTAAAAGGGAGCATTGGGGTTTCAGACTTGCTCTACTTGAAACTGTCATGATGTTTAGCCTGACACAGCAGACAACAGAGCACTTGAGTGGCACTCCCTTCATGTTCTTGTACCACAGAAAGTCAAGATGCAGTGGAACAAATCAGAAACACCAATAGCCGGCATGCTTAAAATCCTTCAGTGCATATGACCCCTAAGGGCAGGCAAACCACAAGGGTACATGAAATGGACTGAAGATATGAACGTTTTCATTAGGCACAAGTACTATTTCATAACAAAACTGAGATCATTTTTCTAAATATACGCCAGAGCTACTATATTTCTTTCTGTCGATAAAGATTTCATACAACAAAGTATCACATGCATACTAATGAGGATAATCACAAGAAATAACTTCATCTCTAAACCCCAGATTAGACTAAATTACACCTAAAATCAAGGAGTTACTAAAATATGAAGAGGGAAAAATTGAAAACAACTGAGGTCATTAAAAATCTTCACATAACACAAATTCCAGAAATTCTACCTAAGAACAAATCAGATTTTTAGGAATTCCAAGGTTTAAATAATTTGAAGATAAGATAGGCATACTTAGACCGGAATTTGAAAAGGTCCTCTGCGAGTTTGATGGTACTAATCCAATGAGCAGAGGCAACTATTCCATACTGGAGCAATTTTAAGAAGCTGGTATTTGTTACAACCATCATAAATAATCACATTATCTCACAACATTTAATAGAAAGCCAATTTGAGGATCTGCACATAACAATAGATTCAACAGATGTTACTATTATAAGAACCATATAAGGAAGGGTAGAACTACAAAGGAGCATAGAGATCAAATACCATGATGGCAGAAATGAGAGGGAAAATTTTTTTAACATCCAATGAAAGGTGTTTGGAGATTACATCAATATCTAGTTGGTATGTGCAAAAGAAAATCTGAACACCATAATATTCAGTTAAAGGCAAACAGATATTTACATAAATGGATAGATAGATGGAAGAAGAAACTTGTGGAAAAAAAGGAATACAGAAAACAAAAGCATATTAGGAAATACACATTTGTTCAATCGGTAATTGAAAGCAAAATCAAAAGATTGAAGTGATAAAAAGTGTAAAAATAGTTCAAGGAACAATATTTTACATTTATATCAATCAAAAACTTTACCACAGAAGTTTGAGATACAAATAAATCAGAGAGAGAATGACTGAAGATATAAAAATTTGTGGTTTTCTTATATGGTCATAAGAAGTCCAACACAATGAAAATACATATTAGATCAAATGCAAACAGGAAGTTTGTGCACCATTAATATAAAAAACAAAATAACAGTTATGTCAAAGAAGGTGACCAAAACTCTTAGCATTGCTACAAAATAGAAGGTATTTGGAACTATGCCCGAGAGTTGCTAAACTGTGTATACTCTTTGGCCCAGAGATGCCACTACTAGGCTAAACCTCCAAAGAGATCAAAGAAAGAGGGGAAGGACCCATGTGTACAAATATATTTATAGAAGCTCTTCTTTGTGATAGCAAAGAATGGGAAAGCTAATACAGAATGCATCATTTGGAGAATTATTAAACTACAGTACATGAATGTAATGGAATATCATTTTGACATAAGAAATTATGAAGGAAATTGTTTCAGAGAAATCTGGAAAGACTAGGTAGAATGAGCAGAATCAAGAGAAAAATTTATGCACCATTGTAATGACAAAACAACTTTAAAAGACTTAAAAGAAAAACTCTGACCAACCACAATTCCAGACAACCAGTGATGAAGCATTCTACTTGCCTCCTGACAGAAAGATGATGGATACGAGATGTAGAATGACACATTTGTTTATGGTCATGGCCAATATGGAAATTTGTTCTGCTTAACTATGGATATGTGTTACAGGTTTTATTTTTATTTTTCCCAATAGGTCAAAGGGAAAAAAATTTAAATGGTTATTAACAAAAATAATCAATTAAAAAAACGAAAAAACGGAAGGCAACAATGTATTGTAAAATCCTCAGTGGCCCAAATTCTTCACAGTAGCACATGAATTATTAGCAAAGCATTATATCAGCTTCTTCTCAGATATAAATCTGACCTCCTTTTTGTGACAGAAGACGTCATAGATAAATTAATAAAGCAACAATCATTTGGATGCCTATTAAGTGCTAGGCACCCTTCTTGGTACTTCAGATACCAAGACAAAAATTAAACAACCCCTGTCCTGAAGGAGTTTATATTCTGTTGGGAGAGAGGGATGATGGAACAGCATGTACATAAAAGAGAAAATGCCAAATAAATACATGGCAAATATCTGGTAAGGAAGGAACTATCATCTTGGGGAATTAGGAAAGGCTTTAGATGTAGAAGATATATGTCACTTGAGCATTTTTTGAGAAGGAAACAAGAGATTCTACAAGATGGAGTTAATGTGAGAAGGCATTCCAGGGATAGAGGACAGCAAGTGCAAAGTCCCACAAACAGGGAGATAGAGGGTCCTCTGTGAGGATCAACAAGGAGGCTGGTTTCGTTACTATCAAAAGACAAGATCACCAGTGACTCTTCCAAATATAGGTCAATTGCATGTTGATATACTTTAAACATAGTATTCACAGATTCAAAAAAGTGTACATCTTATAAATTTAAAGATTTACATATTTTAAAGAAATCTATAAGCACTAACAAGAAGATATTGACCAAGATAGAGAAAAAATGGTGTCCCAAAAAAGTCCCAGAGGAAAAGAGACAATTTATTATCAGCTTGGTAATTATTGAATAAGTCACTTCAATGCAAAATTGTTATTATACTAATTTTATTAATTACCATAAAGTCTTTCATTCAGGTCCACATTAACATCTGATCTATGCACTGAAAACAGATGAATACAGAGTGAGAATGTCCAAATGGAAAACTGTTCTCTTATTAAAACATACCACCTACAAGATCATGTCAAGAGCCATTGAAATCAACCATGGCATCTTTCAGAGATATGATATAAACCCCTGATGGTTCTGCTTAGCCTGAAATCAATGATTACAAATCCTGAACAGAACTGATTATGGTTTCCAAGTCAAAGAGGGAGTCATTCCAAAACAACTTATTAATCATTTAATGTAAATGGATTACTTCAAGTTAAATGGCTCCAAGAAAGATACATTAAGACATCTTCTTGTAGAATCTTTCCCCAATTATATCAGATACAAATGAAATTCTGGTAAGTATAAAATTCATAACATATGCCCAGCATTGAAAGAATGATGGCTTTATGCTTGAATCTAGAGGTTTAATTGAACCAATGGACAAAAATTATATTTACAAATAGCTTGGTCTCCTTCCCACAAGACACATCACTCAAATTTATCCATGACAAAGCTATGGCGGTGAATGTCAAGAGACCTATTGGCATCCTGAAATCAAAGCTTAATGAGACATCAAAGCTCAACATGTTTAAAGTATTTAACACCCATGTAATACAAGTCAACATATACTTTAGGAATTGTAAAATGTACTAGAATATATTTGGAATGTATCCTAACAAAAACTTGCACAGTAATTTAACAAAATATCACCCAAAGGAAATTATGGAAAAGTTAATCTTTCTTTATCAAAAAGGAGCAAAAGGGTTAATAGACTTTCTCAAAGCTCTGGATAAGTTAAAAAACCTTTACAGAAATATTTTTTTGTCTTTGCATTGCATTTTTGAAACAAGAAGACATTACTTTACCAGGCAATGATACAGACTAGAAATATGCACATGGCATTGCATTTGCTAAGTATAGCTAAAAGTGATTACTTTTGGATGGAGACTATGAGACACACATCCAATCACCGGCCAATTTCATCCTTTCTATCACCACAACATTTCTCATACCTATCCCCTTCTTTCTTCTCACTTAGTTGCTACCCAAATTCGATCCTTTAATACCTCTCACTTGAGAAATTAAAACAATCGCCTAATTGAGCTCTATATTTCAAGTTTCTCTGCTCTACAATCCATTCTCCACACAGGATTTTCCTAAATCATAGGTCATGATAATGTCACTCCCCCATAAAACAAACTCTATTGACGTCTTATCACTTCAAGAATCAAATATAACTACTCTAATTGACATTTAAATATCTTTACAACCCAGCCCTAACCTACTTTTCCAGACTTATTACACAGTACTCCTATTCATGCACACTTTGCTTTAGCCAAAATGGCCTTATTACTATTCCTCATACATGACATATTTCTATGATCCTATGATAATGCTATCGCCAGCAGAATATACTACCTCCCTAGATGCTTCCTCCCCACACCCAACCTTCAAGGCCCAGTTCAAATGCTATTTCTTAATGAAGCCCAGTCAAAACTTCTGTCTCTGGTATCTTTTCCAAGTGCCTTCCTTGCACCTCTTCAGGCCATTTATCACATTCTCCCTTGTATTCATAGCTATCTATCTGCAAATCTTTGTATGACTCTGTCTTATCTGCCCTAGATTACTAGGGCCTAGGGGGCAGGGACCACATCTTATACTTCTCCCAATCCTCTACAACATCTAGCTTACTGCTAGTAGGTACTCAATAAATAGTTGCTAAAAAGAAGATCACAATATATAGCAGAAGCAGTACTGAACTTGGAGTCAGAATACTTGGCTTCAAGTTTCCATGTCAATAATGATTCACTATGTCAAACAATAGTGACTACACAACCCATTTTAGAGTGTTTGTCTTTGCTTTTTCTGAAAGCATTTTAAGTTCCTGATAAAGGTGACAATCAACCAATAAAGTCCCTGTATGAAAAAAAAACAAAAAATAGCAGTACCGTGAGGCATGAAACTGAGAGTTGATGCAGTCAGCCTTTCATCTTTCATGGGAAGACGTCATTTGAAATGTGAAAGACCCAGGGCTTCTTGTAATAATACCACCTGGAAAAAAGAATGATTTCTCTCTATGACAGTGGTTCTCAACCTTCCTGAAGCTGTGACCCTTTAATACTCCTATGTGGGCATATCTGCATGTGGGCGGCCCCACCTGGAGACAGGTAGAGGGGCGGTGTCTCGGTTCCTAAGACCATCTGAAATATGTGTTTTTCAATGGTCTTAGGTGACTCCTGTGACTCCTGTGAAAGGGACACTCGACCCCCAAAGGGGTTGCAACCCACAGGTTGAAAACCACTGCTCTATGATGTCATACCCTGACCTTCTGCTAGGTTTCAGAATTGAGCTTTGGGCATTGACAGGTGTTCTGTAGCAGAGTATGGATTTCATAGCGCAATTATGAATAGACAAATTGTTCTCTCAGATTCTAATAACTATCATCAAATGATTTAGCCATTACATGCAATTTTTCATACTTCTCAGACTTTTTTAGAAAAATTATGAATGCAACGCTGCCAGTTTCCTTTTGGGACCTACAATCTCTTACTTGTTGATCATGTTTTGTTTTTTTGAAGAGGACCAATGACGTCATGGGGTGATGTCTTGATTAGAGTATGAGTTGGATTTAAGTGAGGCACAGATGCACAAAGTTGTCAGCTTCTTTCTATCTTCCTGAGTTATCAGAGTCCAGCAAAAGACAAAAGTCAAGATGACTGACAATTGCCTGGGATGCAGTAGATGACCTTGGAGTTTTCAATGTCTGACCAAACTCTAAGTGCTCCATAGTGCCTGCTTCCACTGCCTTCATGACCATCTGAACAAATTATGGTACATTCATATATGGACTAACACAGTGTAGGCTCAGCAGGGAATTAGTAGTTGCCAAGTTCTAGCACTTGGACAACCCAGCAATTTTCTTTGGTCTATCTACTGAGAATTTGTGCAATTCAGAAAGTCTTCTCCAACAAACCATAGCCAGAAACCAAGTTAGTACTTAACCCAGTTGGTATTCATGAGGTAGATTTTCCTACTTATATGTAAGAATGCTTATGATTTATATGGCTTTAGCTTATATCCTGCTATTTGCCTAAAATTATTGTTTCAATTAACTTTTTAGTTGAATCTTTGGGATTTTCCAAGTATATCATTCTATCATCTGCAAAAAGATATAGTTTTATTATCTCATTCCCTATTCTGATTCCTTCTATTTCTTTTTCTTCTCCTATTGCTAAGATTTCTAGTATAATATCAAATAATTGATTAATATCTATGACAGTGGGCATCCTTGTTTCACACCTGATCTTACTGAGAAGGCTTCTAATTTATCTGCATTACAAATAATGTTTGCTGATGGTTTTAGGTAAATGGTGGGTTTTTTTTATTTATTTAAGAGAAAATCCCCCTATACCTATAGTTTCAAGTGTTTCTAATAAAAATGAGTATTATACTTTATCAAAAGCTTTTTCTGCATCTATTCACATAATTTTTAAGCTTTTATTATTGATATAATCAATTATATTAATAAGTTTCCTTATTTTAAACCACCTCTGCATTCCTGGTATAAATCTTTCCTACTTTCTCTTTTTTATCAGCCTTGGTCCTAAGACCCCCTTTGACAGGTAAGCACCTTGAGGGCCAAGCCTTTTATTCAGATCCCTTCCTAACTCCTCCCAGGGAAAAGGAAAGCACCACCTGTGTCAACTTAAATAAATATTACCCACCGATTCCTCTTATCAGGTCCTGAATCTTTCTTCTTTTTTCCTTTTTATGAGGCTTGTACAAAATACATAGCTCACAGATGAAGAGCTAGAAGAGAGCTTGAGGTCAACTAGTTCAATCCTTTCATTTGATGGATGAGGAAACTGAGGCCCAGGGAGATTTAGTGACTTGCCCAAGGTCACATAGTCAGCAAGCAGCACAGGTGGATTTGAATCCAGATGCTCTGATTACTGAGTCAATACTTCTTCTGCCATTTCATGTAACATTGCCTTCAAAAGCACCCAAAAAATCATGCATCTAGAAATAAACCTCAGATGGACGTCACTTTGTGTTTTCTCCTAATCACAACTTAGACATATATTAAGTACTTCCAAAAAAAGAGAGAGAAAATATTTAATGGAATCAAGTGAATTGCCCTATTTGAATAGCTCCATCCTAAGCACTGTACATTACTAAAGTAAATAAGTCATTGCCCTTTAGAAGATCACAGTGTAATAGCACCTCCCTCCCCACCCAAAAAAGAAAAAAGAAATGTAAGTTTCCCCTGCAAAAAAAATTTTTTTAGGGATATGTGCACACATGGTTGTTTTGGTTGTTTTTAATGTTTTTAAAAAATAAAGAAGAAATGAATTAGGTATGAGTTTTGGTCTAGATGATTGGGTAAGAGAGGTAAGGAGTGGGGCAGCGAGGGAGGGAAGGATTTTTAAAATTACAGATTCGAAGCCTGTATTATATGAAACCATTTTAGGGTCTTACTCGATTAAAGTGAATGTGGGTTTCTCCTGTAGTTGACAAATAGACACAATGTACGGCAGCAGAACTGGGGGGGCTCCTTCTTTCCCCACCGTCTTACCATCCCTCCTTTTCACTTTTCCCCAATCAGACAGTCAACAACAACTGAGACAATTAGGTGGCACAGTGGATTGAATGCTGGACTTGGCCTGAATTCAAATTCAGCCTCAGATACTTATTAGCTGTGAAACCCTGGTCAGCTCATTCTATCTCCCTCCGTTTCCTCAACCCTCAACCGTAAAAATGGTTAAGGGACCGAAAAACCATAAAAGAACAACACTTCTTTCACAGGGTTGTTTTGAGAATAAAATGAGATATTTGTAATGTGCTTATCACAGTCACTAGCACATAATAGGCCCTTAATAAATGTTTATTTCCTTTCTTCTTTGCCTTCCTTCCAGCGAGCTTTTATTAAGGACCCACTATGTGACAGGCACTGTGATATGCTTTAGGGATACAAAGAAAAGCAAAAGCCAGCCCATGCTCATTCTAATGAGAAAGCAACATGCAAACAACTATGTTCTTACAAGATACATTCAGGGTAAATTGGAGATAATCACAGAGCAAAGGCATGAGCATTAAGGGGGATCTGGAAAGGTTTCCTATGGAAAACGAGATTTTGGTTGAGACTTGAAGGAAGCAAAAGAACCAAGAGGCAGAACTGAGGGAGAATATTCTAAGGATGGGGGACAGCCAGTGAAACTACATGGGGTTGGGAAATGGGGTACCTTGTGCCAGGAACAGCCAGGATGTTATTTGACCATATAATATATGGAAGAGAGTAAGGTATAAGATTGGAAAGGCAAAAAGGGGTCAGATTATGAACAATGTTAAAAATGGAGGATTTCAAATTTAATCCTAGGAGTAGTAGGGAGCCACTGGAGTTTATTGAACAGAGGATTGATATGGTCAGGCTTTAAGCTTTTTTTCCCCCTTCACCATGGATTTTTCATAAAGTCCACATTTTACTAACTTACCCTCTACCAGTAAACCACAAAAACTATTAGATCTGCCAAAAAGCCCGAGTATTTTTGTCTGTACTCCTGTCAAGGAGTATGTCATTGTCTAATTGTGTGCTTTCCCCCAGAGGCTCCTGATAAGGAATTTTGAGAGGTGCAAACAGAAGGAACAGCTTCACACCCTCTAGCTCTGAGTCCCCTGCTAACTGAGCAGGGGGCTCTGGAAAACTGCTAGGAGTGGAGGAGGCAGAGGGGGATGGAGTCCCACAGCTGTTCCCAGATCTTTTGTCTCTGGATAGCGCTAGGATTCTAGGGTTCCTGAGCATCTCTCATAGAGGGATGGC
Source organism: Pseudochirops cupreus (assembly GCA_028627135.1). NCBI lineage: Eukaryota > Metazoa > Chordata > Mammalia > Diprotodontia > Pseudocheiridae > Pseudochirops > Pseudochirops cupreus. The sequence goes on from CM053582.1 coordinate 262,129,916, forward strand.
AAGGGGTAAAGAAGGAGGTTCTTTGAAGGATTTTGAAAGGAAAAGAAAGAATTTAGGGAAGGTTCCTTGATACAGTCATCAGTTTGAGACAGTGGATGCCACCTTGATTGGTTCCCTTTCAGGACTCTGACTACGCTGTAAAACCAAATAGAAATTATTCAGGGATTATCCAGTAGTTCTTATTAGCCATATCTTCACTTAGTGTCATCCCTAGACAAAGCTGGTAAGGAATAAAAGTGTTTGGTTTGTTGTTGTTGTAGTTATGGTTTTAGAACCTTCTTCTGTCCTTTTTCAGTCCCCTAACACCTTCCTGATACAAGATGGTGGAGGGGACATCCTATTGAGACTTCTACTGGTTGTCATTATTTTCTTTCTCTCCCAGCCCCCACCACCGCAACCATCAAGTACCAATGTAAAAAGAGATGAGCCAAAATGGGCAATTCCCTGTTGTCACCTATACACTAGGCAGACTTACTTTATTTTCCCCAGTTTCTCAAATGGAAATGGAGAAATATGGTAGCGCTGGTTACCTGTGCTCATACCTTTCAGAGGATCTACACATTTAGAGTTTTGTGGAGAGGAGAGAAAGTAAGGGAAAGGAGAAGAAGTTGACCAAAATGTTAATTTAAAAAAAAAAACAGGAACATCCAATTTGATCTAATAATCATGTATTTAAAACCCAATTCAGGGGGTGGCTAGGTGGCACAGTGAATAGAGCACCAGCCCTGCAGTCAGGAGGACCTAAGTTCAAATCCAACCTCAGATACTTGACACACTCATTAGCCCTGTGACTTTGGGCAAGTCACTTAACCACAATTGCCCTCCAAAAAGCAAAAACAATCCAATTCAAATCAATAATCATGTATTAAATAACACCTATTTACAAGAAATACAGAGACAACAGGAAAAGAAAATGGTCCCTGCCTTCAAAAAGCTTACATTCAACATGTAAGCTTTATGCTACATAAATTGATACTGAAAGAACTACGAATTGTTTTTTGCAGCAGTGGGATTATCCTCATGTATTTAAAGGAGGAGGAGGAGGATGCTAACCACCTGTCTGGATACTGTAGAGGATAAAGGCCAGGCTGGACAACCTTTGAATTCCTTTCCAACTCTAAGAGTCCAGAGTTATGTGATTCTGTCTACAGTGATCCCACTGTATACCCAATCGACTTCTTTCTCTCTTGTGTCTGTTTGCTGCATAAAACAGTGATGTAGAGAGGAAAGGAAGACATTATATCAGTAAAGGAAGAGAAATACTTACCCGACTATCAAAAGTAAGTTCCTGATTTTTTTTTGCCAGTTGCCACTGAGCTCCCCAAACTTAGACAAAGGCATAAACACAGAAAACACAAACCGCGCATGGATTTGATTTTGAAGCAGGTTTTAGCCCTTTAAACTTGGTAAATAATGGGTGGAGGGTCACCTACATAGCTTAAGGGACTCCAAAGACCATTTTTTCCACTTTTTAAAATCTATGTGTTGTTAGGATAAAACTTAAAATATTTATCAAGAGGTTGAATCAGAAATATTTACTAATAGGAACAGCATCCTGGGTTTCTGGCTATTATATTGTGATCATCTCAACCATCTCACCTGCCTGGCAGATTGCTTTGCTTTAAAATAAAAAGAAACACTTCCACATGTCTATTTTAAGTATCCAGAGCCTTAATTTCTGAAATCTTCTGTTCTTGAATTCTATAATAAATCCATTCAAAGATGCTCATATGCATTAAGAAGCAGACAAAAGAGTCCCATTTTCCTTTCTCCCCCAAACATTTCAGCCTTTTAATTCCATTTTAAAGCACTCTCTCAAAGCAAGAAGATAAAAAATAAAAAGAGAAGCTCAGCAAACTTTCTAAGCCTTATGTCCCAGGAGCACTGCATAGTAGGTGTTTATTTAATACCTGCTGGTGGTAACTGTGGTAGGTAGGTTAGTAAAGAAAAGATAACTCCTTCTATTAGAGAATGACAACCCTTAACTTCAAGCTCACTGAACTTGAGAAGAAATTTCTTCTTTCTATCAATTTCTCAACATAATAAGAAGGAACATCTTAGCATGAAGACATGGAAGGGCACAGTGATCTGGAAATGCCTACCCATGAAAACATCTGTTATGTCTTTGTCTATTTGGGGCTTTCAAATGCAAGTTTACTGAATGGTGTCCTCTTGCTTACAGCTCCAGTTCTGTCATAATGTACCCCCTTTCCTCTTCAGCATCCCAGGGTCCAAAGAATGAACATATAAAGAAAACAAACTAAGGATGCAGGTTACTTATATAGCTACAAATCAATTTGCAAAGATTGTCCACATCTTAACAGTTAACTCCTAAGCAATGCCCTTTAGCCAATAATGATCCACATGTTTTGATACTTCTCTGTTCCCTGTCTGGAATGCCTTTCCTAGTATTCACAATCTATTATGACCCTACCCAACCTACCAGATGCAGTCTGATATCCCCTCTTCTCCTAAAAGCCTTCCCTAGTGTGAGCTCTCCTTTCTGCATGTTCTTAGCGCTAGCACCACTCATCTGAAAATTAATCTTATATTGTCCTATAACATTTCTTATAACATTGAATTGTGATTTAAATCTAATACTGTTATTTAACTTTTTACCTATTTACATGTCATCTCCCCATCTATGTTATAAGTACCTAGATGGCACCCACCATTTGATACTATATATGGGAAGGAAAGCTTTCAGAAATACAGGTCCCTTCTCCTCTCACCCTTCCTTTCTTCCAGTTTATCTCTCCTAAAGTTCTTTGCCATATTGGAAGATGGCATAGAGGATGGAATGCTAGATCTGAGGCAATTAAAAACTTTTAATAGGTGGAGCCAAGATGGCAGAGTAGAAACAGGACTTCCATGGGGCTCTGGCTTCCACCTCCTCCAATACCTGTAAAAAAATGACTCTAAATAAACTTTAGAGCTACAGAACCGACAAAGTGACAGAGAAAAACAAATCTCCCGCTGAAGGAAGCTCAGTAGGCCACCAGGAAGGGTCCATAGCAGCAATCTGGGAGTGGAGCACAGTCCCTCCTGACCCAGGGTCACCCTGACCAGCCCTGGTTGGAGCAGACCTCATAAGAGTAAATCACCAGCAGCTATAGCAGTTTCCAGACTTCTCAATACAAAAATGCCAAAGACAAAGTAAAAGGTTAGTATGGAATGGTTTTGGAACAGGGGGAATGTGATCCAACTGCTACCCCTGGAGCAAGAAGCGGCAGAGGTGCTGCCGTGTGGCTGCTTCAGAGCTCCTGGCCTGCAGATTGTAGGGGAACGAAGCAACCATTCAGAGGTTAATCACTCTTGCTTTGACCTGCTTGGAACTAGATTGCAGTCTTGGGTAGTAGTCCTAGAATGTGTGACCAGTGAGTGTGTGGTGGCTGTAGAATGGACACCCATCTAATAACTTTGGCAGCTGCAAAAACCCCAGCAATTTGTGACATAGCTCTCTCCATTCTGGAAGCAGAGTTCTACTGTGGCAAAGAGCTCAAAAGTCTGGTAATTGGCTGCCAATATGAGCAAGCACAGGAAGAACAAACAGACAATAGAATCCTTTTTGGGGGACAAAAAGGATCAAGGCATGGAACAGGAGGAAGATATCAAAGTCAGAACTCTTGCATCAAAAGCCTCCAAGAAAAATATGAATTGGGTACAGGCCATGAAGGAGCTCAAGAAGGATTTTGAAAATCAAGTAAGAGAAGTGGAGGAAAAATTGGGAAGAGAAATGAGAATGATGCAAGAAACTCATGAAAAGCAAGTTAACAGCCTGCTAAAGGAGACCCAAAAATACACTGAAGAAAATAACACCTTAAAAATAGACTAACTC
>CM053582.1:262134253-262237266 GCA_028627135.1 Pseudochirops cupreus
GGGAGGATATATGGAGGGTTAGATTGGGGGATAGGGTGAAAGGAGAAAACGGAATAAGTAGGGGGCGGGATAGGATGGAGGGAAATATATAAGTCTTTCACAATATAACTACTATGGAAATGATTTGGGTAACTACACATGTACAATCTATATTGAATTGCTTATCTTCCCAGTGGGGGTGGGAGAGGAGGGAGCAGGGGAAAAGAATCTGGAACTCAAAGTTTTAAAAATAAATGTTTAAAAAATTGTTTTTTCACAGGCAATTGGGAAATAAAATATACAGGTACTGGGCTACAAGAAACTTAGGGGGATGAAGGGGGAGCATATAAGAGAGAGCAGACTGGGGGAAGGGCTATTCAATAGGCTTGCTATTTTGGGGTGGGGGTTAGGGGAAAGAAGGGGAGAGGAAAAAATCGTAACAAAATCTTATGGAAATGAATGTTGAAAACTAAAAAATAAATTAATTAAAAGTTTAAAAAAACTTTAGTAGCTTTATGAGCACTGAGATTTTGGGTCCTCATGTATTTTGGAAACTTTAGAGTACTATAACTTGCTATTAGTTAGATTATTTGACATATTATGTCTATATTATATTATAGGCCTATATTATTAATTTATTAGTTATTATTATTATTATTATTTATTAGTTCCTGTCTCCCCAGTGTAGCTATTGCCAGAACTCTGACTTGTACTTCTTTTCTTGTCTTTGTAAATTCTTTGCCTTGGCATTTTCACCTATATCCCAATATCTAGCCCTAACATCTCTCCCAAGTGCCCATACCACATTCCCAACTATCTATTGGGCATTTACTCCTGCACATCAACCAGAATTCCAATTGCAATGTGTATAAAGTTGTGCTTATCAAATTCCCCCAACTCTACCCTCCAAAACCAGCTCTTCTTCCCGACTTCCTTATTTATATTAATGGCACCACCATTCTCTCAATCACCAAGACTTAAAAAGTCAGTGCCATGTCAGTGTCATGTGTGACTCCTCCCTCTCCCCTACCCTCCCCCCAACCTCAAGTCAGCTGCCAAGTCTTGTTGGTTCTATACCCTTTCTCCAATATGTTTTCTTATAACCATTTCAGATCCTAATTATCTCTCACCTAACTGGTCTTCCCACCTGCAGTTTCTCCCTGATCCAACCCATCCTATACATTATTGTCGGAGTAATCCTCCTAAAGTATAGCTCTGATTATGTCATTATCTGACTCAAAAACCTTCAGGGTTTCTCCAGTACCCTATGGAATAAAGTCCAAATTGCTCAGCCTGTCATTCCTTACCCTTAACTATCTTTTAGCCCCATTTCCTGTTATTCCTGTCTACCAAGCCAACAATCCAACCAAGCTAGATTTCAAAGTCCAACTTCACTGCCTTCTCTTCCAGGAAATTGCCCTTAATCTTCCAGGCCAGAGGTAAGTACTTCTTGCTCTCAACTAAGAACTGAGAGGCACCTAGCACTAATGGATATAGTCCTGGACTTAAAGGCAAGGAGACCTGGGTTCAAATCCTACCTCTGACACAATAGCTTCATGATGATAGATAAATTATGTAACCTTTCTAGCCTCAATTTCCTAATTTGTTAAATATCTGTTACTAATTTAAAATATTCAATATTGTGGTTCTCTCCTACTCTGTCATAGGCATCTGCAGCACAGGAGCCATGTTTTATTGATATTTAGAGAGTCAGAGTAGCATAGCTGACAGAGCACTGAACTTGGAGTCAAGAGAGGCCTTGGTGCAAATCCCTTGGACAGGCACATAAGATCATTGGCAAGTCATTTTAAGTGTGTGAACTGGGGAAGCCAAAATGACAGAGTAACAGGAAGCAGTGTACCGTCCCATAATAATTCCCTCAAACAGATCTAGAAAGTATCAGAAAGTAAAAAGTAGAGGTCTACTTTCCCAGCCTCAGTTTCCACACACAGAAAATGGAGATAACGCAAGCACCTACCTCACAGGTTTGTTGTGAGGATCCAAAGAGATAACACAGGCCAAGTGTGCTATATGGTTAACCATTAACTATCCTAAGCTTCCACTGGACTTTATACATTACTTAGAGTTATTTGCATAACTGCTTTATCCTTTACTTCTATACTGAACTCCAATATCCAAGAGGACAAGTATCATCTTTACCTTTTTATCCTGGGAATTTGCTCATTTCTTTAATAATTCATTAATAGCCTCTTAATATGCCTTACACACAGTAGGTACACAATGACTATTTATTGAATGAAAAGTAGACACTCCATCAGTATGTGCCTATTTAAATTAGTTAGAAGAACAACAAAAATAAGTCCCCTCAATAATCTTCAGTCCTACTGAGTCCTTCTTTGATACCTTAAACTGCAAAACAACTCAGTCTCTCAATAGCCTTAAAGGTGGAAGGTTTTGCATGTCCAGGTATCAGTCTTGTTTCAGCTATTTACCACAGCCTCAATCCATTCATTCCAGACTAAACGGATTTCCCTCATTGTCCTAGAGAGACATCATCAAGGATACTTGCACTTGGTTTTATACAAGATTTGGGAAACTAAGCCAGCCACATTCAGGAACAAACCAGTGAACCAAAGCAGAGATGTATCTACACTAGTACCCATTTCCCAAGGCTGGAAGCCATTTTCTAACCATGACTGGTTCTTTGTATTTTCTTTTCAGATCCCCAGAGAAGCAAATTACAACAGCCCCTGCAATACAAAGTCTGATACTGCCATTCTTTGAAGTGCCCCAGAGGTTAAGTTCTGGAGTCTCTACCCTACTCCACTCCCCAGACTTCTCCTATAGTTACCAAAAAGAAAAGTTCACATGACCAGACACTAAAAGAAATTAGGCAATATCCCAAAAAGAAAGTGAGTAAAATATATCCAGCATCTCCTTCCCATTCCTATTTCTATTGCTTTTAATAGGACCCTGTGTCTGTGGGAGAACTCTAAGGATGTTGCTGAAGACCACTATGTAGATTCCCTTGTGAAGATCTCTAGAAGGAGGCAGCAGGGATGAGACTGGCAAGGAGTGGAAGCAATGCAAATTATCTGGGCTAAAAGAATTTTGAAAGACCCAAAGGGTTTTGAAATCTATTTTACAAAGCTGATTCCCATTGTGTTCTACCTTCTGCCACGCACAATGCAAGAGCTTTCTAAAAAACACCATCCTTGTAGTATGATTTCTAAAAGCTTTGCTACTCTGTGGGAGATGTTGGACTGGAATTGGAAATTAGTCTTGCTTCTAAACTTAGGCAAGTCATTGTCCCTCTTTGGGTCTCAGTTCACTCCAATGTAAAAGTACAATGAGAAGGTTGTACTAAGGGATCATTTTCCCCACTCTTACAGTTTACGACTATAGATTGAGACCTAAAACCTTCTTCTTAGTCATTTCCTCATCCTGCTGACTCTACTCCAGATATCACACTCATCTCTTTCCCTACCTCAACCAACTTTAAACTTAAGGTTGACAGGCTCTGATTGGCAAACTTACATATGGATAAGGTAATTCCCCTTACCTTGCCTATAACCAAGCCTCCACATCATTTCACCACCATGCTGCCTATACTCTGGCCAGCATCTTCATATCCTACCCCTCTAACGCCACAACAACACTTTGGTCACCTAGTTCTGATTGTTATCCTTTTCTTTACTTTGCCCACAACCAGAATTCCATAGATACTTCCTGGCCATTTTCACACCATGCCACCTATTTCCTCTCCCTATTTCTAGCTTTCCTCTATGTGTGATCTTCCTCCATAAGAATGTAAGCCCTTTGAGGGCAGGGACCATCCTCTTTGCTCGTTTTTGTAGCCCAGTGCTTAGCACCATACCTGGAGAAGTAATCATTTAACTAACGTTCTATCTATCCATATAAATTCTAATTCTGACCTTATTCTACCTCTTCCCCTAAAGTTATACAGGTTCTAGATTTCAAGAAACAACACTTGCCATCTCTATCCTGGATCTGTCATTCATTAAGTAACACTAACAGCACCACTTTAAGATTTATACAGAGTGCTCCTCACCATTGGCCTGTGAGGTCCAGAGCTCTGGCATTATCTTCAGATTTAGAAACTGAGGCTCAAGATGTGCCCAAGGTCACCTAGCTAGCAAGTGTCATTAAAGACAATAGTGCCAGCCTCCACGTTACAGGGACTGACATAAAGAAAACTACAGTGAGACATGAGGCCCAAGCACTTTGCATATATTACTAATGACTTCTTCTATCACCTCAAGAATGATCATTCGTACCTTGCTAACATCTTCATTATTAATGAACTAAATGACCTTATTTAAGACAGGCAACAGTGAATGGCAAGGAGATAAATATTTTACATTTTGCATTCATGGTCTACTCTTCATGCAGACAAATTTCACCTTATAAATATCTCATGTTATTTATTCAATTACTTCATTACATACACAGTGTCCCACCTGAATGCATAGACACAGGACAGCACACAATGTTCTCTTTGCATTGTACTTGAAGCTCAGAACACTGAGGAGTCATTTGAACACACTCTCCTCTGACAATTTTGCCAGTACAATAGTACACATTGGAGAAAAGGTTCACTGTGTACTGACATGGCAATGTCATCGGGTTCAACTTCCAAAATTGGGGGATACAATTAAGTTCCATCAATTAATACTAGCTTTCCCCCCTGGTCATCAGGGATAGAGTACTGAGCCCAGAATAAGTAAGATGTGGGTTCAAATTCCACCTCTGATGCTTATTAGTTATGTGACTACAGGTAAATCATTTAATCTGAGCCTCAGTTTCCTCAGATCAATAATACCTAACTCAAAGAGTTCTGCTAAAGATGAAATGAGGTCATATATACATTCTGCCTCCCATGAAGTAATGCATAAATTTCAGTTATCATTATTATCCTCATCTTCATCATCAAAATGCACATTTCCTCTCTTCCTTATAAAGCCAAACAACAAAAGCACTAGCTAGAAATTTCATATTACGTGGTCTTTGAAGAAGTGTTTCCCAAACTTAATTTGACCACAGAACATCCTGAGCTTTAAAATATACTGACAGAAACAAAAAATGCTGGTGTTGAAGGGGAGATCATGAGATTAAGGAATATGCAGGGGGAAAAGGACAGGGGAGAGTAGAAAATGTTCAGAGAAAATAGAGGAAATTTGACCAAATTTTATAGCAGTAGTTAATGCATAGACTATGAGGCCTAGGTTTGAGTTCTACCTCCCATAATTACTCTCTATGTTGTTGCTGTTGCTGGGTTGTTTCAGTCATGTCTGATTCTTCCTGACCATGTATATTGTAGGCAGATTTACAGGCTCAGAGGTCTCTCTCAGTTAATCAGGAGTCATACTCCCCTCCTCATACATGATGCCATAGGGTGGTCCTTCCGAGAACCACCCAACCCACTTCAGTCAGAAGTGTTAGACAGACTGAACTTCTTGGACATGAAAATATCACTAACAAAGATACAGTTTCTCAGAGCTACTAGTCCTATTGCAGAGAACACCCACCTTCTTTGGTACATAGTAGGGAAGCCGCTCTAGAGAATACTAAGCCCTCCTCCCCACTTTTTTGGCAGGTAGGTGTGGCTCAGTGGATAGAGCATTGAGCCTGGAGTCAGGAAGATGGATTCAAAGCGGACCTCAGACACTCACTAGCTGTGCAGCTTGGACAAACCACTTAATCTCAGTTTGCCTTAATCCACTTGAGATGGAAATGGCAAACCATGCCAGTATCTTCATCAAGAAAATTGCATGGGCAGTATGTTCCACAGGGTCATGAAGAACTGGACACAAGTGAACGACAACAAGCCATGTAATCTAGTGCTCATGTTCTGAACTTAGTGGAGTGTTTGGGATGAGATAGAAGCCACCTAAGTACATCTTAATTTCTTTGATCATTCATAGCTAGTGTTCTAAGAGAGGTGAAACAAGGATAACCCTGTTCTACACAGGAGAGCCCACCTCCATAGTGCTTCAATTTAAATGATTTGCAAATTCTTCAACCTCAGGCGGCCTTCATAGGATTGCATGCTATCACATGACAGACCAGTTCTAAGGCTAGAAATACATGACTGAAATGCATAAGAAGGCTGATAATTCAGGTAGAGTGCTGTATAATCAATTCACTCATATCCATGCTTTCTACCGACTCTGACTCTCTCAGCTGTCTGATTTCTGCTCCTCCCCTTTCCAGCTAGGTATATTTTAAATAGCTCTGCTGTCTGCCATGGCCTCAACCTTTCACTTGAGCATTAAGGACAAGAGACAAGACAAAGGGAATCTGTCCATAGTTCTTTGCTTGTGGTGAGCCATATGCTGTTCCCTTTCAAATGCTCTACAGAACTTAAACATGACCCTTCTTTATGCATGGCATTTTAACTCCTTTCTCTATGCCATATGCTGTCCCCCAGTCCTGGAATATACCCTCTCTTCACCTCTAACTCTTAAAACTCCCTGGTTTCCTTCTACCCTCAGCTCAAATGCTGCCTTCCACGTGAAGTGACATCCCTCATCCCATTGCGTAGGATTTCTATATTGATTTTGTCTGTGCTCACATGTGCATATGTGCATTCCCCCAAATAAAATGTAATCTCTTGGAGGTCAAGGATTGCTTCATTTATTTTTATCCCCAGTGTCCAGCATATTGTAGGTGCCTAATAAATGTATATTGTTTGATTAGTGGTATCCCAGGGGTCTGACACAGGTGCAAAGCCTATCAGATGATTCAGCTGACACTACTTTCTCAGATTCAGATGAAGTTAAAAGACTAGGGCTGATGCTGACAGGTCTTTTGGAATGCCTTTCTCCCACCTCATGTTTAGCCAACAGGAACCAGTCCCAGAATGTCCTTTGCTTGTTATCACCAATTTCCTGAAAATAAGCTCCCTAGAGTCCTCCATAGAGAAAGATCACATTAGTCAAGCAAGCTGATGGGATCTGCACAAGTGTCAGACCCCTATTATAAATATGAATTTGAGTCTCTCCTTGCCTCAGTTTCCTCATCTATGGAATCATAGAAATACACCTCATCAGTGGATCATGGGTCTAGAGCTGGAAGGGATGTTAGACCCTTAGACCATCTAGTCTAACACTCTCCTTTCTGAGAAGATTGGTCTTAATCTTTTTTTTTTTTCTTTTTGGAAGGGGAAGGCAGGATAATTGGAGTTAAGTGACTTGTCTGAGGTCACACAGCTAGTTGTGTCAAGTGTCTGAGGCTGGATTGGAACTCAGGTCCTCCTGACTCCAGGGCTGGTGCTCTATTCACTGCGCCCCCTTGCTGCCCCTGGTCTTGATCATTTTTAAGATTCCTTCTAGCCCTAAAAAAACAAACAAAAAACTATATGAACCTTTAATTGGTTCCTAGAAATTGACATTTGGGTTTTAGTGTTTTTGTATTTTTAGATTGCTTTTGTAAACACAATAGTTCTCTCAGACCACGAAGAGTTATTCAGTAAACTTCCCATGGTGGTAAGTTGACTCCTAGTTTAGACACTGGGAATCTCTTACTTTAATAAGATTTTGGACATGGAAATGAGGATTTATACATGGTAAACATCCCTGAAGTCAAGGATACTGGGGATTATAATAGAAGAAAAGCTAAGGCAATAAGAGATACTACAAGAGAGTATATTTCCTCTTGCATGGTTTGAACTAAAGTAGACAGAAGCCAGCAGGAGGAGAAAAAAAAAGAGGTAGATAGCACTGGAGAATGTCGAGCAATAATTATAATAATAACTCACATTTATACAAGGCTCTAAGATTTACAAAGCACTTTACATACATTATCTCATTTGATAAGAGGAGATGGTTTCCCGGTCTCCTCCTCCCTCTTTCTTTTTTAGTTTTATTATTGGCTTTTGTTTTTACATCAGCCATTTCCAGATATCCATTTCCCCCACCTCCCCAATAAGCCTTCCCTTACTTAAAACAAAGAAAAGGAGAAAAAAAATGAATCAAAATGGAAGAACACAGTTACCAGGTTTGCCAGCAAATACAATATTCCTCACCTCTCCAAAGAAAGGAGGGAGGTGCATTTCTTCATTTTTTTCTTTGGGACACAGCTACCTCTTCCTTTCCCCCTCCCCAAATATTACCACCACTCACAAATTGAAAACCAAATTGCATTACTTCAATATTCTCAAGAAGGAATGAGAAATGTGCAACTCCTCAAAGGGAAGAAATCCACAAATAGATTCCCTTTTCTGTTTCACCTGCCTTCATTTCAGTGGACATGGCATGATTGTTCTTTCACTGGATAGGGAGGTAAATATCAAGAATGTGCTTTTCTTATCAGGTAGGCATTCTTTTCCGTCCAAGTCTTACTCACGCATGCTCTATTTATAGCTTCTGATTAACAGTACTGATTATGGACAGATTTTGCAGGTGATTTACAAGCGTTTGACCTGAGATTCCCTGAGCAAAGCATGGAAGGAACCATAAACTTTGGGTTATACATTTATCACATCTTAGCAAGTTAATCATGGTAATAGAAATCATACCTTGTCAAAAAAAATTGGTTTAATGGACTTGGGAAGTCCATGCTTAGCTGCAGGCTTCCTTCCTAGCTTCCTGTCCCTGCCTAGACACCAGGGAAGTCAAATTCTTTAAGGGAGGGGTTGGAAGGAGTCCAGATCAAAGTATCTAATTGGCAGTTTCGCTCTCTTTTGAAGGCCTTTTAAAAGTCACTATGTAAAAGTCTGCTTTGCTTTGGGTCTCACTAAACACTGCCTTACCTCCAAGGCTGTTGCTAGGATATAGAGGCTATCACAGCACCTTAGATACATAGAAGGAAGGAAAAAGATTGCTTCCTTCCATCTCAATCTCATCCCTATGAAGTAATTCCTATTCTTGTTCTCTGTGTTTCTCAAGGTCAAACTGAGAAGAAAGAAGGGAATTACCAGATTACATGCTCACAATAAAGGACAAGGACAACAGTGTGACTAGAAGCAATAAGAAATGCTTGTGTCCATCCAACTGACTTAACAGACAACCCTCTTTAAAACATGCCAGAACCAGGAAGTGGGAGTGCCACAGTCACCCAAGGCCTGAGGATTCCACTTTAGTCGCTCCTTTTAGTTTAACCATAGAAAGTCCCGATCAAAATTAATCTGGGGCGTGGGGAGTTAAACACATCAAGCCATTAGCCCCTATTAACACTTAACTTGATTTAGTTGCTTTTATACCGGGGTCCCAAAAGTCTCTATTAGCAAGTCTTCTTGTATCAAGACCTTCGGAGAATGGATGTAGTCAATAATTTAGTTATCAGTATGGCAGAGTGGGGGAAGAGGAAAGTAGAGGATGAGATACTGATGGAGAGGTCAGAGGAGAGTTATTTGGACTGACTTGTACAAATATAGCGCAGTATAAGGGTATTGGTGGCTGAGGAAGATATAATAAAGGGGCTGTGGGGAAAAAAAGGAATACAAACTCATCTATTCAAATGCCATCATTTAAGAGCTAAGGATAACAGGATCATAGATTTATATCTAGAAGGGACCTTCAACCTGAATTAAGAAAATTCTGGCATTAGAACTGAGCCTCTGATACCCTCTTAGGACTTCTTTCTTCAGAATTCATGGCTCTTTCCCTTGCTCCAACTGGAAGAGCACATCCAATTTACATCAAATAAATCTTGTGTGGACACCCAATGTCTTAAAAAAAGACATCTCAAAGAGACTAATCAGGCCTTGGCCATACTCACGGATAAGGTGCTTCTGATGATTCCAATCTCTTATGCTAATGTGCATTGCTCTCCAAGTCCCATCAAAGATACACTGAGAGTCCTTGGAGAAGCCAGTATGGGCTGCTAAAGGTCAATGAATCATAGGTCTAGTGCTGGAAGGGATCTTATACCATCTAGTCTAACACTCTCCTTTTACAATTAAGGAAACTGGGGTCCAGGGAAGTTACATAACTTTTTGTCCAACGTCATACAAGTAGTTTCAAAGATGAGATTTGAACCCAGGTCTTTTAGCTCCAGAGTTTTTGACTCCAGAGCTCTCCCCACAGTACTAGACTACCTCCATTAAGATGTCAAAAAGATGTTAGATAGAATCTCTGGGTAGAAGTGACAGGAGTTTGTTGTTATGGATCAGTTGTTTATGACACTTCATGACCCCATTTGGGGTTTTCTTGGCAAAAGATAATGAAGTGGTTTGCCATTTCCTTCTCCAGCTCATTTTAGAGACAAGGAAACTAAGGTAAAAAGGCTGAAGTGACTTGCTCAGGGTCACACAGCTAGTAAGTATCTGAGGCCAGATTTGAACTTAGGAAAATGTGTCTTCCTGACTCCAGGTCCAACACTCTATGTACTGTACCACCTAGGTGCTAAAAATTGACAGATACAAAGAAACAGGTTAAAGAAGAAAACATAGCCAAGCTGAACCGAAGTGGGATAGTGGGAGGAGCAAACCAGGCAGGACACCGGAGATAAATAGAGAAAACCAAAATTGAGGAGTAAGGTTCAAAACTCTAAAGGAATCAGAGAAAATACATGTAGTTAGATCGTGATGCAAAAAAATTGTTAAGTGTTTGTTCATGGTCTCCTTTTGGCAGGGCATTTTAGTATAGCATCTTTAAGAGACCATTGAATAGGAAATATGAATCCTGATAATCTCTGAGATACATAATTGCCATTGGTAATCAATAGATCCATTTACTAATCTCTTAGATCTAGGCAAATTAACATTCTACAACTCAACACAGAACAGTGAGGGGCATGTCTATACTCCCACCACCCCACCACAAGCTGACCTACTTGTTACAGGGATGGAAGACACACATTCCCTATGCATCCCCTTGGTAAGGTAGGGAGTGATAGAGGACAAACAGTGAGGACTCTGCTGTTCTTCTTCACACCAGGCTTCAGTCTAAACTTACCTATAAGCCTTTTAGCCTTTCCAGATGAACACTGGAATTCAAGGATAAATGGGCTTATTCAAACTCAGGCTTTTGAAGGAGGCTTTTCCAGGTTACAGCTGAAGGGGGCTAAATCACAAAAGAACTAAAGAAGGAGAATTTTATATTGACAGTGGAACTCAAAACCATGTTGTCTGAGAATAAATGAACTGGCAATATAAGAAGATTTGAGAAGTTGGCAAATGGGAATGTAGAGAGATAGTTAATGCTATCTGTCTCCAAGTATGAAGATCTAGCATGTGGAAGAGAGATTTTATTTCTTCTACTTAGGTCTAGAGGTTAAAACTGGAATCAATAATCAAAAAGCAGATTTTGGTTCCATATAAGGAAGAACCTCTTATAGGATAGGAAGAACCTATTATTATTATTATTATTATAGCTCCTGAAAATGGAATTAACTGCTTCATAAGGAAGTGTTTGAACTAAATGACCATTTTCTGGGGAGTTCTAGAGATGATTCCTAAATAAGGGAATTGAGATTGCTTTTAAGAAACCTTCCAGATGTAAGATTTTTCTATCTGACTTCGACACTGACATCAAAAAGAACCCAGTGTCTAACTGAACAGCACATCTATTTACATAGATTTAGTCAATTAGTCATTTATTGGCCCTCGCATAACTCCATGCCCTAATGGATCATTGACTTCTAAGAGTGGAGAGGCATCTAGTGCCAGTGCAGTAGCTTTGGGCACAGTGTCGACGCTTCGTGCCTCAGATTCCCCATCTACAAAGCAGCAATAATGATACCTTCTCCTGTTTGCCTTGCAGGGATATATGGAAGATGAGTTGCATAATGTCTGGAAAATGCTTTGAGTGCCTCAGAATGAGGGTATAGTATAAATATAGGCTATTATTATCGTCATAATTATCATTATCCTTATTATTACTTCTATTAAATGTATCCAACTGTTTTAGAGAGCTTTCACTAAACACAAGTAGAAAGATGCTGATCTCCTTTTGGAAACCAACTATTTGTTAGTAAGCTAGAGGCTTACTGAAGTAGACAATGTACAGAGTGGGCCTAGTCTCTCTGAAAATACTTCTCGGATGACCTGTGGATTAAGACTTTCCAGGAAGGTTGGTGGGAAGGGACTATTAATGCTTTACTGCCCCTGGCAACACAGCTGGCCTGTTTGGTATATTACAATCTCTGGAGAACCATAGAGAGATCAGCAATCCTTCAGCACTTTGACTGCACCCCTAAGACTCTGGAAGACCAAGATCTCTTTTGTTCACAGGATTGGAGGAGTAGCTGCCAATGCCAACCACATCACTGGAACCCCTCCAGAACCTACCCCAAAGCAAAGCTCTATGGTTCTAATTAATTTGTTTTCACAAAGTACACCAACAGGACCTTTCAAATAAATTCATGTTCATAGAACGTGAAACTTAGAAGGTACTTTAGAAAGCATAGCTTCTGGTATATACTTCCAATACATTTCCCAGGAGTTTATCTTGAGTCCACTTAATAATTTCTCTTTTACAGATAGGTTGTAAGTCAGGGGTTAGTAACCTATAGCATATACTAAAAATGACCGTTTCAACCACACTCCTCCTCAATTCAATAAACATTTATTAAGCATCAGCTATAATAAAAGCATCAAGGATACAAAGACAAAATGAACAAATTCCTTCCCTTAAGGAACTTATATTTTCCCTCTCTTTTCCATAGAATCATCAAATCAAGTAAACAAAGACTTATTTTTAATGTTATTTTTATTTTTCTCAATTACATGTAAAAAAATTAACATTTGTTTTTTAACATTTTGAGTTCCAAAGTCCCTCCATCCCTCCCTCCCCTCCTGCTCCTTGAGAAGGCAAGCAATTTGATATAGATTATTCATGTGCAATCCACAAAACATTTCCATATTAACCATGTTGCCAAAGAAGACAGACCAAAAAAAGAGAATAATAAAGTAAAAGAAGTAATAAGCATTTATTTATTAAGCATTGGGCTACATTCTGGGGATACTAAGAAAGGCAGAAAACAATCCCAGCTCTCACGGAATTCATAGTCTAATGGAGAGACAACATGCAAACAACTTTGTACAAACATAATATATAGAGTATAAATTGGAGAAAACCTTAGAGGGAAGGTACTAGCATTAAGAGAGATTAGGAAAGCCTTGCAGAAGGCAGAAGGATTTTAGCTGCAAAAAAAATTTTTTTTTTTTTGCTTTTTGGAGGGGGGAAAGTAGGGCAATTGGGCTTAAGTGACTTGCCCAAGGTCACATGGCTAGTTTTGTGTTAAGTGTCTGAGGTCAAATTTGAACTCAGGTCCTCCTGATTCCAGGCCCGGTGCTCTACTCACTGCGCCACCTAGGCGCCCCAAGATGCAAATTTTTAAAAGCCAAAGAAGCTGAGAGAAGGCAGGAGGCATTCCAGGTGTGAGAGAAGGCACATGAAAATGTACCAAGTTGAGAGACAGAGTATCTTGTGCAAGGAAAAGTAAGAAGGCGAAGTATCACTGGGTCACAGAGTAGATATAGGAGAGTAAAGTCCAACAATAACTAGCAAAACAGTAAAACAGGAAGATATCTTATATATTACCTAACTCAGCTCTTTCCGTTTATATTGAAAGAGGAGGGGAGAGGGAGGGAAAGATCTAAGGAGATAATATGATTCACCCTTTTGAAAGCTGCCATAAGCCCCTTGCTTCAGAAGTTCATGGTCAATGCACACTTTCCCACCCTGACTGCTGTTTATAAGAGCTAGGAATTAGCCCTGGTCAGGGCACACACTCCCTACTGAGCTCGTATCAGGAATCACCACCCCTTCCCTGGCAGCACATCAGAAGGAAACTTGGCATACCACTTATAAAAGGTTGTTAGTAATTGTCATTTCAACTTATCACCCCACTCCCAGCATCCCAGGAAGCAGAATAATCCTTATGCCTTTGCCTCCTGTGAAAGAGCATTCGGCATATCATGGTTTGCCTCTATCACAGAAATTATGTAGTGCCTAAAAAGTGAAAAGTGATAGAAGAAAGATGAAGCCTCTGCTTTTATAACAATTTCCCTTTTCACCTTTAGGTGCTGGGAAGAGGGGGCAAAGAAGGGTCCAAACTATTCTCCAGTACCTCAAGCAATGCTATGGCAAAGGAGAAGGCATTTTTAAAAGCACCTGGATTGCACAAGGGTTTCTGTTTTTGTTAGTTTGAATTTAAAGGCCCTGGAACATTCAAACCAAAAAGTAATCTCAATCATCTTATTAGGAATCATCTCTAGAACTCCCCAGAAGAGACTAGCTGTTCACAAAATTAGTTGTATCATTGGTCAAAAATGTTTTCCATCCAGGTTTTGGATTTGTAGTGACCTATTCATAAAAACACAAGCAGGTAGCTTCTGTGGCTAACATTACATCATGTATTTTCAAGGGATAAAAATGGTTACACAAGGCTGGGTTTTTGAGGTTGTTATCACTTCTCTCATCTGCTCTGTTCTTTGTGTAACTCAGCAATAGCTGGAAATCTAGCACCACAAACATGAGGCAAAGGTGGGAGCAGGTAACTCTACCAAATCAGTGAAGAACATGGTGAAAGTGTTTGTCATTGTAAGATTTTGAAAAACTTAAGTATGTGCTTCACTTCTTCACCAACACCTAGTCACACACCCAATAAATTAAAACAGCATCAGATTCTATCATTGTTTACTACATGTCCTGTAAGGCAGCATGATTCAACTGGGCTTCATTTTTCATTCTTTTTATATACATCCCCATTTGTTTATTGGAACTATTAGAACAGTACCCTTCACTAAAAGCCCCTGTCTACATACACAGTAAAATCATTCATTAAAACGTTTAAAAACCAGGACTGCAACAATAACAATGATTCCAAAAGCTGATGCCATATAACCACACGTCTTGGATGGTCATTTCAGTCAATCAGTTGGGAAGTACTTATTAAGCAGCAATTTTGAATCTAGGCAATGGAAATATGAAGTCAAAAGAGAAACAGTCCCTGTCCTCAAAGAGATTACATTCCATCAGGCAGAACACTGGCAAAGTGAGAAGCTCTGCATCTTCCCCTCTGAGTTATTAAGCAAGCAAATTCTCTTTCTGTGGCAAACCTTCCATAAATATGAATTTTACTGTTACTGTGGAGCGTACCACGACTAACATGGAGTAGCTGTTGCTTCCTCATTTGCACTCACTCCACATATCCATTCTTTTGTCAAATCCTGCTGTTTCTACCTTCATACCATCTCTCACATATATTTCCTTCTCTCCACTTACATAGTCACCATCTTGGTACAGGTTTTCTCCCCACCTCTCACATGGATTTTTGCAATAACCTCCCAGTTGATCTACCTGCTTCAAGTCTGTTGTCACTCCAGTCTGTCCCGTTCAGCTGCCAATGGGATTTTCCAGAACCCCAGGTCTGACCATATCCTGTCCCTACTCAATAAACTCCAGTAGCTCCCTATAATGACCAGGATCACATGTAAAATCCTCTGCTTGACTTATAACACCCTTTGTGACCTAGCTCTATCTTACCATTTGAGTAAAACTTCACTCCTCTCTTTGAACCTTATTTTCCAACACAGTGGTCTTCTTACTGGTCACCCCCCCCCAAGCCTGGGATAATCTCCCTACTCATCTCTGCCTCTTAGCTTCCCTGGTTCCCTTCAAGACTCAGGTTAAAACCCACCTTCTGCAGATGCCTTTCCCCCTAGCTACTTAGGGACTTCTCTCTTAGATTACCTTCCATTAACACTGCATGTATCTATCTGGCAGGTACACAGTTATTTACATGTTGTCTTCCCCATTAGAATATAAGCTCCTTGACAGCGTTTTTGCCTTTCTTTGCATCCTCTGAAATAAACATAGTTTCTGATTCGTAGCAGTCACTTAATACAGTTGACAGACTGACTCCTCATCCCCAACCAAAAAACAAAAATCTGAGCATGATTATGGGAGATGCAGGCCAGTAGAAACATGCAGAGAAACTATCTCCCAAATGGCAAAGGTCTAAAATTAAAAACAAAAAACCTAAACGAAACTAAAGAACAAGGTACTAGTACTATCCATGGAAGGACTGCATTCCCATCTTCCTCAAACCTTGATGGTCTCAAGCTCTTTCTGCATCCCTCCCTCTCTACCCTATCTGAACATGCCTGCTTTTGATTAGCTAATTATTCTATATAATGTTTTGAGGTTTGCAAAACACTTTATGCATATAATTTCACTTGATTTTCATACTAATGTGGGTAAGTAGGTCCTAATACTATTCTTATTTTTAGATGCAGGAAATTTAGACAGAGAGGTAAAGTAACTTGCTCAGTCATACAACCAGTCAGTGACAGGCAGGATTCAAACTCAGGTCTTCTAGACTCCAAGTCTAGTGCTCTATACACCATTCCACTTTTGGGTGCATGATGTTTCAAGGCCTCTCCTCCACATGAATGAAACATGCAAAACCACCTATCTAGTGAGTGAGGAAAGAATCCCTTGCCTCCCCAAAATCTTTCTGACTCTTGATTTTCCTTAACAACAAACAAAATGCTTTCAATTTCAGTCAAAGGTATGGGTTAAAAGGCAAGTAGCCCTGGGACAGGTAATTCATAATGATAAAGTCCAAAAGCCTTATCATGGCATTCAAAGCCCCCTAGAATGGGAGGCAACATGATATATTGGAAATAGCAATAGATCTGGAGTCATAAAAAAATTCTGAGTTTAAGTTCAAATGGCAACACTTATTATGTGAGCATGGGCCACCACTCAATTCAGTTCAACCAGTATTAAATCCTTACTATTTGCCACAGTCCTGTGCTCAACACTGGAGACAAAAGACAAAAAAAAGAGAATGGTTTTTGCCCACAAGGAGTTTATATTCTGCTAGGGTATTGGTTTCTCAGATTGTCAGTTCCCTTAACCTCAAAGGGCTGTTGAGAATATTAAGTGCTTTCTTGTAAACTCTACAAAGTTTCATTGAATTGTATGCCTGATACGTGAAACAAACCTCTGTTTCCAGCTTGATCCTCCCTGACTCTCTTTCAGGGGTGTGCTTGTAAATGATTAAATGTATTTTCCAAAAAATACATACCATACTTTAAGTTTGGTTAAATTTAATCTCAATTTTTAACATTTTTCTCCATCACTCTCTTAAGTCTAGACAATCAACAAAATAAACAAGTCCTGATTTGTAGCATTTTCTGATTTCCAAAGTGTAAATGTTCACACTGAAAATTTAACAATCTATTCTCCAGAGTCCATTTGAACTAGCTCTAACACCCTCCTGCCTTCACTCTAAGTCTAGCCAAATCAGATTTGCTGCCTTTTGAATAGACACCACACTTTCTCAATCTGCTCCTAGTGTTCCTTTACATGGAATTGTCCCTCCTCTTCCCACTCCCAACCTTGCCATACTAATGCTTAAGCATTTTTTGAGGCCCAGTTCAAACACCATCCTCTCTGTGGAAGCGTCTCTGATTCTTCTCAGCTAAAAGAAATCATATCCTACTCTGAACTCCCTCTCCGGACTCCACATGGTTCTTTGCTGTGCACCTCTCTAATGAACTGTTCATAGAATATTGCAGTTTGTTTGTTTTCAAAAGTATAAGTCAGTTGACACATTCTTAATACCTCTATCTTGTAGGTATTTCCCTGAGAGCTGGTAGGCATAGTACGTTGTAGAAAGTATGGTTGGCATCTTACAAAGTTATTACATGTGAAATCTTGATAAATAATTTGCAGTCACCAGGGGCTGAGATACTTGCCCCTCCCTGTGCTGTATCTAAGCATATGGTTTGGACCATGTTTAGTCCTAAGGGAATGTGTTTCTAATGAAAGGAGGTGGGTTCACTGTTCTCACATTTTCAGCTTAAGTTGCCCCCCCTCATTCTGGTGCTCCAGGGATGATTCTATTTATTGGCTCATATATATAGTTTCCCCAAAATAGGAAGGGGGGGAAAGAGGGAATAAAAAAGGTACTCAAAATATATAATGAATCAGATATCACAATTTATTCCTATGCACAGAAGAAATCCTAAACACAGAACACTCACAAGCAAGCATTTGACAAAAACTAATTCAAAATAAGATTCAGTAATTTAATTCATAACCTCATCAAAACATAGTGCAGTTTTTAATGTTGTTAATTAGGCATTCTACATTTCACTGTGACTTTGCACCATCCAAACACCTCCTGGTACAAGTCTGCTGGTCAAATGATCAGCGAGAAGGCAAGACTACTGCCTATACTAAAAACCCAGTGGAAATCAATGACAGCCAAAATAGCTCATGCAATTTTAAGTTGCTTTGAGAGAAGTATAGTATCCAAAATGAGGTAGGTCTAATCTTCTAAGTCATAGATCACTTGCAATCTGCTCCAGCGGAAGGATGTCCATCATCAAGAGTTCATTAGCACACTGACAAAAATCACAGATCTTTTCTGAATCAGCCTGTTAGTAACAGGTCCCCTCTAAGACTGTAAATTCCATTAATACAGGAACTGTCTTGTTCTTCATGTTTTCTACCAAGCCAAACAATATCATACCCATAATAGGAACACAATTTCAACTTTTTTTTTAAAATGAAGGTTATTAACAATAATCACCCCTTTGCAATTCTATTTCACTTTATATTTGAATTTATACTGAAGTATAAATGACTGATATCAGATGCTTCTCAGAGACCACTTTGCATATGGGGCAAAGGGCAGATGTCTATGGGAATGTCTATGAGAAAGGAGGGGAAGAGGTAGAACACTTATGGAGAATGGGCATAAGAAGGAATGACTGGGGGCAGATAGATGGCACACTGAATAGAGCACTGGCCCTGCAATCAAGAGGACCTGAGTTCAAATCTGACCTCAGACACTTAACACTTACTAGCCCTGTGACCTTGGGCAAGTCACTTAACCCCAACTGCCCTGCCTTCCCCCCTCCAAAAAGCAAAAGTAAAAATTTTTTAAAAATAAATTAAAAAAAAAAAAAGGAATGACTGGAGGAGCCCCAAACAAACTTGATCTCCTTCCTGATTTCATCCTGAACAGGCTGCTTTTCACCTTCCTCCTCCACCTACTAAGGTATACACACTACCAACTAACTTGGTGACCACACCCTCAACTGTAAAGTCAGCTATTTGCATGACAGTCAGAAGCCAGAGGAGGAAAGGCAGATTCCTAAGTTCCAGTTTCAAAGTTGTTCTCTGTTTACACCTGGAGCAGCTCACTCACCAGGCCAGCTCTGCACGTGTAGAAACTGCTGGGAGGGAGGAAAGGATTGAAGCCACTTAGAAGGGGAGGTCCACACCTTCTTCCAACCTGCACTGTTGACTTAGAAAAATAAAGCTAAGAAGTGATATGTGGAGTCAAGGGCAAAAGCAGAGAACAGCCTTTAGGCAATTTGTGGACCAAGAGTTCAGCTGAAATTCAGGGACCAAACACCTTTCCTTTTTTATGATTCCAGCAAGAGGGTTGGTGCAATTAATTACTTTATCATAACATTCCCTCTTTTCCACTTCTGCATCTCAGGAATTTTATAAATTCGTGTTCTGTGCAGCCCAAAGCTCCCTGAAAACTAATTTTATAAGGACATAAATCCATCTGAATTCCAGCTTACTTATAAATAGCTTTGTTATTGATGGTATGCAGCAAACAAACAGATATCTGTTCACAATATGTTCCTACTTTGTTCTGCCCTTTCCCTAACTGTTCCCTTTTGTCTCCTCTTATTACAGGATTCTTTTTCTTTCTCCCTACCCATTTCTGCAAGGAGACATTTTATATTCTCCATCTAGCCCCTTTCCCCATTTTCCTATACCTACCTCTCAAGACTAGCTGCAATTTCTTAGCTATTATCCCATCCCTCTCAGCCCCCAAGAGTAGAGAGGCCTAGGCTACCGCTGTGATTTAACAAAAAGAAAAGACCCAAGCTTTTCAAACACCCAATATCAACTCAATCTGACTAGAAACAAAGATTCTATCTGCAAGAGCCTGACTCTTACTCTTAATTGACAGTGTGACCAGGAATGTCATTTACCTCAGCCTCAATTTTCTCATCAGTAAAATTTCAAACACCTATTTCATGGAGAGCAACCCACCCTGGCTAGAAACAAAGATTCTATCTACTACTGGGCCTGGGAACCTGTGGCCTCAAGACCACATGTGGCCCTGTAGGTCCTCATGTTCAGCCTTTTGACTGAATTCAACTTCACAGAACAAATCCTTTTTTTTTTTTTTTTTGCTTTTTGGAGGGGGAAGGCAGGGCAATTGGGATTAAGTGACTTGCCCAAGGTCACCCGGCTAGTAAATTAGTCAAGTGTCTGAGGTCACATTTGAACTCAGGTCCTTCTGACTCCTGGGCCGGTGCTCTATTCACTGTGCCACCTAGCCACTCCAGAACAGCTCCTTTTAAGAAAAGGCTTTGTACAAGGAATGTACAAGCTGTAAAACCTGGACTCTGTCAAAACGCCACACCCAAGGGCCTAGAAGGTCACATGCCCCCTGTCTCTTACTCTTAATATCAATATGACCAGGAATAAGTCATTTATCTAAGCTTCAGTTTCCCCTTCAGTAAAATGGAGATAATGATACTTATATAATCTGCCCCACAGTATGGGTTTCAGAGAAACTTTGTAAATCTTAAAGTATAATCCTTAAATGAGAGTATTTTTAATTGCTGCTGTTTGCATGGTAGATTTCTTAGGAGATTGAGATTAGGTCTTGTTTAGTTTTGTTAGCCCCTACATTCCCTAATACCCCTCTTGGCTCAGAGGGAATGCAAATAGTAAGTGTTTCTCAGTTTAGGCGGCAACCCTGGGGGTCTTCCCCTCCCAGTTTTTTTTTTTTTTTTTTTATTAAAGGGACCATCCTTTGACTCATTTCTTAAAGAGGCCTATTCACTGAACCGGCGTTGCCTAACCCAAAGTGAAAACCTGAAAAGACCTTAGCTCAAACGGGCCAAGGTCTCCCACTGCATCCTGGGTCATCTCTAATTGTCTGGATGGATATCTGGCCACTGGACCCAGATGGCTCTGGAGGAGAAAGTGAGGCTGGTGACTTCCCTCACCCAAATTAAAGTCAATTGCAAGTCATGTCATCATCTCCCTGATGTCATGGTCCTCTTCAAGAAAGAAGGACAAACCACAATCACCACCTGTTTTTGAAAGAATTTGCATTAAACTACTGTTTGGTGATTTGAAACACAACAGAGTAAAAGAACTTGCTTCCTACCTTTAGAAAATGTACAAGCTGTTTAGAGAAGCAGCACCCGGGAAAGGGTGTTGGGCTTGGGCGCAAAGTCAGGAAAATCTGAGTTCAATTCCAGTCTCATGTATTAGCTATGTGACCAGGACAAGTTTGACTGCCTCAGATTCTGCAAGTGCAAACTGAGTATAAAAATAGTACCTACCTCCCAGGGTTGTTGTGAGATGAAAGGAGATCATTTTGGTAAAGTGCTTAGCACAGGGCCTCACACATTGTAGGCACTAATTCAATGTTTGTCTCCTTTCTTCTGTGTTTCCTTCCGTCCATACATGTACATGGATACAACATGGTGTAGTGGAAAGACTCAATTTGGAATTCAAGGACCTGGGTTTAAGTCTCACCTCTGCAATTTACTACCTGTGTGACCTGGTCCCTTAAACTTACTGCACCTCAGTTTCCCCACTTATAAAAATGAGGGCTTGGGGCCTAGCATATTACCCAGCACATAGTGGGAGCTTAATAAATATTGATTAATTGATAGATGACTTCTAAAGACTCCTTCCCATTTAAGTTTGTAGTCATATAAAGTTACTGGAGAAGAGCTCTAAAGTAATATATAAGGTATCCCAAAAGTCTTTGTGCAGTTTTAAACTTTAATAGCTTAAAACTGTACTAAAATTTTTGGAACACTTTTTATAATCAAGTCTTAGTGTGATCCAGACTTAGGTATAGATGTGAATAGGTAGGGAATTCAAACCATGAAGACAATTAGTCACTAATCTTTTCATTGAGTTCCTGCTATGTACAAGGAGGTGTTAAACATTGAGAGAAGATACAAAAACACAGCCCTTGCCCTCATAGGGCTTAGGATCTAGTTGGAAAGGTAAAACATAATTCATAGGCAAGAATTAATGACCCATACTCCACTGGTAGACAGATGTTCAGAGTAAATTCCATCTGTCTCCAGAGATGGTACCCCAAACCTGCAACTCACAACATTTTAAAGGTCCATAAGGCCTCAGGGGAATGGAAACTAAGGGTGATTTTTAAAAATTCATTTCCATAATAAACAATTAAGTGTAAGCTGTGAAATCCCCCATTACCAAAAATGGTGTCCCCTTTAATTAGGAAAGCCATCACCACACATATTCTCCAATCTACAGATTAGGCTCATCAGCTAATCAGTATGTAGTGACATTGAGCATATGCATGATTTTCATTATTACTGAAATGTAAAGTCCTATTAATGAGTACACATTCCTGTAGGTTTGAAGTCAGCCATTGCAAAGGATCTTCCGTGATTCAGTGTCCTGACCATGGTGAAAATAATCAATTCGGCACTTAACAATTTAATCACAAGATGTTTATTTTTAGCCTCTTACCCTTAACTATGCTCAGAGAACTGTCTGTCATATTTCCCTTTTTTTTTCTTCCAAGAGATGATACACATTGGAATAAAAATGCACCCAGAAAATGTCAGTAAACAATTCTTAAGGCAAAACTTGCGCTCCCTCCCCAAAGTGATCTTTATAATAACTAGAAACACAAACACACAGATTATTGTATTTCAGTAATTGTCATAGTGATGAGGTAATTCAAGACAGCTGCACAAGGCAGTTTTTTTAATGTTTTCATTCTTTAAAATATTCTAAATATCATTGGGATCTTTGCACCAGCCACCCAGAAATGGATAGTCAGTGCATTTCATATCACAGTAACTCCAAGGATAAAGAGGATCAGACTTTTTGAAGTTTCCACATTAATATAGTCCATATGTGTAAATACTGGCAACAAGTTTTACAGCTCAGAGATTTGTAGCCCTGGAAGACATTCCCACAATAGCTGAAAAATTCTCAACTTCATTAACTTTCATAGCTCATAAACTGCTTTGAGCTCCTTCTAAAAAGATGCTATATAAATACAAAGTATTATTATTAGGTGGCACTGGAATTTATTAGCAGTTTGTTTAACTGTTTGTGTCAGATTCTTGGCATGTCATTTTCTACAGATCCACGTGTAAGGCTCAAAAACAGCTGAGTCCAGTGGTCCCAAGAATGACTTTCCAATTAAAAAGAAAATTAAAATATAATCAACTCTCAATTTCCCACAAGTGGATTATCCACTTTGTGGCTTATTTGCTACATAAAACATGTGCAGGGTATGTTTGGGGAACAATGCTTCAAACAGCGACTAGAGTAAAGTTTTTGTAAGGGATTGGTGAGAGAAAGTTGAGAAGATAAATTGGAGTGAGGTCATGTAGGGCATTGAATGCCAAGGTAAAGAGTTTGAGGATTATCCTATAGGTTTTTAGCAATCACAGGATCCAGAATATTTCACCATGGCTCTATCACATTGCCCATGATAGTAATCCTTTGCCATTAAAAAGCACTGTAACAAATGAGATCATATGATTATAGATTTAGAGCTAAAAGGGGTCATAGCAGTCAGCTAATCCAGCTCCTTCATTTTATTATTGCTGGTTAAAAGCATTCATGGGGCAGCCAGGTGGCACCAAGGATAAAGCTTAGGCTTAGAATCAGGAGGACTCATTTTCATGAGTTCAAATTTAGCCTCAGATACTTTCCTAGCCGTGTGACCTTGGGTAAGTCGCTTAACCCTATTTGCCTCAGTTTCTCATCTATAAAATGAGCTGGAGAAGGACATGGCAAACCTCTCTAGTATCTTTGCCAAGAAAACCCCAAAATGGGGTCATGAAGAACAAGCCATGACTGAAATAACTGAACAAAAAAGCATTCATCCCAGGCCAAAAATAATCGCCTTTGGATACCAAGTCACTATAGTTTGCACAGCCAAAAGAGAACCTACAGGACTAGCAGGTTAGACAACTTTTTCCCACATGTATTAGACTAGTGAACTCCAACAAATCCCTTCAATTCTCTGAAGCTTAGTTTCATCATCTGTATAATGGGCATAATAATATTTATATTACATATCTCATAAGACTTGTGGAGAAAGTGTTGTATAAGCCTCAAAAGTTATACCTAAATGTTGTATTATTATTATATGAGTTTTTCAGATATTTAAAGGAAGTTATCATATTCCATATAACTTGTCTTTTCTGCAGGCTAAACTTCAAATGTTCCTCAAAATTTCTTGTTTTCCATACCCTTCACCCTCGTAATCATACTCTAGCTTGTCAACATTCTCTTATGAAAGTGGTAGCCAGCATTGAGCAAAATGCTCCAGATGTGATCAGAACAGAAGAGAGAAGACCTGTTAACTCCCTAGTGTTCAGAACTATGGAGCTCTGGCTGGGTCAATCTTGAGCAAGTTTTTTTTTCCTCCTTACAAGTTATGAAGCACCTACAAGGAAATGACAATTCTGTTCAGTAAAAAATCATGAACCACATTTGCTTTTGGTTAGTAACCCTCTCCAAAGGGTTGTTTCCCATCAAACCTTGCAACATTCCTATCTAAGACTTCTTTCCTCATCTGTAATAAAGGAATTATAATGCCCTACTTTCCTGGGCTATTTGGAGGCATAGCTAATAAAAGTTGTTGTGAAGTACTGTCCAGATATAACATGGTCTATAAATGCTTTATGTTCAGTAAGCAACATGGATGACCATATCTTCTCCTAAATTTAAGAGTCATCCCTCAAGTACTTTCATATTGAAAGATGTGATTTTCCCACCTTTTACTTGGTAGATTCTCTCTAGACCCCTTCCCTCAATCACTATGGCTTAGAGGTACCAACCTAGGCTCCCAAAGACTGCCACTCTGTTGTTGCTTGGGGTTTTTTAGTTATCCTGTTTTGTTTTGTTTTGTTTTGTTTTTCTGTGATTAACAAAGCAAGGAGACAATTCACACCAATCTACAAGTGAGTTTATGGGGCTGTGGAGTGTTCAGAACGCAATGTGATCTCATCTTGGAGGGAGGGGTTGATTTTGTTTAGTGTATGAGTATACATCCTTGTGTGTGCTTGTGCGTGCGTTCGTGTGTGTGTGTGTGTGTGTGTGTGTGTGTGTGTGTGTGTGTTTTCCACATATAGGCTTCCGTGGGTGTGTTTAGCTGGAGGTCAGATTGCTCACCATTCTGCATTGGGGACAGCATCTGACAGGGAAGAAGAAAAGGCAGCTTGGACATACAATGAACACAATATGCTTTTTCACATGCAATAGGCAAGTCAGGAAGAGTTGATGCTGATGAACAGTCCAGGATGCCAAGCATTTCATGTTAGAATGTCTATGGCTTCCAAAAAGTCTTTAGCATGGTTAATTCCCCTCCCCCCCCCCCAGATATTATTAATGATAGCACTTAGCATTTCTAAAACACTTTTCATCTTCAAAGCACTTTATGAACACTACCTAATTAACTAACATTTACTAATGTTAATTAAACCTGCCCTAGGCTCACAAATCTGGAGAACTTTTAAGGAAAAAGGAAGAAGGAAAAAAAAAAAAGAAAAACAGAAACAAGAGGAAGAAAAGCTTGCTAGCCAGGCAGGTTTTCCAAGTTTTCTCAGATTGAATTTTGATTCTCATTACCACAGATTTTAAACAGTCCTTGAGATAACCTTAATATGCTTTGCTTGCCTGCCAGTAGTTAAATATTGATGAATAGTATAGCAAAGGGCAAGACCTAAGACAAGGAAAATCTTCATTCTTAGGTTGTCCCTAGTAATAGGAGACTTTAAATACCAGTGGAATCTGTTTTTCTTAAATTGAAGGATCCCAAGACACTAGGACACAAAAATCACTCTTCCAAATTCGCCACCCCAATGCAGGTGCGTGTACACACACACACACACACACACACGCACACACACTCACACACACACGCACACACACGCACACACACGCACGCACACACACGCACACTCACACACACGCATACACACGCACACACACACATTACGCACACACTGCTCAGTGGCGTCAGAATTCTGACTCCCAGCCTTTAAGTGCAGTGAGGTCAGTACTCTAACTCTTGAGTCTTTTTAGCCGCCATCTCAGACATTTTAATGTATCTATTGAATTTCCTTTTTATTAACCTTAGCAAAAAAAAAAACCATTCAGTAATATTATATCCCAAGATCAAATAAAACATCCTGTTTCCATAATTCCTAGACAGAAAAGCCATATAATCAAATGAATCCATTTTGTTGCTTATTTTCTGAACATTATACTTATCTGAATTTATATTTGGAAGAGAAAGAGGGAGGCAGAGTCGAGGGCCCCTTAAAAGTCACACAGTTTTCATTCTCAAAATGACTGAACAAAATATACAGCTATGCTTGACTGGAAGCCATCGCCAAGACTTTGTTCTAGTCAGAACACGTCCCTGCACAGTTCTGAAGCGTTCACTTTAGTAACTTGCAAGTTTAGAATGGTGTCATGAATAATGTTGCTGCCTTACATCGTCTCCTCTTAAAATGTCGGCTTTGAATAGGGTTTGTGTAAAAACACACACACACACACACACACACACACACACACACACGCACACACACAATAAACTGACAATAATGGCCTGATTTATCTTCCCTGCCCCCAAACCCAAGAGGTTTACATAGGTGCTATGGCGTCTCTACATTTCCATCCATAAAGTAGACCTTCATTACATTATAGTAAAATCATTGATACATGCATGTTTCCCTATAGGTTTAGATACTTTAAAGGTCTCTTTGGCCCGAAAGTGATCTAATCTTCCCTGCTCAATAATTCTCAGAAAGGAAACCTCGACTATAGAGGGGGTGGTGGTGGTTACTCACAGAAGCCTGTTATTGATCAGCTGAGATGATGTGTGCGGTTTATCTCTGCTGAATTTGATCTTTTCACTGGGCCCCCAGCCTCTATGTAACGAGAGCCTGGCTAGTGCTTGGAGAATTTTTACCCACTGAAGTCACTTCCATGTGCCTATTACCAATATGTCTGACTATAAAGAGATCACTTCATTGTTTTTCCCTGAATAAGGAATACTGGTGTTAAAAGTGGATACAAGGGAGAAAGCTAGGATCCAAAAGCCAATGCACAAGATGCTCTCCCCAACACCTCATGCAGCTCTAAACATTTGGAACTTTTTGTTCCATATAATTTTTCAGCTTTTACTTTTCAAAAAAAAAAGTCACATTCGGTTCATTGCTCTCTTAAAGGTGGGTTGGGGAGGAGGTATTATTCCAAAAATAGATCTAATTCAGCGCTTGGAAAATGTCCAATAATTTACAGAAGACATACAGATTATGCAGAATTCAACATGCCAAACTAGGATGGTGATGATTCTTTGGACCCCCTCCTAAGCGTTTGCCTTCAGAAATGCAATAAATAAAAAGAACCACAGGAGAAATCCAAAGAGGGCATATTTTTGAAGGGAATCTTAATAAAACTTCCTTTCCATGAGTCTGATGCCAGGTGCCACTTTTATTTGATGGCTTTTAGCAGAGTCACCTAATGAC
Source organism: Pseudochirops cupreus (assembly GCA_028627135.1). Classification (NCBI taxonomy): domain Eukaryota; kingdom Metazoa; phylum Chordata; class Mammalia; order Diprotodontia; family Pseudocheiridae; genus Pseudochirops; species Pseudochirops cupreus. Next base: position 262,161,717 of record CM053582.1, read on the forward strand.
CCAGAATGATCACAGAAGTGTTTCTTTATTTTGCCTTCTGCCAGTGAAGTTCCATTGCTCCTAATTGCATTTTATGAAGGCTCCCTCCACGGTGCATATAGAGTTGGAGGGAAGAAGGGAGGCTGGGAAGCTTTCTGTGCTACCTTAATCCTTCACTGAGATTTATTCGCCACTGATGAAAAACTCATTTTCTAACCCCACCTCTTTGCTGAATCTGAAATCTGTGTTACACTCCTGATAATTGCTCTACATAATTCCAATTTCAAATTGCATAAAATCTGTCCAAGCTACAAAAAGCTTTACTAGTCATAACGCAGTGAAACTTTCTCTCAATCATCCTTCCAAGGGTAGCAAAAGAAAATATTCTCTATATATCATATAAGGAGCTAAATGATGCCTATTGTTGTTCAGTCATTTCAGTCCTGACTCTTTGTAACCTCTGTGGGGGTTTTCTTGGCAAAGATACTAGAGGGGTTTGTTATTTTTTTCTCTAGCCCATTTTACAGAGGAGGAAATGAAGGCAAACAGGGTTTAGTGACTTGCTCAGGGTCACACAGTTAGTAAGTGTCTGAAACTGGATTTGAACTCACGAAAATGAGTCTTCCTGATTCCAAGCCCAGTGCTCTATCCACTGTACCACCTAGTTGCCCAGATAATGGCTGATAAGTGTTGAAAGAATTTTTATGTCCAAAAGTACAATAAACCACATAAAAATTCCATGGAATTTGAGATTGATTTTGTGTGTATTCAATATGTATCTACTGCACAATATGCTTGTCTTTAATGTTTAAAATCATCATCACTGTTTAATTACTTCTGAAAATATTTTCCCTTCCTTTCACTGTCCTAAGTTTATGGGAGAGTCAGGTATATCATCAAGAGCTGCTCCTTTGGTTTGTTGGATTGTTTTTTATTTTGTTTTGTTTTGTTTTTTAGTATGAGGAGGTAAAGGTTTTCAGATTAGGGGGTGAATATTTTAAGATATTGCACATTTTTTGGATAAACGTGGAGGCAAGAGCTCAAAAGCCTTAGAGAAACAAACAGGGCTCTAGAATTTATTTTAATTTAATTTTTAATTTATGGAATAAGACAAGCATTTCCATAACATAATATAATAAAAAGATGATTGTACATGAAACTGCAAATCTACTGTGCACAACTTGCTATTCCTTTCAAATATACAAAATTATCATGTAATTTTTTTCTTTTTTTTTCTTCCCTCCCTGCCCAGAGATGGCTACCATTAGGCACAAAGAGGTAAATATATGTAAAATTGTTCTAAAAATGCTTCTATTTATCAGTTCTTTCTCTGAATGCAGATAGCATCTTCTTTATTGTTAATTTGAGTATTGGTAATAGACAAAATAACTCATTTGCTCAAAATCATTCTTAAAACAACATTCCCGTTACTGCATTCAGTGTTCTCTTGGTTCTGCTCATTTTGCTCTTCATGATTTCATGCAAGTCTTTCTATGTTTTTCTAAAATCATTGAGCTCAGCATTTCTTAAAGCATAGTAGTAATCCATCACAATCGTACTCTACAAGTTGTTGAGTCATTGTTCAAACAGGGCCCTGAGTTTTCTCAAGTACTGCCTCCTTTGTGAAGCGTTCCCTGATTATCCCAATTTTACTGCCCTCTCCCTCCCCAAATTATCTTGTTTTTACTTTTTTGTGTAGGAGCAACACACTGTAGTGAATTAGACAGCTGGCCTTGGGGCCAAGAAGATCTGGCTTCAGGGCTCACCTGAAACCCTCTACCTGTGTGACCTTGGGTAAAACATTTAATCTGCTGGGGCTATAGGCAACTCTCCTAAGACTACAGTATTTAAATTGCAGGGAAGGTGCCCAGGTGGGCTTTAATAAAGGAAGCTTCTTCATCTGGGAGTTTCCTTTATGAACAAAATCAAAGATCCTGTGGACATGTTCTATTCCTCAGTAGAGTTTGTGATCCTCGAGGATTCCTTTGTCAGTGTTCATATTGCAAGACCTGCCACATAGTAAATGATGAATAAATGTTTGTTGAATTGAATTCATTTGAAATCTAGTCCTGGTTCTAACCCTAACTTGTCCTGTGATCTTCAGCATGTCACTTGACCCCTAAGGACTCAGTTTCTTTATTCCAGTAAAATGGGAGAGTTGTTCTATCAGGCCATGCGATCTCGAGGCCACATGTGCCCTTCTAGGTCCTCAAGTGTGGCCCTTTGATTGAATCCAAACTTCACAAAACAAATCCCTTTAATAAAAGGATTTGTCTAGAACATTAAAGCTCTGTCTAGCTCTAAAAGACCCTTGTTAAAGAGTTGATCCCAGTACCTAGGCTATATAGTTTTGGGATTGGAGGTGCAAGGGGAAAAGAAACACCAAGCTTTTATTTGGAAACTGGATTTTTCGAAGTAACAGACAAAGGAAGAGGCCATTTCATTTTCAGAGGATAACTAGAAAGTATGTCATTTTGTAATGATCTTCCTTAAAGGTGACTACATTCCAGATATTTTCCAATTATAGTTAGCTAGCATAGCGTCAAGAAGAATAAACCAATCTGCAACACTGTGAAAGGAATGAGGCAACCTTGAGGATTGAGTTTCATGTTTCGCAAATGACCTAAATTAGAAAATCTGTATAATAGCTGTAAAGTTTCATTTGTATGTTCTGAACACATCTGTTAAAAAAAAAAGTGTATCTGTTTAAATTGGAGCTATTCCTAGCACAGTGGTGTGAAGTAACCTAGGGCTAAATAGGACCGATCACTGTAAAGTCTCAAAAGCTCAGGAACACAAATGATAACTTCGTGGTAGGTCTTGTGATGGTGGTTTTTCAAGAAGATTAAAACATAGTCTCAGTGCTCTCCTGGCAAGTGCAAATGCATGAAACAAGCCCAGTGAATAAAAGAAGCAACAATGTGTTGCATTTGGAAGAATGTGATTTTTAGTTCTAGTTAACATTTGGCTGGGAAATTAAAATCTACTTTCCAGAGGCTACTGTCATTCTCTGTGGGTTCAGCTGTTAGAATGGTCATAAACTGATCAATGGATCCTGGTGATGGGTATTCATCTCTCTCTAGCATGTTTAAACAATGGCCAAGAAATTTTGTGTGCTCTTCCTTCTTATGGATACCCAGAGCTGTCAAGTTTCTTATTGATCTAGAACCTAAAAAAGGGCAAAAGCTGTGAAAACCAATTAATGTTACCACCAGAGGGATCTAGTAGAGGTAAAAGCCAGAAGTTAGAATGATAATAAACTAAAATTAGGAAGACATATTGCCCAGATGGTCTTTCCCTGTCTCTGGCATTTCTTGTTTGCAAGCATAAAAAGAAAGACTAGACTCCAATAAGTTTCATAATGGAGCTGCTAGTGTTGCAGCAACACACCCGTGCAACTGCTATCAAACAATCCTTGCTAAGTGCTTATCTCTAAACAAGTCCTTACTTTTCAGAAGACAAGTGGGGATTTGGGTTTATTGTGTTTTGTTTGGGGAGAATGGGAGCATTGAGGTTTGGTTTTTGTTTTGTTCAACACCTGTGAGTGGATACCACTCTAGAGACCTCCTGGTATGGAAACTCCCTCCCATATAACTTCATCCTACAGACTTGCCTAGCCTTGAGTCAGAGTTCTGCTCCATGCTCCCAGTGTGACTGCATTCAAGTTGCCTAATTTCTCTGAGTCTCCGTTTTCTTGTTTGTAAAAGGAAGAGTTTGAACCAGATGACCTCTAACATACTTTATATCTCTAAATCTATCATCCTATATGTTATAAATCGAAGGCAACAGGTTCACAGAATATTAGAGGAAATTCAAAGACCAACTAGGAAAAATTCAGTGAAGTATACGAATTTGTTCCCCTGACTTCAGGAGTTTAAAAACAGGCATTTATTCTCTTCTAGGAATACTAGCAGTATCTACCTGGTGGGCTACCTACAAAAGCAGACCTTTGCGTTTAGGGACAGCTTTCTTAGAAAGGCTGTCATCGTATTAAGTAAAAATCTACTTCTCCTAACTTCTACCTACTGGTTCTAGCTCTTCATTCAGCCGCAAGAGAACAAACCCTTCAAATAGGTGAAAGGTTTCGTCTTCTCTTAGTCTTTTCTTCTCCACGCTAGACATTCCCAGTTCCTTCAATTAATTCTAAGGGATCATTTCAAGTTCCTTCCTCATTATGGTTGTTCTCATCTGAACCCAATCCAATTTGGCAATATTCTTCCTAAAAGTGTCAATATTTTAGGTGCGACTGGACAGGGTAGAAAGTACCACATCTCTCATTCAGGACACTGTACAGCCTTTTAATGCAGTTTAAGATTTCATTAGTTTTTTGGAGATTTTTTTGGTAGGGGGCTGTCATATAATCTTCAACTCATATTATGTTTGACATCCACTAAAACTGAAAGATCAGGGGTCCTGATTGGTTTCTAAATTACCTCTTCCCCATCTTGTATTTGTGGCATTGAGTTTTTGAATCCAAGTAAAAAGAAGCCTTATGGCTTTACATCTATACCTATACCATTCTGTTTTGTTTAATTGAGTTCAGCATTTGTCTGTCAAGGATTTTGGTATTAGATCCTAACTTATGACAATAATTTCCACATCAGTATCATTTAAGATTTGGTAGGTCGAGAGGGGAGAAAAATGGGAAAAGCCAGTATATGGATCCATTTCTATTTAAGTCATTTTCTTCATTCGTTTTCCAAAAGTTATAATTCTTCACCTTGGCTCATTTTGTGAACCAACATGATTCTGAGGTTGGAACTGGTATGAGGGTCTGAAGGATTACTGAATGCCATTTACAGACATTATTTGCATGGACTCAGGAACAGAGATCAATAGACAATGCTTTCTCACACTCTCTGGACAAGTCACTCTAAAGTAACTAGGTCAGGTTTACTTCTAATTTAGGATCAATCTTTATTTCTAATGGCCTAGTATAATTTCAGGCCCACCCAGTGACCCTTACCACTATTTGCCTCTCCCACAAAAAAAAAAATCTACTCCTGTTTATTGGTGCTAGAAATTCCCTTTGTAGGAAATTTAGTAAGTTCCTCATTAAAAGACAAACTCTTTAAGGACAAGGTGTGTTCCTATACATCCCTTTATTCCCACCCAACTCAGCACTTCACACTCAGTGGGCACTAGAAAAATGTGCAGAATCAAACTGAGAGGAGTATCATTCCATAATCAAATATAAAAGGTTTAATATGCAAATATCTGGCTGGAGCAAGATACTAATTGAAACACTTTCACAGTACAATGTAATCAATCAACAGGTATAAATAATAGGTATCCAAAACCCAGAAGAATAAGAGAGAGAGAGTGAAGAGGAACAGGAGGACATCGGGCAGCTAAAGTGAGGGGAAAGAGGAAAGGTTTTAAGGGACCAAATCCAAAACCTCCAAACTATATGAAGACTTTGCTTTTTTTTTTTTTTACTCTAGTTACAATCTATTGGATTAGGAGACACAGTGTTGGGAGAGATTTTAATCATATGCAGGGACCACTTCTGGTTTTCTACTTCAGTGATGGCCTCTGTGACCACATGGTTGCCATGTTGCCACTAGTAACAGTCAAGCTACCAAATACCCCAAAGACCAGAGCTTTTTTTTGACCAACAATTCAGCCTTTCTGCTTCACACATTTTATGATGTCTCAGGTAATTCTACTTAACATGCCTTAAGAGGTTTGTTTGTTTTTCAAGATCTGTAATGGTTTATGTTAAGGTCTATAAAAATTTTTAAACAGAAATTTGGGAGCTTTTTTACCTTTCTTTGTATTCCCAGCACTTAGCTAAGAGTGTGCCTGGTGCATAATAGTCACTTAATAAATGCTTGACTTATTGACATATCAAGATTATTCCCAAATCTTTCATTAATGGAGATATCACTGATTTTTTTTAAGTACTTCCAGTCAACCCTTCCTACTCCACTCTCCAAATTCTTTTAGGTAGCAAATCCAACAAAAGTCAGATCAGTTTCCCATGGGACAATTTTAAGGAGAAGACTGTGAAGACCACTTTTGGAGAAAAGTACAACAATGAAAACACAACTTTCTTCTTGTAACACAGGTGGCTACCAGCTGATAGCAATCTCAAGGAGTACTCTTCTATAAATCACTGAAATTTAAACACCCATGCTTTGCAACTCCCTTGGCTGGGGCAGGCAGAAAAAGTCACAACTTCATCGAGGGCACCTTTGAATATCAGTTGGTGGGAGGCCCAGATAGAAATTAGGTAATGCACACCTGACCTGTCAGGCACCAATTACTATCTTGTTCATCATTTGCCACGGTAGACTGTGTTCAGTACAATTCCCAGAAACTATAAAGCAACAAATAACACAGATTCCAAGAGCAGAGAGAGAGAGAGAAAAAAAAGCTCCAGTCACTGTCAGCTAAGCATGAGTTTGAGCATGTATAAGTACATGCGAAGTACAGCCTTTTAATCTCAAGCCATATCTTCTCTTGAGCTATTTAAAGCTTGGGTTTTGTTCAAGATGAGATGTTGCCACAGTAAAGAAAATGTCAACTCCTCTCACGGCAGTTGAGAAAGAAAATAGGTCTCCTGTCTAGCTCCCAGAAATCCGCTCCCCCATGACGACAAGAAACATTTTTGAAATATCATATATACTAATACATTCATTGGCCTCGTATGATGGCCACATATTTTTTCCTCCTAGTTGGAACCTTTTCCATGCTTTCGGCTAAAAACATCAGTGCAAGCAGCTCAGGCTTTGTTCTTTATCATGTAAATGAGCTGTCAGAAATGTAGAAGAGTAAGCTAGCCATCTAGTTCCTCAACTACTAACTATATTCATTTTCTGTGGCCAGTCCCTTGCCAAACTACTGATTCTCTGCCAAATAAAACAGAATTCTAGTCACCACCCACCTGAACTAATGGCTTAGCTATCACTGCGACAATTGAACACTTTTGCCGAAACTACTGACTGCCTTTTGGTCAACTGGAAGAAAATGAGAATTATCACTCTTCTTGTTCAATCACCTGCCACCCTCAAGCAGGTGAAGTGGAAAGATTGCAGGATTTGAAGGCAGAGAACTGGGTTTCAAATCCCAGGACTATCATTTACTATTTGTATGACCATGGGCAAGTCACTTAACCTCTTTGAGACTCTTTTTTTCCTCATCTGTGAAATGAAAAGATTGTATTAAATGACCTCTAAATTCCCTTCCATCTCTAAGGTTTTAATATGTAACTGGACAGATTTTCTCCTGTAATAGCCAGGTCACACCATCCCTAAAGGGACCCTGGTAACACCCAAGATCTCCAGGCAACAGGGACAGGTTGTAGAGTAAGTTAAAGGTTCTACTTTGGTCAAAAATACGGAGATGTTTATCAGCCTGGTGGCTATCCTCCAGGGGCAATTTCTGGAAGAGATTGGTTAATGATTTATATTATCTAAGAACCATGTGATTAAGTACCTTCTGCTCCCTTTTCATCACTTCTGCCACCATTACTTAGAAAGCAAAAGGAATGATCCTGCTTTTCTTTTTTTTTTTTTTCCATTTTAGGTCCCAAAAAAGTTCAGAACCTAGTGATCAACTTTCTTACCAGAGTAGGCTGGACCTTAGACAACAGAAGTAGTCTGTCACCATCCTACTTTAGAAGTCTTTCCAGCATGGTAAACCTTTCAGATCCTTTACCCCATGGTATAGCCTTTGTTACCCTAGGGTTACTTCCATACCACAATAGGACATTGAAATGAAGCTTTAAGTGTTAGGTGACAATTATGAAACAGAAAAATAATGAAACAGGATAAAGCACCTTTAACCTTAACAAAACAACTCCCCAACTCCAACTTATAAGATTCTCGTGAGTGAAAAAAAATATGAGCATAGGGTAAATTATATTCAGGTATTCATTCAATAAGTATTTAGTAAGCACAATGTATTTTGCCAGATACTAGAGATACAAAGAAATGAAACAGTCCTTCCACTCAAGGTGCTTATGTTCTACTAAGAGGATATAATATATGTAAAGAGATAATCAATCAACCAACTAGCACTTCTAAGGGTCTATTATGTGCTAAGCACTGGAAATATCGAGACTAAAACAAAATAGCCCCTTCCCTCAAGGAGTTTATATTGTATCAGAAGGATACTTCTACACAGATGAGCAAATGCAAATTATCAACAAAATTTTTAAAATTAATTTTTGGAGAGGAGAAGCATTAACATTTTCAGGAGATGGTACCTGAACTGAGTCTGAAGGAAACTAAGGATTCTATGAGGTAGAGATGAACTAAAAGTGCATTCCAGGGATGGAGGACAGTCTGGACAATGTCACAGAGGCTGGAGATGAAGTGCAAGTCCATTTTGGATAGAATGTACGGTAAATGAGGGGAAGTAATATGAACTATGCCTAGAAAGGAAGTTTAGAGGCAGAATGTGAAGACCTCTAAATACCAGAGGATTTTGTTTTTTATTCTAAAAGTAATGAGTCCTGAAGATTCATTCATAAGGCAATGACAGACATGTAAAGGATGAGTTGGGGAGGGAAAGACACTGGAAGCAGGTTAGGAAGCTATTCCAGCAGTCCAGGCTAAAGGTGATGATAGACTAAACAAGGTTGGTGGCTAAATGGGTGAGGGAGAGAGAAAAGGGTGTGGATTCAAGAGATCCATGGACAAAAAAAATTGACAAGACTTGGAAATTTATTGGATATGGAAAGTTGTAGGGGGAAAATAGTTGAGCATAACTCTGCGGTTACAGATCTGGATGGGTGGAAAGATGGTGGTGTGCTCAACAGAAACAGATAAGTTAGGAAGAGAAAGAATGGTAATGAAAACAACTTTAGATATATTGAGCTTTAATTTATTTTATTTTTTTGCTTTTTGGAGGGGGGGAGGTAGGGTAATTGGGATTAAGTGACTTCCCCAAGGTCACACAGCTATTTTATGTTAAGTGTCTGAGGTCGGATTTGAACTCAGGTCCTCCTGACTCCAGGTCCAGTGCTCTATTCATTGCACCACCTAGTCGCCCCTATATTGAGCTTTAAATAACAATAGGGCATCCAGGCAGAGATGGTTAGCAAACAGTTGGTGATGTGGTACCAAGTTTGGGAGAAAGAGGAGAGCTGAGCTATGTAGATATAAGAATTATATGCATAGGGATTATAATATGAAATTAAGAGAGTTGTGATTAGATCACTAATAGAGAGGTTATAGAAAGGAGGAGCTAGCTCGGAGCCTTGGGGGCCACTCACACTTAGAGATGAGGACACTGATTATGCATGAACCATCAAAGAAGATTGCATAGAGGGGTCAGAGAAACTAACAGACAAGTGCCACAAAAACCAAGGAAAAGAGTTGGCCAATATGACAAAAGCACATAGAAATTAAGAGAGATTAGGACTGAGGGTAATTGATTTAGCAATCTAGAGAGAACCTTGGAAAGAGCAGTTTCTGTTGAGTGACAGGCTCAGAAGTCAGACTGTGACTGGGAGGTGAGGAAGGGGAGGTGAGAAGCGTCATCAGCTCCGTGGCACAGCTACAGCTAGAGTCAGGAAGACAGGAGTTCAGATTTGACCTCTGACACCAGCTGTGTAGCTCTGGGCAAGCTACTTCACAGCTATTTGCCTCAGTTTCCTTATTTTAAACATGAGGAAAATAATAACACCTGCCTCCCAGGGCTGTTGTGATGAGAAAATGAGATGATATTTATAAAATGGTTTGCAAAACAAAAGTATTATATACACGTTAGTTATAAACAGTGATTTCGTATCTCCAGTTCGTAACTAACAAGTAAATGCAGACAGTATGATGTATATAAATGGAAACCTCTGCATTTTGAATTCCAAAGTGTGTTCAGGTCATTTGTGGCTTGGATAAAAACTGTATTCTGTGTTGAACTGAACCAGTGAGCTTAGTTCTAATACCGTGATCAGTCAAAGATACTACTCTCTTGTGCGTAAATAATAGGCCCTTGTACCTAACCTGTTAGTGTTCTTCAACTTGATTTGTATACTATGCTGGCATTATAATGCATTGCATTGGCTAAGAATTCCTGAATAGAAGGGAGGCTCAGAATGAGTTTAAAAGTCGTGCATAGAGGTATAATGGTCCTTAGATTAATTTAGCTATGGTTACTGGAGTACTCCAACCACTGTTAAGAAGGTGCTGCTAATAAGAATGATGATCTTTTATGATCATTTAGAAGAAGTCAATATGAATATTCAAATATAGAAGACTTTTAAAAAAATTAATGACTGGAGCTAAAATCACCTTTAGCATAGCTCGGATTCTATTAGCTTCTGCATTCTCAAGCCCCAAATCTGAGCTTTATCCATATGTCCATGGATAATCTCTCAATGAGATCTATTTTCTAAGAGATGTATTTCTAAATCATACTCATTATTTATGGGATGATCTTATGTGAACCTTCAGGTAAGGCTCCAAACATTCTTTTTACATCCAAAGGTGTCATTGGCTTATCAAAGCAGAAATCACAACAGTGTGAGTCCTTTCTCATCATCTTCCAGGCTCACTAAGTCAAAATGAGAGAACAGAAGTATAGAGCAACAACTAGTGTTCTTAGAAATCACTCATACAGTGCCATAAAGCAATTATAAAGGCATGTGAAAGGAGAGCTTATTAAATTATTTCAGCGTGGTTGCTGGAACATGTGCTTGATTTTCTGTCTGGCCAAGTACAACCCAATAGATGAGAATAGGTCAACAGCATGAAAAAATTAGGTTGTAAGGAAGGAGAGATTTTAATACCTCTAGTCCAAAAACTCCAAGTCCAGGGATCTTTCCACCACACCACAAACCATACCTCCTCTCTAGAATCCTACTGTGGAAGGGATCCTCAGATAAGGAGGGCTTAGTGGAAGGCTGAGTGACCTTAAGGGGCCCTTTTAGCATAATCTGTGATTTGAGGATTCTAAACATGAAAACAGGGGCAGCTAGGTGGTTACATTGGTTAGAGTGCCAGACCTGGAATCCAGAAAACTACTCTCTCTGAGTTCTAATCTGGCCTCATACAGTTGCTGGATGTGTGACCCTGGACAAGTCACTTAACCCTGTTTGTCTCCGTTTCTTCATCTGTAAAATGAACTGGATAAGGAAATGGCAAACCTTTCTAGTATCTCTGCCAAGAAAAACCCAAATGGAATCACAAAGAGTTGGATACAACTGAAATACATTTAAATGGGTGCTTCTTTTAAATTTTATATATAAAATACATACACACATATTTTTACATACAGATATATATAAGGTCCTCTTTATCAGAACATAACAGGTACCTCAAAAAAGGGCTACTTAAAGTGAATCCAATTAAAAGAGAGGCTAATATTTCACAGTAAATAGTAAGAGGAAAAGGAAGAAGATTTGGTTGGGACTTTATTTTGGAAAATCAAATTAAAATTATGAAAATAAATGTATTCTACATTATATTTAATAAAATTTAGATCATAGATACAATGATGAGCTAATTCTTAAAAATGAATCAATTATTTGAGTGTTGGTTTGTGGGAGCATAATTTTTCAACAAAATTGTATGATTAGTACTACATCACATTTTTCATTTCACATATGACTTTTATAGGGTAATTATAAAGTGAGTCAATTTTGCAATAAAAAACAATTCAAGGCCTCATCAGCTTTCCCAAAGGTCTCTATTAATCTCTTAATATGCACATTATTCTCTTTTGATATACCTAGTAATAATCAATAAGAGAAATTGGCAAAGATGTCAACAAAGGAGCAAAAATAAGTACTATTATTAAGCAGTAAGGATGTTTAAGTGAGGACTAATTTGGTAAGTGGTCAGTTCATTAGTATATTTGTTCAAGTTGTGATGACGTTTGCTTCCCTACACCGCCCTGTGGGGAGGCTTTCTGGTGTAGTGGATAGAAGGCTGACCCTGGAGTCAGGAGGACCTGGGGTTCAAGTGCTGACTGACATGTACGAGCAAGCAAGTCACTTAACCTCTCTTTGTCCAAAGCATAGCTCCAAGTTGTAGACAGTTGCTGATCTGCATTAATATAGGTGATTTCCTCACAGAAGTTCCTCATACCAAAGAAATACTAGGTCCTGACCAAAACAAAACATAACTTCATTAACTGGGAAGATTTGGATAACAAATATTCAGCCAACCAGAATGTCATATATATGATTGCTTTCAGGTGAAACACTAGTTCTTGTGAATAAGATGCTAGGCTAGTAATCAGGAGACCTAAAGTCTACCAAAAAAGACATTGCATGGCATTGCAAAAATCACTGTTTCTCAATTAACTTTAGCATGGTAGAGAAAATAATATTAGCCATCATGTTCCTTTAAAGTTATATAAATATCAACAACTACCAGTCTACTCTATCTTCTGAACAAAATGTTCTTGAAAAAGGCCTATGAGGGACTAAGTATAAGAAGGGAAAAAGTAGACCTTTGCAGATAATTTTCAGCATTAACTATGTCTTCCAGCAGCACTATTAACTAAGAGGTATAGAGAATAAATCTCATTGTGTCTACTGCTTGATTTAAAAAAAATAAAGCATTTGTCTCAGTAGAACAAAATGTTGACATAAAGGTTTTCTTTAAAGTACATCACATGCATTTTAAGATTTCATAATACTTCATACCACATATGACCACAGAGATAACTTTGTCCAATTCACTGAGTATCAATATTAAGCAAGCTATAAATGGGGATAAATATGTTCACCGAAGGTATTTACTAGAGTCATGGCAGATTTCCTACATAAAATCTAACTAGGGTATTCCTTATTAAAAAAGATATTCTCTGAGTGGTCAGAGACTGCATCATGCTGATTATATCATATCCTGGAATATTATAGGACTTTTCCAATGAGATTCATAGTCACTCAAAAGTTATCAGGCTAATCACCAGCACAAAAAAAAAAAAACAAAATTAATGAATGCAATTGCCCAAATTATTACATGATCTTAAGCCTATGTACTGATGGACTTAACCCATTATTTTAACTGCTTAGTTAATGTATCATGAATAGGTATATGGAACATGACAGATAGTGAACAGGGCCCAGAACTATAAGGCAAATAAATTGTTTTGACTGGCTATATACTATTTACTGCCGGAAGTACAGGACAAATGTATTGTCTGTTTGTTATATTCTGGCCCCTTCTCTGCTGCCTACAAATATGCCCTTCTTTATCTTTAAAAAAAATAATTAAAAGCTCTACTAGATCCTACCATTTATGGTATCTCTTCTCCCTTTCTCAGGTGAATTTCTTGAAAAAGCCCTCTGTACTTAGTGTCTTCACTAACTCTGCTCTCATTCTCTCCCTAGCCACCTGAAATCTGGTCACTCAATAGCAACTGCCTTCTCCAAAGTTACCAATGATCTATGTGCCAACTCTAATGGCCTTGTCTCAGTCTTCTTTCTTTTTTTCACCTCTCTGAGGTACCTGATATTGCTGACAACCTTCTCCTCCTGTCTTCTGTCTCCCTATGGCTTGTGACATTGTTCTCTCTTGGTTCTCCCTACCTGTCTGACCATTCCTCAGTATTTTCTACCATATCTTAATACCAGTTAATAGTGAGGGTCCTCCAAGGGTCTATTATGGACTTTCTTATCTCCTGTCTTTTATTCCTCTGCTCTCTCGCACAGTAATCTTTAATAATTATACTTATGCAAATGATTCTCAGATCTATATATTGAATCCTAGTCCTGAACTCCAATACCACATTACTAATTACTTTGTGATAATTAGAACTGCATGTCTTGTAAGCATCTCAAACTCAATATGTGTAAAACAGAATTCATTCTCTTCCCCAAAACACATCCCTCTTCCAAACTTCCTGTTTCTATTGAGGATGCCACAATCCTTCCAGTCACCCATGTTGGCAACCTCCATGCCATCCTTGACTCTCCATCTTCACTCATTCTCAGTCATCTCACAACCAAATTATGTAAGTCATTTGCCTATATTTATGATTTCTTTCTTCACAAAATCTCTCAGATTCTTCCCCTTCTTACCATTCACAAAGACACCACCCTATTTCAGGCCCTCATCATCTCTCACCTTGATTAATGGAATAACCTCATAATTTATGTCTTTACCTCTCTTCCTATGCCAATCCATCCTCATCCTTCATACTGTCAACAAAGTGGTCTTCTAAAGTGCACTGCAGCACTCTTGCATGCAGTCTCTCTCTCTCTCTCTCTCTCTCTCTCTCTCTCTTTCTCTCTCCCTCTCTCTCTCTTTCTCTTTCTGTCTCTCATCTTCTTACACATTACCCTTCTTGTAGTCTACAATCCAGCCATACTGACTTATTTGCTATTCTTCACTCATAATAATGTATCTTCCATCTCTATGCCTTTCTACTGGCTGTTCTTCATTCCTGGAATGATTTCCATCCTCACCTCTGCCTCTTAGAATCTCTGACTACCTTCAATACTCACCTCAACCACCACCTTAGGTTTTTATGTTTTCCTACTCTCCAAGCTGTTACCACTTCTTATCCAAGGTTACCTTCTATCTGTTCTCCCTGTATCTTATATACACGTCAATTTATACAGATATATTGCCTCCCCCATTGAATGCAAGCTCCTTGAAAGCAGGAATTGTTTTCACTTTTTTATTTTTACTCCCAGAGCTTATCACTGCAACTGGCACATGGTATGCACTTAATAAATGCTGATTGATTGATTGTTCAGTCTTTTCCTGACAATAATATGTGGTTGTGAATTGAGGAAGACTCTGAATGCAAAACAGATAGCAGAATGTGACTGAAAGACTTATAATAGGTGTAAGTAGCTTTGATGTATTAACCATGATGATTTCCACATGAGAAGTAACCTCAGGGGCGGTTAGGTGGTGCAATAGAACACCAGGCCTGGAGTCAGGAGGACCTGAGTTCAAATCCAGCCTCAGACACTTAACACTTACTAGCCGTGTGACCTTGGGCAAGTCACTTAACCCTAACTGCCCTCCCCCCCCAAAAAAAGCAAAAAAAAAAAGTAACCTCAAAAACATGCTTAACGATTGTATGACCATAAAAAGTCCGGTGACATAACAAAAGTAAAGGATAATAAGTAGGTAGTCCCAGTGCTGGACTGTTCACCACAAAACATTGGAAGGTGGCCTTCATTAAGTAGATAATCTATGAAACGTTTGAAGAATGACACAGCAAAGAATTACACAGAATGAGGCCTAGACAGGTTTGGATCTGGAACAATGGAGAGAATGTCTGTACCAATTAGCTCAGTCACTTAAGGGTGTTTGGTTTTTCAAATGCAATGCTTACATGGTTTTTTTTATTTCTACATGTAGTAGAAATAGACATTTTCCCTTTCTTTTGTCACGCCATAGATCTGTGCTTTGTCCATAGGAGGCAATCAGCGAATCTCTAGCTTCTTCTAAGAAAGACCATTATTCAATATTCAGACAAAATAATTAATGATAAACTTCTAAGTTTGAGTTTCTTAACTAATGGGTCCATAAATATAGACTATGACTTTTTTTAGCCCATAAAATTCCCCCAGTGAATCATGCATACAGACCACATAAAGGCAACAACCAAAAAACCCAACAGCAAAAAGTACCATTGGATATTTAGCTGCCTCTGAATCATTCTGAAACACTCCAACAACTTCTCCATCGAAATCGACTATTTCCCAACACAGCAACATCCTCTTTTCCCCTAATTAATTAAGTTCCCTAGCTCACTGGCAGTGAGCTGTGTTGATCATCTTTTTTATTTTCAAAAGGAAGGAGGAGGGAAAGCATACAGTTGGCCTCATCTACTGCCCACTGGTCCACATGTTCATACCCTCTATCCAAACAGGGCAAGAGGTCCTCTCTTATGTACTCCCAGTAGCTTTTTCATGAGATTCCTACTTCCACCAGCACACACACACACGTGCACATACACACACACACACGTGCACACACACACACACACACACACATACACACTGCAAGAGCAACCTTATCATGCAGGTTTCAAAATGTCATTTCTCATTTGAAGAGCCTAGGATTCTGAGCACTGCTTACAGTACCCTCTGATTAAAGTCACATTGTCCCCACTAATTCATGTAGCTTGATAACATCTTCTAAAGCACAGTCAGTTTCTACCATAACAGTCTATTTACTTTTCTTCTCTAGCAACACACACATGCACCTCAAGTGTTCAGTTGTGTTTAGGAATAATTTTTCCTTATTTACAATTATCATAGCATGCACAAATAGGGAGGGAAGGAGGAAGGTAGGGAGGCAGGAAAGCAGGTAGAGAGAGGGAGACAAACGAACTAATTCTTTTCTACAAATCACACAGAGCTGCTGGTCTGGCATAGCCTAGAATTTCTTCTCACACCAATTATCAAATTAATCAATCCTCAAGCAAGCTTTCTCCAGGCCCTGCATAGCACATAAGTGGTGCTCAGTAATGCTAAGTTTATTCTAAGTAAAGACTGGTGTTAATTCAAGTCACTAGGAGGTGAGTTTAAACCCCCACACTTCAGTTATTTTATTACAGCCCTACTTAGACTCGATAATGAATAACTCCCTTTAACTATCTACACAGCAGAACTAAAAGAGTGGCTTCAGAAGCCTGTAGATGAGTTAGTGACCCCCACACAAACTTAGCATAAATCTAAAATCAAAGTCACCCTTTCAAACCCCATCAGAAAAGTCAGCAATATATGGCTGGAGCAGCCCTTCAGGCTAAAGAGGGGACAAATCATTTCTTCTCTCTGCCCTTGCTTCCTCACATGCAAAAGGAGTCATTTCACTGGAAGGCTGCATGAGTTTAATTAATTAACATGCCTCAAAAACACAAACCGCAAACCCGCTTTGCTCAGCTGCCATCTAGCAAATTGGCCAGTAGTCGCTATTGTTTGGTTGGTAGACATCCCTCCAACCCATCTATGCATCCTTTTTTGCTTACTTCTACCCCCTCCCCCATTTCCCACCCCTCCCCCCAAACACAAACACACAGGCACACAAGCACCCACTCACGTCCTGGATTTTAGTTTCCTATTTTAATTTTTTTTTCTTGGCTTTGCTGGCAACTGTTTCAGCCTCATGTTTCTATACTCAAATGCCCACTAAAATTTCCATTCACCACGAAAGATCCCAAGCATCCTTGCCAAAAAAGCACATGTCCGACTTGCAGATACCCAGCCAAATGATTCTACATCAAACTCTGTTTTACTTTCCCTGCTCCACAGTACCTTCTGTGACTAGACAAAAGATGATGGAAACTTCATTCGAGTACATCAGGCTCTGCCAGGCATATTTCCATCTGTCCTATTGAAGACTGCCAAAAAACATTTTTTGAGTTGTTTTTGTTTTTTCACAAAGTTAGTCAATCTAAAATCTTCTCAGACAGAAGTTATTTGAGGACTAGGAAGTGTCGTGCATCCTACCTTGACTGACTACTTGGACTCCACAAGGCACACCTGACAGAAATAGAAGGAGTAAAAGCAGCTGATTCTCACACAGTGCTAAGAAATGGGTTATATGAAGACGCTTTAGAGCAAGGGCAGAGATGGGGGCAGGGAGAATTGATGGAGTGCCCCAGAAAAAAGGCTGGTGGTGCCTGAGTAAGGAACAATGATTCAGTTCAATTCAACACATTTATTATATTGTCTGCTATGCTCAAGATAATGTGCTAAAGTTAAAGATGAAAAACACAGTTCCCTCAAGGAGCTTGCAATCTCACAGGAGAAATAGAGCACATACATACAAAAATGAATAGGGAATGGAATCCCTTTAGGGAAAAGAAATCCATTATCAAAAAGGGATTCAGGATTTTGGGTGCCAGAAACTGAAGCCAAGATAGACAAAAAAGAAAATAGTGCTGAGAAGACTAAGACCAAGCGATAAAAGTAATAAGATTTCCCCCAACAAGAACTGATTCTCTAAGAGAGACCAAAAAAAAGACTGCCTATTTTATTCGTTATGAAGAAGTGTTAAATCCCCCAAGAAGAACAGTGAAAAGAATGAATGCACCAAAGTGAGGGGTGGCCATCTCCTGTACAAGAGATGGTAGTTTTCTTAGACTCTTCTCAGCTTGCTTCTATACTGCTGACCCATGCCAAATCAATCTCTCTATCACTTCTGCTTTTCACATTTCCCTGAAGCCCACCAACCATTCCCAAAAATACCCATCGTGTTCTATCAAACCTTTTTTTCATCCTTCTTTCCTATTTTTAAGGCAGCTAGGTAGAACAGTGGATAGAGGAACAGGACTGGAATCAGGAAAACTTGAGTTCTGATTTGGTCTTAGACACTTACTAGCTGTGTGAGTCTGGGAAAGTCATTTAACCCAGTCCGCCTGAGTTTTCTCATTTGAAAAATAGGATGACAATCACAGCACCTACCTCATCTTGTTTATATGAAGATCACATGAAATAATTGTAAAACACTTAACACAACGCCTAGAATATAGTAGGTGCTATATAAATGTAAGCTTTTTTCTTTATCTAGAACATGTGATATGTCAGTGGTAGATGCTTCAGTCAGTTAACAAACACTTAGTGAGGTATTACTGAACACCAAGCCCCAAACTGAAATACTAAAATCAGGATTTTCAAAAACAAGGGTCCATCATTCAAAGTGTATACAATCTATTTGGGGAAGCCAGAGCATAAAACAGTTAAGGAAGTGAATCAGCAAAACACGCTGGAGAGTCAGTACAAGTCATGAGGGTACTAAATAATTTGAATCCAGAAGAAAAGAGTAGAGGTCCATTCCGCAACCCAGAGAGCAATATCTTATGAGTTTAGCTAAGCTGACTTTCCTAAAAGAAGTATAAATAAGTATTTACACATATTGTCTCCATTTTCCCCCATCAATTCATTCCATAAACTCCCTGAAATTCAGCTTGCTTTCTCATGAAACTAGACCCATCTTTCATTCAACCAGCACTTGTCTAGTGTCTACTAAGGACAAGATACTGTGTATAGCACGGAAGAAGATGAAGAGATGAGCTCACAAAACCTAAAGTTCATTACCACCTAATCACGAAATCAGTTGTTCAGTCCTCATTCTTCTTGTTCTTTCCATAGCATTTTGTCTTACTGACTACCTTCTTCTTGAACCCCTCTCTTCCCTTGTCCCCTTTGACCAAAGACTATCCTAGTCCTTCCTGACTTTCTGTTTTCTATATGGATTTGTCTTCCTTTTCCTGTCCCTTCAATGCTAGGGCTTCTTTATTACATTCCTTTCTTCCTTCCTTCCTTCCCTCCCTCCTTCCTCTCCCTCTGTCCACATAGGAAATCATACCCTTACCTGTGGGTGCTCCGTCCAAAGGAATATAAATTTTGATCACTGAAATCTCACAAGCTATCTTGGGATTTATTGGCTAAATTTCTTTCTTAAGGATCACGCCTTAAACCCAAATCATTTTGGATTTCATGGATTGGCCAATAAAAGGTCCCTGGTCAAACCTCACTTAGCCATCGTTTGGCTCAGAGTGAGTGTAAATAGCAATTGTTTCTGTTTTGGCCAGAAAAATGGGGGGGGGGGGTTCCTTCCCCTCTCAAGTTGTTGGTTTTTTTTTAATCTAGGTAGAAGAGGCTGTTCTTTGCCTCATTTCTTACCTAACCTTAATCACTGAATGGGTGTTGCCTCAGTCAGCCTGAGGCCTGGGAAAGACCTTAACTTAAAAGGACGAAGTTCTCCCACTACATCTGGGGCCATTTCCAGTTGTCCTGATCTATATCTTGTAACTGGAGCCAGATGGCTCTGGAGGGGAGAGTGAGGCTGGTGACTTTGCATAGCCCTGTCTCACTTATATCCAATTCACTTGTAAGACATCACCTTCCTGATGTCATGATCCTCTTCAAGAAGGAAGGACAAAAAACAACAATGTAAGGGTGCTATAAAGCTCATCCCTGTTGTCTTTAAATATTCTTTGTCTCAGAAAACACATTCACTGTCACTGACATAACTGTTATCTCTATTCTACAGTTCCGAAATTTATCTCTCTCTTTAATTCTAGCCCCATATCTCCAGCAAACTTCTGGGGTCTCCATGTGGATGTCACCTCAAATATATCAAAAACTAAACTCAACATAGTCCCTCTCTCTCAAATCAGCTTCCTATTTCAACTGATTGATCAGTCAAAAGGCCTTTCCACACTAAGAGCCTACTAAGTACCAGGCACTGTGCTAAGTGTTGGGGATAATGGGGAACAAAAGAGCTCCTGTCCTCAGGGAACTTACATCTGATCATTTCCTAAGTTCCTTATTGTTATTAATGATAACTTTATTTTCTCAGGCTCAAAACCTAAAAGTCATCTTTGATTCCATTTCCTTGACCCTTATCTCCCATATCCAATTAGTCCCAAGTTGAACCTGAATTATAGGCACAGTCTTGTAAATTGGCCTCACTTCTTTTGCCCTCTCCCCACAATAACCTGCACTGCACACCACTACCAGAGTGAGCTTCCTCATATAGCACTTTGATCATACCATTCCCTAATCAAAAATCTTCAGTGGCTCTTCAATACCTATAGAATAAAGTCCATATATTTCTTTAGTCCAGCACCAAACTACCTTTCCAAATTTCTAATACTTCCCTTCATGAATACCCAGGCTGATCTTGTGGTTGTCTAACTGCCCTCTGTGCCCTACCTTCATCCTCTCTGTAATCTTTTATAAGCTCTTGTTTAGGTCCACTGTGTTTCTTTGTCTGTGGTAACCAACCCCTTGTTTGAACATCACTTCCGTCTCTGCGTATCCAAACTCTCTCTATCCTTCCAGACCAACCTGAAGATTCAGTTTCCTAAAGTGTTTGATGACCATTCAAGTTCACAATGCCTTCCTTCAAATTCCTGTAGCCTTTATTGTTGATAACATCCATTCGGCACTTAATTACATAATGATTTAGGGTCATTTTTATTTTCAGCTATTTTGCTTTTCTATGTGTATTTTTTTTTCCTCTTTCCAAATTGATTTTCAGCCCCTTGATGGTCTCCCTTGTTGCTTCTATAGTTTTGTAATCTCCATAAAAGCCCATCATAGTGTTTTGTAAACAGCAAAATCTCTACCAGTATCTGAATGACTGAAATGACTGAACAGGATTGGAGGCTACACATCTGGCTGCCTTGTACCACACTTTTTTGACATTTCATCAGAGCCCCATCACAGAGCTCACATACGTCTGCTTGAAATCTTTTGCCAGTTTCTCCCGGTAAGAAAACACAAGCCTGTGGGGGGAGTGTAGGTGGCACAGTGAATAGAGCACCGGCCCTGAAGTCAGGAGGACCTGAGTTCAAATGTGACCACAGATACTTAACACTTACTAGCGTGTGACCTTGGGCAAGTCGCTTAACCCCAATTGCCCCTATGAAAAGCAAAAAAAAAAAAAAAGAAAGAAAAGAAAAAGAAAAAAACAAGCCTCCTCAGTTCCTTTCATCCTAGTTGTTGGTAGCCACCAAACATCTGTCGACCGACCGCAGCTCATGATGAAACTCTCTTCCCTAGCACCTCATCTCACCTCATCTGTTACTAAGGATCTCTAATGCATGGCCCCAACATCTCTTCAGGCTAAGTTCTGTATCTCCAAAGAAAAATGAAATTTTCATCATTCTTCTCTACTGTTGACTTCTTTAAGCTGACCTGGCATACTAGACTACAAAATGTTTAGAAATCTACTATGTTTAAAGAGTTGTGGGAAAAGCTTTGTCAACAAAATTGTCACTAAAGGAATCTGGAACAGAGAAGATTGGCAGGACATTAAAATTGTTGCTGCTTTTGTCCACCAGCAAAATTTTCTCAATCCCTAGGGAGGTGATTTCCTCTCTGTTTACTGGTTAGTTCAAAACACATATATTCTGACATCCCGCTTGATGCTGGAAGATAAGACTGTGTTCTAGGAAGTGTCCCAGATTTGGAGCCAGAGGAGTTGTTTGGGTGTTTGAGTGCCAGCTTTACCACTTAATGTCCATGTGACCTAGGGAAAGTTTCAATTCAACCATTCAGTTCAGCATGCCATAAATGCCAGGAGTATTCTGGAGCTGATTATTAAATTTTTTCATTTCAGAAATTTAAAAATGCTACAAATTAGGGCTTATTTTATTGATTGTCTAGACTTAAAGTGATGGAGAAAAAATAATACAGACTAAATTAAAAAGTGTATTTTGCCTATTTTTTTTCCCAGAGAGCTTTGTTAAACATTTATTACATAGTTGTTGAAGAGAAGACAAAACAATATTCCCAGTGCCCCCAAGGCATTTTCAATCTGCTTGGGGAATACAGCTAGGAAAACTGGTTGTTCAGATAGTTGAAAAGGAAGCACTAACAAATGAGGGGATTGGACTAGATGACCTCTTCAGTCATTTCCAGATCTAACATTCTATGAACCAATGATCAGAATTATAATCCTGTATTGCAGTCTTTTGGAATCAGACAGTTTGTGGGGCAGCTGGTGATACAGTAGATAGAGCTCTGGGCCTGAAGGCAGCAAGACCTGAGTTCAAATCCAACCTCACTTACTAGCTGTGTGGCCCTGGGCAAGCCACTTAACATCTCTTTGCCTCTGTGTCATCTATAAAATGGAAATAATAGTAATACCTCCCTTCTAGTATTGTTATGAGGATCAAATGGGATAATAACTGTTCAATGCCTGGAACATAGTAAGGTCTACATAATTGTCAGTTCTTGTTAATTTTGGTTCCAATCTTGCCTTACCATTTTACTACTACTAAGATTTAGAGCTGATTGCTTACTTTCTTGCTGTTTCCTCCTCTATAAAATGAGATGTGATTAGATAATATCTAAGGTACCCCCTAGCTCTAATTTTACATCCTTCTTTCTTAATCTCCAGATTTACCAAGCCTTCCTTGACCTTCTAAGTCAGATGAGCAAAAGTAGTTGGACCATCTCAGTGAAAAAGTTAGCTTAACAGCCAGTCAAGATGACAATATTCCATAATCTCCAACAAAAGTATCCCTGAAGTCTGGCCTACTGTTCTAAAATCTTCTGGATTTTATATGTCTCTCCATTTTGCCTAGTCTATAATTTTATTCTTCTGAAACATACCATACCAGCTACAGTTATCCCTTCTACATCAAGGGGATTAGGCGAATGGCCTCATAATCTGGAAAATCCATGTAAAAAATTTTGGTTCTCCCTTCAGACCAGAGAAAAAATCTGAATTATTATGATATTAAAAGATAATACATGTGAATATTATACAATAATTTTTGTATATTTTATGTATTTCTGAGTTCCCAAACTTTTTCCTTATCATCTTCTGGCCTTCACATGTACTCTGTGTCTTCCACAATACTCCCCCAAAATTCCCATTTAATTTCTTATGCCAACCCATGATATAGTGAAATCATGATAGGGAAAATCACAATGTGGAAGGGATAACTGTATAACCCTCTATTACATCTTTGAAGACAATTGACAAACATTTATTAAGCCTCTGTTATGTGTCCAGTATTATACTGTGCATTAAAGCAGGACCCAGAAGAAGCACAATCCTCTCCCTAATTTTGACTTTGTAATTTTGCCAATTTGTCTCTTTAATTTTGATTCCCTAAATTTGAAAATTTGACTTCCTTTTTTAGATAATTTGACTTCCTAATTTTAACAATTGGGCTCACTAGTCTTGACCCCCTAATCTTGACTCAATGGGCTCAACTCAATTTTGATTCAAGCTTATACAATCTGATTCAAGAACAAACCACATAAATCAATACATTATACAATGAGGTGGACGATTAAGTTATAAACTGTGTTGTACATAAACTGTTTATACTTTTGACTTCCAATCACGCACTTCTGGGCACATACTCAATAGTCACAAGCATTTGTTAAGTCAGTTACTATTTGCTAGGTACTGTGCTCAGATCAGGAGATACAGATACAAGGAAAAACAAAGACAATCAGTACCTGCCCTCAAGAAGCTTACATTCTAATGGTGAAAGACAACACATAAAAAGCAATTGAAGTGGGGGAGAGGGCAATAATATAAGGAGGGTACATGAATGGGGGCATAGTGGAAAAAGAAATCTGGAGAGTCAGGCACAGAACCCAGAGAGAAATAAAGGAGTGAACATGCCTATCCTGGGCACTTTACCAAAAACAGAGGTTCCAAGAGAAAGCAAGCAATAAGAAAAAGTCATTGTAACATTGGCATGAAGCTCCAGAGTATGAAGATTGCTGTGGACTGGTGTAGAAACAAGTCTGGAGAGTCAGACCAGAGAGCAATGAAGGAAGAAAGTCAAAGAAAGAAAAGCCCCATGTGTGCCAAAATATTCATTCATTTTAAGGCACAGACTCTAAGCATTATTGAAGTTTAGAGGAGATGAATCAGTGAAGGCTGAGGATGAATCAAGGAAAGCTTCATGGAGGAAATGAAATTTGGACCAGACAGAAGAAGTGATGGTTTTTGTGACCTAAACACAGAGAGAAAGGAAAACAGATCAAAAGGCAAAAAGATCTGCACATATTAAACTGAACTATAAGTCAGTGACTTTGATTTGAATTTGGAGCTGCCTCTGGCCATTGTGTGGCTTGGGACAAGCTGCAACTTCTTCCTTTGTCCATTTCCTTCTTTTCAAATGGGATTATGTGCCTTGGCTCTCTCTTTATGGGGAAGCTGTTAGGATTAATAAGCAAAGGTTTGTGCTTATGAAGCATCTTTCTTCAGAGAACTCAGAGTACTTTGCAAAACATTCTTACTAATATTCATATAGTGGTTTATATGTTTTTCCACCTTACATTTGAGAGTTGTGTATCCATATCCAGAAAAGCTTCCAAATCTTCACTAACTTCTCTTCAATATCATTCTCTTGTTTGTATCAGAATAGTAAAAATTTTGTACTTTAAAATCTCCATGTTTCTGTTGCTCAGAGTCATTAGTATCATGCTTCCTCCTTGCATTTCTTCCACAAAAGAAATATACACAAGTATATCAACTCCAATGGGCACTCCTAAGAGTGAATGAAGATATGAACTTATGTAATTGTCTCTAAGTCTGGCAGGTTTTGTTCATAAAGCTTTGAATTTTCCAGAATCACAGATCTGTATGATAACATGCTCAGCAAAACAATATATTTTTATATATTTACTGTATATTTTGTATGCATGTGTGTACATTTTTTGCACATATATTAAAAAATCAGTGTGATACAGTTGAAAGACGTCTGACCTTGGAGCAAGATCCTACCCCTATGACTTACTACCTTTGTGAGCTTGGTCAAGTCACTTTGGACCTTAATTTTCTCAATCTATAAAATGAGGGGTTTGAAGTAAATAGCCTCTGAGGCCTCTTCTTGCTCTGAATTTCTGATCTTGAGATTTTAAGAAATCATAGAATTTTCAAGATGGCAAGAGATAGTGGATTCTGAGTAACAGTTCTAGGCCCAAGTCCTACTTTGCCACCTACTAGTTATATGTCAATGGGTAAGTTTATCCATCATTTCAAACCTCAGTTTCCAGCTGTGGTTTGTAGATAGTGATAAACTAGGAATCAAGAAAAGCTGAATTTAAATCTTACCTGAGTCACTTACCCGCTATGTGACTCAGGGGCAAATCACTTAAATTCTCCCAATCTGTTTCCTCATATGTAAGGAAATAGTTCAGTTCTTACAAGGCTCAAATGAAATAAAACGCACATACATATACATATATGGTGTGTATATATACATACATGTACATATACATATGTGTGTATGCATGTATATATACATAAGTTAATGTGTATGTATATACATATGTACACTCTCCCAGAAACCTTAAAATTCAACATTAAAATGGGCTATGATTATTGGTACTAGTGCTACCAACCTCACAAGGTTATTGTGGAGAAAACACTTTGTAAACCTTAAAACATTAGATGACCATGAGCTGCTATTTTTACCTAATTGACAATTATTATGAAGAAACATTTTGTAAATGGTGTTCTCTACAAGTCTGAGCTATTATGAGATTTGGGGTCAGAGGACCTGGGTTTAAACCCCAGATTTCCCTGCTATATACCTGTGTGAATCAATCTAGGCCACATTTTTTTCATCTATAAAATGAAAGGGGTTGAGCTAAATAGTCTTTAAAGCCCTTCAGCTCTAAATCTATGATCTGTTGTTGGTCGATAAACATTCATTTAAATGCCTACTGTGCACTAGGCTCTGTGCTAAGCACTGGGAACACAAAGAAAGAACTCACAACCTAGTGGAAGAGGTTCTTCCAAATATCCAAATAGTTGTGTACAAATAAGCTATACACAGATCAAATTAGAAATAACCCACAAAATGAAGGTACTAGACTTAAAAGGGATTTGGAAAAGCTTCTTATAGAAGGCAGAGTTTGACTAACACAAGAAGGAAGCCAAGAGACAGACGAGATGGGAAAGCATTCCATTCCTTGGGAAGAGCCAATAAAAATGCCCAGAGTTGGGAGATGGAGCATTTTTATTTGTGGAACAGCAAAGAGTTTCCATTTTACAGTTGAGGAAACTGAGGCCCAGAGCGAGATGAAGTATCTCACATAAGTACACCACGAAATTTAGAGGTAGAACTAGGTCAAGAACTAGGATCTGCTGACTCCTGGTCTTGCCCCAGCCCTGCTGGGTGCTACCTCCGAGTATGCCTTCTCTCTGCCTTCCCCTCTTCTCTGTTTGCACACTAGCCAGCAGCCTTGGCTGAAGTCCTTCAATTGAGAGGTAGTAAGAAGGCTGCCTACTCATATCACTCTACCTGTTTGGCTGTGGGCCAATATCACAAAACAAAGCTTCTTGCAGCAACTGAGAAGAAACAATTTGCATAACTTACGGCTATGTTAGAGTGGGGCTCTTCACACTGTCTCGGAGAGCAGCATAGTCTTGAGCTTTAAATAGCCAAACCCTGACATAGATTTAAGAGCAGGGTTCTGAAGGCTGTTACGTAAAGCTGAATACTTAGTATCACCACAGGAAAAGTGCAAGGTCCTCTGTCTTTACAAACTCATAGGAAATGACCCCACTTAGATAGCTAGTTGAAGAATTTTCAGTGAAATTGTCCCCAGATGAGGGTAACACCAATCATAGGGTATAATTTAGTGTTACTTGGGGGTCCCACTTGCCCTAAATTATATCTTCTCCCAGCAGTGTGATTTAGGATTGCTCATCCTTCATACTTGACCTGAAATTCCCACGATGAAAATCACTTCTCTGAGTGAGACTACAAAAGTCAAGACATTGTCTCCAGAAGGCCACTGTTAAATTGTAAACATGATAACATCAACGGTAGATATGTATAGTTCTTTACAGTAAACAAAGACCTTTTTTATTGCCTCATGTCTCCTAAATGATGTAGGGAAGCACTGAAACAAGAGAACAAGGACCATTGTCATCTGGAAGCATCCTGAACTCAAGTTCCTTAACCTGACTGCAGGCTCTAAGAATTTAGTAGCAAAATGACTTACCCAGTTACTTGGTTCCTCCACAGAGGAAATGGCATTCTCTCTTTCCCTTCATAAGCCTCTAGAGGACTTCCCTCTGAAGGTTGACATGCAGAATCGAACTCATTCTGTATGGTTTGGGGTTTTGTAAAGCAATAGGGCTGTAAGTGCTATAATTATTAACCATCAGAATGAAATGGAAATGCTAGACTACATATTATATTCTGGATGTCAGAGCACAAAGGAGGTAACTACAGCTAAAGAAAATGTAGTTTCTATACTGCTCTTTATGCCAGTGTCTCTCTAACTAGATCAACCAGGGGCTTTCAAGAAACCTGTATTTGTTCCTTGTGACAGTTTCAAAATTGACAGCCTCACCCTCTCCCAAAGACCACAGATTTTTTCCTGTTCTTTGTCCCCCCAATCACCTTTCATTGTTAGCATCTCATTAGCTACCTGACCCTCCCCCTCTTCACCTCTCATCTCATGGTCTTAATCCCAACCTTCAACAAAAGCCATAATTCAGGTGATAAGAGGAACTTATGTAAGATTTTTTTTTTAAATAAAGAAAGCCCTGGGAATAGTTACAGGAAATGTAGGTATACAGGGAAGGGGAAGCTACTTAGATGAGGGGCACAGTCATCTCCAAATGGATCAATGCTACAAGGTTGTCATAGCCCAAAACAAAACCTAGTTATTTCTGAAGTGATGAAAAGAACGAAAGTTATTATTCACATTTCCCATTTTCTTGGTATATTAAGCTTTCATTACTTCCTTTGAGGGAAGGAAAATAAAATGAGTGACAGGAGCCAGGGGACTTCCAAGGTGGACCTGCTCCTCGATGAAAGAATCTAAGAACCCTTATTCAATTCAAACTGAAAATCCAGTACTTTGGCATCTAAAACTAGTATAGCTTTTATAAAATATACAAACTTATGGCTGCCTGTTTAAAACGTCAAGTAATAAAGATCACACACACACCCCACAAATGTAAACCCATAATTTAAACAAAGCCCTGTTATGGCATGGCAGCAGTGGTATGACTGAGCCTGCTTTACAGTCTAAAGGAAAACTCAGCTTTAGCTAAAAGCATCAAAATCATAACAATGAAATGTTGCTACTGAGTCAGAAAGCACTTTTTCTCCTCAAAAAGACAGATGCATTAAAATTTAATTATTATCTCCTGATTCTCTACCTCCAGACAGTCTCCTTACCCAATTGTCATTCTAGAAATGTATGCCCAAAGTCATCAGAGAATGTACAAAGTAGATTCAGGAAAAATACTTGGGTTCACACTGACACAGGAGCAGGATGTATTTTAAGGGCTCCTCAAAGAGACTTCCCACAAGCTTCACCATTTACAAGAGTAAGAAATCTAGCTGGCTAACAGATGAGTGTTAGAACAAGATAGTCACTGTCTAAGCAGCAATATGGAAGAAGAGAAAACTTACATGTGTACACACACACACACACACACACACACACACACACAAAATGCTTTAGATGACCCAATTTCTTCTTTGGTTCTATTGCCTTTGGATAGGTTTTGCACATTTGGCTTTTGAAGATTTCTGAAATAAATGTGTGGTATTCCATCAGACAGTGCATTGATCCAAGTCTTTTTCCCTAGGTTAGGTAGGTAGCAATTCTTTTCTGGAGTGTGAAAGCCTCATAGCAGCAGCAACACAGCATATCTCATCTCTAATTTATGACTGACTAGCTGAAACTCCTCACTGTCAGCAAACTGTGCAGTGTTTACTGGTTTGACAGCGTACACACATATGGTAGAAGCCAGATGGACCTTTCTCCCCCAGCTTTGAGCAAAGGGTGCCTCATTAGGATAGGGATTCAGCAGATCTCCAAGATCTTTAAGCAAGGTTTTCCAGACTTGAGAAGGAAAATCAGCACGTAGGGAGAGAGAGGGAGGAAGAACTCCTCAAAACGAATGTAGCAAGGCAAAATTGAATGGACTTCCTCTTAGTTCCTCAGCAACATTTTGAAGGCTTTTGGTTTTTAAAAGGTGGAAACTATGTTTCATCATCAAAAGCCCTAGAGTGGTTCTTTCCAAAAGAGAAATTTGAAACAAACTTCATACCGCCTTTGTGTGGGGGGGGAGGGGGCAGGGGGAGGAAATAAGGGAAATACAGTAATGGGTTAATCTTCTAAAGTTCCATCTTGAATTAGGAAATAATATTGAAGAAGATTGCCAACAAAGTTTGAAAGGAAATTGTAGTGACTCATGCACTTACAAAGATTACAAGGAAGAACCTTTCTAGAACTATTGAATGACCAGAGAACCATAGAGGGACAGAAGACAGAAAATACTCTTTGTGGTCCAAAATTCAATGAAAAGTCTGTACTCTAGGACCAAGAGAGTTGAACTCAAGTAGAAATTGTGGGTGACTATGCCATATATAAGTATCCCTGCAGGCTGCGCATTGACTTAATTTTAAAATGTAGTGTTATCTATGTTTTATTAAATTTTTATTCAGTTAAATATTTCCCAATTAGATTTTAGTCTAGTTCAGGTCTAATCCAGAGTATTGTAAGCAGAGTATGGCCAGTGGGCCATGTTTGACATCCCTGCTCTAGACCAGCTGTGGTTACATTATAATTTTTTGGGGGGGGGGGAGAAATGGTTCATAATATCTATTGTCTCTTCCTTTGCAACGCATGTGGTAGTTTTCTGGTTTTTTTTCTAGGAGGAGAAAAAAATTATGAGACCCAGAGAGGTTAAATGATTGATCCAAGGGTCACATGGCTTGCTAGTGGTTGAGTCAGGACTAGAACCAGGTTTCTGGTTCGTGCTCATCAAAAATACACTGACCTTCAACTACCTATCAAATATAGACTTTTGTATTCTTAAATCATCAGTCAAAATGTGTTCTTTACTTTTTCAACAGTTAGGTGACCCCCCCTTTTTTTTTCTGGAAAGATCTAAAGTTTAATTTGGTTTTTTTTTTATTTGTTGCCTTCCCAGATATTAAGCCTAGTAGTATAACACTGCCTCCAGAAATCTTTTTTTTCCTTTTCCTCCAAAACAATTTGGGCAGGGGTTGTATACTGAATAACATGAGATCTTCACCCCAAAAAGGAGTATCATGTCTAGAGGGGTGTTATCAAAGGGACTGAGGGATGGTGGGTCCTCAACAAGGGAATGCCTCTTGACTAGTTCTCAATGTAACCAACTATTCTATGTTTCAGGTTTCACAACTTATAACTCATATTTTACAGTTTTTTTCTCAACCTAGAGCCATCTGGGCTAGGGTTCCCTCAAAGAAAAATCTTTGCTTAGACACCAGAGGGCTCCTTAGAAAGTTCAAATACCTCTTTGGACTACCTAGAAGCCCTTCTGTTGAATAATCTCTGAGGTGGAGGTGGAGAAAATAAATGTCTTGGGATTTTAAGGCTTCATCTTCTGTTCCCTCAACAAGGGAAAAACTAAGAGTTTTTAACTTGGGATCTGTGAACTTTTTAAAAAATATATATTTTAATCATTGTATTTCATGGAATTGATTTCCTCTATAATCCTGTGTTTTGTTTTATTCATTTAGACACATTCTTCTGAGAAAAGGTTCTGTAGGTTTCACCAGATAGTCAAAGAGATACAACACACACACAAAAATGTTAAGAACCCCTGGTCTATGCTGATTAAACTATGCAGAATAGAGTTTCTTCTCCCTGGAGGGAAACAGACAACTACTATGTGTATTGCAATAGGAGATGTTATAGATGCCATGAACTGTTTTTTCAACAATTTATAATGTAGCAAAAGCTGATCCAGAGAACAGGCTTTTAATTGAATGTTGGGAGATAAAGTATCTTTTCTATCCTCTGTCCCTCTATGAAAAGTAATTTAATCTAATGCTTATTGTCAACATAGTGCAATTTCCAATTTCAGCCATAAGACTTTTTTGCTTTCTTTTGAAATGTTCTCTTCTCAAAGTGACTGATGAGAATACTCAAGGGTAAACTGAAGTGAACTGTGGTATATTTTTTTTTACTCCAGTTCTCTTTCCTCCTTGCTAATGGGAACCTTTCATCTGATTTGAAACAGGGTGCTGATTGTCAGTAAAACTTCATAGAACAAAGCTCAGATTTCAACCAAATAGCCACTCATCAAAGAGCAACCAAATAGAAGAGTTCATTGATGGACTCTAACAAACAAAATTAGACTAGAAGTTGGAAAGAAAGAAAGATTGGGGCCTGGGTTTTCCTCCCCTCATATATTCATTATGATGAACAAGGTGGTCCAAGAAATGTCTTTTTGTCAAATATGATGCTCCAGTATCTACACAGAGTATGCACCAAAATGGGAGAAAGTGATAAAGCTATGTTGTAAATCTAACCTAGAACCATCTATATCTGAGCTATGCCTGCTGAGATTACCACACGCCCCCAAAAATAAATCAGAGATATTGGCACAAATTATTTTTTCCATTCAAGTCATACTTGAATTCTTTATCATGGCATCAAGGAGACCCTGAGTCCTTAAAGGCCACTTGAATTGAGCTGAAGCTCTGGTAGGTTTTACCATGCTAAAAATACTTTAAGTATGAGCCCAGTGACAGACTATATACCTATGTTCAAGGACCAGTCTAGCTAAGTGCAGAGAAGATCATCTCCAGGTTAGTCTGAGGATGATGAATTTTTGACCCTAGAACAACTCTCAAACATCTTCTACTGAGTTATAAGAAGATTGCAATTTGTCTCAGTGGAAGGAGTGTTCACACCAAGGAAAATACCATTCTTGAAGTAGGATCATAGGATCCTAGATCTGAAGTCAGAAGGGACCTTGGAAGGGACACTCTCATTTTATAGGTAAGGAAACTGAGGTCCAAGAAAGATAAAGAAATTTGCCCAAGGTCACATTCCATTGCACCAAAAGTACTGAAATAAATTTAAAACTATACGTTTTGAAGTATTTTCACCTCTGTAATCTCATTCAGTCCTCACATCCACCTTGTGAAATAATCAAGAGATATTATTAGCCCCATTTTACATATGAGAAATCAAAGACCTAAGGATATTAAGTGACTGGGTGACTAATCTAAGGGTCACATCATTAGCTAGTGGTTGAATCAGAATTAGAACCCAAGTGTCCTGAATTCTTGCCTCTTTACATTCCACTAAGCTGCCTGTCCTGAGGAAATAACACAAACTGCAATGACTTGAAGGCTTAAAGCCTGATATAATGCCAATGGAACTCAATGACCAGGGGATCAAAAACACAAACTATTCACACGATTGTGGACGTCTGAAACACAGTGGAAAAGAGTTCATCAAAGCTAAACTTCCCTGCTCAGCAAACTAGCTCCACTATATATCTATGGTTTACACCTTAGACAGCCCCAGTCCCTGAGAATGGAAATGAAGAGAAAATGCAGATTCTGCTGTGTGTTACATCCAGAGTAAAGGCAAAGGCAAATTAAGAATTAAAGACAAATGCAGATCGCTTTGCACATAAAAGAAACCTGTGCAAAAAGAGAGGAATGAAAAGGCTGTGACAGTTATAGACGGATCTCTGAAGAGGAGCAAAGTGACTGTATATCCAAATTCAAGATTTTTTTAAGTGGTTAGAAGAATGAGAACAGCTGCTGGGGAGGGTGGGGGGAGAGGTAGAAACTGCTGTTAACAGTAAACCAAGCTAGAGAGCAAAGCTGTGAATCTCATCCTTTTTGTCAAGGTGAGGACAAAAAGCAGCACAGACACGTAGCCAAGAGTTCTCTTACTAGAAATATTGTGACAGACATTAGAGATCATGGGGGCTCTGGACAACAACTATAATTGCCAGGATCAGCAAAACTCTTTAGCCCTTAGTACCACTAGTGGGGCCATAAGTGAGTCACTGGCAGACCTTAGGGATTGGGGGCATGAGGGGAGAAGTAGGCAAAGTAGATAAAACAGGCAGTGGAAAAATGGAAGAGGAAAGGGGGAAGAGACAGAGACAGAGTTAAAACTCTTAAAAAGTAATGTTAGGAGGAATCTTAGAAATCATCTAGTCCAAGCTCTTTATTTTACAGATGAGGAAACTGAGGCCCTCGGAGGTAAAATGATGTACCAGTTAGTCACAAGGCCAAAATTAGAATCTAGGTGTCCTAGCTCCCAGTGCACTAACAGTAACAATCAAGTTCTTTAAGATTCGCAAAGTACTGTACAACTATTGTACATGTGATGGGGAGGGAGTGTGCTCTTAGTATTCCTGTTTTACAAATGAGGAAACTAAGGCAGAGATTAAGTGACTTTCTCAGGATTACACTGCTAGTGTGATGTGTGAGGTCAAATTTGGACTCATATTTTCCTGATTCCAGGTCCACACCACTCACTCAGGTTTTTACATGTATAATATTTAATAGAACAGCTAAGCGACTCAGTGGATAGAGCAAATCTGGCCTCAGTCACTTCCTGGATGTGTGACCCTGGACAAGTCACTTAACCCAGCTTGCTTCAGCTTCCTCATCTGTAAAATGAGCTAGAGGAGGAAATGACAAATCACTCCAGTATCTTTGCCAAGAAAACCCCAAATGGGGATCACAAAGAGTTGAACACTACTGAAATGACTGAACAACAAAATTACGTAACAAATGTTTATCAAATGAATGAATGGCCATTGTTGAAAAAAGGTAGAATGCACACACACAAAAATGCCACAGCTGCCACTTACAGGCACCAGAGCCATCACTACCCACTATACTAGAATTAACCATGCATGCTAACTCTACTGATCTTCTTCATGGTACAGGGGAAAGAGTGATGGATTTGAACCGAGAGGACTTGGGTTCAAATCCTGCTCCTGTACTTTATTACCTATATGTAATTTAATCTCTCTGGCCCTCCATTTCCTCATCTGTAAACTGAGGGAGTTGGCTTTTCAGGTCCTTGCCAGCTCTAAATCCATGATACTACAACTATGGTCTGAGTACTTATGGTAATCATTGACACAGCGTAGTAGGAGAGAAATGTTGGAGTAGTTGATTTTTAACATCAGCTTCAAATGTGCAACAGTACTTTAAAACAACCTGGACTTAAAATTAATTAAATGTCAGAACCTTTAAGACAGTTTAAACAAAAGATATCTGTGAGATTATATCATAATAAACAATCCTCTTTGTATTGCATTTGCTGATGAGTCATATTATTTCTTCTCTGTAGAGGGAAGGCATTGATTGGTGTCTGCTTTTCTTACCTAGCATAGTTTAGGTAAAGTTGTGAAAATTAGGTTCTGTGGGTAGCTACTTTTTAGTGCCTTGTAATATCTATATCTGCTTTTCTGAAGCTACTTTTCTGAAGCTGAAGACCCAGCTCCAATCTGTCATTTTGTGACTACATGACCCACATAATTGACAGCTCAGTTAAGTCTAGTCTTCTCAAAGGTGATCTTTTATAAAAAGTCAGATTCAATCTAAAAAAAAAATTGAAGCTCCTACTTACATTTTGGGCATGGCCAATGTGGAAATTTATTCTGTTTGATAATGCACATTTGTTACAAGAGTTTTTTTTTCTTTTAAATTAGAGGAGTGGGAGAGAAAATAAATGCTTGTTAATTGAAAAATAAAAGTAAATGAAATAATTAAAACTCATCATGAATGACACAGACTGAAAGAATTTCAAAGTCTCCATCTCCAGCAGATAGCAACATGTCTTTTAGGGTTGGTTTATTTATTTAATAGAGAGGGGTGCCTTTTTGTTGTTCTTCTCCTGAAGCTATTAAAAAAAAAAACCAGTTTCAAGGAATTATCCAAGAAATAGAATTCAAATTGTTTGTGAGGCAGTCAGCCCCTAAGAATGTCTATACAATGAGCAAAGCAGCCTGAAGAGGAGGGGTTGTAACCTAAAACCTGCAGGAATGCAGTTCGGCTTAAGGTGCCTGTTCCTTTCTCCCTAACAAAATCCAGGAACTGTAGAGAATAAAAGTGGTGAATGTTATATAAATAGTGTATGACATTTGCAAAGTTTAAGGAGGGTCTCTTTACTGCTTTGCTTCTTTTCTCTGGTATTATGTTTAAGCAGTGAACCCCAAGGCTTTAGTATTCAGGTAACAGACTTCAGGTCAGATTACTGTTCATACTCAGGCAGATCAGGAATTTCCACCCTGTTTGTTCCTTGGAGAGAAGCAGGGCCTTAGCCAGTCAGATTTTGCACAAGTATTTGCCCCAGAGTTGAAGGAAGTGGCAGTCTGTCTGAGGGTCCAGGGCACTAACTAGTTATCTACCTTGAACAAAGGAGAGTACAGTTTGCCTTCAGATTTCATGTGGACCAACCAGGGCAATCTGTAAATACTGATACTTAAAACATGTCCAGCCGCCCATGACCGCTTCCTATTAGCTGCTAAGCTCTTGGGGGCAGGGGAGGAGGGAGCTGAAGAAAAAGAAATGGGGACACTTTTATTTCCAATTGTGTGAATAGAATTCAGTGTTTGAGGGTATTATGGTGAGTTTGGGAGTTTAGGTTTCCTAAACAACAGAGGCAGACTACAAGGGGAGGTCATCTAATCTATCCCCCTGTCTGTAGGGAAGAATGTATTTATAACAGAAACATTTTCATTCATCTAACATTTGCAGAGACAGAGACCCATCATGTTTATAATGACTGTACACCTGGGATCCAGTTCTTAGGAAGTTCTTCTTGGCTCCTACACTCCATTTTGGCCCCTACAGTTTGAACCTGTACTCTTGCTCCTAATAAGGATTCGGTTCTTACATGAAGTAGAAGGGGAAATTGTGACAACACTCCTCCAATGTATGGGGGTGGAGGGAGGGGATGTAAAGAGAATAACTTATAATTGCTATATGTGCTATTAATCATAGAATCTCAGACTTAAGAAGGACTTCAAAGGTCATCTGATCCAACCTCACTAGCCCATGCCTGAATCCCCAAGGAAAACCTCTCTAACAGGTGGTAAGCCAGCTTTTTCTTGAATACTTCTCCCTCCCCTCTACCTCTTAGAATCTTTAGCTTCCTTCAAGTGGCTAAGGATAGGGACTAGGCATGTAATGTCATTGGTACAAGGAACTCTCAGGTAAGAAAACTTCCCCTGCCACCTAGGGTCAGCACCTTCTCTATAACTTAGTCTTAAAATTGTACCCAAAAATATAAGTGACTTGTGGTAGGGAGATCCATCCTGCCCTACCAGAAAGTCAGAGGGGTGAGGGCGAGGACATAGGAGAGAGCAGATTGGGTGAAGGGTTATACAGTGGGATCACTATTTTGGGGTGGTGGGTAGGGGAAAGACAGGGAGAAAATTTGTAACTCAAAATCTTGTGGAAATCAATGATGTAAACTGAAAAAATAAAAAGGAAGGAAGGAAAGAAGGAAGGAATGAAGGAAGGAAGGGAGAAAGAAAGAGAAAGAAAGAGAGAAAGAGAGAGAGAAAGAAAGAAAGAAAGAAAATAAGGCCTCAAGAACAGGGACTGTTTTTGTTTTTACTTTATATCTCCAAAACTTAGCAAAGTAACTGATATAGGTGCTTTAATAGGTGCTTGCTGATTGATTGATTAGGAACCCACTATCTTTGGAGCCGACTCATCCCATTTTGGACAGCCCTAATTATTTAAAAACTATTCTTAAAACTAAAGCAAAATTTGGTTTTGGTTTAGGACAGGGATGAGGAATGTCACAAAGAATAAGTCTGTGAAGTTTGGCTTCAGTCAAAGGGCCACACTTGAGGACCTAGAGGGTTACATGTGGCTTCGAGGCCTCAGATTTCCCATCCCCAGTTTAGGACTTTTATTCCTTTGTCCTACTTCAGACCTCTCGAGGTACATATGATAAATTGAATCCCTCTTCCAGATTATAGTCTTACAAATAATGGAAAACAGCTAATAAATCCCTCTAGGCTATACTACTGTACACCATATGATAATGGTTTCAAATTCTGACAGGACTTTGATCACCTCCTCTTAACTTTCCCCTCTTTGTCAACATCCTTCTTAAAGTGTAGTTCTCCAAATTTTTCACAGTATTTATTTATTATAGATATAACTTCTAGTAACAAAACCTAAGATCATATTGATATATTGGTAGCCATAACCTATGTTGTTGATTCATCCTGAGCTTGTAATCAATTAATGTATCCTTGCTTTTTTTATGGGATTTCCTAAGTCAGATCTCCCTTTCAGTCCTGGGACAGTTGATTTTTCAATCTAAAATGTAAGACTTTGCTTTTGTCTTAATCTGTTTGTTTTAATTGGTTTAAAATTTCCTTTTGTTAGATTTATTCTATTGGTCCAATCTCTCCAGATCCTTTAGAATCTTGATTTTGACATCTAACATAATAACTAAACTTCTCAGCTTTCTGATTTTGACAAATTTGATATGGATAGTTAATATCTGTTTTTATCCAATCTAATATCTTTTTGAAATAACAGAACAGAGGACAGAGCTCTTTGGGATGCCACTAGGAATTCATTAATCAAGACAGTTTGATTAAGGCCATTCAACCAGCTATGAATATATCTAATACATCATCCATCATCCAACCCACATTTCTCCCTCTTGTCCTCAAGGGTAACATGAGTAACATCATCAAATGCCTCATTGAGAAAAAAGATTCAGTCACTCAGGCAACAAACACTTATTAAGCATTTACTATGGGCTGTGACATTCACTCAGAATAAAAGAAAGGCAAAAGCAGGGTTCCTACCTTCAAAGAGTTTACATTCTAATGTAGGGAATAGGGGAAAGACCATATGCAAAATAATAAACAACATATAAAATGTCAATTCTCATAGGAAAGGCACAATATTTTCAGGCTTTCCCAGTCTAGTAACATTGTCAAATAAGAAAACAAAATTATTTTCACAAGATTTGTTTGTAGTGAACCTATGCTGGGTCCTTCTAATTATCACATCCTCTCAATGGTCAGTGTAGCGCTAGAGATTAACAGGTCATAGATCTATTCTGCCAGATAATTAAGTGAATAAACTAACTATTGGAGAGCAAGACAAATACAAAACAAGAGAGAACCAGGACATCAAGAGAGCCCAACTATAAAATCTGAGTCAAGTCCAGAGCTAGAAAGTCTGTCTCCAAGAAACTAGCAAGCCCAGGAGTTAAAATGGGGAACACAGGAAGGAATAGTCAGAGATTTACATGTCAGGAGTCAAAAGGCACAGGGAACCAGACTGAAGCAGGAAGAGAAAACAGCACAGGAGGTAGCCCAGTCAGATGACAAATTGCTTCACTCAGGGATCTGCTGGAAGTAGCATCATTTTGTGACTAGTGACATGTTAACCACACCCCCTACTCAACTGAAGGCATTGCAGCTGTGGGCTCAGACACTAATCACCATTTCCCTTTCTAAGCACTAACAAACCAACTGTTTAATAATCTCTTCTAAAATTTTGCTGGGCTCAATGTCAGGCTCACCATAGAATCCATCCTTTTCTCCTTTTTTGAAAATGGGAGCAACATTTACCCTGATTTTCTCCCTGATTTTTTCAGTACTCACCAACACAATTCAGCAGCTCCATCTACAAAGTTCTTTCAGTATCTTGGGATGTAATCCATCCAGGTCAGGAGACTTGAAGTCATTTACAGCAGCTAT
The DNA here is from genome assembly GCA_028627135.1 of Pseudochirops cupreus. NCBI lineage: Eukaryota > Metazoa > Chordata > Mammalia > Diprotodontia > Pseudocheiridae > Pseudochirops > Pseudochirops cupreus. The sequence continues at coordinate 262,200,584 of CM053582.1, forward strand.
TTGCTGTCACTGTCTCCTCACTTATCTTGAACTTCGATTTCCCTTTAAGTATCTTTGTTCTTCTATTTCCAATCCATTTTCTTTTCCAGATCATTCTCCTCATTAGGGAAGACTGAAGCAATTGCTCTCGTTTTCTCCCTTAAAAAACTCAATTACAAACAGCCCATAAAGGCAAGCCTTTTTCTATTGCTCTCCTGGTTTCCTTCAAGTCCCATCTCAAATCTTACCTCCCACATGAAACCTTTCTAGATTCTCTTTAATGTTAGCCCCTTCCCTCTGTTGATTGTCCCCAATTTATTCTGTGCATGTCTCATACATAGCTGTCTTCATGTTGTCTCCCCTGTTAGACTGTGAGTTCCTGAGAGCAGAGACTGGTTTTGTTCTTATTTCTGTCTCCAAGGCTTAGCACAGTACTTGGCACAAAGCAGGTTCCTAATACTTATTGACTTGATTTTACTTGACTCTTTGAGGGCAAGAACTATCTCAGTTTGCATTTCTATCACCAGTTCTTAGCAAAGCTCTGGGCACTGACTAACTGTTCTGAAGAGGTCAACTAATGATTCTTTTTCTTTTTGGAGGGGGGAAGGCAGGGCAGTTGGGGTTAAGTGACTTGCCCAGGGTCACACGGCTAGTGAGTGTTAAGTGTCTGAGGTCAGATTTGAACTCAGGTCCTCCTGACTCCAGGGCAGGTACTCTATTCACTACGCCACCTAGCCGCCCCATAAACAGGGTCTAGGCACCAGAAATATCTTATACCATTATTAGTGGCACTTTCCATTTCCTACCATGGACACTAACTATATTCTTTTCTCTTTCCTTCATTCTCTCCTTCCCTACTGCCTTTATCTTTCACTCTCTTCCTTTTCTTCTCTGCCTAAGTCTACTACTTCCCATTGGCACAATACGCATAGGTCTGTATAGAGTATGAGTACAGCATGCTCCTGAGGGGAAAGGGAAAAGCGAATGGTAATGCTTCCTCAAGATGTGCCCACCTGATCCACCATCTATGCACTCCTATGATAGCAACCACAAATGTCACTTAGGCCTGCAAGTGGCAGTTAGATATAAAAGAGCTGTTGGACAAAAGGGCAGACAAATTCAGATTACATTAATCATTTTTGGTTTCAGAGAACAGAAGGTAAAGTATACTTTCCTCTTCTCAAAAGAAAAATGGAGGATGGGAGAAGAGGAGACTATAGGTGAAGAATGGTACCCATGGAGTAGGACAAAGTGAATTTGTCGGTTAGATTTTACTTAACTATTTCTTTGTTATCAGGGGGGATTCAATGCAAAAAAGACACTAAAAAATTAAAAATAAATATGAGTTTTTAGCCCCTTCCTTGCTCTTATAGGAACAGGTGTTGTCTATTGGCGATAAAGTAAGTTGTGGTAGTGTTCTGGGTGAAACTAATCCAAAAGGTCCCTTCCAGCTCTAAATTCTATGATCCTTTTAGAAACTAAGAGTGGTATCTGTAATGGCCACAAGATATTCAGCCATATACTCTATACTTTGGGAAACAGTTGGGCTGAATGCCTAAGCAAGCAAATGTCACTTTAGGTATCAAGACTTCTATTCTTTATCCTGTCATTAACTTGCTATGAGACAGTTAGTTAATGGTACTAGAGCCTATTAATGTTGTCAATACAAACAGACCATCCTTCCTATCTTTCCAATACAATTCTGCAGAATTAGGTAAAGGCAGCAGGGACAAGCCAAGATTTCAGCAAATGAATTCCCTGAAGATAAAACCAACCCATTGCACCAGAAAACCAGGCTCAGATTAAGGTCCCTAGGTCATGATGTCTCTCACTTTGACATACATGGATGATAAATTACATTATATTTAAAATAATATTCATTCATCTTTAAATAGAACTTCAAGATTTATGAAGCAAGTTACATGCTTTTTCCTATTTGGTGGTCACCACAACTGTATGAGTTAAGGTCTCTTAATCACTTTTGTGTCATGGACCCCTTTGGCAGTCTAGCAAAGTCTATAAATCCATGGACCCCTTCTCAAGATAATGTGTTTAAATGCATAAAATAAAATGCCTAAATTTACAAAGGAAATGATATAATACTGAAATGCAATTATCAAAATATCTTTAAAACAAGTTCATGGCTATCAGGTTAAGAATCTCTGCTATTACAGGCACCATTAGGCCCATTTTACTGATGGGAAAAGAAATTTAGAGATGTTATTTGCCCAGGGTTACACAGCTACTAAATATTGGAGAAATTATTTGAACCTTGATCCATCCTGACTCCAAACCCAGAAGTCTTTCCACTACATTCTGGCAAGAAAATTATCCCACTCCAGAGAAAACAAATTTAGAGGCTTAGGTCAGAGAGTTCACTTTGCTTATTCATTTTGGCCCAAAATTTTGACACTTGTCAAAATGAATAAACAAATGTGTGTTGTGATCCAGACATTAAAATGTGTTTTCCTTGGGAGTGGGATGGTTCTTTCTCTCAATTCTGAAGTCTCTGGAGGAAGACCCTAAATCAAAGTATTAAACAGGATCTTTCAGTGAGCCTCCCAATTATGGACACTTGTTTTCAAAACTTGTCTGCATGAGGTCTCCTGCGCAATACCAAGCCCAGGGTCAGGGAACCCTAGCTTTCAGGCATCTGGAACACTATGGAGTTCTTTTCTCAATATTCATTTATCCATGTAGCTAAGTTCATTCTAGGAACTCAAATGGAATTCTACCGTATCCTTTATCTTCATCATCCCATATCCTTTTGTCTCAGATGCCTCCTACTTATTAATTACTTCTCTGATAATTATTGGAAAAGAACATTCCTTTGAAACTGTAAGTTTCTTTTAGCTTTCCTAATCGTTCATATATCTTACACTCCAGCACTGGTTAGTTGTGTGCAACTGTTCTTTCCAAATTCAGAATGGGAGGAGATGAAGATTTGGTTTGGTTTTCATGCAGAAGGGATGCTCAAACCTGATTTGCTGACAGCACTTTCCCCAAGCAGACACACACACACACACACACACACACACACACACACACACACACACACACACACACACACACACTCCTCATACCACCATGCTACCATCCTCCCCAAAATCCATTCAGCTATCTCCAGGGGTATTATAAAATAATTAAAACAAAATCAATCTTAACTCACTATGATTTTTTTACATAAATACATGCCAACAATATAGCCCTTTAAAGTTGAAGTTCAATGTGATTACAAAAAAAAGCAAGATTTTGAAATTCAAAAACATTAAGGAAGCATTGTTCTAATGAATTCAGGGATAGAAAATAAAATATCTGAGCTGAAGTTACTACAGTCCATGTCTGCAATACATTCCCAAAATGACTCACCTTTGAATTTTCACTAATTTACATACTTCACCTGCTCTTCTTTCAAATCGTGAAATCAAGAAATGTCTTTCTCTATCCCCAGTTAATATGTTGCTCAGTTTATTAGCCTTTATACACTAAGTTTTAACTTAAGTAATAAACAAGGCCTTTCCTGATCCTCTAATTGTTAACATTCTTTCCTTCCTGATACTGTTCTTTTTTATTCTGTATGTGTTTTATAATTTTTTACAGTTGTTTCACTTGCCCCCAGTAGAAAGTAATCCTTGTGGAATTGCTTCATGTCTGTCCTTTATCCCTACAGTCTAGCTCTATACCTTGTGATAGTCAGGTGTTTAATATGTCTTCATTATATTGAAGCAAATAAGACCCAGACATGTACAGAATTAAATTAAATGTAGAAAGTCACACATTTTATAATAGAGCTAGAGTGTACTATAGAACTTAAGAGAAAGGAGCCAGGGAGATCAAGGAAGATTTCATGGAGAAGTTTCCATTTGATCTGGATCTTGAAGGATGGGTGGGATTTTGAAAGGAAGAGATTTGAGATTTCTTTGGGCAGAAGGAATGGCTTGAGAAGAGGCATGGCAGTGTGGGGCTGGGGCATAGAGAACATGTTTAGAGAATAGCAAGTCATTAAGAGTGACTACAACCAGGGGTTCTTAACTAACTGTGTGTGTGTGTGTGTGTGTGTGTGTGTGTGTGTGTGTTATGGAATACTGTCAGTCTAGTGAAGACTATGGACCACCTTCTCAGAATAATGTTTTTAAATTCATGAAGAATACCTCTTATTACAAAAAAACCAATTATATTGAAATATAGTTATCAAAAACTATTCTTAATTTTAAAAAAAGTTCACTGACTCCAGGTTAAAAACCCATGGCAGCAGAGCACGGAGTACATGAAAGGAATTAGTAGGAGATAAATTTTGAAAGGGAGGTGTGGTCAGTACCTGGAAGACCTTGAAAACAACTGTAAAGAGTTTGGACCATTTTTTCCAAAAGCAATAGAAAGCCATTGGAGGTCTTTGAGCAAGAAAGTGACAGTCAGAGTTATGATTTAATGGTGTTCATCCTTCATTCTCAAAGAGAACCAATGATAACAGGAGGGTGATGCCTTGTCTTGTAAATGAATTGGATTTAAGTGAGGCAGAGCTGAGCAAAGTCATCAGCTTTCCTCTCTCCTCCAGAGTCATCTGGTCCAGTGGCAAGACACAGGTCAGAAGGACTGGTGGTGATGAGGGTGCAGTGGGAGTCCTTAGTCTTTTTTAGCTAAGGTTTTTCCCAGGTGTTAATTTGTCTGAGGCAATATCTATTCGGTGATTAAAAGCTAGGTAAGAATTGAGGTAAAAGATGACTTAGTTTGCCATCTCAGAAGAATCAGTCTGGAAGGGGAAGACTCTCAGAAGACTCTTCTGAACAGAACAGAAATAATGGTTATTTACCCTCACTTCTAGTCATCAAAACCCAAACAATGAGCAAGTAAGGCTTATACCAGGACCTATTATTTGCCAATCACTGAGAGCCAGAGTGATTTGGGTTTAACGGCTGTGCTTTATTAAGATTATTGGTGGAATAAGTGTTGAAAATTGACTACACTGAAGGAAAGACCCGAGACCAGGTAAGGTTTATGAGACCAGGAAGGAGGCCACTGAAAAAGTCTACATGATAGGCTATGAAGAAATGAACCCATGTGTTGGCAATGGAAATGGAAAGGATACACAAGAAAGTGGAGAACTGAGAGGGCTAGATGACTGAGTGGGTGAAGAGGGCAAAGGGAAAGGGAAAAGTCAAAGCTGACTTTGAATTTTCTAGATTGGATAAGTAGGAAGATTCTAGTGCCATTGGCAGAAATAGAAAAGTGAAGAAGAGGAACAAGTTCAAGGGGAATTTTATTAGTTCCATTTGAATCATATTGAGTTTATGATCTCACTAGAATAATGTCTAGATGGAGATGTCCAGTAGGAAAGTGGAAATGTGGGGCCGGATATTGAGAAAGAAGTCAAAGCTAGGTATATTAACATGGAGACATCAGCATAGAGGTGATAGCTGAAGCCATGGGACTGAATAAAATCACTAATGGAGAGAGTAGTCAGAGAAAAGAGACAAGGGCCAAGGATAAAGTCCATGGCATGTCTAAATTTAAAGGAAGGGAATAAGGGAAGATATCAAAGAAGTTAAAGAAGGATAATAGGAGGAGAAATTGAGAATTTCAAACAGAAGGGGAGATAAGAAAGTAGAGTGTCACAAAAGCTTAGAAAGCCATTTCAAAACTAAGCAATTAGTGTCAAATGTTATAGAAAGAATAATAACAATGACTTGCATTCATGAAACACTTTAAAGTTCACAAAGTACTCTACAACAACCTTGAAACTAGCTAATAAAAGCATTGTTAGTCCCATTGTATAGATGAAGAAACTGAGTCTCAGCACAGACTTAAGTAATTTTAAATGGATAGTAAGTGGCAGAGTCATGATCACTTGGAAAATTTGGTCTCATAGAGGAATATGATATACATATGTATGTCATATATAATAATGTATAATCTTTGAAATAATTGAGAAAAGAAAATGTAAAGTGAAGTCCAAGGTCATTCTAGGGGATCTTGTAACTGGAACTGAGATCTTTTGATTTCAAGTTCAGTGCTCTCTGAAAAAAGGGGCATAGGGTGGAATTTACATCATAATTTTTTATATATTTTAAAAGAATAGCAAATTGTACATTATAGATTTGCAGTTTTATGTACAATCATCTTGTTTTTATTATACTGTTATAGAAATGCTTGTTTTATTCCATAAATTAAAAAATAAATGAATAAATGAATGAAAAAAAAGTTCAGTGCTCTCTCTCTACTACATTTACCTTGCAAAGAATCAGAATTTTTCAAAGTGTAGTGGACTTAGAACACTGTTGTTATTTCCTGATCCACTAAGACACTTACTATAATGCTGACCCATAGAATATAAGATTCAGGACCAAGGGATAGGTCAAACTGTTAAATCAAGATCTCTCTGTTACTTCAATAATAAATGTGTTTGGATGGATTCCAAGTGAATCCTTCTTATACCAAATTCTTTTCCTTGACATTATCACCACCTTATATTTCAACAATATCACCATGCATTTTCAAGAAAATGAATGTGACAATGTTTCTTCATTATCCTAAATGGGGCATAGGATGCGGCATCATGATGGCCCAGACTGAGAAAGACTCAGACCAGAGAGAAGTCAAGGCATCAAAGGTCAGTGGATCCTGAGTTGTAAAGCATGAGAGTTTTGCCTTGGTTTGATATTCTAAGGAGAGGGTATGCATTGTCCAGATAGTATATCTAAAGTAGGGAGATTTTTCCCAGAATCACAATATTGAAAGGAACTAAAGAGGTCATCTGATCAAGCCTGAACTTGACTAAGAATTCCCCAATACAACAGTCCCGAGAAGCCGTCATCCAGCCTCCACTGAGAACTCACTACCTTCCAAAACAGTCCAGTCCACTTTGGGATAGCAAAAACTATAGGGAAGATGTTTTTTTTCTCTTCCTTTAAGACTAAATCTGTCACTTCACCCTACACCAATTTCTCTGGGGTTTTTCCTCTGAGACAAAGTAGAACAAGACTAGTCCTTCATCCACATGACATCTCTTCAAATTCTTGAAGCCTTCTATCATGTCCTTCTGAAGTTTCCTCTTCTTCCCAGGATCCCCAGGTTCTTCATAGAATGATCACTTTTATTGCATGAGGAAGGCCCATCAGGATGTTTTTAGCTTGTCAACGTCCTTCCAAAAACAAATCACCTACTACTGGACATAATTGTCCATGTGTGGTCTAGCTAACTCAGGTGACAGAGGGGACTATCACCTCCCTCATTTTGAAAATTGACTCAATGCAGCCTGTGAAAATAAGTTTTTTGCTTAAAATCTATAGAGCTTTTCTTCCAGAATTCTAAGATTGCCTTGGCTCTTGTGGCTGTCATATCCCATTGCTAACTCATAAAGAGCATATCACAAGCTAAAATACTTAGGTCCTTTCAGAAGAACTACTATCTAGACATGTAGCCCCTAGACTGCATTTGAGGTTGATTTTTTTCAATCTTAATTTAAGATTTTCTATTTCTCCCTATTCAACTTTGTCTTTTTTAGATTCTCTTTAGAGAATTCTTTAGATTTAGATTCTTTTTTAGATTCTCCAGTTCTCTAGTATGTCAAGATCTGTTTGGATCCTGACTATGCCATCCAACGTTTTGGATTTTTGTTATTGCAGAATTTGACAAACATGCCATCCAAGTCATTGACCAAAATGTTAAACAGGTGGAAGCAAAGAGCCCTGGAGCACTTTATAAGAGACTTCCTTCCATTCTGATATCAAATTCTTCATGACCACTCTTTGGGTTCAGCCATTCAAATCATCCTAAATCTGCCTAATGATTTTATTGCCCAGCCCACATCTCTAGACCCGTCTGGCAGGATCTTTTCTTGATGGAATCCTGTTGGGTCTTCATGATAACCATTTCCTTTTCTATATGTTCACTAGCCATTTCTTTCTTCCTTCCTTTCTTTGGGTACCTATTATTTTTATAATTCCTTCATTTCCACATATAATCCCAATGTAATCACTTCCCAAATCCTACCTTTGTAATAAAAAAAAACTGTTCAACAAAATTAACCAACATATCAACTGAATCTGATAGTATATGCAGTGTCCCACGGTGGTCCACCTCTTCAAGGAGTGGCAAGAATACCATTACGTTAATATGCTTTAGAATTTTTCTAAGAATCAAAAATCAAGCTTTTGCCTATAACTTAAAGACCATTTTCTCCTTTTTACCAAATGAGAGCATTTGCCTTTCTCCAGTCCTATAGCAACACTGCTGTTCTCTTCTATCTTCCAAATATTACTTGAAATAGCTCAACAATCTCATCTGCAGGTTCATTTCATTCTCGAGGGGATAGTTCTGAACCAGATGACTTGAATTTCTCAAGAACTGTTAAGTGTTCACTTACTATCTCATCTTGGATTTCACATCTCCGTTAACCATTTTTGTTCTGTCCTTACCAGGCTGAAGATTATCTTTCTTGCCAGAGAAAACTGGGTCCCAATACAAAGTGATAAGTTCTGCCTTCTCTCCTTTGCCTGCTATGAATGTCTCTTGTAAGCCAAGTTATAGGTTTCTCTCTTTTCCCCCGTGGGGTGAGTGTGTGTGTGTGTGTGTGTGTGTGTGTGTGTGTGTGTGTGTACTCTTTTTGTTACCCTTAGTTTTCCTCAATTTCCCAGAGAGCCTCAGTTCATTCTCTGCTTTAACTTAGTTCAAGAAGGAAATGTCAGGCTGAATGTGAATCTCATCAGCCAAGGACCAAACAGAAGACATGATCCAGAGTCTTTTACTGGAATCTGGTCTTCTTGTTGTTTCTCATAGATGACAATCTATCTCCTATCTCTGCACCTTTGCCCTCACCTTAAATTTGTTTACAGGGAAGGAGAAGGCAACCAGAAATGCTGTATATTCTGCTATGGTAGAAGGTATTTTGTTTTCTAGCATCTGTTTCCATCAAGATGCCCAAAACTATTGACATGCTTCCTCAGTCAAGTCAAAGCAGCAGGGAAGGACAGTTTACCTGGATCTTTCTTGAGACTATATGGGGAATTACTTCAATTACTCATTGACTATGGAGCCTTGACTCCAATACGCTTTATCCTTGAAGAACAAGAAAGATCACAGTGTTTTTACCATTACCAGTCCCCCAACCCCTTACAAAGCAACATGAACAAAATATAGCCCCAGGGAATCTTGAGGCTGTCAAACTATTTGACTTGGCCATTCCCACCAGTCTGGCTAACCACTAGGTCCAGCCCCCCAGCATGCCAGAATTGGCACAGTCAAAGATAGCGCCCAGGCTGTGAGTGAGGCAGCTGTGGTGACTCCACAACCTTCTTCCAAGTCAATAAATAGAGCCAAATATCCCTCTTCCATCCACTGCAGGCCCAAGCTCACACTCTTCTGTACTAAGTAAAATTATGGTAACAACTGCTTTGGCGCTGCCAGCCTACTGAAGGCCTTAGTTCCAAAGCTTCCTTCCAAAGTTCCTACCACACTATACATTTTGACCACCACTATGGCCCAGCCAGGAAAGAAAGTAGTGATAAATTCAAATCCATTTAATTAAAGAACATTTATTAAGCAATTACTATGTCCAAGACACCCTACTAGGGGCTGGGAACATAAAGACAAATGAAACAGACCCTACCCTCAACTTGCATTCTGTGACATCTGGGATCCTACAGGAGCACACATTTAGAGCTAGACAGGACCCTTGAGTTTACTTAGTACACTACCCTCCACACATTTTACAGTCATCTAAACTGAGATTCCTGGAGATTAAGTGACTTGCCTAGAATTAAACAGATAGTAATAGACAAAACTAAAATTTGAACCCAGGTCCTCTGGTTATGATCCACTTAAATGGGAACCAAAGCATAGGTCTTTTCTTCTCAACAGTACCAGTGACTTTCAGTAAAAGTAGCACTTATAGGCATTAACCAAGGGACAATGAGGTGGTACAGCAGATAGCATGCCAGGCCTGGGATCAGGAGGACTTGAGTTCAAATCCAGCCTCAGACATTTACTAGCTATGTGACACTGAGCAAATCACTCAACTCTGTTTGCCTCAGTTTCCTCATGTGTAAAATGAGCTGGAGAAGGAACTGGCAAACCACTTTAATATCTTTGCCAAGAAAACCCCAAATGGGGTCACAAAGAGTCAAATATGTCTAATTGATTCAACAACAACACATTAACTATAGCCAGATTGAGTCTCAGAACCATATACTATGTAAAAAAAGTCAGACACAAAGACTGCTCTGAAGACCTTCGATTTCATCTGAAAGCTAACAACCTAATATCTTCAGTGTGATCTTGCTATGTGGGCTATCTACGATCCGCATAGATTTCTAAAACCAGTAACAGCTTTTAACTCTGTATTTCCAATGGGAAGCTTCAGATCTGTGGGCAGGAATTCCCTAGTGCAGGTTGGTACATGATTTTGATTTTCTTCAGTTCTTAGCTTTGTGCTGACTGAGCAAAATGGTCCAATACTCCTTTCATGTCTGCTTGTTTGTGCAATTCCCAAACACAGGCATTCTAGGGGACTGACTTAAGGACTTTGAATGTTCACAACCTATTGATCTGGAAGACTTTCTCAGGGGATATGAAGCATAGGCCCAAATCAAATTCCAGGCTTCTTGTTGAACCCTTAAGGATAACTGTATAAAATTGCTTGGATTAATATGAGCCTGTCATTCAGTCTTAGTTTATTCTTTGGATGATGGGAAATGTCAAGGACCCTCACTCAGGTGGCTAACGTAAAAAAATTAATGAATTTCTCTAGACACATAAATTAACTCAGCATCTACCAATGTCTACCTTTCCTGAAGAAAATAAAAAGTCTAGAAAGATTAACAAATATAATACAGAGGTATTGGTATCTTTTCCTCTTCTAATCAACAAGTATTTTTAAGCCCCTACTATGTGCCAGAGACTAAGTACCGGAGGATACAAAGAAAGACAAAAACAGACCCTCAAAGATTCCCTATTCTTTGTTAGAGTCCAAAGTGCACCTGTGATTCTGAAAAAGGAAAGGTTATGAGGTTGCAGAATCATTATTCCAAAAGTATTGTCTCTTGTCAATGATGGAGAGCCTCAGTAATTTTCATAGCCAGTGTTCTTACTTTTGTGTTTAAAGATGGTAATGATAGTGTATTTCTCAGAGTTCTAAGATAAACAAGAACAGCTATGACCTCTGCCCTCACTTGAAAACATCAGCAGGAATGTCAATCTAACCTTGATGAAGAGCCAGGGGCCCATGAGGGCTAAAATACTGTGCCTTGTTAAGTACCAAAATATTTGATTCATACTGGGTTAAGCCTTAGGGACAATAGCTCTAATGAGAGGGGGCTGTTCTCTTTTGCTCATTAAATGCACCCCCTAGCACCTCAGGATGATTTTAATTATAGCTTAGATTATGACTTCTGTCTAGGGTTGCCCTAAAAAGGAGAATAAAAAAGTGTTCAGTATACACTATGAATCAGTTATGGAGCAGGTAATTTATTCCTATACACAAACGAAATGCTAAGCATAAAAGACACACAGCATGCATCAAGCAGGAATCAGTAGCTTAATCTATGACTATTTTTACAATTTGCTGAGAAGCTGGTACTTAAATCTTATCAGAACATAAAACACTTTGTGGGACTATTACTTAGGAATTTTGCATTTCACCTCAGTTCTATATTGTACAAGTAATTACTAGAACATGCCTGCAATTAAAGCAGTCAGTCTTGATTAGAAGTCTTGATTAGATCAAACATCTGATCAATAATCATTATCTATAAGCACTGGAGGAGTTACTGGGTATTCATCTTCCTCTACTAACATTTAGCTACAACCCAATGGGACCTCCAGAACTTTGATTCACAAGGTTATCTCCAAGACTGGATATGTCCATCTCAGAACAGGCCCTCATTCACCTAAGGCCAGGAAAAAACAAAGATGAAAGAAGCAATTTAAATCCAAATTCAGGTTTGCCTAGGAGGCTTTAGATGTCATATGGTCACAGTCCTTAAAGTCCTCAAATTATCTTATAAAATTGTAATCATCAAAATTATTTGGCACCAGATTTTTTTTAAAGTGGACCAGTGGAATTTATTAAATGAATAAAAATCAGAACAGTTAGACTTAATATTACCTCGGGGACAAAATTAACTTCCTATTTGACAACAACTGCTGGGAAAGTTGGAAAGCCATTCAGCAGAAATTAGGTTTAGACCGACAACTTACACCATTTCCTACAAGTTCAAAAGTGATGTGACTTAAATCTCAAAGGACATAGTATTAAGAAAATAGAAGAGAATAAGATCAAGATTTGATATCTAAACTATATAGGGAGCTAACTGAAATATATAAGACCAAGAGCTAGTCCCAAGGAGAAAAGTGATCAAAGGACATGAACATGAACAAACAATTCCTAAAAGAAGAATTATAAACTATTAAAAACTATATCAAAGATTATTTCAAATCACTAATAATGAGAGAAATGCAAATCAAAACAACTCTGAGGTTTCAACATGCAGCTAGCAAAATGGGTAACATTGACAAAAGATGGAAATAGCCAATGTGGAAAGGGTGCCAGTAAGTCAGGTATATAAGGGCTCTGTTAGTGGAGCTGTGAATTGGTCCAAACATTCTGGAAAGCAATTTGGAATTGTGCTAAATGAATGAATGACATTCCTTGACTCAGGGATCCTATTACTATGCATATAATCCAATAAGTTCAAAAATAGAAAGAAAGTTCCAAAATATTCAGTCTTGGAACAAAGGGCTGAAACTTACAGTTAAAATGTAATAAGGTTTAATGTAAAACTTTGTATTTAGGCTTAAAAAATAAATAAATAACTCCATAAGAACAAAATGAAGGAAACCTAACTAAACAGCAATTCATGTGAAAAAGGACTTGAGAAATGGGGTCTTAGTTGACTACTAGCTTAATGGGGAAACAGCAATGGAAAGCATAGGGAAGAGTAGATAGGTCTGAGATGGTTGGAGAGGGGGGCCATAACAGGGATACTACAAGGACTGCGGTGATGCCCTGATTTCCAAGGGGACAAACTCACCTATCAGAACTAGGAAGGGCCAAGAGTTGAGTTCTAGTTTCTAGTAGACTAGAAAAGTATAGTTCGGGGGAGGAAATAGTTCATATCAAAGAAGAGCATATATGTAAAACCACTCTGAGGTTCATGTTTAGTTCTGGGTGAATGAATGAATGAATGAATGAATGAAAAAACATTTATTAAGCATTTGCTATGCACAAAGCACTGTGTTAATTGTGGAAGATACAAAAAGAAAAAGCTATATGGTCACTCTCTAAAGGAGCTCACAATCTTATTGGGGGAGAAAACAGATAAAAGACATTTCAGCAGCATAGCTGATAGAAAGACCTGGAATTTCTAAGGTTACAGTGGTGGTGCGTAGCACAAGGCCTAGAGGTACTTAGATTACATAAATGGTTAAAATCACAGTATTAAGGGATTACAGAGCATAGAGACAAGGCACATGGTAAGACCAGGTGGTCATTCATCTCATCAGAAGGAATGAAGTTATTGACTTCCATATTATTCAGACCATGTGAGAAGTTAAGCAACAAAGAGATAGGCCATCTCTGATGGTCACCTTCCTGCTCAGTCATCTGGATGGGTTCTGAGATGATCCAAGGTCTGACATGGGAGTGAGGGGTGACTGCAGAAAAGATAAGACATCACTAAAGGTAGCAGCTCTTCCCACCATGTATTAGTGTATAAGTGAGTCCTGACAAGGGCAACCACGATACTGATAAAATTTGAACTATATCATATGAGGAGTAACCACAATTTGGAGAAGAAAAGACTTAGGTCTTGATGTGAAGGACTGTCAACAAGAAGAGGGATTAGATTTATTCTGTATAGCTTTAGAGAATAGATCTATTATCTATGAGCGGAAGATACAGGGAGGCAGCTCTTGGATCAATGTTAGAACAATTTTCTAAATTAGAAGCATCTAAAAATTAGGATGGAATGAAGTGAGTTTCAAGTTACAATAAGTATTAAAGCAGAGGTTTGAAATGTGAAGGCAAAAGATGACCTGGTTAAGGGTGGGAGCTTGAAGCAGATAATCCCTGAAGCCCTTCTAGTTATAAGATGTTATGATTCACAAGGTCCAAGGGCTTCAGTTTTCAACAACCTTCTTTGAATCTCAAAGAAAAAAAAAAAGAATCTCAAAGAAAAGTTTACATCCATCAATCCACAGTATTTACTGAGTGATTTGTACCCAAGACTGTGCTAAGTACTATAGAAATGGAGCAAGGGGAAGGTATCCTGTCCATTCCATGTTTAGACACTTCTAATCTTATCCTCCTGAGTTAAAATCTGGCCCCAGACATTTACTAACTGAAAAAGGCACTTAACCCTGTGTGCCTCAGTTTCCTCATCTGTAAAATGAGCTGGAAAAGGAAATGGCAACTGCCCTCGTACCTTTGCCGAGAACACCCTAAATGGAGTCAGAAAGAATCAGACATGATTGAAACATCTGAACAACAATTTCTAATTTGGAAAGTTATCCTAATATTGATCCAAGCTCTGTCTCTCTACTCATTCATACAAACAGAGACTGACCACTCCCTTCCTCAGTCCAAAAGACGTAGTATTTAAGGACAGTGGTGGAAAACCAGAGTTTCTGGAACCTGAGTAGGGCCTTGATCCAATAATGGAAATCTAATGACAGAGCCACCAATGATATACACATACTCTTAACTGTATTGGTCTCAGGGTACCATGTGGCTCAGTCTTTATGTATATCATGAATTATGTTGTACTATATTTATACAATGTGTTAATTCAATTTCAGCATTCTTTGAAATTCTGCTGACCATGAAATACTATTTCAGTCAAAATACGGTGCTTAATAAAATTAAATGACATTACTCAAGCGTGCACAAAATAATCCATTTAAGTTCCTCCTATGATCTCCAGGTGAGAAGAAATGATATTTAATTTTAAATGGCAACCTCCAGTCTCTTGAATAGATAAAATACATTTTAACTTAAATATTAGTAATTTCCAGTTTATGGGAGTATTTTAAATGTAAAACTTGTTTATAAAATGGATTTCAGATCAAGGCCACAAAAGACCCTTAAAAATGACAAGTATGATTTATCCAGAAAATACGCATTCACATTAACAGCTATAGATTTGAAATCAATCAACAAGAAAGGGAGGCAGGAAGGGACTAGGACTTGGGTTTGGGGAGGGTAGGAATAGGATTCAAGAAATACCTAATGGAAATAGTTTTTAAGGTAAGTTTTGAAGGAAACTAAAGATTCTAAGCAGCGCTTAGCACAAGGCATAGTAGATAGAGTGATAAAAAGATGGAGGTATATATTCTGAGCATGAGAACAGAGAGCCTGTGGAAAAACATGGAGACTAGAGATGGAACGTTATGTGTAAAAGAACAAGAGAATGAATACAGCTCTGGATTGTAAACAGATCTGGATTGGCCATTTAGATGATTTCAAGTTCCCTACATGGCTCAAATCTCTCTGCTTCGCTTTGATAGTGTATGTGTAGACTAGAACAAAACACTAAATATTGACAAATTTTCCTTTGAAAAGTACAAGGGAAAAAATTTCCACATGAGCTGCTCTAAGTACTAGGTATTTGATAGAGGCAGTACATATGGCTGTGTATTTTCCAACCTTTCATTTCTGAAAATGAATCCATTGTAATTGAAATCTAAAGAAATTAATGCATTTTTAATCAAATCAATACACATTTGCTATAACTAGTATACAATCCATTTTGAATTGAGCACAGTGTTTTTGAAAACTAATAAATCTCTGCAGTTCAGGAAACTTAAATTGATTGACCCTGAATTGTATGTAATGGTTGCTAAACATACATGGGCAGTGATAAGAATAACAGAATTCCATCAGGGGTCTGATGATGCTCAAGTGGTTATTAACATCAGAGTGAAATGGAGATAGAAGTAGAAAAGACATTCTTAGGTTCTTAGGGATTCCTGTTAGTTGAAAGGTCACCCTCAGCCTGGCTGACACATCATCATTCAGTCAGCCCAATATTCTGTCTCTCATAGAAGCACCGGAGGACATTTAAGCCCCACATGATATCCACCTCATAAAGTCAGGGACATAGGCTAAAAATATCCATACTTTTCTTTGATAACCCATAAAACATTAGACTAGAAGGGACCTTGTAGACTACATCTAGTTCAAACCCATTTTTTTTCAGCTGAGGAAAACTAGACCCAGAAACAGAGCAGTTCTGAAGTCAATGGCAAATTTAGGACCAAAACCTAGGACTCTGGATTCCCACTCTAGTATATTTTCTTCTAGGCCATGCTTTGGGGGAAATACATACATACATACATATATATATATATATATATATATATATATATATATATATATACACATATATATACATATATATGTGTGTATATATATATACATACACACACACACACATATAGAGAGAGAGAGAGAAAGAGAGAGAGAGAGAGAGAGAGAGAGAGAGAGAGAGAGAGAGAGAGAGAGAAAGCTGTACAATATCCACTATACAGTGGAGGGGAAAGCAGTGTTTCTGGAATCAGTAGCCCTGGATTCAAATCCTACCTTTGATGCTTATTTTCTGTGTGACCATGGCCAAGGCATTTGACTTGTATAAAATGAGGAGGTTGGTTAGACAGCCTCTAAGTTGTTTTTTTTTTTTACAGCTCTGGTCCTTCAAGGTTATTTTTCTTTCTAAAATCCTCTTGAAACACAGCTCCTTGACAGGTAAGGGAGTAGGAAGAAAAAATTTCTGGGCCAATTTTCCCTTTGTCCTCGCAAATGATGGCTGCCTAGATGCTTCCCTCTTCCTAGCCATCATTCCCTCCCCTCAAATCTGCTGCTCATACAACCTGCCTGAGAATCTTTCTGTTCAAGAAGTTTCTTCATTGTCCCATTCCTCATATACAAACTCATAGAATCACATAGAATAACTATAGGATATACTGGAGTTGAAATTTTTTTCAAAGATCATCTCGTCAAATCCATACCCAATTAGGAATTTGATCTACAATGTCCCCTAACAAGTGGCCATTCAGACTCTGCTTAAATACTTCCAATCATATTATGGCCCAAGGTAACCTATTCCACTTTGGAGAAATTACAATTTTTTTTTCCTTAAGTCAAAATATAATCTGCCTCTCTGCAATTTCAGCCAATTGATCCTAGATCTACCTTCTGAAGGAAAGCAAACAATCCAATCCCTTTTCCCATATAACAGACCATTCAATAATGAAGACAGTTATCATGCCTTCTGCCCAAGCATCCTCCAGTTTCTTTCTAATAAATTTCATTTTATTAGATATTGGATATTGGATATTTGGATATTGGAATTTGGATAGATTAGATGTTGGATTCAGTCTATCAGTCTACATGTATGGGGCAATAGAGAGAGAGAGATCATTTTGTATCTTAATTCTGTCATCCAATCAATAAGCTTTTTCCTCCCAGTTTCATGTCATCTACAAATATGATGAGCAGCTAGTTGTACAGTGGATAGGCTGGTGAGCCTGGAATCTAGAAGCTTTGAATTCAAATCTACCCTCAGACAGTCCCTAACTGTGCAAACCTGGGCAGGTCATTTTACTTGCTTTCTTCCTCACTTTCATCAACTGTGAAATGGACCTAAAAATAGGGCCTACCTGCCAGGGTTATTATGAGAAGACAAAAACAAGAAGCTGGGAGGAATAGCTCACTGATTACATGACAGAATTAGGATCCTGAAAGATCATTCTCTATATTGCCCCTAATCTCTTCTTGTACTTGCTGAAGGATCATATGGTCAGCAAGAAAAATCAAGGCTTTCTCAGCTGCTCCGCTCTAAGCAGAGAGCAGCTTCCAGCAGATAACCAAATAGTTGGTGTTTCTTATCTTTTCTATGTATTGCCTTTATGCCAGTTTTAAAATCTGCTTCAAGAATCCCTCTTTCAGATCATAAAAAAGGGGAAAGAACCCACATGTATAGAAATATTTATAGCAGTTCTTTTTGTGGTAGCAAAGAATTGGAAATCGAGAGGATGCTCATCAACTGGGGGATGGCTGAAACAAGTTGTGGTATATGAATGTAATGGAATACTATTGTTCTATAAGAAATAATGAGCAGGAAGATTTCAGAAAAACCTGAAAAGACTTACATGTACTGATGCTGAGTGAAGCGAGCAAAACCAGGAGAACATTGTACACAGTAACAGCAACATTGTGCCATCAAACAGTGATATTGCACAAACAACTTTGATAGACCTAGCTCTTCTTGGGGATGCAATGATCTAGGACAATTCCAAAAGATTCATGCTGGAAAATGCTATCAACATCCAGAGAAAGAATTATGGAGTCTGAATGAAGGTTGAAGCATACTATTTTCTCTCTTTTTTTTGTTTTTTCTTTCTCATGGTTTTTGTTCTGATTCTTCTTTTACAAAATGACTAATGTGGAAATATGTCTAATATGAATGTATATGTATAGCCCATATCAGATTGCATGCTGTCTTGGGGAGCGGAGGTAAAGGGGGAAATTTAGAACTCAAAATATTATAAAAGTAAATGTTGACAACTAAAAACTAATTAATTAAATTTTTTTAAAAAAAAGAATTTCTCTGTCTTCTATCCAGTTCTTACTTCTGGCTGGCCAGGCTTTGTAATATTCACTCACCACAATATGACTTCTGTTTCCTCCCTCTGTCAACTTCCACCCAAGTGCTCTCTACCAAGCTTTGCCTCTCAGGCTTCTAGATTACACAGGAGAATCTAATCTGTTATTCTTTAATAAAGTTTGCCTTCCACCAAGGCCCTCCAATGATGGGTCACATTTCACCAAGTTTCCAGTTATAGGCACTAGGTCATATTTATCCCCCTTGTGTTAGTACACTAAAACTAGGCATGAAAATTATAGAAGGGTTGCAATCTGTATTAGTGAA
This sequence comes from Pseudochirops cupreus, assembly GCA_028627135.1. Lineage (NCBI taxonomy): Eukaryota > Metazoa > Chordata > Mammalia > Diprotodontia > Pseudocheiridae > Pseudochirops > Pseudochirops cupreus. Next base: position 262,219,483 of record CM053582.1, read on the forward strand.
AGGAATATTCGTACCAATGAAATTATAAATCCGTGAAACTTGTAAATGCAGTAGAAAGAGCATTGGCTCTGGAAAGGACCTGTGTTTAAATCCTACTTTTGAGGTTCACTACCTGAGAGACCTTGGACAATTTATTTACCTTCCCTTGGCCTCGGTATCTTCAATTATAAAATGGTAGATTTGAGCTAGATGTCTTCTGGGTTCCATTCCAGTTCTAGAACTGTGATTATAAGTAAGTTAAGATCTTTTTCTTTCACTTAATTTAGTGCCCATACTCTGTGTATTTGTGTAAAGATATCTGAGGCTCTGAGTATTACTATTGTCCTTACTTTTGAATATTGTCTACTGTAAATTACTAGACATTTTGACTATTTTTTTGTTTCTGTTTTGCTCTAGTAAAAGAACTGGTAGCCACTGAAGTTAAAAATATCAAATAACTTCACAAAGAATAAATGACCACATGTCAACGGGGCAGGGGGGTGAGGGTGGAGAATCTTATTGTGAATGTTAGTTATCCCTGAACTAGCTGCCTGACTATAGTGAGATTATCAACTCATCAGAGTTAAGACAAGAATTTTTCGATAAACAAGAAGAAATAACGTTAACGAGAAAAAATATAGTATACAATTAAGAAGATTTAGCTCTGGATTATTTAAATAAGATCTTGAAAATAAAAAATGGGAAATGGACAACAAAAATGACATTGACAACCTCTATAATCATTTTACTCCAAAATTTAACTAATATAAATTGCTTACTTACAAGTGTGCTAAAAAAGCCGAGAAATCACCTTTGTCAGAAAACATTTTACTTTTTAGAGCAAGATGGCTATCAAGAGCAAAACCAAAGTCTAAAACATTATATAAATGCTAGTTATTATTAATACTATTATTATATAAACTCATCCATAAAATCTTATGATGATGGATGGTAGACAATTATGAACAACATCATCTCATAAAATGTAGACCATGAGTGAAGGGTAGTACCAGTCTAAGGAAAGTTTGGCAAGATACCCAGCTAAGCAAAGTTATCTAAAGGGCTTTCAAGGATGAAAAACGAAAGAAGATTGTGAGCAGAAGAAAAACGGAAACTATTTGCAAAAATTAATGTAGCAAACTCTTTTCTCCATCAAGAATAGTGGCACCTCGACACTTGGACCCTAATCTCCTAGTTCCTGAGGTGTTTAGAGAGGAAATAAAAGATGGCACTAAAGAGAATAAACACAGGAAAGGCAGCTACATTGGGTCAAATTTACAGAAAGAGGAAATACATGCTGGAGGCAATGTAATTGTGAGGGCATTAAAGGACCAGTTTGCAAAGTTTCTAAAGACAGAAAAGATATCAAAGCCTCAAACAAAACAAAAAAAAACAAAACAAAACAAAAAAAACATCGCTTATTCATAAGAAAAATAAAAAGGCCTGAGAAAACCTCAACTACTGACCTACATACTACTCTCCTGTCTATACACAATCCATATGAAGGTCCCCTATACATAAACTGAGGATGTCCTCCATGAGGAAATTAGTAGAAAACAAGCAGGGCTTTTCAAGTAGCATTATATTTTATGCATTTCTGAGTTTCTAAATTTTTTTTCTGTTGGTCTGCGCATGTCATCTATGGCTTCTGCAAAACTCCTCAAAAATTTCCATTTAATTTCTTATGCGAATCTGAGATATACCCAAACCACAAGTGGAAAAGTTGCAATGTGGAAGGGATAATTGTATGTGTGTGTATGTATGTGTGTAGTGTGTATGTATGTATATATATATAGTTATATATGATATATATATATATATACATACAAATAATTTCACAAAAGATGTCAAGAATATATAGATTTAAAAGGGACATCATGTCCCTTCCATACTCAGCAAACTTTAGGGGTTCCTATTTCTTCTAGAATAAAATATAAACTCCTCTGTTTAGCTTTTAAAGACCTTCACAATCTTGTCCAAACCCATTTTTCCAGCCTTATTATACTTTACACCCCTCCTACACTCTGAGATCCAGCCAAATTGGTCTTTTCTCTGTTCCACACATAACATTCATTCTCCAGCCTGGGTGCCTTTATACTTGCTACTAGGTGGCTCAGTGGATAAAGCATCAAACCTCAAGTCAGTAAGACTTGAGTTCATACGTGACCTCAGACACTTCCTAGCTATGTGATCTTGGACAAGTTACCCAACCTCTGTTTGCCTCAGTTTCCTTATTTATACAATGGTGACAATAATAGCACTTACCCTGCAGTGCTATTGTGAGAATCAAATGCGATAATAATTGTAAAATGCTTAGTACAGGGCCTGGCACACAGGCAGTAAGCACTATATAAACGTTAACTATTATTATATTATTATTATTGCCATGCCTATGCCTAGAATATACTCTTTCTTTACCTCCACTTCATAGAATCCCTTTCTTCCTTCAGTATATAGATCAAGGACCTTCTGTCTCAAACTACCTTATATTCAATTACTTTGCATTTATTTTTTTCTTCTCTTTATATAGCATACATATGTGATCTACATATATAAATATATCTCAGATACTCATATAGGATATAAATATATACATATATCTTATGTACTTACAAATATCTTACCTCTGTAATTATACCATACATATATATATATATATATATAGACATACACATCCTTGTTGCCTTTCCTACGAAAAGTAAACTCCTTATGATTAAGTTTATTTCATTTGTTGCATTCATATTTCCATCGCCTAGCACAGTACTGCACACATAGAAGGAGCTTAATAAATGCTTTTTGATTGATTGATTGAATTTTTGTTGTCATTGTTGTTCAGTCATATTAGTCGTATCCAACTCTTCATAACCTCCTTGGGGGTTTTCTTGGCAAAGATACTGGGGTGCTTTGCCATTTCCTTCACCAACTCATTTTATGATGAGGAAAGTGAGACAAACAGAGTTAAGTGACTTGCTCAGGGTCACACAGCTAGGAAGTGTCTGAGGCAAGATTTGAACTTAGGAAGATGAGTCTTCCTGACTCTAGGCCTGGCAATCTATCTACTGTGCCACCTAGGTGCCCATTGATTGAACATTAGACCCAATTGTGTTTACTGTTTGTTAATTATGAAAAATCATTTGACTCAATAAAACAAAATGCCACCTTACAGACTCTTATAATCTCTTAGCCATAGGGAATAATCATACAAGATGTCTTTGAAGGTGTAATAACAGAAACAACCTTTGTTCAAGGACACTCTGATAATAAATATCAAGAGGTATAAAATAAGGATATGTTTATTCAACAAAAATATTGCCACAATGATGGAGGAGATTCAGCTTAGTGTCTAAATCAAAGAGGAAATCCTCAAAGATAGTGTGTTATTCCACAGGCTTCTATTCTTGGACAACATTGTGTTGGTGACCTCAAGCCCTAATACATCGCAAAGCCTCCTAGAGCACATACGTAATTACTCAAAGGAATTTGGCATATTCATTTACACAGGAAAGACCAAATGGATGAAGACTATCTATTGACCAAGTTTTAACATGCATCTGAAGGGATACCACATAAGGTTTATCCAACATTATGCACATCTGAGATGGACAATAATAAATGGATAATAAGCTGGATCTAGACTTGAAAGGGAGGAGAAGAGGGGGATGAATTAGTGTGGAGAAATTGTTAAGCACTTTCCCTGACCCCAATCTTCCTATAACAAGGTCCATCTTCTCAATATAAATATTTTATTGCTGTTGTTCTATAGCAGGCCTGCAAAACCTAAGGCCCACTGGCCACTTACAGCCCACGGGCTCGCCAAAGAATTTCAGGTGGCTGGAAAAAAATGTAGAGGATGTTTTCCTGTACATTTTTCATGGGCTGCCTGAAATCCTTTGGCATGCTGCAAGCAGCCCATAGGCCAAAGGTTGCGCAGGCCTACTCTATAGCATCAAAATTTGGAATACCACTGGTCTCAAAGAATTAAAGCTAAGCATCACACAGAGCTCAGTGGAAATACACGTGGTAGATGTAAGAAGGCAGCAGTATATAACTAACTAAAAAGGATCTCCCAAGTACAGCAGGAGTAAAGAGCGTCATCAAAGAAAATGAGGTTAGAATGATCATGTGGCAAGGGAAAGAGAGGACAGATAAACTATGGTGCTCTACTATGACCTCTTGACTTCAGGAGAAAGCAAGGAAGGCCTTCACCACGTTTGCTGGGTGAACCCTCAATGGAGAACTGTTGAGAAAATTTGAACAGCAATACAGAGTAGAGAGGCATAGAGAGCTTTTGAGCTGCATAATTGGAAGGAACACCCAAATCAATGAAATTATAGATCCATTTGAGTGTTCTTTTTAGGTAATGCCTACAAATCTCTGATTTCAGACATTATTGCATTTAATTAATTTTCTCTTTCCTCTTCTATTTTCAGCTAAAAGCCATCTTGATCAGAATCACAAGGCTCCAGGAAAATTTATTTCTTCCCAGGCCAATTCCCTGGCCAAGAGCCCATCTAAGGCCTGGTCCAGAAATACAAAACTTGTTCGTATCTCTCACCTTTTGAAGCAACTATTCACATCCCATATTTTTCTCTGTGTTCTAAAGTCACCTGTGCATGTTTATCATTACATCATTCTACAGTTTGTAGATACGGGTTTTTTTAGTGAGAAGGATCAGTTCTGTGCTCTTCAATCTCTATTTCTATACTCTAACCTCCTGAAACATATTTCAATTTTGCTCTGCTTCCCTGAATTTTTCCTTTCCTATGTTCTATCTAAATTATTTCTTCACTCTTTTTCCTTTCAAGAAAAACTTGTTGCTCAGTCTTTTCAGTTGTGTCTTATTCTTCATGACCCCATTTGGGGTTTTCTTTGCAAAGACACTGGAGTGGGTTTCCATTTCCTTCTCCAGCTCATTTTACAGATGAGGAAACTGAGGCAAACAGGGTTAAATGACTTGCTAGGATCACACATTTAATAAGTGTCTGAAATTGGATTTGAACTCAGGAACATGTTTTCCTGACTCCAGGTCCAGAGCGCTATCCTCTGTGCCACCTAGATATTCATGAATAAAACCTAGACAGTAGAAAGGAGTTCTTCCAACCCTTTTATCTTTGCTCCTGGTAAGGAGATAAAACTCCATTTTTGTACACACATAGTTGTTAATTGATTTCGGAATAAACACAAGCATATTGTAATCTCTTCAAGGCTCTGGAACATTCCCATTGCTTTCCATACCTTTCTGAAATGGAGATTCTCAGATTTCAGCTAACTCTCATAGCGGTTGTGACAAATTGCTTGCTTGCTGCACCTGTTCACTATTCAGAGGGCTCTGGTGTCGGGGATTGCTAAGGGAAGGTTTTGTGGGTTTTTTTAATATGCCAATCTATTGTTCTCCTGTTATCTGCCTTTGCTTGCCCAGATATGTTTGATCTTCAACTAAGAAATTCTTGCCAAAGCAAACAATAATTTTACTCAACTCTTTTTGGTCTTTTGAAGAAATACAACTTCCAGACTTTTTATTAATTCAACATGTGTTTATTAAGTACCTATTATGCACCAAGCATTGTGTTAGGTACTAGAAATACAAAGACAAGCACTTCTTAATTCTTCCTCTCTCTCCTCTCACTTCTAGTCAGACATTTTTGTCTGTTTTTCACTGTGCTTCTATCTGTCACTCATCTGCTGCCATGCTGTTAAGGAGGGACAGAGGGGCACCAAGAAGACTGTGTAAAATGTGGCCTCAGCAAGCCATCATCATCAGGTTCCATCCTTTCCTTTGACAGATGCAGAATATGTATGTATAAATCATCTACTAATTTATTCCATGAGCTTCTTCATATTTTCTATAATACCATTTCTTGAAATGAAGAGTTCCATAAGTTGCCTACTAGCTGGTATTAAAAAAAATGCCTCCTTCAAATTCCAAGGAGTCCCCCTTAGTTGTAACATTCAGAGTTTGGAAAACAAATCCCCATTCACACTCTTCAAACCCTTCACATTAGAGACTTCAATCCTATCCCTTTCTCAGCCTTCATCTTTCTTGTGATTTGATCCAAACTGGAGACTTCTGAGGGTTTGAAATGTTTGGAAGCCTCCTCTTTCATTTCTAGCCAAGACAAAAATAGAGAATGACATTTTGCTCTCAAGAAACAAAGTCAATTTTCTTAGTAGTTGAGACTGCTGCGTTTGATGGATCTTACAAATCAAGGACTGAAAGTTTTCTTGTAGGAGATAGCCTAGCACCAGACCCCAGTACAACTCTAGCATGGCTTCTACATCTGAAAGACTACTTCTCTCTAAGACAAGGATCAGCAGTCTCTCAGAAGTGTGATGCCAAGTTGCTGCCTCCTGTTCCTCTCATGTATGTGGGGAAGGAATTCTGCCAGAGTAGACAACAAGCCCTCATAGGCAAGAAGTCCCTGTGTTCAAAAATATCTGCATCTCACACTCCCTTAATTAGAGACTTATCATCCTTACCGTCATCACCTCCAGTTCTTCCAGTCTTTCCTATCTCTGTCAAGGAGACCTAGATTCACAACCTTGGTCTCATTCTTGACACCTCAATCTCCCTTGCCCCATATCCAATCACTTGCCAAATTTTGTCATTTCTGCCTCTAAATCATCTCTTAAATTCACTCCTTTGAATGCCAAGCTCAGGCTTTCACCATCTCTTGCCTAGATCCCTGTCCATGGCTCCCCTGACTCCAATACATCTTTCACACAGCTGTGAGATTAATTTTCTTTTTTTTTATTTCTTTTTGAAGGCAACTGGGGTTAAGTGACTTGCCCAGGCAGAATAACACAGCTCATCAGAATCTGAGGCCAGACTTGGATTCAGGTCCTCCCAACTCCAGAAATAGTGCTCTATCCACTGTGCCACCCAGCTGCCCCTAGACTGATTTTCCTAAAGCTCAAGTCTGACTATGTCTCTCCTGTACTCAATAAACTCCAGCAATTCCCAGTTACCTCCAGGATCAAATATAAAATCCTCTGGTATTGAAAGTCATTAACAAGCTGGTAACATAAATTTACAGAATTATATAATACTCCACTTCAAACACACGAGTCAGTCCAACCACAATAGCCTTCTTACTCTTTCTTATACACAGCCATACACATTGTGTGTGTGTGTGTGTGTGTGTGTGTGTGTATGTGTGTGTGTTGTCTTCCTTCACTAATTGCCTTCACCAAGGGCAGGAACTGTTTCACTTTTCTCCTTGTATTCCCAGTGCCTAGAACAGTATCTAAAACATGTTAGGTGCTTAATAAATACCTGTTGATTGATGCATCTCCATCATCATCATCATTATATGGCAAGCACATATAATAGGATAGGAGTCAGAAAAGGCTCCTTTATAGTATTTCTTTTGATGCTGATTAGTTGAGTAACCATGAACAGTTCACTTGACCTCCCTTCATTCTATTTTCTCACTTGTAAAATGGAGATATTATAGTACCTAACTCACAGTGTTGTATGGTTGGGAGGTTCTTTTACCTTAAAAGACTGCATATATATATATATATGAGCTGTTACTATACATTTAAAATAGCAAAGGCCCTTCAAGGTACTCTACCAGAGATGTCAAACTTATGGCCCCCAAACCAATTGGTCCACAAACTCCAGAGTAGGGTTGAACCAAATTAAAACATAACTGGGAAATGTTTGACAAAATAAATAAAAATACAATACAGCATGGATAATGCTAATTTGTGGTTTTCTAAGTCAATATGTAACTTGCATGGGGTCTCTTTCTATTTCAGCTTGACACTGATGTTTTAGACCAATGCCCCTTATTTGAGAGATAAGGAAACTGAGACCCCAAAGAAGGCAGTAATTTTTCTAAGATCATATAGGAAGAAAGTACGGTTTTGAACATGGCTCCTCTTACTCCAAGTCTTCTTTCCATTACGTAGGGATTCTTTTTTTTTGCTTTTTGGAGGGGAGAAGGTAGTTAATTGGAGTTAAGTGATTTTCCCAAGATCATGCAGCTAGTTTTGTGTGTGTGTGTGTGTGTGTGTGTGTGTGTGTGTGCACGCGCACACGCGTACTAAGTGTCTGAGGTCAGATTTGAACTCAGGTCCTCCTGATTCCAGTACCAGTTCTCTATTCACTGTGCCACCTAGCCACCCCTACAGAGGGATTCTTAACCTGGGGTCTGTGAATTTGTTAAATAGCTATAGATATCTATACATACACATGTATGTATATGTATACATATATAGGCATATATATACATATATGCATACACATATACACACATACATTTATACTTGTGTATTTTAATAACTATTTCAATATAATTGGTTTCCATTGTGATCCTATGCATTTTATTTTGTACATTTAATAATACTTTTCTGAGAAGTCAGATCAAATGAAATAATACAAAGTGCTTAGCACAGTACCTAGCACATAGTAGGTACACCACAAAAGCTTATTTCCTTCCCCTTCCCATTCTTTATAGGCTTCCAAGGGATCCATGACACATACAAATTAAGAACTCCTCCCTTACCTACACCATAGCTGCCTCATACTCATTGGGTTTAATACAGTGTCTTCCCACCCAAATGACTGTGGCTTAATAAAATATCCAAATTCTTCACTACAAGTTATTTGCTCTGGCCTTCTAGTACAGTAATTCTATTCATTTCCTTTCCACAAACATTTATTAAGGGCCTACTGTGTGCCTGGAAGTGATGTTACAATGACAAAAACAAAGCAGTCCCTGACCTCAAGATGAGAAAATAACAGTAGGCATTTCTTTCAAGTTTACAGGTTTAAAAAAAATAAGGGGCAGAAGTTTTACCAACCAGAAAAATATGCCTAGAAATGATTCAGATCTGAAAACTTTGGGAAACACAGGTAACAAGTTCTGCTTTTAAAATTCAAGCAGACCCTGGGAGGGTTAAATTTACCAGTAGTTAACAATATATTGCTAATTACTTTAACTAGCCCAAGAATAACTAGCACAAGGGAGTAGGAATTTTGCGTGTGTGAAAGTTAAAGAAGGAATCACTCCAAAAGAAAAATTCTCAAATGGGGTGGGAGGTGTTCTAAGTGGCAAGCCTAGGTGGAATGAAGCACCCTGTGCCCTCTGGAGATGGCAGAGAAGAGTTAAGTGTCAAGCTGGAGAGAGGTGAGGGCATCTCCTCAAAGATGGCAATGAAGGCAAAGAAGAAAATTATCCCATCTCCTTTTCCCCAGGAGAGAAACCAAGCCAAAGACCCTGAAGGCTAAGCAGCGGTGTTGAATGAGAAAAGGAGGAAGAGGAGAAGGAAAAGGAGAAAATCCAAACGATTCTCAGCTTCCAGAAACTCAAGACTTCATATCTGCAGGGCAGCCCTAGTATTCCAACACCACCTAGGACAGTGGTTCTCAACCTTCCTAATGCCATGACCCTTTAATACTTGTATGTGGGCATATCTGCATGCGGGCAGACCCGCCTGGAGATGGATAGAGGAGCCGTGTCTCGGTTCCTAAGACCATCGGAAATATGTGTTTTCAGATGGTCTTAGTTGACCCCTGTAACCCCTGTGAAAGGCTCATTAGACCCCCAAAGGGGTCGCAACCCACAGGTTGAGAACCACTGCTCTATGAGTAACAAAGTTATTGCCCATGTCATCAATAAGTTTCCCCTGCACAAAATCAACTGCAAGGAACAATGAGAACAGACACTACCATGGTATTCATCATAGATGTCAAGACCAATAAGACTCAGATCAAGAATTTTATAAAGAAATTTTCCGATCCTGATATAGCACAATAATACCCTGATCTGGTGCTATAGAGAAATCTGCATTCATTGTGCCCCAGACTGTAATGCTTTTGACTTTGTTACCAAAATTGTAATCACCCAAATCATGCCAGTTAAACTAGGAAGAGGAGAAAGAAATGATAGAGGAAGCGGAACTTAAAAATGTTTGTTGAATTAAATGGGTGCCATATTATCCTATATCATCATCTGATGCCTAATTTTGGCTGTTGTGACCCACCTCATGATTCAAAGATATTACTGCTATGTGAATTGCCTTTTGTTTACTTCAAATTCAACTGTCTTCCAAAAGACTGTGTTCTTGACTTTTGTGGATATATATTTAACATGATTGTAAAGTATAGCCTATATCAGATTGCTTGGGGGAGGGAAAGAGGAAGGGAGAAAAAAAGTTAGAATTCAGAATATCAAAAACTATCTTTACATGTAATTGGAAAAAATGAAATACTATTAAGCAGAAGAAGAAAAAAAGATTGTGTGCTCTTGTTCTTTAAGGATATTCCAGTCTGGCTATGAATATGCTATTTGGTGTTCCTATTCCTTTTCTGAAACTGTCATATAGAATTTCTAGGCGAGGTTACTGACCTAGGTGTCAGAAAACCTAGGTGTCTTACTAGCATCTCCCTCTCTACTTAATTCTGAACTGTTCCATGGATGTCTTCATACTTGTTTCTCAGAATTTCTCATAATATTGCATCATATTCATACACAACATTTTCTTTGTCCATTTGGTCAGTCAGTCAACTAGCACTTTAAGTGCCTATTGTGTATCGAGTACTGTGTGACACCCCGAAGATACAGAAAAAGGCTGTTATTACAGTTCTTACTAAATGATGAGCACCCATTTTGTGTTTTAAAAAAAAGGCCATTTCCCCCTATGTTTAGTATAAAAGGTTGTAGGTTCATAGATCCAGAGCTGTATGGGACATCAGAAACCATCTGGTCCAAACTTCTGCTTTTTCAGATGAGGAAACCAAGGCCCAGAGAGTTAAGTATTTTTGCCCAGATACCAATAGTATCAGAAATATCTCAAGAATCATTTCATCATATCAAAGGAAATTGGATTTAGATGGAAGAAGATAAGGATACATCCATTTGGGGAGTTATTTTAATTCAACACATGCTCTGACACTTTGGGGGCAGGTTGTCACTAAAGCAAATTCTAATTATGCATGGACCTATAGGGCAAATGATTGATTTAATGACTTCACACAATGTTTACAATCCATCAGCTCATCTTGTTTTTGTAAACTCTTTAAAATCTTGCTTCCCAGAAGGAGGGAGAGTTGTAGAGTTAGTGAGAGAGAAAGAGTTGGTAAATGTTATCTGAAAACACCAACCTAAATTCTATATATGCTCAAAGCTAAGGGGGGGGGGGGGGGAGAGGGGCATTTTTCCCATTTCTGGCCTGCTTTCCCTGACCTGCTTCTATCATTTTCTTACCAAAGTGTTTCAAACACCAATTCCATATTCCCGCCGTTGCCATTATCATGTTGTTCTTTGTGCAATTCGAAGTCAAATTGAAATTCTAACTGGGCTGAAAATTTAAGTATCCTTAAAGTATGCATTAAGACGGAGGACAGAGGTCAGGAAGAAGGATGAGAGAGACCAGAATATTGCTTTTTCCATTATCATCATAACAGCTCAGTACAATGGTAGAGTGCTGAACCTGGGTCCAAATCCTACCTCTGGCTTTTGCCAGCTGTATAACCACAGACAAATTATTTAATCTCTCTGACCTTCAGGGAATTCTCTAAGATAAAAGTCATAGATGATTTTTCGGGATTGTGATCTGTGTTGCTAGAGGGGTTTTCCACACTGGGATTTCCCATACCATCACTATATGAGACTATTACAAGTCTCCGATTCTTCTGGACTCTCCTCAGGTCTATAAGATTGTAGGAAGTACTGAAGCCAAGAGAATGATGATTTTTTTTTTAAAGTAAAAAATAATTATGGGATATACAGCTGAAAGGGACCTCAGAAGTCAGAGTCATTTCTCTTTTTTGACAAGTTCTATTAGACTGGTAAACTAGAAAAATGATACAGAAATGGTTCTCCTGAATATTCACAGAGCATTTGATAAAATTTCATGCATATTCTTATATACACTCAATAAAATCCAGTGGCCACCTCTAGGGTCAGATAAAAACTCATCTCTTTGGAATTTAGAGCTCTTTGCATCCCAGCTCCTTCCTACCTTCCCAGTCTTCTTATGTGTTACTCTCCTCGATGTACACAAAGGGGTAGCTATTCTGGCATAGACAGACAGTAAGGCAGATGATAGAAAGATATATAACAACCTCTGGTAAAGCACTGGCTATCCCCTCTTTCCTCCCTAAAAAAATAATCCTGGGATTTGTAGTTCTTTCCAGTTTGGGAAGAAGAAACTCAGTAGAGAACAGCCCTTGGACAGAAGGGCAGAGGATTTGCAGGTAATCAGGTAAGGGCTATTGTTCAACTTTGGGAACTTCTAAAGAATAACAGGGAGAGAAGAACGGAGTAATCATCATGCCACATCTGCAGTTTTCTTCTTTAAGACCATGAAAGATCACCTCTGTGTCTACATGTACAACCTGGAAAGGTGTGCCTGTAGGTTTTTGGTCAAAGCATTCCCTCTAGCAACAGTAACACTGAGAGGAATACCTGCCTTACTTCTGCTTACTTGTATGTTTTTAAAATTCTCTTAAAGGACACAGTTTCTGAATTTAATATCATTTCTCAAAAAGAACCCATGGTCAGCTCAATCCTGACATTGCCTGGTGGCCCTCTGCTTTTGGAAGGATGGTACGACAGAAGCCATATGAGAGTCTGTACCTTTCCTAAAGGATAGCAATTCAATCCCCCAGCCATTGATAGAGAGTTTTGCTCTCTAACTAGGGATATAATTACAAGTCATTTCATAAGTACCATTTCAAGTGCAGAATGATTATGAATGCAAATTATCTTTGATATATCTACCCTAAAGACAAGAGCCAATGTTATAGATAAATAGGTGAGCAAATAGGTAGGGGGAGGGGAGTATCAAGAAAGACTGTATTGGCCTAAGCCCCAACTAACTTGAGAGATGCATTGTTAAATTTTCAGCACGAACATTTACACCTTGAAAATCAGCTGACTGTAAATTTGGGCTTGATTTATTGTTTTGTTGATTGTCTAGGCTTATGAAATTGATGGATAAAATGTTATTAATGCAGATTGAACTTAAAAATGTCATGCATACATATTTTTTTAATCAGAGAGCTGATTTAACAACATTTCCGAGCACACCACTTGGACAGGTCTCTTGCTGGAAGTGTTACTGAATCTTGAAAGAAGTCGGGGATTCTAAGAGGCAGAGGTGAGGAGGGAGAGATTTCCAGGCATGGGGTGGCAGTGGTGGGTTTGCAGATACCCAGTGCAAAGGAACAGATTTGGAAGATAAAGTGTCCAGTATAATGAACAGCAAAAAGACTCTCTCTGGTCTTCAGACTTTACCTCCTCCTCACCTAATTCATTGCCACCAAGGGAGCCTCTGTACTGGGGCCCTCCTTACTTCATTGGTAACTTCTCCTGGACCAACAAAATAAATCAAGCATCTCTCAAGTTAGTTGGGGCTTAGGCCAATACTGTCTTTCTTGATACTCCCCTCCCCCTAGCTTCTACAGCCTTGCCCTCTCTGCTTAACCTACTCTCCATCTATTCCATATGTATCATGTATACACCTATTTATTTACATTAGGTATGAGCTCCTTGAGGGCAGGAATATTTTTGCCCTCCTTCGTAGCCCTAGAGCTTAGCATGACACCTGGTATACAGCTTAATGAATGTGTGCAGACTCACTGCTTAAGTGACTGACTATAGTTGGTTGGTTGTTGTCCTTCTTTCTTGAAGAGGACCAAAATGACATTACTATTCTAGAGTCAGGTTTCAATGTGTCCAACTGTGGCTGATCAGACCAATTCAATTTCACAATGCTCCACCATAAATCGGGCACAAATTGTCCATGTGAACATTTGGGGTGGATTCTCTAAATTTGCACATCCTGCCTTTCCTTTGAGTTGTTTCAATTCTGCTTTGCTCATAGAGCACAGCTACTTCTCTGATGTGGGCACACCATGCTGAACAGCCCTGTGACAGTGTCTCCCATGTCACACAATCAATTCCAAAGTTCTTGAGAGACCTTGAGAGTGTCCTTGTTTCACTTCTTCTGACCATGTGAATGCTTGCCCTGTGTGAGTTCTCCATAAAATAGTCTTTTTGGCAAGCATACATTTTGCATTTGAACAATGTGGCCATCCTCTTGGAGTTCTGCTCTCTAAAGCAGAGTTTGAATGCTTGGTAATTTAGTTCAAGGAAGAACCTCAGTATCTGTTACCTTGTCCCGCCAGGTGATCTTCAGAATCTTTCTAAGACAGTTCAAATGGAAGCAATTCAATCTCCTGGCATGGTTCTGGTAGACTGTCCAGGTTTCACAGGCATACAACAATGAGGTCAGCACCAAGGCTCTGCAGACTTTCAGTTTGGGAGTCAGTCCAATACCTCTTATCTCCCATACTTTCCTTCAGAGTCTCTCAAACACTGAGCTAGCTCTAGCAAAACATGGGTCAACCTCATTTGTCAATGTGTACATTCCTGGAAAGTACACTACCAAGGTAAGTGAATTTATCCACACCATTCAAAACTTCCCCATTTGCTGTAACTGATGGTTCCATGTACAGATGATGTGGTGGCTGATGGAGCACCTATATTTTCTGATGTTAATAAGGCCAAAATTAGCATAAGCAGCAGAGAATTGATCCATATTTTGCTGCATCTCAGTTTCAGAGGCTGCACTGAGTGCACAATTGACTGACTATAGTACAATTAGGTGGCTCTGGAACTGGTTGTGTGGCCAGACCACAAATAGTAGTCATTAATAAATTGATGTCAACTTGTAAAAGAGCCTCTCTTAGAGGGTTCCATGTCCCTATGCTTGGATTTGTGCTGTAGATATTTTTAAGCACTGGAATAAAGAGTCACACTTACCAAATTTGCAAAAAAAAAAAAGCCATGCCAAGTTTGGAGGGATAGTTAACATACAGGAAGGTAGAATCAGAATCCGAAGAGATTTTTCAGGCTAGAGCACAGGACCAAGTCACATAAGACAAAATTTAATCAGGATAAACATAAAGTCTAACAATGGTATCTGTTGTTTGTCCTTCATTCTCAAAGAGGACCTTGGTTGGTGTTGTCCTTTGTTCTCAGGGAGGACCAAAAATGACATCACTATGCTAAAGTCAAGTTTTAGTGTGTCCAGCTGTGGCTGATCAGACCAATATAAGCTTGGAATGCTCTACCACAGACCCAGCACAAACAGTCCATGTGAACATATGGGGTGAATACTCTAAATTGTAGGCACGCCATGTTGAGTGGTCCTGTGCCAGCGTCTCCAATGTCACACAATTCCACAGTTCTTGAGAGAGACCTTGAGAGTGTCCTTGTATTGCTTTTTCTGACCACCATGTGAATGTTTGCCCTGTGTGAGTTCTCCATAAAACAGTCTTTTTGGCAAGCAGACATTTTGCATTCCAACAACCTGGCCAGCCGACTGGAGTTGCGCTCTCTAAAGTAAAGTTTGAATGCTTGGCAGTTTAGTTCTCAATGTCTGGTACCTTATCCTGTCAGGCAATCTTTAGAATCTTCTAAGGCAATTCAAATGGAAGCAATTTGGTTTCCTGGCATGGTGCTGGTTTCACAGGCATACAACAATGAGAACAGCACCACGGCTCTGTAGACCTTCTGTTTGGTAGTCAGTCTAATAACTCTTCTCTCCTACAATTTCCTTAGAAGCCTCCCAAACACTGAGCTAGATCTGGCAATGCATGGGTCAACCTCATTATCAATGTGTACATCCCTAGAAAGTACAGTATCAAGGTAAGTGAATTTATCCATAGCATTCAAAACTTCTCCATTTGCTGTAACTGATGGTTCCAGGTATGGATGGCGTGATGGTGGCTCATGGAGCTCCTTAATAGGCTGCTTCTTCACCTGGAAGATGGTCATCTACCTGGGAGCCAGTGTGGCTTCAAAGAGGGCCAAGGAACAGTCAATATGATGTTTGCTACTTGACAACTCCAGGAGAAATGCCAGGAGCAGAACAGAGGTCTGTATACAACTTTTGTAGATCTGACCAAGGCCTTTGATACTGTTAGTCATGAGAGCTTATGGAAAATTATGTCAGAATTCATTTGCCCAGAGAAGTTCATCAGCATTGTACATCAATTTAATGATGGCATACTTGCTTGGGTTCTGTATCATAGACAATGTTCTCATGCCTTCCCAGTCACCAATGGAGTGAAATAAGTTTGTGTGTTTGCTCCCATGCTTTTTAGCATGATATTTTCAGCCATATTGTCAAATGCTTTCAATGAGAATGAACATGGCATCCAAGTCAGTTACCGTACTGACAGTAAATTCTTCTGCTTGAAAAGGCTATAAGCCAAGACCAAAGTGGAGAGAGTGTTGGTGCATGATTTTCTGTTTGCAGATGATTGTGCATTCAATGCAGCATCTGAAGCTGAGATGCAACTAAGTATGAATCAATTCTCTGCTGCTCGAAGACGACCAATGACATCAGGAAAGTGATGTCTTGACTTATGAGTGAATTGAATTTAAGTGAGGCAGGACTGTGCAGAGTCACCAGCCTCACACTCTCCTCCAGAGCCATCTAGGTCCAGTGGCAAGACATAGATAAAAATGACCATAGATGATCCAGGATGCAGTGGAGGACCTTGACCTTTATAAGCTAAGGGCTTTCCCAGGTCTCAGTTTGTTTGAGGGAATACCCATTCATTGATTAAGATGAGGTAAGAAATGAGGCCAAAAGATGGCCTCTTTTACCTACTCAAAAACCAAATCAATTGGGGAGGGGAAGACCCTCAGGGTTTCTGGCCAGAACTGAAACAATCACTATTTACACCCACTCTGAGCCAACAAAACCCAAACAAGGACCTAATGAGGCTTAGGTTGGGGCCCTTTATTGGCCAATGTAATGGTAATGAAATTTGAAAATCCCTTTGCATGGGAAAGCTGACAAGTACTTAGCAAAGCCTCTGTAAAGAAACAGGAGGTAAGAACCCCTGTTGCTGATGTAACAGGAAGAGGCTGAACAGGGAGAAGCTAATACCTATATAAGGAAGAGCACAAGCTGGACAAACAGAATTTCCTGGGGTAAGCATCATGGAGGCAGAGCGGCTGATGTTGGAGGGAAGGAGGAAGGGAGGGAGAGAGAGAGAGAGACAGAGAGAGAGAGAGGGAGAGAGAATTTTTCTCAGCAAGCATCTGGAGGCTAGGCTGCTACTGCTGGACTGAACAGAGAATTGAGAAGAATGGAGAAGAGAAATGAAAACTGAGAACTGATACAGAACTAAAACTTGTGGTGGCAAAACTCAAACTTCTGGTGGCAAGATTTCCAAGGGCCATCTGAAGCTGTCGAAGACTGAGGAAGCATGACTGTGGTGCAAGTATTTTGAACAAATGTTGTTGTGGCTTTGTTAATGCGCATGGATGTTATTGTGGCTTCATTAAACATTGTCTTCCCAGGAACAGGGACTGTGAAGGATTTGAGATGGACTGGGCACTATGAGCTCCAATATGGAGCAAGAACTGCATGGAGAGCTGGACAAGGAACTGGGAGCTGTCTGCCTTTGAACTCAGGTGGCAGTTGGTTAGATTCAGGTGGGAGCTGGGACCATGGAAGAGGAACCATGGAAGCTGAAAGCCCACCCCAATAAAGATGAAAAGACCTCTCCATGGGTACTGAGTAGTAACTGATGAAATTGTCTGAGTAGTGACTAATGAAATAGGGTACTGAGTAGTTGTTATGGGAATCTGAAGATCTTCCCTGCCCCTAGGCCCTTTGTTAAAGTGGCTACGTGACCCTGAGGACCCTTGGATATTTGAAAGTATACTCTGTTCCCTAATAGGCTGAATGTGGTCATGTGGAGCCTGTGGCGCCAGGCTTGTTTTCCAGGAATGCCCGTGCCTTGTAGCTTTGTGATTGGGCAGTGGGTCT